>OY997266.1:0-600000 GCA_963921465.1 Triticum timopheevii | reverse complement strand
CACCAACACTCGCGGTTTAAGACGATTCTGGCCCGTTTCTTGAACCGTAACTCACTTTTTGGGGTCCCGGAGTGATTTTCACGATTAACGAACCATGGGGTGCGTTTACGTGTCAGTCATCAACACTCACAGTTTTGACCGATTCTATCCCGTTTCATGGACTATTACTCGCTGTTTTGGGGTCCCAAAGCAATTTCGATGGTTGTCGAACCCCAAGGTTCAATTACGTGTCGGTCATCAACACTCACAGTTTTGGCCGATTCTGGCCCGTTTCGTGGACTATTACTCACAGTTTTGGTCTCCCAGAGTGATTTCCATGATTAACGAACCCCGGGGTGCGTTTATGTGCCGGTCATCAACACTCACAGTTTTTGCCGATTCTGGCCCGTTTCGTACTGTGTTGGGGTCCCGGAGTGATTTCCATGATTAACGAACCCCGCGTTTCAGACCCATTTCTTGGACTATTACTGTCCGTTTTGTGGTCCCAAAGCGATTTCCATGGTTGTCGAACCCCAAGGTGCGTTTACGTGTCAGTCATCAACACTCATAGTTTTGGCCGATTCTGGCCTGTTTCGTGGACTATTACTCACTGTGTTTATGGAAATCGTGTCAGTCATCGACACATAAACACAACACATAAACGCGTTGTGTTTATGTGTTGATCATCAACACTCGTGGTTTTTGTCGTTTCAGACCCATTTCTTGGACTATTACTCTCCGTTTTGTGGTCCCAAAGCGATTTCCATGGTTGTCGAACCCCAAGGTGCGTTTACGTGTCAGTCATCAACACTCATAGTTTTGGCCGATTCTGGCCTGTTTCGTGGACTATTACTCACTGTTTTGCGCTCCTGGAGTGATTTCCATGATTAACGAACACCGGGGTGCGTTTACATGTCGGTCATCAACACGCACATGTTTGGCCGATTCTGGCCCGTTTCGTGGACTATTACTCACTATTTTGGGGTCCCGTAGTATTTTTTCATGATTAACGAACCCCGGGGTGCCTTTACGTGTCGGTCATCAACACTCACTGTTTTTGCCAACTCTGACACGTTTCATGCACTATTACTCACCGTTTTGGGGTCCCGAAGCGATTTCCATAGTTGTTGATCCCCAAGGTGCGCTTACGTGTCCGTCATCAACACTCGCGGTTTTGGCCGATTCTGGCCCGTTTCTTGGACTATTACTCACTTTTTGGGGTCCCTGAGTGATTTTCACGATTAATGAATCCAAGGGTGCGTTTACGTGTCGGTCATCAACACTCACATTTTTGACCGATTCTGGCCTGTTTCATGGAATATTACTCGCCATTTTGGGGTTCCAAAGCGATTTCCATGGTTGTCGAACCCCAAGGTGCACTTACGTGTCGGTCATCAACACTCATAGTTTTGGCCGATTCTGGACCGTTTCGTGGACTATTACTAACTTTTGGGGGTCCCGGAGTGATTTTCACGATTAACGAACCCTGGGGTGCGTTTACGTGTCGGACATCAACACTCATAGTTTTGACCGATTCTGGCCTGTTTCATGGACTACTACTCGCCGTTTTGGGGTCCCAAAGTGATTTCCATGGTTGTCGAACCCCCAGGGGCACTTACGTGTCGGTCATCAACACTCACAGTTTTGGCCGATTCTGGCCTGTTTCATGGACTATTACTCACATTTTTGGGCTCCCGGAGTGATTTCCACGATTAACGAACCCCGGGTGCGTTTACGGGTCGATCACCAACACTCAGTGTTTTGGCCAATTCTGGCCCGTTTCGTACTGTGTTGGGGTCCCGGAGTGATTTCCACGATTAACGATCCCTGGGTTGTGTTTACATGTCGATCATCAACACTCGTGGTTTTTGATGTTTCGGACCTGGTTCGTGGACTATTACTCACATTTTTGGGCTCCCGGAGTGATTTCCACGATTAATGAACCCCGGGTGCGTTTACGGGTCGATCATCAACACTCACTGTTTTGGCCGATTCTGGCCCGTTTCATACTGTGTTGGGGTCCCGGAGTGATTTCCACGATTAACAATCCCCGCGTAGTGTTTACATGTCGATCATCAACACTCGTGGTTTTTGATGTTTCGGACCCGGTTCGTGGACTATTACTCGCCGTTTTGTGGTACCAAAGCGATTTCCATGGTTGTCAAACCCCAAGGTGCGTTGGCGTGACGGTCATCAACACTCACAGTTTTGGTCGATTCTGGCCTGTTTCGTGGACTATTACTCACTGTTTTGGGCTCCCGGGGTGATTTCCATGATTAATGAACACCGGGGTGCGTTTACATGTCGGTCATCAACACTCACATGTTTGGCCGATTCTGGCCCGTTTCGTGGACTATTACTCACTGTTTTGCGGTCCCGAAGTATTTTTTCATGATTAACGAACCCCGGGGTGCCTTTACGTGTCGGTCATCAACACTCATTGTTTTTGCCAACTCTGACACGTTTCGTGCACTATTACTCACCGTTTTGGGGTCCCGAAGCGATTTCCATAGTTGTTGATCCCCAAGGTGCGCTTACGTGTCGGTCATCAACACTCGCGGTTTTGCCCGATTCTGGCCCGTTTCTTGGACTATTACTCACTTTTTAGGGTCCCGGAGTGATTTTCACGATTAACGATCCCCAGGTTGTGTTTACATGTCGATCATCAACACTCGTGGTTTTTGATGTTTCGGACCTGGTTCGTGGACTATTACTCACATTTTTGGGCTCCCGGAGTGATTTCCATGATTAACGAACCCCGGGGTGCGTTTATGTGTCGGTCATCAACACTCACAGTTTTGGCTGATTCTGGCCCGCTTCGTACTGTGTTGGGGTCCCGGAGTGATTTCCACGATTAACGAACCCCGCGTTGTGTTTATGTGTCGATCATCAACACTCGTGGTTTTTGTCGTTTCAGACCCATTTCTTGGACTATTACTCTCCGTTTTGTGGTCCCAAAGCGATTTCCATGGTTGTCGAACCCCAAGGTGCGTTTACGTGTCAGTCATCAACACTCATAGTTTTGGCTGATTCTGGCCTGTTTCGTGGACTATTACTCACTGTTTTGCGCTCCTGGAGTGATTTCCATGATTAATGAACACCGGGGTGCGTTTACATGTCGGTCATCAACACGCACATGTTTGGCCGATTCTGGCCCGTTTCATGGACTATTACTCACTATTTTGGGGTCCCGTAGTATTTTTTCATGATTAATGAACCCCGGGGTGCCTTTACGTGTCGGTCATCAACACTCACTGTTTTTGCCAACTCTGACATGTTTCGTGCACTATTACTCACCGTTTTGGGGTCCCGAAGCGATTTCCATAGTTGTTGATCCCCAAGGTGCGCTTACGTGTCCGTCATCAATACTCGCGGTTTTGGCCGATTCTGGCCCGTTTCTTGGACTATTACTCACTTTTTGGGGTCCCTGAGTGATTTTCACGATTAATGAATCCCAGGGTGCGTTTACGTGTCGGTCATCAACACTCACATTTTTGACCGATTCTGGCCTGTTTCATGGAATATTACTCGCCGTTTTGGGGTCCCAAATTGATTTCCATGGTTGTCGAACCCCCAGGGGCACTTACGTGTCGGTCATCAACACTCACAGTTTTGGCCGATTCTGGCCCGTTTCATGGACTATTACTCACATTTTTGGGCTCCCGGAGTGATTTCCACGATTAACGAACCCCGGGTGCGTTTACGGGTCGATCACCAACACTCACTGTTTTGGCCGATTCTGGCCCGTTACGTACTGTGTTGGGGTCCCGGAGTGATTTCCACGATTAAAGATCCCTGGGTTGTGTTTACATGTCGATCATCAAAACTCGTGGTTTTTGATGTTTCGGACCCGGTTCGTGGACTATTACTCACATTATTGGGCTCCCGGAGTGATTTCCACGATTAACGAACCCCGGGTGCGTTTACGGGTCGATCATCAACACTCACTGTTTTGGCCGATTCTGGCCTGTTTCATGCTGTGTTGGGGTCCCGGAGTGATTTCCACGATTAACGATCCCCGCGTTGTGTTTACATGTCGATCATCAACACTCGTGGTTTTTGATGTTTCGGACCCGGTTCGTGGACTATTACTCGCCGTTTTGTGGTACCAAAGCGATTTCCATGGTTGTCAAACCCCAAGGTGCGTTGACGTGACGGTCATCAACACTCACAGTTTTGGTCGATTCTGGCCTGTTTCGTGGACTATTACTCACTGTTTTGGGCTCCCGGGGTGATTTCCATGATTAATGAACACCGGGGTGCGTTTACATGTCGGTCATCAACACCCACATGTTTGGTCGATTCTGCCCTGTTTCGTGGACTATTACTCACTGTTTTGGGGTCTCGGAGTATTTTTTTCATGATTAACGAACCCCGGGATGCCTTTACGTGTCGGTCATCAACACTCACAGTTTTTGCCAATTCTGACACGTTTCATGCACTATTACGCACCGTTTTGGGGTCCGAGAGCCATTTCCATAGTCGTTGATCCACAAGATGCGCTTACATGTCGGTCACCAACACTCACATTTTTGACCGATTCTGGCCTGTTTCATGGAATATTACTCGCCATTTTGGGGTTCCAAAGCGATTTCCATGGTTGTCGAACCCCAAGGTGCACTTACGTGTCGGTCATCAACACTCATAGTTTTGGCCGATTCTGGACCGTTTCGTGGACTATTACTAACTTTTGGGGGTCCCGGAGTGATTTTCACGATTAACGAACCCTGGGGTGCGTTTACGTGTCGGACATCAACACTCATAGTTTTGACCGATTCTGGCCTGTTTCATGGACTACTACTCGCCGTTTTGGGGTCCCAAAGTGATTTCCATGGTTGTCGAACCCCCAGGGGCACTTACGTGTCGGTCATCAACACTCACAGTTTTGGCCGATTCTGGCCTGTTTCATGGACTATTACTCACATTTTTGGGCTCCCGGAGTGATTTCCACGATTAACGAACCCCGGGTGCGTTTACGGGTCGATCACCAACACTCAGTGTTTTGGCCAATTCTGGCCCGTTTCGTACTGTGTTGGGGTCCCGGAGTGATTTCCACGATTAACGATCCCTGGGTTGTGTTTACATGTCGATCATCAACACTCGTGGTTTTTGATGTTTCGGACCTGGTTCGTGGACTATTACTCACATTTTTGGGCTCCCGGAGTGATTTCCACGATTAATGAACCCCGGGTGCGTTTACGGGTCGATCATCAACACTCACTGTTTTGGCCGATTCTGGCCCGTTTCATACTGTGTTGGGGTCCCGGAGTGATTTCCACGATTAACAATCCCCGCGTAGTGTTTACATGTCGATCATCAACACTCGTGGTTTTTGATGTTTCGGACCCGGTTCGTGGACTATTACTCGCCGTTTTGTGGTACCAAAGCGATTTCCATGGTTGTCAAACCCCAAGGTGCGTTGGCGTGACGGTCATCAACACTCACAGTTTTGGTCGATTCTGGCCTGTTTCGTGGACTATTACTCACTGTTTTGGGCTCCCGGGGTGATTTCCATGATTAATGAACACCGGGGTGCGTTTACATGTCGGTCATCAACACTCACATGTTTGGCCGATTCTGGCCCGTTTCGTGGACTATTACTCACTGTTTTGCGGTCCCGAAGTATTTTTTCATGATTAACGAACCCCGGGGTGCCTTTACGTGTCGGTCATCAACACTCATTGTTTTTGCCAACTCTGACACGTTTCGTGCACTATTACTCACCGTTTTGGGGTCCCGAAGCGATTTCCATAGTTGTTGATCCCCAAGGTGCGCTTACGTGTCGGTCATCAACACTCGCGGTTTTGCCCGATTCTGGCCCGTTTCTTGGACTATTACTCACTTTTTAGGGTCCCGGAGTGATTTTCACGATTAACGATCCCCAGGTTGTGTTTACATGTCGATCATCAACACTCGTGGTTTTTGATGTTTCGGACCTGGTTCGTGGACTATTACTCACATTTTTGGGCTCCCGGAGTGATTTCCATGATTAACGAACCCCGGGGTGCGTTTATGTGTCGGTCATCAACACTCACAGTTTTGGCTGATTCTGGCCCGCTTCGTACTGTGTTGGGGTCCCGGAGTGATTTCCACGATTAACGAACCCCGCGTTGTGTTTATGTGTCGATCATCAACACTCGTGGTTTTTGTCGTTTCAGACCCATTTCTTGGACTATTACTCTCCGTTTTGTGGTCCCAAAGCGATTTCCATGGTTGTCGAACCCCAAGGTGCGTTTACGTGTCAGTCATCAACACTCATAGTTTTGGCTGATTCTGGCCTGTTTCGTGGACTATTACTCACTGTTTTGCGCTCCTGGAGTGATTTCCATGATTAATGAACACCGGGGTGCGTTTACATGTCGGTCATCAACACGCACATGTTTGGCCGATTCTGGCCCGTTTCATGGACTATTACTCACTATTTTGGGGTCCCGTAGTATTTTTTCATGATTAATGAACCCCGGGGTGCCTTTACGTGTCGGTCATCAACACTCACTGTTTTTGCCAACTCTGACATGTTTCGTGCACTATTACTCACCGTTTTGGGGTCCCGAAGCGATTTCCATAGTTGTTGATCCCCAAGGTGCGCTTACGTGTCCGTCATCAATACTCGCGGTTTTGGCCGATTCTGGCCCGTTTCTTGGACTATTACTCACTTTTTGGGGTCCCTGAGTGATTTTCACGATTAATGAATCCCAGGGTGCGTTTACGTGTCGGTCATCAACACTCACATTTTTGACCGATTCTGGCCTGTTTCATGGAATATTACTCGCCGTTTTGGGGTCCCAAATTGATTTCCATGGTTGTCGAACCCCCAGGGGCACTTACGTGTCGGTCATCAACACTCACAGTTTTGGCCGATTCTGGCCCGTTTCATGGACTATTACTCACATTTTTGGGCTCCCGGAGTGATTTCCACGATTAACGAACCCCGGGTGCGTTTACGGGTCGATCACCAACACTCACTGTTTTGGCCGATTCTGGCCCGTTACGTACTGTGTTGGGGTCCCGGAGTGATTTCCACGATTAAAGATCCCTGGGTTGTGTTTACATGTCGATCATCAAAACTCGTGGTTTTTGATGTTTCGGACCCGGTTCGTGGACTATTACTCACATTATTGGGCTCCCGGAGTGATTTCCACGATTAACGAACCCCGGGTGCGTTTACGGGTCGATCATCAACACTCACTGTTTTGGCCGATTCTGGCCTGTTTCATGCTGTGTTGGGGTCCCGGAGTGATTTCCACGATTAACGATCCCCGCGTTGTGTTTACATGTCGATCATCAACACTCGTGGTTTTTGATGTTTCGGACCCGGTTCGTGGACTATTACTCGCCGTTTTGTGGTACCAAAGCGATTTCCATGGTTGTCAAACCCCAAGGTGCGTTGACGTGACGGTCATCAACACTCACAGTTTTGGTCGATTCTGGCCTGTTTCGTGGACTATTACTCACTGTTTTGGGCTCCCGGGGTGATTTCCATGATTAATGAACACCGGGGTGCGTTTACATGTCGGTCATCAACACCCACATGTTTGGTCGATTCTGCCCTGTTTCGTGGACTATTACTCACTGTTTTGGGGTCTCGGAGTATTTTTTTCATGATTAACGAACCCCGGGATGCCTTTACGTGTCGGTCATCAACACTCACAGTTTTTGCCAATTCTGACACGTTTCATGCACTATTACGCACCGTTTTGGGGTCCGAGAGCCATTTCCATAGTCGTTGATCCACAAGATGCGCTTACATGTCGGTCACCAACACTCGCGGTTTAAGACGATTCTGGCCCGTTTCTTGAACCGTAACTCACTTTTTGGGGTCCCGGAGTGATTTTCACGATTAACGAACCATGGGGTGCGTTTACGTGTCGGTCATCAACACTCACAGTTTTGACCGATTCTGTCCCGTTTCATGGACTATTACTCGCCGTTTTGGGGTCCCAAAGCAATTTCGATGGTTGTCGAACCCCAAGGTTCAATTACGTGTCGGTCATCAACACTCACAGTTTTGGCCGATTCTGGCCCGTTTCGTGGACTATTACTCACAGTTTTGGTCTCCCAGAGTGATTTCCATGATTAACGAACCCCGGGGTGCGTTTATGTGTCGGTCATCAACACTCACAGTTTTTGCCGATTCTGGCCCGTTTCGTACTGTGTTGGGGTCCCGGAGTGATTTCCACGATTAACGAACCTCGCGTTGTGTTTATGTGTCGATCATCAACACTCGTGGTTTTTGTCGTTTCAGACCCATTTCTTGGACTATTACTCTCCGTTTTGTGGTCCCAAAGCGATTTCCATGGTTGTCGAACCCCAAGGTGCGTTTACGTGTCAGTCATCAACACTCATAGTTTTGGCCGTTTCTGGCCTGTTTCGTGGACTATTACTCACTGTTTTGCGCTCCTGGAGTGATTTCCATGATTAACGAACACCGCGGTGCGTTTACATGTCGGTCATCAACACGCACATGTTTGGCCGATTCTGGCCCGTTTCGTGGACTATTACTCACTATTTTGGGGTCCCGTAGTATTTTTTCATGATTAACGAACCCCGGGGTGCCTTTACGTGTCGGTCATCAACACTCACTGTTTTTGCCAACTCTGACACGTTTCGTGCACTATTACTCACCGTTTTGGGGTCCCGAAGCGATTTCCATAGTTGTTGATCCCCAAGGTGCGCTTACGTGTTCGTCATCAACACTCGCGGTTTTGGCCGATTCTGGCCCGTTTCTTGGACTATTACTCACTTTTTGGGGTCCCTGAGTGATTTTCACGATTAATGAATCCAAGGGTGCGTTTACGTGTCGGTCATCAACACTCACATTTTTGACCGATTCTGGCCTGTTTCATGGAATATTACTCGCCATTTTGGGGTTCCAAAGCGATTTCCATGGTTGTCGAACCCCAAGGTGCACTTACGTGTCGGTCATCAACACTCATAGTTTTGGCCGATTCTGGACCGTTTCGTGGACTATTACTAACTTTTGGGGGTCCCGGAGTGATTTTCACGATTAACGAACCCTGGGGTGCGTTTACGTGTCGGACATCAACACTCATAGTTTTGACCGATTCTGGCCTGTTTCATGGACTACTACTCGCCGTTTTGGGGTCCCAAAGTGATTTCCATGGTTGTCGAACCCCCAGGGGCACTTACGTGTCGGTCATCAACACTCACAGTTTTGGCCGATTCTGGCCTGTTTCATGGACTATTACTCACATTTTTGGGCTCCCGGAGTGATTTCCACGATTAACGAACCCCGGGTGCGTTTACGGGTCGATCACCAACACTCAGTGTTTTGGCCAATTCTGGCCCGTTTCGTACTGTGTTGGGGTCCCGGAGTGATTTCCACGATTAACGATCCCTGGGTTGTGTTTACATGTCTATCATCAACACTCGTGGTTTTTGATGTTTCGAACCTGGTTCGTGGACTATTACTCACATTTTTGGGCTCCCGGAGTGATTTCCACGATTAATGAACCCCGGGTGCGTTTACGGGTCGATCATCAACACTCACTGTTTTGGCCGATTCTGGCCCGTTTCATACTGTGTTGGGGTCCCAGAGTGATTTCCACGATTAACAATCCCCGCGTAGTGTTTACATGTCGATCATCAACACTCGTGGTTTTTGATGTTTCGGACCCGGTTCGTGGACTATTACTCGCCGTTTTGTGGTACCAAAGCGATTTCCATGGTTGTCAAACCCCAAGGTGCGTTGGCGTGACGGTCATCAACACTCACAGTTTTGGTCGATTCTGGCCTGTTTCGTGGACTATTACTCACTGTTTTGGGCTCCCGGGGTGATTTCCATGATTAATGAACACCGGGGTGCGTTTACATGTCGGTCATCAACACTCACATGTTTGGCCGATTCTGGCCCGTTTCGTGGACTATTACTCACTGTTTTGCGGTCCCGAAGTATTTTTTCATGATTAACGAACCCCGGGGTGCCTTTACGTGTCGGTCATCAACACTCATTGTTTTTGCCAACTCTGACACGTTTCGTGCACTATTACTCACCGTTTTGGGGTCCCGAAGCGATTTCCATAGTTGTTGATCCCCAAGGTGCGCTTACGTGTCGGTCATCAACACTCGCGGTTTTGCCCGATTCTGGCCCGTTTCTTGGACTATTACTCACTTTTTAGGGTCCCGGAGTGATTTTCACGATTAACGATCCCCAGGTTGTGTTTACATGTCGATCATCAACACTCGTGGTTTTTGATGTTTCGGACCTGGTTCGTGGACTATTACTCACATTTTTGGGCTCCCGGAGTGATTTCCATGATTAACGAACCCCGGGGTGCGTTTATGTGTCGGTCATCAACACTCACAGTTTTGGCTGATTCTGGCCCGCTTCGTACTGTGTTGGGGTCCCGGAGTGATTTCCACGATTAACGAACCCCGCGTTGTGTTTATGTGTCGATCATCAACACTCGTGGTTTTTGTCGTTTCAGACCCATTTCTTGGACTATTACTCTCCGTTTTGTGGTCCCAAAGCGATTTCCATGGTTGTCGAACCCCAAGGTGCGTTTACGTGTCAGTCATCAACACTCATAGTTTTGGCTGATTCTGGCCTGTTTCGTGGACTATTACTCACTGTTTTGCGCTCCTGGAGTGATTTCCATGATTAATGAACACCGGGGTGCGTTTACATGTCGGTCATCAACACGCACATGTTTGGCCGATTCTGGCCCGTTTCATGGACTATTACTCACTATTTTGGGGTCCCGTAGTATTTTTTCATGATTAACGAACCCCGGGGTGCCTTTACGTGTCGGTCATCAACACTCACTGTTTTTGCCAACTCTGACATGTTTCGTGCACTATTACTCACCGTTTTGGGGTCCCGAAGCGATTTCCATAGTTGTTGATCCCCAAGGTGCGCTTACGTGTCCGTCATCAATACTCGCGGTTTTGGCCGATTCTGGCCCGTTTCTTGGACTATTACTCACTTTTTGGGGTCCCTGAGTGATTTTCACGATTAATGAATCCCAGGGTGCGTTTACGTGTCGGTCATCAACACTCAGATTTTTGACCGATTCTGGCCTGTTTCATGGAATATTACTCGCCGTTTTGGGGTCCCAAAGTGATTTCCATGGTTGTCGAACCCCCAGGGGCACTTACGTGTCGGTCATCAACACTCACAGTTTTGGCCGATTCTGGCCCGTTTCATGGACTATTACTCACATTTTTGGGTTCCCGGAGTGATTTCCACGATTAATGAACCCCGGGTGCGTTTACGGGTCGATCACCAACACTCACTGTTTTGGCCGATTCTGGCCCGTTCCGTACTGTGTTGGGGTCCCGGAGTGATTTCCACGATTAAAGATCCCTGGGTTGTGTTTACATGTCGATCATCAAAACTCGTGGTTTTTGATGTTTCGGACCCGGTTCGTGGACTATTACTCACATTATTGGGCTCCCGGAGTGATTTCCACGATTAACGAACCCCGGGTGCGTTTACGGGTCGATCATCAACACTCACTGTTTTGGCCGATTCTGGCCTGTTTCATGCTGTGTTGGGGTCCCGGAGTGATTTCCACGATTAACGATCCCCGCGTTGTGTTTACATGTCGATCATCAACACTCGTGGTTTTTGATGTTTCGGACCCGGTTCGTGGACTATTACTCGCCGTTTTGTGGTACCAAAGCGATTTCCATGGTTGTCAAACCCCAAGGTGCGTTGACGTGACGGTCATCAACACTCACAGTTTTGGTCGATTCTGGCCTGTTTCGTGGACTATTACTCACTGTTTTGGGCTCCCGGGGTGATTTCCATGATTAATGAACACCGGGGTGCGCTTACATGTCGGTCATCAACACCCACATGTTTGGTCGATTCTGCCCTGTTTCGTGGACTATTACTCACTGTTTTGGGGTCTCGGAGTATTTTTTTCATGATTAACGAACCCCGGGATGCCTTTACGTGTCGGTCATCAACACTCACAGTTTTTGCCAATTCTGACACGTTTCATGCACTATTACGCACCGTTTTGGGGTCCGAGAGCCATTTCCATAGTCGTTGATCCACAAGATGCGCTTACATGTCGGTCACCAACACTCGCGGTTTAAGACGATTCTGGCCCGTTTCTTGAACCGTAACTCACTTTTTGGGGTCCCGGAGTGATTTTCACGATTAACGAACCATGGGGTGCGTTTACGTGTCGGTCATCAACACTCACAGTTTTGACCGATTCTGTCCCGTTTCATGGACTATTACTCGCCGTTTTGGGGTCCCAAAGCAATTTCGATGGTTGTCGAACCCCAAGGTTCAATTACGTGTCGGTCATCAACACTCACAGTTTTGGCCGATTCTGGCCCGTTTCGTGGACTATTACTCACAGTTTTGGTCTCCCAGAGTGATTTCCATGATTAACGAACCCCGGGGTGCGTTTATGTGTCGGTCATCAACACTCACAGTTTTTGCCGATTCTGGCCCGTTTCGTACTGTGTTGGGGTCCCGGAGTGATTTCCACGATTAACGAACCTCGCGTTGTGTTTATGTGTCGATCATCAACACTCGTGGTTTTTGTCGTTTCAGACCCATTTCTTGGACTATTACTCTCCGTTTTGTGGTCCCAAAGCGATTTCCATGGTTGTCGAACCCAAGGTGCGTTTACGTGTCAGTCATCAACACTCATAGTTTTGGCTGATTCTGGCCTGTTTCGTGGACTATTACTCACTGTTTTGCGCTCCTGGAGTGATTTCCATGATTAATGAACACCGGGGTGCGTTTACATGTCGGTCATCAACACGCACATGTTTGGCCGATTCTGGCCCGTTTCATGGACTATTACTCACTATTTTGGGGTCCCGTAGTATTTTTTCATGATTAACGAACCCCGGGGTGCCTTTACGTGTCGGTCATCAACACTCACTGTTTTTGCCAACTCTGACATGTTTCGTGCACTATTACTCACCGTTTTGGGGTCCCGAAGCGATTTCCATAGTTGTTGATCCCCAAGGTGCGCTTACGTGTCCGTCATCAATACTCGCGGTTTTGGCCGATTCTGGCCCGTTTCTTGGACTATTACTCACTTTTTGGGGTCCCTGAGTGATTTTCACGATTAATGAATCCCAGGGTGCGTTTACGTGTCGGTCATCAACACTCAGATTTTTGACCGATTCTGGCCTGTTTCATGGAATATTACTCGCCGTTTTGGGGTCCCAAAGTGATTTCCATGGTTGTCGAACCCCCAGGGGCACTTACGTGTCGGTCATCAACACTCACAGTTTTGGCCGATTCTGGCCCGTTTCATGGACTATTACTCACATTTTTGGGTTCCCGGAGTGATTTCCACGATTAACGAACCCCGGGTGCGTTTACGGGTCGATCACCAACACTCACTGTTTTGGCCGATTCTGGCCCGTTCCGTACTGTGTTGGGGTCCCGGAGTGATTTCCACGATTAAAGATCCCTGGGTTGTGTTTACATGTCGATCATCAAAACTCGTGGTTTTTGATGTTTCGGACCCGGTTCGTGGACTATTACTCACATTATTGGGCTCCCGGAGTGATTTCCACGATTAACGAACCCCGGGTGCGTTTACGGGTCGATCATCAACACTCACTGTTTTGGCCGATTCTGGCCTGTTTCATGCTGTGTTGGGGTCCCGGAGTGATTTCCACGATTAACGATCCCCGCGTTGTGTTTACATGTCGATCATCAACACTCGTGGTTTTTGATGTTTCGGACCCGGTTCGTGGACTATTACTCGCCGTTTTGTGGTACCAAAGCGATTTCCATGGTTGTCAAACCCCAAGGTGCGTTGACGTGACGGTCATCAACACTCACAGTTTTGGTCGATTCTGGCCTGTTTCGTGGACTATTACTCACTGTTTTGGGCTCCCGGGGTGATTTCCATGATTAATGAACACCGGGGTGCGCTTACATGTCGGTCATCAACACCCACATGTTTGGTCGATTCTGCCCTGTTTCGTGGACTATTACTCACTGTTTTGGGGTCTCGGAGTATTTTTTTCATGATTAACGAACCCCGGGATGCCTTTACGTGTCGGTCATCAACACTCACAGTTTTTGCCAATTCTGACACGTTTCATGCACTATTACGCACCGTTTTGGGGTCCGAGAGCCATTTCCATAGTCGTTGATCCACAAGATGCGCTTACATGTCGGTCACCAACACTCGCGGTTTAAGACGATTCTGGCCCGTTTCTTGAACCGTAACTCACTTTTTGGGGTCCCGGAGTGATTTTCACGATTAACGAACCATGGGGTGCGTTTACGTGTCGGTCATCAACACTCACAGTTTTGACCGATTCTGTCCCGTTTCATGGACTATTACTCGCCGTTTTGGGGTCCCAAAGCAATTTCGATGGTTGTCGAACCCCAAGGTTCAATTACGTGTCGGTCATCAACACTCACAGTTTTGGCCGATTCTGGCCCGTTTCGTGGACTATTACTCACAGTTTTGGTCTCCCAGAGTGATTTCCATGATTAACGAACCCCGGGGTGCGTTTATGTGTCGGTCATCAACACTCACAGTTTTTGCCGATTCTGGCCCGTTTCGTACTGTGTTGGGGTCCCGGAGTGATTTCCACGATTAACGAACCTCGCGTTGTGTTTATGTGTCGATCATCAACACTCGTGGTTTTTGTCGTTTCAGACCCATTTCTTGGACTATTACTCTCCGTTTTGTGGTCCCAAAGCGATTTCCATGGTTGTCGAACCCCAAGGTGCGTTTACGTGTCAGTCATCAACACTCATAGTTTTGGCTGATTCTGGCCTGTTTCGTGGACTATTACTCACTGTTTTGCGCTCCTGGAGTGATTTCCATGATTAATGAACACCGGGGTGCGTTTACATGTCGGTCATCAACACGCACATGTTTGGCCGATTCTGGCCCGTTTCATGGACTATTACTCACTATTTTGGGGTCCCGTAGTATTTTTTCATGATTAACGAACCCCGGGGTGCCTTTACGTGTCGGTCATCAACACTCACTGTTTTTGCCAACTCTGACATGTTTCGTGCACTATTACTCACCGTTTTGGGGTCCCGAAGCGATTTCCATAGTTGTTGATCCCCAAGGTGCGCTTACGTGTCCGTCATCAATACTCGCGGTTTTGGCCGATTCTGGCCCGTTTCTTGGACTATTACTCACTTTTTGGGGTCCCTGAGTGATTTTCACGATTAATGAATCCCAGGGTGCGTTTACGTGTCGGTCATCAACACTCAGATTTTTGACCGATTCTGGCCTGTTTCATGGAATATTACTCGCCGTTTTGGGGTCCCAAAGTGATTTCCATGGTTGTCGAACCCCCAGGGGCACTTACGTGTCGGTCATCAACACTCACAGTTTTGGCCGATTCTGGCCCGTTTCATGGACTATTACTCACATTTTTGGGTTCCCGGAGTGATTTCCACGATTAACGAACCCCGGGTGCGTTTACGGGTCGATCACCAACACTCACTGTTTTGGCCGATTCTGGCCCGTTCCGTACTGTGTTGGGGTCCCGGAGTGATTTCCACGATTAAAGATCCCTGGGTTGTGTTTACATGTCGATCATCAAAACTCGTGGTTTTTGATGTTTCGGACCCGGTTCGTGGACTATTACTCACATTATTGGGCTCCCGGAGTGATTTCCACGATTAACGAACCCCGGGTGCGTTTACGGGTCGATCATCAACACTCACTGTTTTGGCCGATTCTGGCCTGTTTCATGCTGTGTTGGGGTCCCGGAGTGATTTCCACGATTAACGATCCCCGCGTTGTGTTTACATGTCGATCATCAACACTCGTGGTTTTTGATGTTTCGGACCCGGTTCGTGGACTATTACTCGCCGTTTTGTGGTACCAAAGCGATTTCCATGGTTGTCAAACCCCAAGGTGCGTTGACGTGACGGTCATCAACACTCACAGTTTTGGTCGATTCTGGCCTGTTTCGTGGACTATTACTCACTGTTTTGGGCTCCCGGGGTGATTTCCATGATTAATGAACACCGGGGTGCGCTTACATGTCGGTCATCAACACCCACATGTTTGGTCGATTCTGCCCTGTTTCGTGGACTATTACTCACTGTTTTGGGGTCTCGGAGTATTTTTTTCATGATTAACGAACCCCGGGATGCCTTTACGTGTCGGTCATCAACACTCACAGTTTTTGCCAATTCTGACACGTTTCATGCACTATTACGCACCGTTTTGGGGTCCGAGAGCCATTTCCATAGTCGTTGATCCACAAGATGCGCTTACATGTCGGTCACCAACACTCGCGGTTTAAGACGATTCTGGCCCGTTTCTTGAACCGTAACTCACTTTTTGGGGTCCCGGAGTGATTTTCACGATTAACGAACCATGGGGTGCGTTTACGTGTCGGTCATCAACACTCACAGTTTTGACCGATTCTGTCCCGTTTCATGGACTATTACTCGCCGTTTTGGGGTCCCAAAGCAATTTCGATGGTTGTCGAACCCCAAGGTTCAATTACGTGTCGGTCATCAACACTCACAGTTTTGGCCGATTCTGGCCCGTTTCGTGGACTATTACTCACAGTTTTGGTCTCCCAGAGTGATTTCCATGATTAACGAACCCCGGGGTGCGTTTATGTGTCGGTCATCAACACTCACAGTTTTTGCCGATTCTGGCCCGTTTCGTACTGTGTTGGGGTCCCGGAGTGATTTCCACGATTAACGAACCTCGCGTTGTGTTTATGTGTCGATCATCAACACTCGTGGTTTTTGTCGTTTCAGACCCATTTCTTGGACTATTACTCTCCGTTTTGTGGTCCCAAAGCGATTTCCATGGTTGTCGAACCCCAAGGTGCGTTTACGTGTCAGTCATCAACACTCATAGTTTTGGCCGTTTCTGGCCTGTTTCGTGGACTATTACTCACTGTTTTGCGCTCCTGGAGTGATTTCCATGATTAACGAACACCGCGGTGCGTTTACATGTCGGTCATCAACATGCACATGTTTGGCCGATTCTGGCCCGTTTCGTGGACTATTACTCACTATTTTGGGGTCCCGTAGTATTTTTTCATGATTAACGAACCCCGGGGTGCCTTTACGTGTCGGTCATCAACACTCACTGTTTTTGCCAACTCTGACACGTTTCGTGCACTATTACTCACCGTTTTGGGGTCCCGAAGCGATTTCCATAGTTGTTGATCCCCAAGGTGCGCTTACGTGTTCGTCATCAACACTCGCGGTTTTGGCCGATTCTGGCCCGTTTCTTGGACTATTACTCACTTTTTGGGGTCCCTGAGTGATTTTCACGATTAATGAATCCAAGGGTGCGTTTACGTGTCGGTCATCAACACTCACATTTTTGACCGATTCTGGCCTGTTTCATGGAATATCACTCGCCATTTTGGGGTTCCAAAGCGATTTCCATGGTTGTCGAACCCCAAGGTGCACTTACGTGTCGGTCATCAACACTCATAGTTTTGGCCGATTCTGGACCGTTTCGTGGACTATTACTAACTTTTGGGGGTCCCGGAGTGATTTTCACGATTAACCAACCCCGGGGTGCGTTTACGTGTCGGACATCAACACTCATAGTTTTGACCGATTCTGGCCTGTTTCATGGACTACTACTCGCCGTTTTGGGGTCCCAAAGTGATTTCCATGGTTGTCGAACCCCCAGGGGCACTTACGTGTCGGTCATCAACACTCACAGTTTTGGCCGATTCTGGCCCGTTTCATGGACTATTACTCACATTTTTGGGCTCCCGGAGTGATTTCCACGATTAACGAACCCCGGGTGCGTTTACGGGTCGATCACCAACACTCAGTGTTTTGGCCGATTCTGGCCCGTTTCGTACTGTGTTGGGGTCCCGGAGTGATTTCCACGATTAACGATCCCTGGGTTGTGTTTACATGTCGATCATCAAAACTCGTGGTTTTTGATGTTTCGGACCCGGTTCGTGGACTATTACTCACATTATTGGGCTCCCGGAGTGATTTCCACGATTAACGAACCCCGGGTGCGTTTACGGGTCGATCATCAACACTCACTGTTTTGGCCGATCCTAGCCCGTTTCATACTGTGTTGGGGTCCCGGAGTGATTTCCACGATTAACGATCCCCGCGTAGTGTTTACATGTCGATCATCAACACTCGTGGTTTTTGATGTTTCGGACCCGGTTCGTGGACTATTACTCGCCGTTTTGTGGTACCAAAGCGATTTCCATGGTTGTCAAACCCCAAGGTGCGTTGACGTGACGGTCATCAACACTCACAGTTTTGGTCGATTCTGGCCTGTTTCGTGGACTATTACTCACTGTTTTGGGGTCCCGAAGTATTTTTTCATGATTAACGAACCCCGGGGTGCCTTTACATGTCGGTCATCAACACTCACATGTTTGGCCGATTCTGGCCCGTTTCGTGGACTATTACTCACTGTTTTGCGGTCCCGAAGTATTTTTTCATGATTAACGAACCCCGGGGTGCCTTTACGTGTCGGTCATCAACACTCATTGTTTTTGCCAACTCTGACACGTTTCGTGCACTATTACTCACCGTTTTGGGGTCCCGAAGCGATTTCCATAGTTGTTGATCCCCAAGGTGCGCTTACGTGTCGGTCATCAACACTCGCGGTTTTGCCCGATTCTGGCCCGTTTCTTGGACTATTACTCACTTTTTAGGGTCCCGGAGTGATTTTCACGATTAACGATCCCCAGGTTGTGTTTACATGTCGATCATCAACACTCGTGGTTTTTGATGTTTCGGACCTGGTTCGTGGACTATTACTCACATTTTTGGGCTCCCGGAGTGATTTCCACGATTAATGAACCCCGGGTGCGTTTACGGGTCGATCATCAACGCTCACTGTTTTGGCCGATTCTGGCCCGTTTCATACTGTGTTGGGATCCCGGAAACATTTCCACGATTAACGATCCCCGGGTTGTGTTTACATGTCGATCATCAACACTCGTGGTTTTTGATGTTTCGGACCCGGTTTGTGGACTATTCCTCGCCGTTTTGTGGTCCCAAATCGATTTCCATGGTTGTCAAACCCCAAGGTGCGTTTACGTGTCGGTCATCAACACTCACAGTTTTGGTCGATTCTGACCCTTTTCGTGGACTATTACTCACTGTTTTGGGCTCCCAGAGTGATTTCTATGATTATCGAACACCGGGGTGCTTTACATGTCGGTCATCAACACCCACATGTTTGGTCGATTCTGCCCCGTTTCGTGGACTATTACTCACTGTTTTGGGGTCTCGGAGTATTTTTTTCATGATTAACGAACCCCGGGATGCCTTTACGTGTCGGTCATCAACACTCACAGTTTTTGCCAATTCTGACACGTTTCAAGCACTATTACGCACCGTTTTGGGGTCCCGGAGCGATTTCCATAGTCGTTGATCCACAAGATGCGCTTACATGTCGGTCACCAACACTCGCGGTTTAAGACGATTCTGGCCCGTTTCTTGAACCGTAACTCACTTTTTGGGGTCCCGGAGTGATTTTCATGATTAACGAACCATGGGGTGCGTTTACATGTCGGTCATCAACACTCACAGTTTTGACCGATTCTGTCCCGTTTCATGGACTATTACTCGCCGTTTTGGGGTCCCAAAGCAATTTCGATGGTTGTCGAACCCCAAGGTTCACTTACGTGTCGGTCATCAACACTCACAGTTTTGGCCGATTCTGGCCCGTTTCGTGGACAATTACTCGCAGTTTTGGTCTCCCAGAGTGATTTCCATGATTAACGAACCCCGGGGTGCGTTTATGTGTCGGTCATCAACACTCACAGTTTTGGCCGATTCTGGCCCGTTTCGTACTGTGTTGGGGTCCCGGAGTGATTTCCACGATTAACGAACGCCGCGTTGTGTTTATGTGTCGATCATCAACACTCGTGGTTTTTGTCGTTTCAGACCCATTTCTTGGACTATTACTCTCCGTTTTGTGGTCCCAAAGCGATTTCCATGGTTGTCGGACCCCAAGGTGCGTTTACGTGTCAGTCATCAACACTCATTGTTTTGGCTGATTCTGGCCTGTTTCGTGGACTATTACTCACTGTTTTGCGCTCCTGGAGTGATTTCCATGACTAACGAACACCGGGGTGCGTTTACATGTCGGTCATCAACACGCACATGTTTGGCCGATTCTGGCCCGTTTCGTGGACTATTACTCACTATTTTGGGGTCCCGTAGTATTTTTTCATGATTAACGAACCCCGGGGTGCCTTTACGTGTCGGTCATCAACACTCACTGTTTTTGCCAACTCTGACACGTTTCGTGCACTATTACTCACTGTTTTGGGGTCCCGAAGCGATTTCCATAGTTGTTGATCCCCAAGGTGCGCTTACGTGTCGGTCATCAACACTCGCGGTTTTGGCCGATTCTGGCCCGTTTCTTGGACTATTACTCACTTTTTGGGGTCCCTGAGTGATTTTCACGATTAATGAATCCCAGGGTGCGTTTACGTGTCGGTCATCAACACTCACATTTTTGACCGATTCTGGCCTGTTTGATGGAATATTACTCGCCATTTTGGGGTTCCAACGCGATTTCCATGGTTATCGAACCCCAAGGTGTACTTACGTGTCGGTCATCAACACTCATAGTTTTGGCCGATTCTGGACCGTTTCGTGGACTATTATTCACAGTTTTGGACTCACGGAGTGATTTCCATGATTAACGAACCCCAGATGCGTTTACGGGTGTGTCATCAACACTCACTGTTTTGGCCGATTCTGGCCCGTTTCGTACTGTGTTGGGGTCCCGAAGTGATTTCCATGGTTAACGAACCCCGAGGTGGGTTTACGTGTCGATCATCAACACTCACACTTTTGACCATTTCTGGCCTGTTTCATGGACTATTACTCACCATTTTGGTGTCCCGAAGCGATTTCCATGGCTGTCGAACCCCAAGGTTTGCTTATGTGTCGGTCATCGACACTCATAGTTTTTGCCGATTCTAGCCCGTTTCGTGGACTATTACTCACTGTTTTGGTGTCCCGGAGTGATTTTCACGATTAATGAAGCCCAGGTGCGTTTACGTGTCGGTCATCAACACTCACAGTTTTGACCGATTCTGGCCTGTTTCATGGACTATTACTCACCGTTTTGGGGTCCCAAAGTGATTTCATGGTTGTTGAACCCCATGGTGCACTTACGTGTCGGTCATCAACACTCACAGTTTTGGTCGATTCTGGCCCGTTTCGTGGACTATTACTCACAGTTTTGGGCTCCCGGAGTAATTTCCATGATTAGCGAACCCCGGGGTGCGTTTACGGGTCAGTCATCAACACTGACTTTTTTGGCCGATTCTGGCCTGTTTCTTGGACTATTACTCAGCTTCGGGGTCCCGAAGTGATTTCCACGATTGACAAACCCCGGGGTGCCTTTACGTGTCGATCATCAACACTCACAGTTTTGACCGATTCTGGCCTGTTTCATGGACTATTACTCACCGTTTTGGGGTCCCGAAGCGATTTCCATACTTGTTGAACCCCATGGTGCGCTTACGTGTCGGTCATCAACACTCACAGTTTTGGCTGATTCTGACCCGTTTTGTGGACTATTACTCACTGTTTTGGGGCCCCGGAGTGAAATACACGATTAAAGAACCCCGGGGTGCGTTTATGTGTCAGTCATCAACACTCACAGTTTTGGCTGATTCTGGCCTGTTTCGTGGACTATTACTCACTGTTTTGGGCTCCCTGAGTGATTTCATGATTAACGAACACCGGGATGCGTTTACATGTCGATCATCAACACACACATTATTGGCGATTCTGGCCCGTTTCGTGGACTATTACTAACTGTTTTGGGGTCCCGGAGTATTTTTTCATGATTAACGAACCCCGGGGTGCCTTTACGTGTAGGTCATCAGCACTCACAGTTTTTGCCAATTCTGACACGTTCCATGCACTATTACTCACTGTTTTGGCCGATTCTGGCCCGTTTCATGCGTTTACATGTCGATCATCAACACTCGTGGTTTTTGATGTTTCGGACCCGGTTCGTGGACTATTACTCGTTGTTTTGTGGTCCCAAATCGATTTCCATGGTTGTCAAACCCCAAGGCGCGTTTACGTGTCGGTCATCAACACTCCCGGAGTGATTTCCACGATTAACGAACCCCAAGGTGTGTTACGTGTCGATCATCAACACTCACACTTTTGACCCATTTTTGGCCTGTTTCATGGACTCTTACTAACCATTTTGGGGTCCCGAAGCGATTTTCATGGCTGTCGAACCCCAAGGTTGGCTTATGTGTCGGTCATCGACACTCACAGTTTTGGCCGATTCTAGCCCGTTTCGTGGACTATTACTCACTGTTTTGGTGTCCCGGATTGATTTTCATGATTAATGAACCCCGGGGTGCGTTTACGTGTCTGTCATCAACACTCACAGTTTTGACCGATTCTGGCCTGTTTCATGGACTATTACTCACCGTTTTGGGGTCCCAAAGCGATTTCCATGGTTGTTGAACCCCAAGGTGCACTTACGTGTCGGTCATCAACACTCACAGTTTTGGCCGATTCTGGCCCGTTTCATGGACTATTACTCACAGTTTTGGAGTCCCGGAGTGATTTCCATGATTACCGAACCCCGGGGTGCGTTTACGGGTCGGTCATCAACACTCACTGTTTTGGCCGATTCTGGCCCGTTTCCTGGACTATTACTCAACTTCGGGGTCCCGAAGTGATTTCCACAATTGACAAACCCCGGGGTGTTTACTTGTCGGTCATCAACACTCACAGTTTTGAACGATTCTGGCCTGTTTCATGGACAATTACAAAACAAAACAACACGATAACATCAAATTTATCAATCCAAAACATCAAATTATTACATAGTTCGTCACACAAATTGTTAATTATACAAATTATTTATCACATGATACAAAGAACATAAAGATGAAACTAGGGATGTTGTTCCCCACTCTTCTCTTTCCACCGTTATTACCACGCTTACCACTTGCGTGGTAGCGGATATGTATAGTAATATCGTCTCAGATTATGCGGGTGAGGTGAGCAATGGCTTGGATTGTAGGAGGCGCTTGAGGTCTTCGAATGTGGACTTTGTATTTTCGCTCCAGTTGAACTCGTTGTTCTTGTGCAGGAATGGATAAAGCAGCAGGGCCTTTTTCCTGAGCCTGGATATGCACCACCTAAGGGTTGCCACACAACCCGCGAGCTTCTGCACCTCCAAATTGTTTCTGGAGGTTTGAGGTTAATGATTGCTTGTATCTCTCTGGGTTTGTTCGCATTTTACTCTTTTATCTATGTCAGGGACTGTCTCTTTTCAATTTGCTCCCAAGATCTCAAATATCCAACAAGTTGGCGCTTAATATGCTATTATGCCCTTCTCCCTTGAATTTTACAGCATGAAAGCCAGTTCATGTCACATGAATTTTGCCTTCTATCTATACAACATTGTGTATTCTTGATGCAGCACAGTAGAAAGTCCATGCCCTGGAGTTTTACATCTGGTGCGTAAATCATTCGTCAATTCAGTGCGATGAAATGGCAATCCCTCTGGAGAAGCTCTACACCGTGGACGAGAGTACGTTTTTATCTTTCTAGCTTTTCAGCCTCAAAATGCAAGGCTCAGATAATGGTAACTCTGGCTGAAACAAATAAGAGAGTAGGAACATGATTCATGAAGAGCTCAGTTATAATTACAATTACAAAAGCTAGCTAGTTCATGGTTCCATCACTCGGTCACAAGAAAATATATGTGACTTGATTGATAAGAAAAAGATATTTTATTTTTGTGTTATGACAACAGTTATGATTGTTGTTTAATTGTAGAGATAATGAAATAATAAATGGCAAGACACTGAGGAATATTTGATTTTGTTTGGAAGGTTATTGAGAAAAATCCTATGTCTATATGTTAGAATGTGATTTTACATATATTGTGTGATTGCTAAAAAAATTATTACGTATTATCTATGTAATTGAATTGATTCAATACGTGCCAAAGCAAGCACCAAAAGATCTCCTTCAATGGGATTTGGTTTTTTAATGTAAGAAAATATTTTAGTGGGAGTGGGTGGTGGGAGGTGAGGCGAAAATAAACCAGTGGGAGACAGTGATGGAGGTGTGGTGAAAATAAACGGGTGAGGCGAAAATAAACCTGGATACCGCCAGACTACCAAATCCCCCGTTAGAAGTAGAGATCAGCAGCAATCAGATTTTTGGTAGTGATTACTCCTGTTGTTGATACGGCGGATAATGCATGGATTTTTCGTAATAACGTTGGGCGTATATCAACCGTGAAAATCCAGCAGATCAGATCGGATCTGGATTCTGGAGTAGCTAGGACAGTAACTCGACCGGATCCTTACTGATTGATTGTAACTGGATTAAATCCTTTTAATGTAGTATAATAACAAAAATGATAGGACGGTTAATGTAGTATAATGAGTCTTGTCGTTAAAAAGGAAGGGAAATGCACTCGACTCCAGCCTCACCACTTCCGTCCGTCTGATCGTAGAGCACACATAGCCTGTCTGCCTCCGGACGGCCATGAGCAGCGCCATGAAGCTGCAGGAGAGGGTCAGCGTGCCGAGGACGGCATGGAAGCTAGCCGACATCTTCATCCTCTGCCTCCTCTTCGCCCTCCTCTCCTGCCGTGTGGCGTCGCTGCGAGAGGGCGGCGCCTCGGTAGCCGCGCTTGTCTGCGAGGCGTGGTTCACCTTTGTGTGGATCCTCAACATGAACATCAAGTGGAACCCCGTTCGGTTCCACACGTACCCTGAAAACCTCTCACAAAGGTGACTAGTTGCCTTAATTTTATCTTATGCCTTAAGTTGCTGCAAATTCCTAGTACTTTGTTACTGCTTCAGCTGAGGATTGCTAGGACGGACGAGCTCCCGGCGGTCGACATGCTAGTCACCACCGCGGACCCGGAGCTGGAGCCGCCGCTGATGACCGTGAACACCGTTCTATCCTTGCTCGCCGTGGACTACCCGGACGTCGACAAGCTCGCGTGCTACGTCTCCGGCGACGGCTGCTCGCCGGTAACGTGCTACGCGCTGCGCGAGGCCGCCGGGTTCGCCAGGCTGTGGGTGCCCTTCTGCAAGAGGCACGGCGTGGGAGTGAGGGCCCCTTTCATGTACTTCGCTTCCAGCAGACCAGAACCTGAGCTCGCCGGCGACTGGACCTTCATCAAGGTTAGCCTTCCATCTTTCTTCTATTGCACCCTGGCAGTTTCTTCCATTCAGTTCATTTATCCTCTCCGGCCGTTTGTGGTTGCAGAGTGAGTATGAAAAGTTAGTCAGCCGGATCGAGAGCGCGGACGAGGGGTCTCTTCTCCGGCACGATGATGCCGCTGAGTTCACCGAGTTCAAGGAGGCCAAGCGCGGGGACCATCCTGCCATCGTTAAGGTCATCACATACACCACGCCACAGCCACATGCCACATGGATATGGCAGTATGCATCACTCTGATGCAGAGGCCGGGGAGCCCCCCTTTTTGAAAAAAAACATGCCACATGGATTGGCACGTAACAAAATTAAATTTCTCTGCTAATGTGTTCTTCAGGTGCTTTGGGACAACAGCAAAAGCAGCAGGATAGGGACAGGGGATGGTTTCCCAAATCTTGTGTACGTTTCAAGAGAGAAGAGCCGCAAACATGACCACCACTATAAGGCCGGCGCCATGAATGTTCTGGTCAGTGGCCTTGTACTATTTGTACTAATTTTTTTTTCCAAAATATAAGATGTTTCGACGAAAACGTCATATATTTTAGAACGGAGGTAGTAGTTGATAAACTGTCGATAAACCGACACCGTGCGATTCTTGCAGGCAAGGGTGTCTGCTGTGATGACAAACGCGCCCATCATACTGAACATGGACTGCGACATGTTCGACAACAACCCACAGGTCGTCCTGCACGCCATGTGCCTCCTGCTGGGGTTCAACGACGAGACCTGCAGCGGCTTCGTCCAGGTGCCGCAGAGATTCTACGCCAAACTCAAGGACGATCCTTTTGGTAATCAGATCGAGGTTTTACGTGAGGTGCACACCATCAACTCCATCAACTAGAACATACATACCGTCTCCTCTAGTCTCTGTATAAATCTTTTAAAAAATCAATCTGTGGAAATTTTGATCAAATTTATAGAAAAGCATGTCTACATCTGAAATGCCAAATGCATATTATTAGATACATCTGGACACATATTTTCGTGCTGCAATAATAACCTCGTAAATATAGATATTTTTCTTCACAAAGTTGATCCAAGTTTAGGAAGTTTTTCCCACAGAAAAAAGATAAGCAAACTTGACTTTACGGAAAAATGTATACACACTACATTATGAAACAGGAGGAGTGGTATATTCTTCAATATGGTGAACCTTCTGTCTGGTTTACAAATGGAGTACTAACTATGGCTTTGGTGTGTTTAGAAACTTCTTGGTGGACTCTCTGGACTCCAGGGCATCTATTACCTTGGGACGGGCTGCTTTCACCGTAGGAAAATCATTTACGGTGTGGCACCACCTTCATTTGCGGCTGTCAAGCATGAAAGACAAGGTAAATTTACGCCATGCCCATGAGTGAAACGGTGTCAAATTGGAGTGCCCATTGTGCCTTGAACAATGCTCAACTTGGCCTCTCACATTAATCATCAATCCTTTCTATTTTTGAAAAGAGGCTTGCTTGCTCTCCGCCTCTCTCATAAAAAGTGATGCACACAACCACAATATATTACCAATTTATGAGTTGCGAAATAGGAATAATATGGCCCACTGGCCAAAAACATCGCATTCATCAAATGTTTGTAACCTACATTGCCAGGTTCACTGACTTACGAGGACCTGCGGACCAAGTTTGGGGCTTCAGTGGAACCGGCCGAGTCAGCCAGGAACATATATTCCCGAGAAATACCGCTAAAGCCAATGATCGACATATCGAGTCGCATCCAAGTGGCAAAACAAGTGTCTAGCTGCAGCTATGAGACAGGCACACATTGGGGTCAGGAGGTATACATATGTACCAATTTCCGTTGCGACCTTTTTGCTACATACTATATTTTTCCTAGTTCTTTGTCAACCATTAATATTCATCCAATCCATGTATCTGCAGATTGGTTGGTCCTATGGGTCAATGGCAGAAGACATTTTAACCGGGCAGCGTATCCATTCAGCAGGCTGGAAATCCACGTCGCTGGACACTAACCCACCGGCATTCTTGGGATGCGCTCCTACAGGAGGACCAGCCAGCCTTACCCAGTATAAGAGATGGGCAACCGGACTTCTCGAGATACTCCTCGGGCCGAATACCCCAATCATCACCACCATCTTCAAGCGCCTCCAGTTCCGGCAGTACCTTGGATACCTAGTCTTCTACGTCTGGTCTATGAGGGCACCTTTCGAGCTATGCTATGCACTATTAGGACCTTCCTGTCTCTTCAGAAACCACTCCTTCCTTCTGAAGGTGAACTTTTGTCTCACAGTCCATTCAACTTAGCTGAGAGCTATTTTCTAGCTTATAATTTTGCTCACTTAGTTCCTACAGATCCAGCATCTAATCAACAATATTATTTAATTACCTACAATAACTATCTTGGTGCCCCAAACATTTGTGCGGCTAGATTTATTACATATTGATTTCTTCCCCGTGAATTTTATAGTTCCTGTTTTTTCAATGACGCCAATTCTATATATTAATTTAATGAAGTAGATTCCAAATTGTTTCCCATGCATATTATACATTATAAATTATAGGAAATCTTGTTATAACCTTATACCATGATTTTGTTTATTTATGGTAGTAATCCTGGTATATAATTGATGCACAATTTACCTAAATGTACACGTTGGATTCGAAGCTCATATACATATGGTTTATCTTAATTAACTGTATCTTCCTGATCTGTGATGGCCTTCTAATTATATCCTCATGTTATTTGAGGGACTCCTAAAACAAATCCTCATGTGGTTGTTCCTATTGTTTTCTATATTAACTCTTACACGTTTCTCTTTTCTTTATTTCAATATAATAATAAATCAACCAATATAAAGTTGTATTTATATATTCACAAACTCGATTAGAGTTTTATCCACTTATTCAGTCTTTAGAGTTGTACTTTCTTCAGAAACTTTATCTTCGTTTCCTCACTGTCCACTGTCCTTCAAGATTGATGTATCTCCATCCTACTTTTTATTTTATTTCAGTAGTATAATAGAGAGAGAGAGAGAGAGAGAGAGAGAGATAGGATATTCCCATCTTGGGGAAGATACCATTTTTCATCCAGTTTGATGATTGTCACCTCTGAAATTCCTAATATTTTCGCAGGCATCAAACCATGGTTTCAGCATCCAACTAGCCCTATTCTTGTCCTACAACATATACAACTTTGTGGAGTACATGGAATGCGGGCTCTCAGCCCGTACTTGGTGGAACAACATGAGGATGCAACGCATTGTATCACTCTCCTCCTGGCTCCTTGCTTTCCTTAGTGTGGTCCTCAAAACAATCGGCTTCTCCAAAACTGTGTTTGAGGTCCCCCGTAAGGACAAGAGTACATCAGATGGTGATCCCAGCACCCATGAGACTGATCTAGGGTGGTTCACCTTTGACTCTTCACCAGTGTTCATCCCAATGACAGCAGTTGCAATCTTGAACATTGTCACAATTGCTATCGGGGTATGGCGTCATGCCATTTTTTGGATGACAACAGGAAATCATGATTGCCAAAATATTGGAGAATTTTTGTGTTGTGGATTGATGATATTATACTTTTGGCCATTTATCAAAGGCCTTGTTGGTAGGGGAAGATATGGAATCCCATGGAATGTCAAACTCAAGGCTTGGGTGATTGTGGTTGCCTTCTTGTACTTCTGTAGAGGAGATTAAGTTGGTCCGGCACCACCACATTGAAATCTCATATTTGTCTTTCTGTCAAACTACCATTGGAATATGTGATAAGTACAATTTCTCTATATTACTCCCTTCGTTCCTTTTTATAAGGTGTATTTATTTTTTTGGTAAAATTCCATAATGTAAGGTGCATTTGTTCTATTCCTCGTAATTCCGATCTTGGCCCTCGAAAAAAAGGAAAGTATATCTCCCCTGATTGCATGTATCCCTCCTTGTAGAGAAAGAAAAGGAAACTATCTCTCTCCTGATTGTGTGTATCTCTTTATTTCCTAGCCTAAATGATCTACTTGCTGCTAATCTACAAATTTGAGAAGGGTAATTTTGTCCTAACTAGTGCATAATTATGTGCCTTGGTCACCATGCTGAAAATAATGCACCTTAGATAAAGGAATGGAGGGAGTATCTAGATAAAATATCCATAGCTCCACTTAAGACACAACTACAAGAAGCTGCAAACTGGAGAATATTTTGTATGACCATTAGTCATAACAAAACTATTTTAGGAGAGTACTTTTCATTTGAAATAAATATTTTGATGTGCATCGAAATATATTCATAACGTAATGAATACTTCATAAATTACAAAGATCCATGCAAGTGCATATCAAAGCGTTGTGACATTCATTCACTTCCTTATTAAAAAACTTTAGATAACTAGAACAAAAAACCTAGATAACTTAATAACGATTCACGGATTAAATATGTGCACGAATCACATATCATGAATTAGCTCTATCACCTCCTTATTACTATGTCCTCAATGTGCATGAATCATTCCCTTCCTTATAATGAATCACAAATTAGCTCTATCACCCATAGATAAGGAACCACGAATTAACACCTACATTTATCTTGTACTATCAAACTTCTTCTTACCAAGAGTGGTTCCATTCACTATGTGCATAATTCCTTCTAGGTGGACTAGCTGAAAATATGGACTCCTAATATAGACAAAAACAACCAAATGTTTCAAATTATGATGATTAATTAGTTTCCCTTTATTCCATGATTCCACCTTATAGTCATTATTTTCTATTTTGTTGACCATTGTCGTATCTGCTTCTATCATTTTTAGGTGAAATGTTTCTTGTTAGTACATATATGCACGAGTACATTTAGCGTCATATAATGACTTATATTTTATGTTGTTTACTGTATTCAAATCATTCCTAGCTTACAATTACCTATTATTTTGGATCTTATTTGTTGTAAGGCTTCTAGATCAGATTGACTAACATTTAAGAATATCTCAACTGAGTGAGAAATAATAAATTGGGATGCCTACAAACAAATGTGTGTTGAACGGTCACATTTGATTTGAATTACATGTTAGCACATAATAAAAAATGATCTAATGATTACTAATTTCCCTAGGGAGTGGATAAATAGAGTTATCACTATTTTTATACTCCCTCGGTCTAGATAGTTACGACACTTTTGGTTTGTATAGTTCCCAATTACTCATCATAGATGACGGCATAGCGTGAGGTGCCCTCGTCGGTAGTCGTCGTCGGGATTTCTTGGGTTGCCCGTCTAGTGTGATAAACTTCCGAGGTCCCTCCTAGGAGTCTTTTTTGCATGGAACTCGGAATATGGGACAGAGATAGAATTAGACTTTTAGTACATTAATTCACACCAAGCTCATAAATAGACTTTTCTTCTTCACGCCTAAGCCTACGTTATCATAATCTTTATTGAGAACAAACTCATGGTTACAATGCAAGATATCATATTCTGGCACAATTCTACACATATTTATATACAATTCACAATACTACCTAAATCTTTTGGAAACATTGAGGAGACTTTATTTTGACTTTATATAAACAAATATAAATACTCACCCAGGGCTTTGGTTGAGGCGACTTTATTTTGACTTTATGCACTAGTACAAAACAGGGCTTTGGTTGAGGCCGGGATCGGGGCATTAATGCCGGTTCACTCACGAACCGAGACCAAAGGGTGCATCAGTCCCGGTTCGTCAGGCCAGGGTGCTGGCCGAGCCTCGGGGGCCATTGGTCCCAGTTCGTCTGACCCCTTTGGTCCTGGTTCCAGACACGAACCGGGACCAATGGGCCTCACTCCTCGCCCACCACCATTAGTCTCGGTTGGTGGCTGGAACCGTGACCAAAGGTTGTCCTTTAGTCCTGGTTTTAGCCACAAACCGGGACTAAAGAGAGGCCTATATATACCCTCACCCCTGCCGCGAACAGAGCCACTGCCCTGTTTTTTTGGCCGGTCGTGGTTGAGGTTTGTGGTGCTCTAGCTCACCTCCTAAGCATATGAGGTGTTTGCTGAAATGCCCGAGCCACACTTATGCTTTCTCCTCTCGAAGCTCCTTGTCCAAGCTCCATTTTCCTCAAGATTTGTCTACGTTTGGCGGTCTATCCTGTCCCGTCCCCGTCCTCACCGCCGTCGATCGCCCGCGTCGATCTCGTCGCCGGCACCACCGTGGTGAGCCTCTTGTTCTTATCTTCTTTCTAAAAGAAAAAATTCTTACTTTTAAGATTTAGATAGATACTTGTACAATTTCTTACTTTTATTATTGTTTGTTATACTGTGATGGTTTTCGTATCGGCCTCCTTCATCCCTCGTCCTGTCTATGATTCGGATGTGGCATATATTATCTTTTATAACTATTTGTTTCATTTAGTGTTTATGACAATTATGCCGACCAACGTGACATAGATGTTTTTCTCTTGGAGCTATGTGAACTGGAAATTCCAACCGACCCTATTGTCGAGAGGTTAAATTTAGTTGAAAAATAAAACAATTACTTGAAGAAGAAATTGAAAAGAATTGAGGAGGAGAAGATGAAATTGGAGTTGCACGTTGCGGATGTCGTCAACGATCACAAGATCAAGATGGATGCAATGCGCTTGAAGATTAGAAAGATTAGAAAATAAGTCATTCATACTCAGGCTTGGTACCATTATGCAGTTGGATCAATTGTTACCTTGGTTGCGATTATGATCGCATTTGTTGTTACATTGAAATGTTTTACATAATTTCAATGTATGGCTTAATTAGATGCTCTAAAGAGCTATATGTTGTTCAATGAGAACTATGTATGAACTTTATGTACTTATTCATGATGTTCAACTTCTATTAATTTGGTCACTTCTCTATTCATGATGTTCTGTAATGGTTTTTGACACACTTAATTATATATAATGCACGCAGATGAACCGACAATGGATATACAGTGCACCTTTGAGTACATTAAGGGCGTTCATAATTTTCTCGAAGTGGCTGAGACAAACAAGCAGAATGGTTTTATGTGGTGTCCATGCCCTATCTGTGAGAATACAAAGTCTTACTCTAACAGGAAAATCCTTCACATCCACCTGATTGAGAAGGCTTTAATGCCACACTATAATGTTTGGACCAAGCACGGAGAAAGAGGGGCTATGATGGAAGACAACGAAGAAGAAGTGGATGATGACAACTATCTGCCCCCTGAATACGGTCTGTAATGGGGGAAGTTGAAGATCAAGAGGAACCAGACGATGTGCCCGATAATGATCTACGCCGGGTCATTGTTGATGCAAAGAGACAATGCCACATTGACCACGCCGCGCCGAGTGCACCAAGGCGGTGGACGACGGAGAGGCCTAGGAAGGGGACGACGTGGAGGCAGGGAAGACGCGGCAGTGGATGCCCACGCGGAGAGGAGTATGAGGGTTCACTGGTTCGGCTATGGTGTGAGGCTGCCGTCGCCGCAGGGCCTGGCTAGCGGTGGGAGTAGTAGGGGGCGATGAGGCCTCAACGGCAGCACAGCCGGCCATTGGAGGCAGGAGCAGGCGGTCTCCCCGGCGCTGGTTTGGGCGGCTGGTGCAAGAAGAGCAGCGATTGAAGAAGCTGCGGGACCGTTCGATTCAAATCGAACGGTTATTGCTGCTAGAATCGTTTGTTGACTAAGTTAACAAGCCCTGCGTACGCGTCAACGTAGTAGGCCCACAGGTCAGCCTCCTAACCGGTGCACCCCAGATGTCAGTGAGAGGAATCATTTTTTTTCGCGTAATAAGGAGACAGTTGATTGCATGCGGCCAGGCCAGCGGAGGGAGTAGGGTGGGCCGGGGAAGCCTGCGCGGCATCACAGCGGGCCACAAGAGGAGGGAGCAGGCAGTCCAGCTGGCGCTAGTTTAGGCGGCTGGAGCAGGAAGATCAGAGATTGAAGAAGCACGACGGCTAGAATCGTGTGTTCACTGACAAAGCCTTGCGTAAACAAGCCAGACGCCTGTTTTCCATTTTTAGAATTGCCGGCCATTTTCTGGTCAGTACCAGGGTCAAAAAAATAACTAAATATGTGGGAATTTTTTGCTGGGGAACGAAATATTCTTAATCCAAAAATAAATAGCCATACTAAAACAAATTGAAAAATAAATTAGTACTATGTCATGTTAAATCCAATGAAAGGCGTATAAGATATCAGTGAAGAACAAAATTAAAAAAAAATATCCCATTTGCTATAAATTTTTTGGAATTTTCAACCCCTTTCGATATTAGTTTTAACAGACATTGACCATACTCTTTGGCCAGGACGGAATGCATCCCTCCTCGTCTTGAAATATTTGCAGCCCAGTAATTCGGAGAAAACAAATAGGCCTAGCTTGGGTATTCTTCAAAAAAAATATTGGGCTACCTATTTTCCCAAAGAACTGGTGCATGAACATTTAGCTTTATTTATTTATTTACCTATTTATGTTTAGGGGATCATGAGCATGTACCTGGGCTGGATTCATGTGAGAGCCTCTCTTCCAGTTAATTATGGGCTTCTCTATTGGGTCTTCATCAGTGGGTTGCATGTTATCAACAAGTGGAAAATGTGTTCCGTACGAAAAATAGTATGAGCTAGTACGGTACGGGGCACTAAGGGGTTGTTTCGATAGCAAATATTAGGCGTTGGTTTATAGAAAACAAGTTTTTAGCTGATTTTTAGCAAAACCGGAAGAGCCACCATATTTCTGAACCAAACACTGATTGCTGAATGTATGGATTTAGAAAACTGAAAACACATGAGTGCAGAAAATATAATCCAAACAAGAAACCATAACACAAGGAACAACAACACTAAGAATGGCGAACCACAGAATAAACACCACAACGTCCGAACCATGTATAACAAGGTTGTCATGTACTTGCCTCAACCTGACGATTAGACTCAAGGACCATCCTCGACAACGGGAGCTCTCCGACCTGTATATAGTCTAGTATTAAAAACAAGTCCACGCTAATGACAAGAATACGCATTGTCACTAGTGAGCATAACCACGCCTCCACATCCATACTTTTCTTATGGACATTTAATTATATAAAAACATGGATAGTTAGTGAAGCGACGACACAAATTGTCTTTTTACTGCATCAGCTGGCAACTTAAGTCTCCACTGAAACATTTTTTAATGAATGGACTAGCGTAGCATCTATATCCAATGTGTTCTGCTAGTTCAAATTATCACATGTATCCACTATTCCCAATTACCACTTCCATTGCCAAAACTAATTATGCGGCGTGCACCTTTGCTGGCAACAACATCCTTGGAAGAAAACATACAACAAATCGGATGCAAAGAACACATCCAATGAAGCAAACCATGTCATGCACCAACAGCAAGATGTAGTATGATCTAGTCCAATGAATTTTCATGTGACTGGGCAATGTAGTAATCGCACCAACATGTATTGTTGCTATCCAAGGTGTTATTGGCCGAAGCAATGCAAATCTCACACACGCCTTGTACTAGCTAGCTTAATTGATTGTTCCTGCTTAGAGAGTACTACAAACTTTGACATGCCTCAACTCAAACGGGAGCTTCATACTAGCACAACCAGCAACAAAACTAGCACTAGGTAGGACATGGCAACAGAACGAATCGGGAGGACAGCGACAAGGGATGCCAATTCGACCCACAAATAAAAAGACCAGCGATTGAGAAAGATACTTACTGCAAGCAGATCTCTTAGTTGGGAAATCCACTCAGGCTACAACACCATCAACCGGCACGGGGACACTAGGCGGGGAAAGGACACAGCAGTAGCCAAGAGGCACCAGCGGCGATGATGGTTGGCGCAGCAGGACCGGTAGCTGCGGTAGCAAGTGAGTCGTCCTAAGGCAGCGCTGGCGGCAGTTAGGTATTTGGCGCAGCTGAACCACATAACTGAAGTCCAAAGTTCCCACTTTGTCTCATCGCCATGATGATCTTGGCTTTTCTCCATTTTAAGTTAACTCTACACACCTTGGTACTCTTAGAGAACTTGGTAACAAGTATGGAACAATCGTTCTTGGTAAATCGTGCAGCCTTATAATATCGTGCATATTACTCAATGCTCATGGTGACTACTAGGGCATGTCACTGATAAGCTACCCTGTAGGACATAACTGACGAATACAATGTAGAGAATTACGAATTCTCATGGTGACTACTAGGGCACGTCACTGATAAGCTACCCTCAATACATGGACGTAGGTCAATCCTCACAACAAATCCTACGCCTGTCTGTGATTACCTCTTCTAAAGGTGAAGCATCATGCATTTCTATGGTCCATGCTCATCATCGACTCTCCACTAGAGAAAGGCACTCATAGATTTACCACCAACATAGCATTTTTCACCCCAGGTTAAAAGTTGTAAATAACATGATAATTTTGTGTCATGCCATTCTATGGTCCATGCTCATCATCGACAATTCTGTGTAAATAGCATGGTCATATGGGCACAATATAGTCGATAACTTATGTACAAACACCACAGTAACTTTCAATAGGAATTTTTTTTCTTAAAAAAACATAGCTCCAATAAATTTTATGTAAATAACATGATAATTTTTTTAAGGAGACCTAATAACTTACGTACAAACATCACGGTAAGATTGATCCTAGAGAAAATAAGTACTGGAAAAATATACACCCAATAACTTTTGAGTAAATATGCACCATAGACATGTTCATAGGTAGCCAACAGGACTGCCGGGGCATGGCACGACCCGGCACACGCCTAAAATGGCCTGGCCCGACACCACCCACAAAATCCCGTTTATATGCGAGACATACAGTATTGGCACGTGGACCTCACCTCACAGACGACGCGTGTCAACGATGGTAGATGGCGGTATTTGCAAACCTCATAATTTACTTACAAACATCATGATAACTGTTTGTCACAGGCAAAAAAAAAGTTGAAACACCCCGGTCACTTCAGTGTAAACACCATGATAAGTTACGTAGTACATGCATGGTAATTCTAGACCCAAAAGAATTCATCGAAACATATCAACATGAGATCTAGTTTCGAAGATCTTGTTGCGACAATTTTTTTTACGTTAAAACAGAATTTGAATCAGAGTGATGGTTTGACCTACATAACTTTCTAAAGTTTCAAAACGGGAAGAATCTTCTCTAACACCATCATTTGTCTTACATATGCATGCATGTTCAAAACTGAATGAAGATATCGGATGGGTGAAAACTCGCTTCACCACTCAATAAAATAATATGAGTGATGGTTTGACCTACAAAACTTTTTAAAGTTTCAAAATGGGAAGAATCTTTTCTGACATAATCATTTGTCTTATATATGCATGCATGTTCAAAACTGTTTGAAGATACCGGACGGGTGAAAACTCGCTTCACCACATTTTTTCTCAATAAAATAATATGGAATTAGCAACTATAAGGTAGGAATCATGAGGATTAGCAAGCGGGATTAGTGATTAAAGAAGGAGGAAATCATCGTTCTGATATATTCCTATTTGATGACTGTTCGGAAGTTAGTCAAGTCCTAGATATTATCCAAGGGTCAGAAGTCCCATGTTCCATCTAAAATCTTAAAGCCAAGCCAAACAGTATCTCTTCTGCATCTTCTTTCACGACAAAGAAAATACATCACTGCTCGCAACAAAATATTGAAGTCAGTCAATTAAGACAACAGAAAGATAAAAAAAGAACCTATCAGATCAAGGGATCGAAGCGAAAAATAAGAAAGATTGGAAGTCTAGGAGATCGGGAACAACAAGCACAATCTGGAGAGTTACCTGGAAGAGGACCATGTCATAAATCCCCTCTTCCATCTACAAATTGAAAGCCAAACAATAGTTCCTCTGATCTTCTTTATTTTCCAGAAGAAAACATCATCCTTATAAAATTTTAGTGAAAAGTGTGTAAGACACAAGATTTACCACTGAAATAGTGAAACTTATAGTGGCATTTAAATAAATTACAAGAAAATTTTAATCTATAATATGAAGATCTCTATGACTGTATAATTCACTCTAAAGCCAGCCAACTCACAAGATTTACTACTAGAGTTAAAATGCAACAGTACCACTAGTTCTATGTAACCCTGGATATCTCTATAACTGTAGTTTTATTTGTAACATAAAGATCTCTTTGACTGAACTGGTGGGACTGTACTAGTTGTAACCCTACAGTACCACACAAAGAAAACTATATTTGAAGAACTAGATTTACAGCTGCATTATATTTATAACACTACAGTGCCATACAAGAAAACTATATTTGAAGAACTTGTATCACAAAATTTCTACAAAAAGGAAATTACAAAGAAAAATACATTGCAAGTCAAATACAATGCAACAGTACCACTAGTTCTATAACCCTGGATATCTTTGAAACTATATGAGATACATTAGCAGAACACCAAAAAATCTCTACACTTATTCGTTATTGTAACTACAGTTTAGTACAACTATAAGTGCTAGTTCTTTTGAACTATAATTACTACAATCTTACACAACCACACATTGAAAAGACAAAACAAAAAACGAAATGTGTAAGCTCAAGTTTTCATGTTAACTCAAGAAGTGGGTTTTGCTACCCAACATACATTAGAGAAAAAGGATATGCAAATTACCAAATTTGATGAACAACCTTTGATGCAATGACAGAGAAGTGTATACAAATATAAATGCTGAAGGAAAACGCACAGAAATGCCATGCAATCTACTAATTAATTATTGTAAAATGGATAATCTATTTGACCTTTTCTTTGGAGGTCAGGCCAGTTTTAAGTGTGGCCAGTATGACTGGTCTGTTAACATGGTAACAAGAGCAGTAACAAGAAAACTTGCGACTCTTCTGCAGATTCAAACCTTGACTAATCTACATATCAATAATCAGACCTATTATATATGTAGGAAGGCTAGATATTTAGCACAGGATAGACCCTTCAATAAAAGTTCATTCATAACCGTTTCCCATCTACGCTGGCCTCTCAAGAACAAAGAACTACCATCTGGGATAGATTACCTCCATTCCTAAATATAAGTCTTTAATTGTCTATATACATCCATAAGTAGTTTTTATTAAAATATCTAGAAAATACTTGGGTTCAGGAAGGGAGGAAGTACCAAGGAATTGAACTGTATGAAGTAGGAACTGGAAGTAATTTACAGACGGTTCTGCCAAGCTGCAATTCATCCTGGATGTTTCTAGAAAATGACACACCGTCACAATACCTTACCTTTGCATTAATCTACCGAACAGAACACCTATCCTGGAGATCGGTGGCCCATCTTCCTTACAGGAGCACATCTCCATAGCCAATGCAACATCTGATTCTTTTTTGTTGTGATGCTTCTTGGTTGCATCTCTGCATCATAAGGTTCAGAAGAAAAAAAAAACTTATCAGCAGGTTAAGTGGCACCATGAAAGAGTTTCTTAAAGAGGTTTAGATTGAGAAAGAGCATGGTCGCGGATCATACCAAGACAAGTGCTAGGGGCCTCGTACCTAGATCGGAGACAGGGAGATGTTGTCCGTTGGTTCTGTGCTGGCTGAAGTAGAAAGGATGCGCGGCAGATCGATCTGTGGAGAGGCAAGGGCAAAGGGGCCGGCTATTTATAGAGCAGATCAGGCAGGGCATTGAGCGAGCGGGGATTGCTGGCAGCCGTTGGATGGGAGCACGATCCGCGTGAGGGGTGCGGGAGGAGGCCGCAACCGATGGATCTCGCACGCGGATCATTGCACACGAACGGGAGGGAGTAATATATGGAGAAGGAGGCGCCGCGTGCATGGGGCCATTAAGTGATTGCATTGGTTTTGGGAGAGGATTTCAAGGAGAGAATTGAAAGAAGGCATACGATCGATGCGGGTGGACTGCTTTGACTGGAATCCCATGCGTCCGTAGATTTTGGCAGCCATCTTGTGGATTGCATGGGAAGCAGATTCTTCTCTCCATACGATTTATTCAAGTTTCCTAATAATACGTGGGATTGTTAATCCTCTCCAGAATTGACGATGTGTACATATGGTAACAGCACCGTTCACTGCCCTGTGCATCCGATTTGTGTACCAAACGTATATTTCCATATATACTTGAACGTCCTAGAGATGCTTTTTATCTTAACACTGGCTGGTGCAAACTTTTCAGTCTCTGATGAATATGCAGGTGCTTACTACTTTCCCTTTGATGCCTCATGAATTGTGGCAAGCAAGAAACGATGTTGTCAATGGATACGGAGAAACCTTGTCAGGTACTACTAGCTATTTACTGCGCAATTTTGCCTCCTAGAGCTTCACCTCATCAGCCAACACCTATAGCCTAATGGAGTTTCTGTCTGCTGGCGACAAAAGCTGCCCTGTTGTAAGCTCAACATGTTGGATCTTCTAAGTTCAAAGTGGACACGGACCGTCCAGAAGTGTGTTGGGAATAAGTACGGTGGCAACCGGCGTCAGTGCACCAGGTCGGGTCCGTGACGGTGCAGACCGACGTGAGCGCGTCAGGTCGGGTCCGTGGGGCTGGGTTACGGCCATGTGCGTAGTGTCTGTGCGCCTTCTGGTTTTGTAGCCTGGCATGGTATGAGCCAGCAGTTTGAGCTGCAGAAAGCCGAAACCACCGTGTCATCCTCTCCTCATTCTTCTTCCTCTGTACGTGCGAGAGAGACAGAGCCAGAGCATGGGTTCGGGCACAACATTTGGTATTTAGAGCTTCGTTGCCATCCTGCCGGCGGCCATGTCCATCGTCCGGTACGTCACCGGAAGGAGCACGGTGTAGTTCCCCTTGTCGATGCTCATGCCGGAGAACTACATGGTGTGGGCGATCAAGGGGGAGGCCATACTCGACGCCGCGGGCCTTTGGGAGGCCGTGTCTCCGGCGGACGGCGCGGCGGTGGATGGGAAGAAGAACAAGATGGCGAAGGCGCAGTTCTTTGGTGGGCTCTCAGAGTACCTCCTCGTGTAGGGTCAACAAACAAGTCGGCGAAGGAGGTGTGGGATAGCCTCAAGACAAGATTCGTCGGCGCCAATCGTGTCAAGGAGGCGCGGCTCTCCACTCTCCGCGTGGAGTTTGAGCGGTGCGCATGGCGGACGGTGAAGCCTTGGACACGTTCGCCGGAAGGATCGGCGGCATGGCGGCGCGCTACGCCGGGCTCGGGAGGACGCTTGATAACGTGGCAATTGTGAAAAAGCTACTGGAAAATCTGTGCGCGACGGTGGCCGGCATCGAGCAATTCTGCGATGCCGACACCGTGCCGTTCGAGGTGATCCTAGCGGCGTGCTATTCAAGCCCGGTTGGCATCTTTCTTTAACCGCTCTAGAACGCTAACGAGCGTTGCCCGCTCGGGAACGCAAGAACCAAAAAAAATTCACTATGACGGCGTGTCTCAAAACGGTCACCAAGGTCTAAAAACGGCGTAGGCACGATGAAAATTATCACGGGGGTTCCGGACTTGTCAAAAATTAGGGTAAAACTACGGGAAAGCGAGCAAAATCGGGTTGTACTATTACCTCTGCACGTCACCCACTACTATACGTGGTTCGCCGGCCAACGTGCCCGCCAAATTTCGTTTCCCCGCCTTAAATTTGGTTTTCGTTTTGCTGCATCATGGCCGGGCATTCGTGTCAGTTGATCGTTGAGATAGCTCTTTCCTTCGATATGTCAATATTCCACCTCGTCCGCGGTCCCGTGCTCTCCTACCCGAACGAGACATACGATTAAATAATCCACTAGTCCAAACTTAAGGATTTATTATGGATAGGACTTCTCTTCTGGGTCCTTTTAGGCCTAAGACAAGCATGTTCCAAATATTTCTTGGACGACAAAGGGATGCTCTAACATGGTTAAGCACAAAGCTAGGATAAAATCAGTTATAGCAAAACAACATTAAGAAAAACTTTTGACAGTCATATAACCCATTTGAAGCATCATGCCCAATGATTGAAAAAGACCCTGCCCCAGGAGAGGTACAGGCGTGGGGTACACGCTGAACCAAGGCAAATTTACAAGACTTGTATGCCAGGCAGACAATTATACAGCCAGCCACCATACATAAAAAACATATATGAAAAAAAGAAAGAAACAACCATGACTGCTTCGGTGACGCAATCCTGGGCTACACAAATCAAAATGAGCCGGAGAGTATTTGTCGCAAAAGCACCCGTCACGACATCTCATTGCCACTGTTCACTGCAGCATACAGTTTCAACAAAGGGTCAATTGGCTGCAAAGCAAGTATAGGACAAGAACAATGTAGTGTACAGCAATACACACACACACACACACACACACACACACACACACACACACAAATTATAGCAGCAAACAGGCACACACACACACAAGAACTGGCACATCAGCATCATCGGCTTTCATGAAATACATAGTACAAGAAACAAACTGAAACACCATTCATTTGGTGGCAAAACTACCAACTCAACTAGTGCGGGACCATCCATCATGCAGCAAAAGAAAATATGAAGACGGGCATTTCAACAGCTGGCATGGAGCAGTCCGTTGCATTAGGTGGAACATACTCGCATCATAAATTGGCCAAAAATAAAATAAAGCTCAGACACGTCAAATAAAAATTAAAGATTCATCAACCGTTTCGCAAACCATAAATTCATCCTACTTGAGTACAACATGTTCAACAATTGCAGAGGGCATATGAGGATTGTCACTAAACATGGACACAAAAATCTTTCAGCATAACCTTTTGCCATATAAAGCTTACACATTTTTCTGCATCCAGTAGCAATTAGGTAACGAAAACAGTGACCAGCTTAAATGGGGCACAAATTGAAATAACACTGTCCAGCAGCAAAACAACCATAGCTAGTAAGTGACCAACACCGTCCACACACGCGTCATACAAGACCAAGACCTCATCAGGCCACCCTAGGGTATGAATACATCAATGTACCCGATCCTACAACAGCTGTGGATGCATCATTCAGGGGATTAAGAGATTTCAACTCAACTGAAACAATCATCATACCAAGGAGTTTCAAACTTCAAATATTCATGCTATCAAAAGATATTCAGAGTTCGGAGTAACATTCATCATATCAAAAGGAACTCATTTGTCAATTAAATGAGCTGGATGTATGATACATACATGTGTGCTGCCGATGGTGATGCTGTTTCAGTTGGCAGCATCGACGTCGACCTTGTGTGGTGGTCGGGGTGGAGGAGCATGTGTGTTACCGATGGGATCCCGTTCTTCCTGTTGCACAAAAAAAAATCAAAGATTGGACTGGTTGCCCACAAATATGAAGATGGGCCTTGCAGCATCGGCCAGGGAACAGTCTGATGCATTTGGTCAAAAACACTCAGGATTAAGCACAAAAGTAAATCTGAGACCCACCAAAATTAAAGATTCAACAACAGTTTCACAAACCAGAAATTCATTCCACTTGATTACAGCATGTTCAACAATTAAAGAGGACACATGACGATCATCCCTAATCATGGACACCAAAATCTTCCATGTGCAAAAAATGGCTCATCAGCGAACGCACAACCTTTTGCCATATAAAGCTTACACATTTTCTGCATATAGTAGCAGGTTCGGGTAACAATAACAGTGAGTACCTAGATGACGTACAAACTGAAATAACACTCATTCAGTAGCAAAACAGCCACCTTAGCTAGTACGTGACCATCAGCCACACACGCATCATACAAGACGTCGTCAGGCCACCCTAGTGTATGAAAAGAGCAATGTACCATATGAAAACAGCAGCTGTGCATGCATCATTCGTGCGGATTAAGAGATTTGGATTCTATTGAAACCATTCATCATACCAATGAGGTTCAGATTTCAAACATTCATGCTATCAAAGTTATTCAGACTTCGGAGTAACAATCATCATATCAAACGCAAATCATTTTTCAATCAAATGAGCTAGATGTATGATACATACATATGTGTTGCCGATGGTGATGCTATTCCAGTTGGCAGCATCGACGTCGACCTTGTGCGGTGGTCGTGGTGGACGACCAAGTGTGTTCCCGATGGGATCCCGTTCGTCCTGTTGCAAAAAAAAAATCAAATATTGGACTGGTTGCCCACAAAGATGAAGATGGGCCTTGCATCAGCGGCCATGGAACAGTCCGATACTTTGGTCAAACACACTCAAGATTAAGCAGTAAATCATCGCAAATTGACAAAAATATATCTCAGAACCATCAAAATTAATGACTCATCAACAGTTTCGCAAACCATAAATTCATCCTACTTGAGTACAACATGTTCAACAATTGCAGAGGGCATATGAGGATTGTCACTAAACATGGACACAAAAATCTTTCAGCATAACCTTTTGCCATATAAAGCTTACACATTTTTCTGCATCCAGTAGCAATTAGGTAACGAAAACAGTGACCAGCTTAAATGGGGCACAAATTGAAATAACACTGTCCAGCAGCAAAACAACCATAGCTAGTAAGTGACCAACACCGTCCACACACGCGTCATACAAGACCAAGACCTCATCAGGCCACCCTAGGGTATGAATACATCAATGTACCCGATCCTACAACAGCTGTGGATGCATCATTCAGGGGATTAAGAGATTTCAACTCAACTGAAACAATCATCATACCAAGGAGTTTCAAACTTCAAATATTCATGCTATCAAAAGATATTCAGAGTTCGGAGTAACATTCATCATATCAAAAGGAACTCATTTGTCAATTAAATGAGCTGGATGTATGATACATACATGTGTGCTGCCGATGGTGATGTTGTTTCAGTTGGCAGCATCGACGTCGACCTTGTGCGGTGGTCGGGGTGGAGGAGCATGTGTGTTACCGATGGGATCCCGTTCTTCCTGTTGCACAAAAAAAAATCAAAGATTGGACTGGTTGCCCACAAATATGAAGATGGGCCTTGCAGCATCGGCCAGGGAACAGTCTGATGCATTTGGTCAAAAACACTCAGGATTAAGCACAAAAGTAAATCTGAGACCCACCAAAATTAAAGATTCAACAACAGTTTCACAAACCAGAAATTCATTCCACTTGATTACAGCATGTTCAACAATTAAAGAGGACACATGACGATCATCCCTAATCATGGACACCAAAATCTTCCATGTGCAAAAAATGGCTCATCAGCGAACGCACAACCTTTTGCCATATAAAGCTTACACATTTTCTGCATATAGTAGCAGGTTCGGGTAACAATAACAGTGAGTACCTAGATGACGTATAAACTGAAATAACACTCATTCAGTAGCAAAACAGCCACCTTAGCTAGTACGTGACCATCAGCCACACACGCATCATACAAGACGTCGTCAGGCCACCCTAGTGTATGAAAAGAGCAATGTACCATATGAAAACAGCAGCTGTGCATGCATCATTCGTGCGGATTAAGAGATTTGGATTCTATTGAAACCATTCATCATACCAATGAGGTTCAGATTTCAAACATTCATGCTATCAAAGTTATTCAGACTTCGGAGTAACAATCATCATATCAAACGCAAATCATTTTTCAATCAAATGAGCTAGATGTATGATACATACATATGTGTTGCCGATGGTGATGCTATTCCAGTTGGCAGCATCGACGTCGACCTTGTGCGGTGGTCGTGGTGGACGACCAAGTGTGTTCCCGATGGGATCCCGTTCGTCCTGTTGCAAAAAAAAATCAAATATTGGACTGGTTGCCCACAAAGATGAAGATGGGCCTTGCATCAGCGGCCATGGAACAGTCCGATACTTTGGTCAAACACACTCAAGATTAAGCAGTAAATCATCGCAAATTGACAAAAATATATCTCAGAACCATCAAAATTAATGACTCATCAACAGTTTCGCAAACCGGAAATTCATTCTACTTGAGTATAGCATGTTCAAGAATGGCAGAGAACATATTCGGATCATCCCTAATCAGACAACAAAATCTTCCATGTGCAAAAGATGCTCATACAGGACTATCATGTGAAACAGCAAGGTAGTAGCAAATCAACCACACAGCATGGTGGTGGTGGTGCTGCTACTGCTTACGCGAGCTAGGAGCCGTCATGTCGGGGAGTTTGCCCTCGTACATGGCATGGTCATTGGCCCAGATCGGCTGCACCACACCGGAGCAAGCGACCAAGGCACTGATCTTGCGTCGACAACGGAAGAGAAAGTCCGGTCTTACACAAGTAATACATTATAATGGTATATGGTACTCCATAAATAAAGAATAAAAATGACGCCACTTGTGGCATCAGATAAATTGAATTGAACCAAGCGGGGCAATGGATCAATTTGACGGACAAATTAACCCAAAAGCATGGCATCCATGCATCCATCCATCCAAGTAGCAAGCATCAATTAAATTAAAGTGCTCGCTCATTCATCGGAGCACAAGAGAGGTGCATTCATTCAGATTGAAACACAAGTAAATATATGCTGCACGATGGCAATCAACACCACCAGAAAGAAGAATCAAATTGAAGATAAGATGAGATGTGCCTGCACTGCAGCTAGTCCAGATCCGGAGAGAGCAGCCTTCCCTGCACACAAAACGAACCAGATAAGATGAGATGCTGGAGGGGAGGGGAAGGGAGAAGATGGCCTGGGTCGGAGATCCGTCGCCGGACCTCCATGGCTAGGCTAGGGGTTTCTGGCTTCTGTCGGCCCTCCATCTCCAATTCTCCATGGACGGTCACGGCTCAGGTCGACGACGCGCCGTGGATCTGGATCTGGGCGCTCCTCACCTCCCTTGAATCTCTCCTCCATTGGGAGAGATGAGAAGAGAAGAGAAGAAAAGAGAAGGTGAGGAGAGGAGGCCGCCATGGTCGCCATGGCATCGGGCTAGGGACTCGGCCCGACCGGGGAGACAGAGGAGAGGAGAGGAGAGGAGGGGTCGCCGGCGAGGTGCTAGCTAAGCTAGGGAAGAGGACATCGTCGGCGGCGGCGGGGTCTTCTTCTTCGGGTTGGTTGGGACTTGGGATATGGGTTTGGGCTTTGGGCTTTCCCCTTTGGCTTTGGCTTTGGCTTTGCTGGTTTGAAAAAAAAACTAAGAAACATTAAATCACACCATTTAAAGATTTTGGTATGGGTCCATCACCACTGAACGGCCGGCAACCACTTTTTTTTTAGCATCAGTACAGACACAAGCGCTCATATACACGCGCACACACTCGCCCCTATGAACGCACGCATGCACACCTTATCCCTATGAGCACCTCCGAGAGACTGAGCCGGCAACCACTTGATGTGTGTCAACTTGCGGCGATGACATATCAGTCGCCGATGGCGCCCGCGTGTCGTGCTGCACACATGACAAGTCAAAGCCTTGGGAGAAAAGAAGGTGCTCGCCATGGTATCAATCGGGCTAGGGTCTCGGCCGACCTGCTCGAGAGAAGGGGAGAAGGAGAGGGTGGAGTACAAGGCGGAGGTCACAGGCGTGGCATGGGAAGGATGAGGTCGTCGGCGAGGCAGAGAGGAAGAGGTGGTCTCCGCGCGAGGTTCACGAAGAGAAGATCGGGATGGGTGACAGGCAAGAGAACGACTCGGGTTGGGTAGAAGTATGGCTTTTCATAAGTCATTTTATACGCGCGGGAGGAGGGGGGGGGGGGGGGGGGGGGGGTTGTTCACGATGCGCCCAAGCGGCACCGACTCCATGCCTTGTGCGATGAAGCTCCTTTCATGAAGTCGCATGTGCCCAAGTCCCGTCAAATCGCCAACTGCACCATGCATCTGCCCAACCACATAAAATGAAAACACTTGGTACAACTCCACGTCTAACTACATAAATTATCGACACTAATGAATGACGATAATAATAACTACCAAGTCCAGATAGATTCTGGTATGAGTCGTCCGACATCGCCGCGACGACGGCCATCAGCGCCGAGCCACAACTGCTTGATGTGCGTCAACTTGCGGTAGTGACATCGTTTGCCAATGGTTGTCACGTGTCGTGGTGCGCACATGAGAAGTCCAAGAATGAGGTTAATTTTGTCGAGATGGAATTATCGCACACATATCGACGGAGGAAGTTGTTGATTATGCTACAGAGATAGTACTATATACGAGTTTGTACATAATTTTTATTTGTTGAGAAAAAAATGATTCCGACAAGTGCCATGCGATGATGCACATTTTGTGGAGTTGGTCCTAATGTGTCAATAATCATTAATCAACCAGTAATAACATAATAATAGTATCACTACTTGTCACTAGGCGAGCCAATGTGTCAGCCTGTAGCAGTAGTAGAATACTACCTCCGGTACGGGTTTAGAGGTCACTGCCGGAGGTAGTAGTAGTAGTTTTTAAATTTCCATGAATTCGCGTGTTGGCTCCTTTTTTTTTTTTTGCAACCTGACCCAACTAGGCAGGTACGTACGTAACATGTAGTATCCTTCTATTCATCTCTCTCTCGCGCGCGGTTGTGTCAATGGATTATTTTCACCTTTTGGCAAATAAGTGCATGATTAATTGTCAGGTTGTGTTAAATTTTATTTTATTTACGAAAATGATTGAAATCTATTATCAAAGTTGTAGAAAGCACCTCAGACATAATAAAAAATTAGATCGAGATTCCAATACCTCCAAAGGAGCACTACCGACATCTAAACGAGCCGGCGATGCGCCGCTTCCGTACCGGAGCTGGCTCGACCTTGTCGATGAGAGCCGGGAAGTCTTCGTGCATGTTCCCCTAAGAACCAGCGCCCTGGAGCCGCAATCATCGTCGTTGAGCCCCTGAATAGATTTGAAACATGACGAGAAGCCCAAATCTCACCGTCCGAAGGAGACGGCTGGAATGTATGCCTAAGCTCCGTCGACTATGTCCCAATGAACGAAGGAGACTGCTGGAATCTACGGCACCGGGATTCCCCCTCCCCGCCACCAGGCGCCGGAGCGGCAAGCAGCAGCGAATGTTTTTTATTTTTGTTGTTGGTTGAAGAAAGGTGTGGATTGGATGTCACGCATGCATGCACGAGTCGAGCGAAGGGAAAAAAGAACAAGTCGACTGATGGAGCGCTCGAGTCGGTTCACGTGCGCGCATGAATGCACCATCGGGAAAAGAAAAGAAAAAAGTCGATCGAGCGCTGGACGTTGTTGATACGGCGGATAATGCCTGCATGGATTTTTCGTAATAACGTTGGGCGTATATCAACCGTGAAAATCCAGCAGATCAGATCGGACCTGGATTCTGGAGTAGCTAGGACAGTAACTCGACCGGATCCTTACTGATTGATTGTAACTGGATTAAATCCTTTTAATGTAGTATAATAACAAAAATGATAGGACGGTTAATGTAGTATAATGAGTCTTGTCGTTAAAAAGGAAGGGAAATGCACTCGACTCCAGCCTCACCACTTCCGTCCGTCTGATCGTAGAGCACACATAGCCTGTCTGCCTCCGGACGGCCATGAGCAGCGCCATGAAGCTGCAGGAGAGGGTCAGCGTGCCGAGGACGGCATGGAAGCTAGCCGACATCTTCATCCTCTGCCTCCTCTTCGCCCTCCTCTCCTGCCGTGTGGCGTCGCTGCGAGAGGGCGGCGCCTCGGTAGCCGCGCTTGTCTGCGAGGCGTGGTTCACCTTTGTGTGGATCCTCAACATGAACATCAAGTGGAACCCCGTTCGGTTCCACACGTACCCTGAAAACCTCTCACAAAGGTGACTAGTTGCCTTAATTTTATCTTATGCCTTAAGTTGCTGCAAATTCCTAGTACTTTGTTACTGCTTCAGCTGAGGATTGCTAGGACGGACGAGCTCCCGGCGGTCGACATGCTAGTCACCACCGCGGACCCGGAGCTGGAGCCGCCGCTGATGACCGTGAACACCGTTCTATCCTTGCTCGCCGTGGACTACCCGGACGTCGACAAGCTCGCGTGCTACGTCTCCGGCGACGGCTGCTCGCCGGTAACGTGCTACGCGCTGCGCGAGGCCGCCGGGTTCGCCAGGCTGTGGGTGCCCTTCTGCAAGAGGCACGGCGTGGGAGTGAGGGCCCCTTTCATGTACTTCGCTTCCAGCAGACCAGAACCTGAGCTCGCCGGCGACTGGACCTTCATCAAGGTTAGCCTTCCATCTTTCTTCTATTGCACCCTGGCAGTTTCTTCCATTCAGTTCATTTATCCTCTCCGGCCGTTTGTGGTTGCAGAGTGAGTATGAAAAGTTAGTCAGCCGGATCGAGAGCGCGGACGAGGGGTCTCTTCTCCGGCACGATGATGCCGCTGAGTTCACCGAGTTCAAGGAGGCCAAGCGCGGGGACCATCCTGCCATCGTTAAGGTCATCACATACACCACGCCACAGCCACATGCCACATGGATATGGCAGTATGCATCACTCTGATGCAGAGGCCGGGGAGCCCCCCTTTTTGAAAAAAAACATGCCACATGGATTGGCACGTAACAAAATTAAATTTCTCTGCTAATGTGTTCTTCAGGTGCTTTGGGACAACAGCAAAAGCAGCAGGATAGGGACAGGGGATGGTTTCCCAAATCTTGTGTACGTTTCAAGAGAGAAGAGCCGCAAACATGACCACCACTATAAGGCCGGCGCCATGAATGTTCTGGTCAGTGGCCTTGTACTATTTGTACTAATTTTTTTTTCCAAAATATAAGATGTTTCGACGAAAACGTCATATATTTTAGAACGGAGGTAGTAGTTGATAAACTGTCGATAAACCGACACCGTGCGATTCTTGCAGGCAAGGGTGTCTGCTGTGATGACAAACGCGCCCATCATACTGAACATGGACTGCGACATGTTCGACAACAACCCACAGGTCGTCCTGCACGCCATGTGCCTCCTGCTGGGGTTCAACGACGAGACCTGCAGTGGCTTCGTCCAGGTGCCGCAGAGATTCTACGCCAAACTCAAGGACGATCCTTTTGGTAATCAGATCGAGGTTTTACGTGAGGTGCACACCATCAACTCCATCAACTAGAACATACATACCGTCTCCTCTAGTCTCTGTATAAATCTTTTAAAAAATCAATCTGTGGAAATTTTGATCAAATTTATAGAAAAGCATGTCTACATCTGAAATGCCAAATGCATATTATTAGATACATCTGGACACATATTTTCGTGCTGCAATAATAACCTCGTAAATATAGATATTTTTCTTCACAAAGTTGATCCAAGTTTAGGAAGTTTTTCCCACAGAAAAAAGATAAGCAAACTTGACTTTACGGAAAAATGTATACACACTACATTATGAAACAGGAGGAGTGGTATATTCTTCAATATGGTGAACCTTCTGTCTGGTTTACAAATGGAGTACTAACTATGGCTTTGGTGTGTTTAGAAACTTCTTGGTGGACTCTCTGGACTCCAGGGCATCTATTACCTTGGGACGGGCTGCTTTCACCGTAGGAAAATCATTTACGGTGTGGCACCACCTTCATTTGCGGCTGTCAAGCATGAAAGACAAGGTAAATTTACGCCATGCCCATGAGTGAAACGGTGTCAAATTGGAGTGCCCATTGTGCCTTGAACAATGCTCAACTTGGCCTCTCACATTAATCATCAATCCTTTCTATTTTTGAAAAGAGGCTTGCTTGCTCTCCGCCTCTCTCATAAAAAGTGATGCACACAACCACAATATATTACCAATTTATGAGTTGCGAAATAGGAATAATATGGCCCACTGGCCAAAAACATCGCATTCATCAAATGTTTGTAACCTACATTGCCAGGTTCACTGACTTACGAGGACCTGCGGACCAAGTTTGGGGCTTCAGTGGAACCGGCCGAGTCAGCCAGGAACATATATTCCCGAGAAATACCGCTAAAGCCAATGATCGACATATCGAGTCGCATCCAAGTGGCAAAACAAGTGTCTAGCTGCAGCTATGAGACAGGCACACATTGGGGTCAGGAGGTATACATATGTACCAATTTCCGTTGCGACCTTTTTGCTACATACTATATTTTTCCTAGTTCTTTGTCAACCATTAATATTCATCCAATCCATGTATCTGCAGATTGGTTGGTCCTATGGGTCAATGGCAGAAGACATTTTAACCGGGCAGCGTATCCATTCAGCAGGCTGGAAATCCACGTCGCTGGACACTAACCCACCGGCATTCTTGGGATGCGCTCCTACAGGAGGACCAGCCAGCCTTACCCAGTATAAGAGATGGGCAACCGGACTTCTCGAGATACTCCTCGGGCCGAATACCCCAATCATCACCACCATCTTCAAGCGCCTCCAGTTCCGGCAGTACCTTGGATACCTAGTCTTCTACGTCTGGTCTATGAGGGCACCTTTCGAGCTATGCTATGCACTATTAGGACCTTCCTGTCTCTTCAGAAACCACTCCTTCCTTCTGAAGGTGAACTTTTGTCTCACAGTCCATTCAACTTAGCTGAGAGCTATTTTCTAGCTTATAATTTTGCTCACTTAGTTCCTACAGATCCAGCATCTAATCAACAATATTATTTAATTACCTACAATAACTATCTTGGTGCCCCAAACATTTGTGCGGCTAGATTTATTACATATTGATTTCTTCCCCATGAATTTTATAGTTCCTGTTTTTTCAATGACGCCAATTCTATATATTAATTTAATGAAGTAGATTCCAAATTGTTTCCCATGCATATTATACATTATAAATTATAGGAAATCTTGTTATAACCTTATACCATGATTTTGTTTATTTATGGTAGTAATCCTGGTATATAATTGATGCACAATTTACCTAAATGTACACGTTGGATTCGAAGCTCATATACATATGGTTTATCTTAATTAACTGTATCTTCCTGATCTGTGATGGCCTTCTAATTATATCCTCATGTTATTTGAGGGACTCCTAAAACAAATCCTCATGTGGTTGTTCCTATTGTTTTCTATATTAACTCTTACACGTTTCTCTTTTCTTTATTTCAATATAATAATAAATCAACCAATATAAAGTTGTATTTATATATTCACAAACTCGATTAGAGTTTTATCCACTTATTCAGTCTTTAGAGTTGTACTTTCATCAGAAACTTTATCTTCGTTTCCTCACTGTCCACTGTCCTTCAAGATTGATGTATCTCCATCCTACTTTTTATTTTATTTCAGTAGTATAATAGAGAGAGAGAGAGAGAGAGAGAGAGAGAGAGATAGGATATTCCCATCTTGGGGAAGATACCATTTTTCCGTCATCCAGTTTGATGATTGTCACCTCTGAAATTCCTAATATTTTCGCAGGCATCAAACCATGGTTTCAGCATCCAACTAGCCCTATTCTTGTCCTACAACATATACAACTTTGTGGAGTACATGGAATGCGGGCTCTCAGCCCGTACTTGGTGGAACAACATGAGGATGCAACGCATTGTATCACTCTCCTCCTGGCTCCTTGCTTTCCTTAGTGTGGTCCTCAAAACAATCGGCCTCTCCAAAACTGTGTTTGAGGTCCCCCGTAAGGACAAGAGTACATCAGATGGTGATCCCAGCACCCATGAGACTGATCTAGGGTGGTTCACCTTTGACTCTTCACCAGTGTTCATCCCAATGACAGCAGTTGCAATCTTGAACATTGTCACAATTGCTATCGGGGTATGGCGTCATGCCATTTTTTGGATGACAACAGGAAATCATGATTGCCAAAATATTGGAGAATTTTTGTGTTGTGGATTGATGATATTATACTTTTGGCCATTTATCAAAGGCCTTGTTGGTAGGGGAAGATATGGAATCCCATGGAATGTCAAACTCAAGGCTTGGGTGATTGTGGTTGCCTTCTTGTACTTCTGTAGAGGAGATTAAGTTGGTCCGGCACCACCACATTGAAATCTCATATTTGTCTTTCTGTCAAACTACCATTGGAATATGTGATAAGTACAATTTCTCTATATTACTCCCTTCGTTCCTTTTTATAAGGTGTATTTATTTTTTTGGTAAAATTCCATAATGTAAGGTGCATTTGTTCTATTCCTCGTAATTCCGATCTTGGCCCTCGAAAAAAGGGAAAGTATATCTCCCCTGATTGCATGTATCCCTCCTTGTAGAGAAAGAAAAGGAAACTATCTCTCTCCTGATTGTGTGTATCTCTTTATTTCCTAGCCTAAATGATCTACTTGCTGCTAATCTACAAATTTGAGAAGGGTAATTTTGTCCTAACTAGTGCATAATTATGTGCCTTGGTCACCATGCTGAAAATAATGCACCTTAGATAAAGGAATGGAGGGAGTATCTAGATAAAATATCCATAGCTCCACTTAAGACACAACTACAAGAAGCTGCAAACTGGAGAATATTTTGTATGACCATTAGTCATAACAAAACTATTTTAGGAGAGTACTTTTCATTTGAAATAAATATTTTGATGTGCATCGAAATATATTCATAACGTAATGAATACTTCATAAATTACAAAGATCCATGCAAGTGCATATCAAAGCGTTGTGACATTCATTCACTTCCTTATTAAAAAACTTTAGATAACTAGAACAAAAAACCTAGATAACTGAATAACGAATCACGGATTAAATATGTGCACGAATCACATATCATGAATTAGCTCTATCACCTCCTTATTACTATGTCCTCAATGTGCATGAATCATTCCCTTCCTTATAATGAATCACAAATTAGCTCTATCACCCATAGATAAGGAACCACGAATTAACACCTACATTTATCTTGTACTATCAAACTTCTTCTTACCAAGAGTGGTTCCATTCACTATGTGCATAATTCCTTCTAGGTGGACTAGCTGAAAATATGGACTCCTAATATAGACAAAAACAACCAAATGTTTCAAATTATGATGATTAATTAGTTTCCCTTTATTCCATGATTCCACCTTATAGTCATTATTTTCTATTTTGTTGACCATTGTCGTATCTGCTTCTATCATTTTTAGGTGAAATGTTTCTTGTTAGTACATATATGCACGAGTACATTTAGCGTCATATAATGACTTATATTTTATGTTGTTTACTGTATTCAAATCATTCCTAGCTTACAATTACCTATTATTTTGGATCTTATTTGTTGTAAGGCTTCTAGATCAGATTGACTAACATTTAAGAATATCTCAACTGAGTGAGAAATAATAAATTGGGATGCCTACAAACAAATGTGTGTTGAACGGTCACATTTGATTTGAATTACATGTTAGCACATAATAAAAAATGATCTAATGATTACTAATTTCCCTAGGGAGTGGATAAATAGAGTTATCACTATTTTTATACTCCCTCGGTCTAGATAGTTACGACACTTTTGGTTTGTATAGTTCCCAATTACTCATCATAGATGACGGCATAGCGTGAGGTGCCCTCGTCGGTAGTCGTCGTCGGGATTTCTTGGGTTGCCCGTCTAGTGTGATAAACTTCCGAGGTCCCTCCTAGGAGTCTTTTTTGCATGGAACTCGGAATATGGGACAGAGATAGAATTAGACTTTTAGTACATTAATTCACACCAAGCTCATAAATAGACTTTTCTTCTTCACGCCTAAGCCTACGTTATCATAATCTTTATTGAGAACAAACTCATGGTTACAATGCAAGATATCATATTCTGGCACAATTCTACACATATTTATATACAATTCACAATACTACCTAAATCTTTTGGAAACATTGAGGAGACTTTATTTTGACTTTATATAAACAAATATAAATACTCACCCAGGGCTTTGGTTGAGGAGACTTTATTTTGACTTTATGCACTAGTACAAAACAGGGCTTTGGTTGAGGCCGGGATCGGGGCATTAATGCCGGTTCACTCACGAACCGAGACCAAAGGGTGCATCAGTCCCGGTTCGTCAGGCCAGGGTGCTGGCCGAGCCTCGGGGGCCATTGGTCCCAGTTCGTCTGACCCCTTTGGTCCTGGTTCCAGACACGAACCGGGACCAATGGGCCTCACTCCTCGCCCACCACCATTAGTCTCGGTTGGTGGCTGGAACCGTGACCAAAGGTTGTCCTTTAGTCCTGGTTTTAGCCACAAACCGGGACTAAAGAGAGGCCTATATATACCCTCACCCCTGCCGCGAACAGAGCCACTGCCCTGTTTTTTTGGCCGGTCGTGGTTGAGGTTTGTGGTGCTCTAGCTCACCTCCTAAGCATATGAGGTGTTTGCTGAAATGCCCGAGCCACACTTATGCTTTCTCCTCTCGAAGCTCCTTGTCCAAGCTCCATTTTCCTCAAGATTTGTCTACGTTTGGCGGTCTATCCTGTCCCGTCCCCGTCCTCACCGCCGTCGATCGCCCGCGTCGATCTCGTCGCCGGCACCACCGTGGTGAGCCTCTTGTTCTTATCTTCTTTCTAAAAGAAAAAATTCTTACTTTTAAGATTTAGATAGATACTTGTACAATTTCTTACTTTTATTATTGTTTGTTATACTGTGATGGTTTTCGTATCGGCCTCCTTCATCCCTCGTCCTGTCTATGATTCGGATGTGGCATATATTATCTTTTATAACTATTTGTTTCATTTAGTGTTTATGACAATTATGCCGACCAACGTGACATAGATGTTTTTCTCTTGGAGCTATGTGAACTGGAAATTCCAACCGACCCTATTGTCGAGAGGTTAAATTTAGTTGAAAAATAAAACAATTACTTGAAGAAGAAATTGAAAAGAATTGAGGAGGAGAAGATGAAATTGGAGTTGCACGTTGCGGATGTCGTCAACGATCACAAGATCAAGATGGATGCAATGCGCTTGAAGATTAGAAAGATTAGAAAATAAGTCATTCATACTCAGGCTTGGTACCATTATGCAGTTGGATCAATTGTTACCTTGGTTGCGATTATGATCGCATTTGTTGTTACATTGAAATGTTTTACATAATTTCAATGTATGGCTTAATTAGATGCTCTAAAGAGCTATATGTTGTTCAATGAGAACTATGTATGAACTTTATGTACTTATTCATGATGTTCAACTTCTATTAATTTGGTCACTTCTCTATTCATGATGTTCTGTAATGGTTTTTGACACACTTAATTATATATAATGCACGCAGATGAACCGACAATGGATATACAGTGCACCTTTGAGTACATTAAGGGCGTTCATAATTTTCTCGAAGTGGCTGAGACAAACAAGCAGAATGGTTTTATGTGGTGTCCATGCCCTATCTGTGAGAATACAAAGTCTTACTCTAACAGGAAAATCCTTCACATCCACCTGATTGAGAAGGCTTTAATGCCACACTATAATGTTTGGACCAAGCACGGAGAAAGAGGGGCTATGATGGAAGACAACGAAGAAGAAGTGGATGATGACAACTATCTGCCCCCTGAATACGGTCTGTAATGGGGGAAGTTGAAGATCAAGAGGAACCAGACGATGTGCCCGATAATGATCTACGCCGGGTCATTGTTGATGCAAAGAGACAATGCCACATTGACCACGCCGCGCCGAGTGCACCAAGGCGGTGGACGACGGAGAGGCCTAGGAAGGGGACGACGTGGAGGCAGGGAAGACGCGGCAGTGGATGCCCACGCGGAGAGGAGTATGAGGGTTCACTGGTTCGGCTATGGTGTGAGGCTGCCGTCGCCGCAGGGCCTGGCTAGCGGTGGGAGTAGTAGGGGGCGATGAGGCCTCAACGGCAGCACAGCCGGCCATTGGAGGCAGGAGCAGGCGGTCTCCCCGGCGCTGGTTTGGGCGGCTGGTGCAAGAAGAGCAGCGATTGAAGAAGCTGCGGGACCGTTCGATTCAAATCGAACGGTTATTGCTGCTAGAATCGTTTGTTGACTAAGTTAACAAGCCCTGCGTACGCGTCAACGTAGTAGGCCCACAGGTCAGCCTCCTAACCGGTGCACCCCAGATGTCAGTGAGAGGAATCATTTTTTTTCGCGTAATAAGGAGACAGTTGATTGCATGCGGCCAGGCCAGCGGAGGGAGTAGGGTGGGCCGGGGAAGCCTGCGCGGCATCACAGCGGGCCACAAGAGGAGGGAGCAGGCAGTCCAGCTGGCGCTAGTTTAGGCGGCTGGAGCAGGAAGATCAGAGATTGAAGAAGCACGACGGCTAGAATCGTGTGTTCACTGACAAAGCCTTGCGTAAACAAGCCAGACGCCTGTTTTCCATTTTTAGAATTGCCGGCCATTTTCTGGTCAGTACCAGGGTCAAAAAAATAACTAAATATGTGGGAATTTTTTGCTGGGGAACGAAATATTCTTAATCCAAAAATAAATAGCCATACTAAAACAAATTGAAAAATAAATTAGTACTATGTCATGTTAAATCCAATGAAATGCGTATAAGATATCAGTGAAGAACAAAATTAAAAAAAAATATCCCATTTGCTATAAATTTTTTGGAATTTTCAACCCCTTTCGATATTAGTTTTAACAGACATTGACCATACTCTTTGGCCAGGACGGAATGCATCCCTCCTCGTCTTGAAATATTTGCAGCCCAGTAATTCGGAGAAAACAAATAGGCCTAGCTTGGGTATTCTTCAAAAAAAATATTGGGCTACCTATTTTCCCAAAGAACTGGTGCATGAACATTTAGCTTTATTTATTTATTTACCTATTTATGTTTAGGGGATCATGAGCATGTACCTGGGCTGGATTCATGTGAGAGCCTCCCTTCCAGTTAATTATGGGCTTCTCTATTGGGTCTTCATCAGTGGGTTGCATGTTATCAACAAGTGGAAAATGTGTTCCGTACGAAAAATAGTATGAGCTAGTACGGTACGGGGCACTAAGGGGTTGTTTCGATAGCAAATATTAGGCGTTGGTTTATAGAAAACAAGTTTTTAGCTGATTTTTAGCAAAACCGGAAGAGCCACCATATTTCTGAACCAAACACTGATTGCTGAATGTATGGATTTAGAAAACTGAAAACACATGAGTGCAGAAAATATAATCCAAACAAGAAACCATAACACAAGGAACAACAACACTAAGAATGGCGAACCACAGAATAAACACCACAACGTCCGAACCATGTATAACAAGGTTGTCATGTACTTGCCTCAACCTGACGATTAGACTCAAGGACCATCCTCGACAACGGGAGCTCTCCGACCTGTATATAGTCTAGTATTAAAAACAAGTCCACGCTAATGACAAGAATACGCATTGTCACTAGTGAGCATAACCACGCCTCCACATCCATACTTTTCTTATGGACATTTAATTATATAAAAACATGGATAGTTAGTGAAGCGACGACACAAATTGTCTTTTTACTGCATCAGCTGGCAACTTAAGTCTCCACTGAAACATTTTTTAATGAATGGACTAGCGTAGCATCTATATCCAATGTGTTCTGCTAGTTCAAATTATCACATGTATCCACTATTCCCAATTACCACTTCCATTGCCAAAACTAATTATGCGGCGTGCACCTTTGCTGGCAACAACATCCTTGGAAGAAAACATACAACAAATCGGATGCAAAGAACACATCCAATGAAGCAAACCATGTCATGCACCAACAGCAAGATGTAGTATGATCTAGTCCAATGAATTTTCATGTGACTGGGCAATGTAGTAATCGCACCAACATGTATTGTTGCTATCCAAGGTGTTATTGGCCGAAGCAATGCAAATCTCACACACGCCTTGTACTAGCTAGCTTAATTGATTGTTCCTGCTTAGAGAGTACTACAAACTTTGACATGCCTCAACTCAAACGGGAGCTTCATACTAGCACAACCAGCAACAAAACTAGCACTAGGTAGGACATGGCAACAGAACGAATCGGGAGGACAGCGACAAGGGATGCCAATTCGACCCACAAATAAAAAGACCAGCGATTGAGAAAGATACTTACTGCAAGCAGATCTCTTAGTTGGGAAATCCACTCAGGCTACAACACCATCAACCGGCACGGGGACACTAGGCGGGGAAAGGACACAGCAGTAACCAAGAGGCACCAGCGGCGATGATGGTTGGCGCAGCAGGACCGGTAGCTGCGGTAGCAAGTGAGTCGTCCTAAGGCAGCGCTGGCGGCAGTTAGGTATTTGGCGCAGCTGAACCACATAACTGAAGTCCAAAGTTCCCACTTTGTCTCATCGCCATGATGATCTTGGCTTTTCTCCATTTTAAGTTAACTCTACACACCTTGGTACTCTTAGAGAACTTGGTAACAAGTATGGAACAATCGTTCTTGGTAAATCGTGCAGCCTTATAATATCGTGCATATTACTCAATGCTCATGGTGACTACTAGGGCATGTCACTGATAAGCTACCCTGTAGGACATAACTGACGAATACAATGTAGAGAATTACGAATTCTCATGGTGACTACTAGGGCACGTCACTGATAAGCTACCCTCAATACATGGACGTAGGTCAATCCTCACAACAAATCCTACGCCTGTCTGTGATTACCTCTTCTAAAGGTGAAGCATCATGCATTTCTATGGTCCATGCTCATCATCGACTCTCCACTAGAGAAAGGCACTCATAGATTTACCACCAACATAGCATTTTTCACCCCAGGTTAAAAGTTGTAAATAACATGATAATTTTGTGTCATGCCATTCTATGGTCCATGCTCATCATCGACAATTCTGTGTAAATAGCATGGTCATATGGGCACAATATAGTCGATAACTTATGTACAAACACCACAGTAACTTTCAATAGGAATTTTTTTTCTTAAAAAAACATAGCTCCAATAAATTTTATGTAAATAACATGATAATTTTTTTAAGGAGACCTAATAACTTACGTACAAACATCACGGTAAGATTGATCCTAGAGAAAATAAGTACTGGAAAAATATACACCCAATAACTTTTGAGTAAATATGCACCATAGACATGTTCATAGGTAGCCAACAGGACTGCCGGGGCATGGCACGACCCGGCACACGCCTAAAATGGCCTGGCCCGACACCACCCACAAAATCCCGTTTATATGCGAGACATACAGTATTGGCACGTGGACCTCACCTCACAGACGACGCGTGTCAACGATGGTAGATGGCGGTATTTGCAAACCTCATAATTTACTTACAAACATCATGATAACTGTTTGTCACAGGCAAAAAAAAAGTTGAAACACCCCGGTCACTTCAGTGTAAACACCATGATAAGTTACGTAGTACATGCATGGTAATTCTAGACCCAAAAGAATTCATCGAAACATATCAACATGAGATCTAGTTTCGAAGATCTTGTTGCGACAATTTTTTTTACGTTAAAACAGAATTTGAATCAGAGTGATGGTTTGACCTACATAACTTTCTAAAGTTTCAAAACGGGAAGAATCTTCTCTAACACCATCATTTGTCTTACATATGCATGCATGTTCAAAACTGAATGAAGATATCGGATGGGTGAAAACTCGCTTCACCACTCAATAAAATAATATGAGTGATGGTTTGACCTACAAAACTTTTTAAAGTTTCAAAATGGGAAGAATCTTTTCTGACATAATCATTTGTCTTATATATGCATGCATGTTCAAAACTGTTTGAAGATACCGGACGGGTGAAAACTCGCTTCACCACATTTTTTCTCAATAAAATAATATGGAATTAGCAACTATAAGGTAGGAATCATGAGGATTAGCAAGCGGGATTAGTGATTAAAGAAGGAGGAAATCATCGTTCTGATATATTCCTATTTGATGACTGTTCGGAAGTTAGTCAAGTCCTAGATATTATCCAAGGGTCAGAAGTCCCATGTTCCATCTAAAATCTTAAAGCCAAGCCAAACAGTATCTCTTCTGCATCTTCTTTCACGACAAAGAAAATACATCACTGCTCGCAACAAAATATTGAAGTCAGTCAATTAAGACAACAGAAAGATAAAAAAAGAACCTATCAGATCAAGGGATCGAAGCAAAAAATAAGAAAGATTGGAAGTCTAGGAGATCGGGAACAACAAGCACAATCTGGAGAGTTACCTGGAAGAGGACCATGTCATAAATCCCCTCTTCCATCTACAAATTGAAAGCCAAACAATAGTTCCTCTGATCTTCTTTATTTTCCAGAAGAAAACATCATCCTTATAAAATTTTAGTGAAAAGTGTGTAAGACACAAGATTTACCACTGAAATAGTGAAACTTATAGTGGCATTTAAATAAATTACAAGAAAATTTTAATCTATAATATGAAGATCTCTATGACTGTATAATTCACTCTAAAGCCAGCCAACTCACAAGATTTACTACTAGAGTTAAAATGCAACAGTACCACTAGTTCTATGTAACCCTGGATATCTCTATAACTGTAGTTTTATTTGTAACATAAAGATCTCTTTGACTGAACTGGTGGGACTGTACTAGTTGTAACCCTACAGTACCACACAAAGAAAACTATATTTGAAGAACTAGATTTACAGCTGCATTATATTTATAACACTACAGTGCCATACAAGAAAACTATATTTGAAGAACTTGTATCACAAAATTTCTACAAAAAGGAAATTACAAAGAAAAATACATTGTAAGTCAAATACAATGCAACAGTACCACTAGTTCTATAACCCTGGATATCTTTGAAACTATATGAGATACATTAGCAGAACACCAAAAAATCTCTACACTTATTCGTTATTGTAACTACAGTTCAGTACAACTATAAGTGCTAGTTCTTCTGAACTATAATTACTACAATCTTACACAACCACACATTGAAAAGACAAAACAAAAAACGAAATGTGTAAGCTCAAGTTTTCATGTTAACTCAAGAAGTGGGTTTTGCTACCCAACATACATTAGAGAAAAAGGATATGCAAATTACCAAATTTGATGAACAACCTTTGATGCAATGACAGAGAAGTGTATACAAATATAAATGCTGAAGGAAAACGCACAGAAATGCCATGCAATCTACTAATTAATTATTGTAAAATGGATAATCTATTTGACCTTTTCTTTGGAGGTCAGGCCAGTTTTAAGTGTGGCCAGTATGACTGGTCTGTTAACATGGTAACAAGAGCAGTAACAAGAAAACTTGCGACTCTTCTGCAGATTCAAACCTTGACTAATCTACATATCAATAATCAGACCTATTATATATGTAGGAAGGCTAGATATTTAGCACAGGATAGACCCTTCAATAAAAGTTCATTCATAACCGTTTCCCATCTACGCTGGCCTCTCAAGAACAAAGAACTACCATCTGGGATAGATTACCTCCATTCCTAAATATAAGTCTTTAATTGTCTATATACATCCATAAGTAGTTTTTATTAAAATATCTAGAAAATACTTGGGTTCAGGAAGGGAGGAAGTACCAAGGAATTGAACTGTATGAAGTAGGAACTGGAAGTAATTTACAGACGGTTCTGCCAAGCTGCAAGTCATCCTGGATGTTTCTAGAAAATGACACACCGTCACAATACCTTACCTTTGCATTAATCTACCGAACAGAACACCTATCCTGGAGATCGGTGGCCCATCTTCCTTACAGGAGCACATCTCCATAGCCAATGCAACATCTGATTCTTTTTTGTTGTGATGCTTCTTGGTTGCATCTCTGCATCATAAGGTTCAGAAGAAAAAAAAAACTTATCAGCAGGTTAAGTGGCACCATGAAAGAGTTTCTTAAAGAGGTTTAGATTGAGAAAGAGCATGGTCGCGGATCATACCAAGACAAGTGCTAGGGGCCTCGTACCTAGATCGGAGACAGGGAGATGTTGTCCGTTGGTTCTGTGCTGGCTGAAGTAGAAAGGATGCGCGGCAGATCGATCTGTGGAGAGGCAAGGGCAAAGGGGCCGGCTATTTATAGAGCAGATCAGGCAGGGCAATGAGCGAGCGGGGATTGCTGGCAGCCGTTGGATGGGAGCACGATCCGCGTGAGGGGTGCGGGAGGAGGCCGCAACCGATGGATCTCGCACGCGGATCATTGCACACGAACTGGAGGGAGTAATATATGGAGAAGGAGGCGCCGCGTGCATGGGGCCATTAAGTGATTGCATTGGTTTTGGGAGAGGATTTCAAGGAGAGAATTGAAAGAAGGCATACGATCGATGCGGGTGGACTGCTTTGACTGGAATCCCATGCGTCCGTAGATTTTGGCAGCCATCTTGTGGATTGCATGGGAAGCAGATTCTTCTCTCCATACGATTTATTCAAGTTTCCTAATAATACGTGGGATTGTTAATCCTCTCCAGAATTGACGATGTGTACATATGGTAACAGCACCGTTCACTGCCCTGTGCATCCGATTTGTGTACCAAACGTATATTTCCATATATACTTGAACGTCCTAGAGATGCTTTTTATCTTAACACTGGCTGGTGCAAACTTTTCAGTCTCTGATGAATATGCAGGTGCTTACTACTTTCCCTTTGATGCCTCATGAATTGTGGCAAGCAAGAAACGATGTTGTCAATGGATACGGAGAAACCTTGTCAGGTACTACTAGCTATTTACTGCGCAATTTTGCCTCCTAGAGCTTCACCTCATCAGCCAACACCTATAGCCTAATGGAGTTTCTGTCTGCTGGCGACAAAAGCTGCCCTGTTGTAAGCTCAACATGTTGGATCTTCTAAGTTCAAAGTGGACACGGACCGTCCAGAAGTGTGTTGGGAATAAGTACGGTGGCAACCGGCGTCAGTGCACCAGGTCGGGTCCGTGACGGTGCAGACCGACGTGAGCGCGTCAGGTCGGGTCCGTGGGGCTGGGTTACGGCCATGTGCGTAGTGTCTGTGCGCCTTCTGGTTTTGTAGCCTGGCATGGTATGAGCCAGCAGTTTGAGCTGCAGAAAGCCGAAACCACCGTGTCATCCTCTCCTCATTCTTCTTCCTCTGTACGTGCGAGAGAGACAGAGCCAGAGCATGGGTTCGGGCACAACATTTGGTATTTAGAGCTTCGTTGCCATCCTGCCGGCGGCCATGTCCATCGTCCGGTACGTCACCGGAAGGAGCACGGTGTAGTTCCCCTTGTCGATGCTCATGCCGGAGAACTACATGGTGTGGGCGATCAAGGGGGAGGCCATACTCGACGCCGCGGGCCTTTGGGAGGCCGTGTCTCCGGCGGACGGCGCGGCGGTGGATGGGAAGAAGAACAAGATGGCGAAGGCGCAGTTCTTTGGTGGGCTCTCAGAGTACCTCCTCGTGTAGGGTCAACAAACAAGTCGGCGAAGGAGGTGTGGGATAGCCTCAAGACAAGATTCGTCGGCGCCAATCGTGTCAAGGAGGCGCGGCTCTCCACTCTCCGCGTGGAGTTTGAGCGGTGCGCATGGCGGACGGTGAAGCCTTGGACACGTTCGCCGGAAGGATCGGCGGCATGGCGGCGCGCTACGCCGGGCTCGGGAGGACGCTTGATAACGTGGCAATTGTGAAAAAGCTACTGGAAAATGTGTCGGACCGTCTGTGCGCGACGGTGGCCGGCATCGAGCAATTCTGCGATGCCGACACCGTGCCGTTCGAGGTGATCCTAGCGGCGTGCTATTCAAGCCCGGTTGGCATCTTTCTTTAACCGCTCTAGAACGCTAACGAGCGTTGCCCGCTCGGGAACGCAAGAACCAAAAAAAATTCACTATGACGGCGTGTCTCAAAACGGTCACCAAGGTCTAAAAACGGCGTAGGCACGATGAAAATTATCACGGGGGTTCCGGACTTGTCAAAAATTAGGGTAAAACTACGGGAAACCGAGCAAAATCGGGTTGTACTATTACCTCTGCACGTCACCCACTACTATACGTGGTTCGCCGGCCAACGTGCCCGCCAAATTTCGTTTCCCCGCCTTAAATTTGGTTTTCGTTTTGCTGCATCATGGCCGGGCATTCGTGTCAGTTGATCGTTGAGATAGCTCTTTCCTTCGATATGTCAATATTCCACCTCGTCCGCGGTCCCGTGCTCTCCTACCCGAACGAGACATACGATTAAATAATCCACTAGTCCAAACTTAAGGATTTATTATGGATAGGACTTCTCTTCTGGGTCCTTTTAGGCCTAAGACAAGCATGTTCCAAATATTTCTTGGACGACAAAGGGATGCTCTAACATGGTTAAGCACAAAGCTAGGATAAAATCAGTTATAGCAAAACAACATTAAGAAAAACTTTTGACAGTCATATAACCCATTTGAAGCATCATGCCCAATGATTGAAAAAGACCCTGCCCCAGGAGAGGTACAGGCGTGGGGTACACGCTGAACCAAGGCAAATTTACAAGACTTGTATGCCAGGCAGACAATTATACAGCCAGCCACCATACATAAAAAACATATATGAAAAAAAGAAAGAAACAACCATGACTGCTTCGGTGACGCAATCCTGGGCTACACAAATCAAAATGAGCCGGAGAGTATTTGTCGCAAAAGCACCCGTCACGACATCTCATTGCCACTGTTCACTGCAGCATACAGTTTCAACAAAGGGTCAATTGGCTGCAAAGCAAGTATAGGACAAGAACAATGTAGTGTACAGCAATACACACACACACACACACACACACACACACACACACACACAAATTATAGCAGCAAACAGGCACACACACACACAAGAACTGGCACATCAGCATCATCGGCTTTCATGAAATACATAGTACAAGAAACAAACTGAAACACCATTCATTTGGTGGCAAAACTACCAACTCAACTAGTGCGGGACCATCCATCATGCAGCAAAAGAAAAGATGAAGACGGGCATTTCAACAGCTGGCATGGAGCAGTCCGTTGCATTAGGTGGAACATACTCGCATCATAAATTGGCCAAAAATAAAATAAAGCTCAGACACGTCAAATAAAAATTAAAGATTCATCAACCGTTTCGCAAACCATAAATTCATCCTACTTGAGTACAACATGTTCAACAATTGCAGAGGGCATATGAGGATTGTCACTAAACATGGACACAAAAATCTTTCAGCATAACCTTTTGCCATATAAAGCTTACACATTTTTCTGCATCCAGTAGCAATTAGGTAACGAAAACAGTGACCAGCTTAAATGGGGCACAAATTGAAATAACACTGTCCAGCAGCAAAACAACCATAGCTAGTAAGTGACCAACACCGTCCACACACGCGTCATACAAGACCAAGACCTCATCAGGCCACCCTAGGGTATGAATACATCAATGTACCCGATCCTACAACAGCTGTGGATGCATCATTCAGGGGATTAAGAGATTTCAACTCAACTGAAACAATCATCATACCAAGGAGTTTCAAACTTCAAATATTCATGCTATCAAAAGATATTCAGAGTTCGGAGTAACATTCATCATATCAAAAGGAACTCATTTGTCAATTAAATGAGCTGGATGTATGATACATACATGTGTGCTGCCGATGGTGATGCTGTTTCAGTTGGCAGCATCGACGTCGACCTTGTGTGGTGGTCGGGGTGGAGGAGCATGTGTGTTACCGATGGGATCCCGTTCTTCCTGTTGCACAAAAAAAATCAAAGATTGGACTGGTTGCCCACAAATATGAAGATGGGCCTTGCAGCATCGGCCAGGGAACAGTCTGATGCATTTGGTCAAAAACACTCAGGATTAAGCACAAAAGTAAATCTGAGACCCACCAAAATTAAAGATTCAACAACAGTTTCACAAACCAGAAATTCATTCCACTTGATTACAGCATGTTCAACAATTAAAGAGGACACATGACGATCATCCCTAATCATGGACACCAAAATCTTCCATGTGCAAAAAATGGCTCATCAGCGAACGCACAACCTTTTGCCATATAAAGCTTACACATTTTCTGCATATAGTAGCAGGTTCGGGTAACAATAACAGTGAGTACCTAGATGACGTACAAACTGAAATAACACTCATTCAGTAGCAAAACAGCCACCTTAGCTAGTACGTGACCATCAGCCACACACGCATCATACAAGACGTCGTCAGGCCACCCTAGTGTATGAAAAGAGCAATGTACCATATGAAAACAGCAGCTGTGCATGCATCATTCGTGCGGATTAAGAGATTTGGATTCTATTGAAACCATTCATCATACCAATGAGGTTCAGATTTCAAACATTCATGCTATCAAAGTTATTCAGACTTCGGAGTAACAATCATCATATCAAACGCAAATCATTTTTCAATCAAATGAGCTAGATGTATGATACATACATATGTGTTGCCGATGGTGATGCTATTCCAGTTGGCAGCATCGACGTCGACCTTGTGCGGTGGTCGTGGTGGACGACCAAGTGTGTTCCCGATGGGATCCCGTTCGTCCTGTTGCAAAAAAAAAATCAAATATTGGACTGGTTGCCCACAAAGATGAAGATGGGCCTTGCATCAGCGGCCATGGAACAGTCCGATACTTTGGTCAAACACACTCAAGATTAAGCAGTAAATCATCGCAAATTGACAAAAATATATCTCAGAACCATCAAAATTAATGACTCATCAACAGTTTCGCAAACCGGAAATTCATTCTACTTGAGTATAGCATGTTCAAGAATGGCAGAGAACATATTCGGATCATCCCTAATCAGACAACAAAATCTTCCATGTGCAAAAGATGCTCATACAGGACTATCATGTGAAACAGCAAGGTAGTAGCAAATCAACCACACAGCATGGTGGTGGTGGTGCTGCTACTGCTTACGCGAGCTAGGAGCCGTCATGTCGGGGAGTTTGCCCTCGTACATGGCATGGTCATTGGCCCAGATCGGCTGCACCACACCGGAGCAAGCGACCAAGGCACTGATCTTGCGTCGACAACGGAAGAGAAAGTCCGGTCTTACACAAGTAATACATTATAATGGTATATGGTACTCCATAAATAAAGAATAAAAATGACGCCACTTGTGGCATCAGATAAATTGAATTGAACCAAGCGGGGCAATGGATCAATTTGACGGACAAATTAACCCAAAAGCATGGCATCCATGCATCCATCCATCCAAGTAGCAAGCATCAATTAAATTAAAGTGCTCGCTCATTCATCGGAGCACAAGAGAGGTGCATTCATTCAGATTGAAACACAAGTAAATATATGCTGCACGATGGCAATCAACACCACCAGAAAGAAGAATCAAATTGAAGATAAGATGAGATGTGCCTGCACTGCAGCTAGTCCAGATCCGGAGAGAGCAGCCTTCCCTGCACACAAAACGAACCAGATAAGATGAGATGCTGGAGGGGAGGGGAAGGGAGAAGATGGCCTGGGTCGGAGATCCGTCGCCGGACCTCCATGGCTAGGCTAGGGGTTTCTGGCTTCTGTCGGCCCTCCATCTCCAATTCTCCATGGACGGTCACGGCTCAGGTCGACGACGCGCCGTGGATCTGGATCTGGGCGCTCCTCACCTCCCTTGAATCTCTCCTCCATTGGGAGAGATGAGAAGAGAAGAGAAGAAAAGAGAAGGTGAGGAGAGGAGGCCGCCATGGTCGCCATGGCATCGGGCTAGGGACTCGGCCCGACCGGGGAGACAGAGGAGAGGAGAGGAGAGGAGGGGTCGCCGGCGAGGTGCTAGCTAAGCTAGGGAAGAGGACATCGTCGGCGGCGGCGGGGTCTTCTTCTTCGGGTTGGTTGGGACTTGGGATATGGGTTTGGGCTTTGGGCTTTCCCCTTTGGCTTTGGCTTTGGCTTTGCTGGTTTGAAAAAAAAACTAAGAAACATTAAATCACACCATTTAAAGATTTTGGTATGGGTCCATCACCACTGAACGGCCGGCAACCACTTTTTTTTTAGCATCAGTACAGACACAAGCGCTCATATACACGCGCACACACTCGCCCCTATGAACGCACGCATGCACACCTTATCCCTATGAGCACCTCCGAGAGACTGAGCCGGCAACCACTTGATGTGTGTCAACTTGCGGCGATGACATATCAGTCGCCGATGGCGCCCGCGTGTCGTGCTGCACACATGACAAGTCAAAGCCTTGGGAGAAAAGAAGGTGCTCGCCATGGTATCAATCGGGCTAGGGTCTCGGCCGACCTGCTCGAGAGAAGGGGAGAAGGAGAGGGTGGAGTACAAGGCGGAGGTCACAGGCGTGGCATGGGAAGGATGAGGTCGTCGGCGAGGCAGAGAGGAAGAGGTGGTCTCCGCGCGAGGTTCACGAAGAGAAGATCGGGATGGGTGACAGGCAAGAGAACGACTCGGGTTGGGTAGAAGTATGGCTTTTCATAAGTCATTTTATACGCGCGGGAGGAGGGGGGGGGGGGGGGGGGGGGTTGTTCACGATGCGCCCAAGCGGCACCGACTCCATGCCTTGTGCGATGAAGCTCCTTTCATGAAGTCGCATGTGCCCAAGTCCCGTCAAATCGCCAACTGCACCATGCATCTGCCCAACCACATAAAATGAAAACACTTGGTACAACTCCACGTCTAACTACATAAATTATCGACACTAATGAATGACGATAATAATAACTACCAAGTCCAGATAGATTCTGGTATGAGTCGTCCGACATCGCCGCGACGACGGCCATCAGCGCCGAGCCACAACTGCTTGATGTGCGTCAACTTGCGGTAGTGACATCGTTTGCCAATGGTTGTCACGTGTCGTGGTGCGCACATGAGAAGTCCAAGAATGAGGTTAATTTTGTCGAGATGGAATTATCGCACACATATCGACGGAGGAAGTTGTTGATTATGCTACAGAGATAGTACTATATACGAGTTTGTACATAATTTTTATTTGTTGAGAAAAAAATGATTCCGACAAGTGCCATGCGATGATGCACATTTTGTGGAGTTGGTCCTAATGTGTCAATAATCATTAATCAACCAGTAATAACATAATAATAGTATCACTACTTGTCACTAGGCGAGCCAATGTGTCAGCCTGTAGCAGTAGTAGAATACTACCTCCGGTACGGGTTTAGAGGTCACTGCCGGAGGTAGTAGTAGTAGTTTTTAAATTTCCATGAATTCGCGTGTTGGCTCCTTTTTTTTTTTTGCAACCTGACCCAACTAGGCAGGTACGTACGTAACATGTAGTATCCTTCTATTCATCTCTCTCTCGCGCGCGGTTGTGTCAATGGATTATTTTCACCTTTTGGCAAATAAGTGCATGATTAATTGTCAGGTTGTGTTAAATTTTATTTTATTTACGAAAATGATTGAAATCTATTATCAAAGTTGTAGAAAGCACCTCAGACATAATAAAAAATTAGATCGAGATTCCAATACCTCCAAAGGAGCACTACCGACATCTAAACGAGCCGGCGATGCGCCGCTTCCGTACCGGAGCTGGCTCGACCTTGTCGATGAGAGCCGGGAAGTCTTCGTGCATGTTCCCCTAAGAACCAGCGCCCTGGAGCCGCAATCATCGTCGTTGAGCCCCTGAATAGATTTGAAACATGACGAGAAGCCCAAATCTCACCGTCCGAAGGAGACGGCTGGAATGTATGCCTAAGCTCCGTCGACTATGTCCCAATGAACGAAGGAGACTGCTGGAATCTACGGCACCGGGATTCCCCCTCCCCGCCACCAGGCGCCGGAGCGGCAAGCAGCAGCGAATGTTTTTTATTTTTGTTGTTGGTTGAAGAAAGGTGTGGATTGGATGTCACGCATGCATGCACGAGTCGAGCGAAGGGAAAAAAGAACAAGTCGACTGATGGAGCGCTCGAGTCGGTTCACGTGCGCGCATGAATGCACCATCGGGAAAAGAAAAGAAAAAAGTCGATCGAGCGCTGGACGTTGTTGATACGGCGGATAATGCCTGCATGGATTTTTCGTAATAACGTTGGGCGTATATCAACCGTGAAAATCCAGCAGATCAGATCGGACCTGGATTCTGGAGTAGCTAGGACAGTAACTCGACCGGATCCTTACTGATTGATTGTAACTGGATTAAATCCTTTTAATGTAGTATAATAACAAAAATGATAGGACGGTTAATGTAGTATAATGAGTCTTGTCGTTAAAAAGGAAGGGAAATGCACTCGACTCCAGCCTCACCACTTCCGTCCGTCTGATCGTAGAGCACACATAGCCTGTCTGCCTCCGGACGGCCATGAGCAGCGCCATGAAGCTGCAGGAGAGGGTCAGCGTGCCGAGGACGGCATGGAAGCTAGCCGACATCTTCATCCTCTGCCTCCTCTTCGCCCTCCTCTCCTGCCGTGTGGCGTCGCTGCGAGAGGGCGGCGCCTCGGTAGCCGCGCTTGTCTGCGAGGCGTGGTTCACCTTTGTGTGGATCCTCAACATGAACATCAAGTGGAACCCCGTTCGGTTCCACACGTACCCTGAAAACCTCTCACAAAGGTGACTAGTTGCCTTAATTTTATCTTATGCCTTAAGTTGCTGCAAATTCCTAGTACTTTGTTACTGCTTCAGCTGAGGATTGCTAGGACGGACGAGCTCCCGGCGGTCGACATGCTAGTCACCACCGCGGACCCGGAGCTGGAGCCGCCGCTGATGACCGTGAACACCGTTCTATCCTTGCTCGCCGTGGACTACCCGGACGTCGACAAGCTCGCGTGCTACGTCTCCGGCGACGGCTGCTCGCCGGTAACGTGCTACGCGCTGCGCGAGGCCGCCGGGTTCGCCAGGCTGTGGGTGCCCTTCTGCAAGAGGCACGGCGTGGGAGTGAGGGCCCCTTTCATGTACTTCGCTTCCAGCAGACCAGAACCTGAGCTCGCCGGCGACTGGACCTTCATCAAGGTTAGCCTTCCATCTTTCTTCTATTGCACCCTGGCAGTTTCTTCCATTCAGTTCATTTATCCTCTCCGGCCGTTTGTGGTTGCAGAGTGAGTATGAAAAGTTAGTCAGCCGGATCGAGAGCGCGGACGAGGGGTCTCTTCTCCGGCACGATGATGCCGCTGAGTTCACCGAGTTCAAGGAGGCCAAGCGCGGGGACCATCCTGCCATCGTTAAGGTCATCACATACACCACGCCACAGCCACATGCCACATGGATATGGCAGTATGCATCACTCTGATGCAGAGGCCGGGGAGCCCCCCTTTTTGAAAAAAAACATGCCACATGGATTGGCACGTAACAAAATTAAATTTCTCTGCTAATGTGTTCTTCAGGTGCTTTGGGACAACAGCAAAAGCAGCAGGATAGGGACAGGGGATGGTTTCCCAAATCTTGTGTACGTTTCAAGAGAGAAGAGCCGCAAACATGACCACCACTATAAGGCCGGCGCCATGAATGTTCTGGTCAGTGGCCTTGTACTATTTGTACTAATTTTTTTTTCCAAAATATAAGATGTTTCGACGAAAACGTCATATATTTTAGAACGGAGGTAGTAGTTGATAAACTGTCGATAAACCGACACCGTGCGATTCTTGCAGGCAAGGGTGTCTGCTGTGATGACAAACGCGCCCATCATACTGAACATGGACTGCGACATGTTCGACAACAACCCACAGGTCGTCCTGCACGCCATGTGCCTCCTGCTGGGGTTCAACGACGAGACCTGCAGCGGCTTCGTCCAGGTGCCGCAGAGATTCTACGCCAAACTCAAGGACGATCCTTTTGGTAATCAGATCGAGGTTTTACGTGAGGTGCACACCATCAACTCCATCAACTAGAACATACATACCGTCTCCTCTAGTCTCTGTATAAATCTTTTAAAAAATCAATCTGTGGAAATTTTGATCAAATTTATAGAAAAGCATGTCTACATCTGAAATGCCAAATGCATATTATTAGATACATCTGGACACATATTTTCGTGCTGCAATAATAACCTCGTAAATATAGATATTTTTCTTCACAAAGTTGATCCAAGTTTAGGAAGTTTTTCCCACAGAAAAAAGATAAGCAAACTTGACTTTACGGAAAAATGTATACACACTACATTATGAAACAGGAGGAGTGGTATATTCTTCAATATGGTGAACCTTCTGTCTGGTTTACAAATGGAGTACTAACTATGGCTTTGGTGTGTTTAGAAACTTCTTGGTGGACTCTCTGGACTCCAGGGCATCTATTACCTTGGGACGGGCTGCTTTCACCGTAGGAAAATCATTTACGGTGTGGCACCACCTTCATTTGCGGCTGTCAAGCATGAAAGACAAGGTAAATTTACGCCATGCCCATGAGTGAAACGGTGTCAAATTGGAGTGCCCATTGTGCCTTGAACAATGCTCAACTTGGCCTCTCACATTAATCATCAATCCTTTCTATTTTTGAAAAGAGGCTTGCTTGCTCTCCGCCTCTCTCATAAAAAGTGATGCACACAACCACAATATATTACCAATTTATGAGTTGCGAAATAGGAATAATATGGCCCACTGGCCAAAAACATCGCATTGATCAAATGTTTGTAACCTACATTGCCAGGTTCACTGACTTACGAGGACCTGCGGACCAAGTTTGGGGCTTCAGTGGAACCGGCCGAGTCAGCCAGGAACATATATTCCCGAGAAATACCGCTAAAGCCAATGATCGACATATCGAGTCGCATCCAAGTGGCAAAACAAGTGTCTAGCTGCAGCTATGAGACAGGCACACATTGGGGTCAGGAGGTATACATATGTACCAATTTCCGTTGCGACCTTTTTGCTACATACTATATTTTTCCTAGTTCTTTGTCAACCATTAATATTCATCCAATCCATGTATCTGCAGATTGGTTGGTCCTATGGGTCAATGGCAGAAGACATTTTAACCGGGCAGCGTATCCATTCAGCAGGCTGGAAATCCACGTCGCTGGACACTAACCCACCGGCATTCTTGGGATGCGCTCCTACAGGAGGACCAGCCAGCCTTACCCAGTATAAGAGATGGGCAACCGGACTTCTCGAGATACTCCTCGGGCCGAATACCCCAATCATCACCACCATCTTCAAGCGCCTCCAGTTCCGGCAGTACCTTGGATACCTAGTCTTCTACGTCTGGTCTATGAGGGCACCTTTCGAGCTATGCTATGCACTATTAGGACCTTCCTGTCTCTTCAGAAACCACTCCTTCCTTCTGAAGGTGAACTTTTGTCTCACAGTCCATTCAACTTAGCTGAGAGCTATTTTCTAGCTTATAATTTTGCTCACTTAGTTCCTACAGATCCAGCATCTAATCAACAATATTATTTAATTACCTACAATAACTATCTTGGTGCCCCAAACATTTGTGCGGCTAGATTTATTACATATTGATTTCTTCCCCATGAATTTTATAGTTCCTGTTTTTTCAATGACGCCAATTCTATATATTAATTTAATGAAGTAGATTCCAAATTGTTTCCCATGCATATTATACATTATAAATTATAGGAAATCTTGTTATAACCTTATACCATGATTTTGTTTATTTATGGTAGTAATCCTGGTATATAATTGATGCACAATTTACCTAAATGTACACGTTGGATTCGAAGCTCATATACATATGGTTTATCTTAATTAACTGTATCTTCCTGATCTGTGATGGCCTTCTAATTATATCCTCATGTTATTTGAGGGACTCCTAAAACAAATCCTCATGTGGTTGTTCCTATTGTTTTCTATATTAACTCTTACACGTTTCTCTTTTCTTTATTTCAATATAATAATAAATCAACCAATATAAAGTTGTATTTATATATTCACAAACTCGATTAGAGTTTTATCCACTTATTCAGTCTTTAGAGTTGTACTTTCTTCAGAAACTTTATCTTCGTTTCCTCACTGTCCACTGTCCTTCAAGATTGATGTATCTCCATCCTACTTTTTATTTTATTTCAGTAGTATAATAGAGAGAGAGAGAGAGAGAGAGAGAGATAGGATATTCCCATCTTGGGGAAGATACCATTTTTCCGTCATCCAGTTTGATGATTGTCACCTCTGAAATTCCTAATATTTTCGCATGCATCAAACCATGGTTTCAGCATCCAACTAGCCCTATTCTTGTCCTACAACATATACAACTTTGTGGAGTACATGGAATGCGGGCTCTCAGCCCGTACTTGGTGGAACAACATGAGAATGCAACGCATTGTATCACTCTCCTCCTGGCTCCTTGCTTTCCTTAGTGTGGTCCTCAAAACAATCGGCCTCTCCAAAACTGTGTTTGAGGTCCCCCGTAAGGACAAGAGTACATCAGATGGTGATCCCAGCACCCATGAGACTGATCTAGGGTGGTTCACCTTTGACTCTTCACCAGTGTTCATCCCAATGACAGCAGTTGCAATCTTGAACATTGTCACAATTGCTATCGGGGTATGGCGTCATGCCATTTTTTGGATGACAACAGGAAATCATGATTGCCAAAATATTGGAGAATTTTTGTGTTGTGGATTGATGATATTATACTTTTGGCCATTTATCAAAGGCCTTGTTGGTAGGGGAAGATATGGAATCCCATGGAATGTCAAACTCAAGGCTTGGGTGATTGTGGTTGCCTTCTTGTACTTCTGTAGAGGAGATTAAGTTGGTCCGGCACCACCACATTGAAATCTCATATTTGTCTTTCTGTCAAACTACCATTGGAATATGTGATAAGTACAATTTCTCTATATTACTCCCTTCGTTTCTTTTTATAAGGTGTATTTATTTTTTTGGTAAAATTCCATAATGTAAGGTGCATTTGTTCTATTCCTCGTAATTCCGATCTTGGCCCTCGAAAAAAAGGAAAGTATATCTCCCCTGATTGCATGTATCCCTCCTTGTAGAGAAAGAAAAGGAAACTATCTCTCTCCTGATTGTGTGTATCTCTTTATTTCCTAGCCTAAATGATCTACTTGCTGCTAATCTACAAATTTGAGAAGGGTAATTTTGTCCTAACTAGTGCATAATTATGTGCCTTGGTCACCATGCTGAAAATAATGCACCTTAGATAAAGGAATGGAGGGAGTATCTAGATAAAATATCCATAGCTCCACTTAAGACACAACTACAAGAAGCTGCAAACTGGAGAATATTTTGTATGACCATTAGTCATAACAAAACTATTTTAGGAGAGTACTTTTCATTTGAAATAAATATTTTGATGTGCATCGAAATATATTCATAACGTAATGAATACTTCATAAATTACAAAGATCCATGCAAGTGCATATCAAAGCGTTGTGACATTCATTCACTTCCTTATTAAAAAACTTTAGATAACTAGAACAAAAAACCTAGATAACTGAATAACGAATCACGGATTAAATATGTGCACGAATCACATATCATGAATTAGCTCTATCACCTCCTTATTACTATGTCCTCAATGTGCATGAATCATTCCCTTCCTTATAATGAATCACAAATTAGCTCTATCACCCATAGATAAGGAACCACGAATTAACACCTACATTTATCTTGTACTATCAAACTTCTTCTTACCAAGAGTGGTTCCATTCACTATGTGCATAATTCCTTCTAGGTGGACTAGCTGAAAATATGGACTCCTAATATAGACAAAAACAACCAAATGTTTCAAATTATGATGATTAATTAGTTTCCCTTTATTCCATGATTCCACCTTATAGTCATTATTTTCTATTTTGTTGACCATTGTCGTATCTGCTTCTATCATTTTTAGGTGAAATGTTTCTTGTTAGTACATATATGCACGAGTACATTTAGCGTCATATAATGACTTATATTTTATGTTGTTTACTGTATTCAAATCATTCCTAGCTTACAATTACCTATTATTTTGGATCTTATTTGTTGTAAGGCTTCTAGATCAGATTGACTAACATTTAAGAATATCTCAACTGAGTAAGAAATAATAAATTGGGATGCCTACAAACAAATGTGTGTTGAACGGTCACATTTGATTTGAATTACATGTTAGCACATAATAAAAAATGATCTAATGATTACTAATTTCCCTAGGGAGTGGATAAATAGAGTTATCACTATTTTTATACTCCCTCGGTCTAGATAGTTACGACACTTTTGGTTTGTATAGTTCCCAATTACTCATCATAGATGACGGCATAGCGTGAGGTGCCCTCGTCGGTAGTCGTCGTCGGGATTTCTTGGGTTGCCCGTCTAGTGTGATAAACTTCCGAGGTCCCTCCTAGGAGTCTTTTTTGCATGGAACTCGGAATATGGGACAGAGATAGAATTAGACTTTTAGTACATTAATTCACACCAAGCTCATAAATAGACTTTTCTTCTTCACGCCTAAGCCTACGTTATCATAATCTTTATTGAGAACAAACTCATGGTTACAATGCAAGATATCATATTCTGGCACAATTCAACACATATTTATATACAATTCACAATACTACCTAAATCTTTTGGAAACATTGAGGAGACTTTATTTTGACTTTATATAAACAAATATAAATACTCACCCAGGGCTTTGGTTGAGGCGACTTTATTTTGACTTTATGCACTAGTACAAAACAGGGCTTTGGTTGAGGCCGGGATCGGGGCATTAATGCCGGTTCACTCACGAACCGAGACCAAAGGGTGCATCAGTCCCGGTTCGTCAGGCCAGGGTGCTGGCCGAGCCTCGGGGGCCATTGGTCCCAGTTCGTCTGACCCCTTTGGTCCTGGTTCCAGACACGAACCGGGACCAATGGGCCTCACTCCTCGCCCACCACCATTAGTCTCGGTTGGTGGCTGGAACCGTGACCAAAGGTTGTCCTTTAGTCCTGGTTTTAGCCACAAACCGGGACTAAAGAGAGGCCTATATATACCCTCACCCCTGCCGCGAACAGAGCCACTGCCCTGTTTTTTTGGCCGGTCGTGGTTGAGGTTTGTGGTGCTCTAGCTCACCTCCTAAGCATATGAGGTGTTTGCTGAAATGCCCGAGCCACACTTATGCTTTCTCCTCTCGAAGCTCCTTGTCCAAGCTCTATTTTCCTCAAGATTTGTCTACGTTTGGCGGTCTATCCTGTCCCGTCCCCGTCCTCACCGCCGTCGATCGCCCGCGTCGATCTCGTCGCCGGCACCACCGTGGTGAGCCTCTTGTTCTTATCTTCTTTCTAAAAGAAAAAATTCTTACTTTTAAGATTTAGATAGATACTTGTACAATTTCTTACTTTTATTATTGTTTGTTATACTGTGATGGTTTTCGTATCGGCCTCCTTCATCCCTCGTCCTGTCTATGATTCGGATGTGGCATATATTATCTTTTATAACTATTTGTTTCATTTAGTGTTTATGACAATTATGCCGACCAACGTGACATAGATGTTTTTCTCTTGGAGCTATGTGAACTGGAAATTCCAACCGACCCTATTGTCGAGAGGTTAAATTTAGTTGAAAAATAAAACAATTACTTGAAGAAGAAATTGAAAAGAATTGAGGAGGAGAAGATGAAATTGGAGTTGCACGTTGCGGATGTCGTCAACGATCACAAGATCAAGATGGATGCAATGCGCTTGAAGATTAGAAAGATTAGAAAATAAGTCATTCATACTCAGGCTTGGTACCATTATGCAGTTGGATCAATTGTTACCTTGGTTGCGATTATGATCGCATTTGTTGTTACATTGAAATGTTTTACATAATTTCAATGTATGGCTTAATTAGATGCTCTAAAGAGCTATATGTTGTTCAATGAGAACTATGTATGAACTTTATGTACTTATTCATGATGTTCAACTTCTATTAATTTGGTCACTTCTCTATTCATGATGTTCTGTAATGGTTTTTGACACACTTAATTATATATAATGCACGCAGATGAACCGACAATGGATATACAGTGCACCTTTGAGTACATTAAGGGCGTTCATAATTTTCTCGAAGTGGCTGAGACAAACAAGCAGAATGGTTTTATGTGGTGTCCATGCCCTATCTGTGAGAATACAAAGTCTTACTCTAACAGGAAAATCCTTCACATCCACCTGATTGAGAAGGCTTTAATGCCACACTATAATGTTTGGACCAAGCACGGAGAAAGAGGGGCTATGATGGAAGACAACGAAGAAGAAGTGGATGATGACAACTATCTGCCCCCTGAATACGGTCTGTAATGGGGGAAGTTGAAGATCAAGAGGAACCAGACGATGTGCCCGATAATGATCTACGCCGGGTCATTGTTGATGCAAAGAGACAATGCCACATTGACCACGCCGCGCTGAGTGCACCAAGGCGGTGGACGACGGAGAGGCCTAGGAAGGGGACGACGTGGAGGCAGGGAAGACGCGGCAGTGGATGCCCACGCGGAGAGGAGTATGAGGGTTCACTGGTTCGGCTATGGTGTGAGGCTGCCGTCGCCGCAGGGCCTGGCTAGCGGTGGGAGTAGTAGGGGGCGATGAGGCCTCAACGGCAGCACAGCCGGCCATTGGAGGCAGGAGCAGGCGGTCTCCCCGGCGCTGGTTTGGGCGGCTGGTGCAAGAAGAGCAGCGATTGAAGAAGCTGCGGGACCGTTCGATTCAAATCGAACGGTTATTGCTGCTAGAATCGTTTGTTGACTAAGTTAACAAGCCCTGCGTACGCGTCAACGTAGTAGGCCCACAGGTCAGCCTCCTAACCGGTGCACCCCAGATGTCAGTGAGAGGAATCATTTTTTTCGCGTAATAAGGAGACAGTTGATTGCATGCGGCCAGGCCAGCGGAGGGAGTAGGGTGGGCCGGGGAAGCCTGCGCGGCATCACAGCGGGCCACAAGAGGAGGGAGCAGGCAGTCCAGCTGGCGCTAGTTTAGGCGGCTGGAGCAGGAAGATCAGAGATTGAAGAAGCACGACGGCTAGAATCGTGTGTTCACTGACAAAGCCTTGCGTAAACAAGCCAGACGCCTGTTTTCCATTTTTAGAATTGCCGGCCATTTTCTGGTCAGTACCAGGGTCAAAAAAATAACTAAATATGTGGGAATTTTTTGCTGGGGAACGAAATATTCTTAATCCAAAAATAAATAGCCATACTAAAACAAATTGAAAAATAAATTAGTACTATGTCATGTTAAATCCAATGAAAGGCGTATAAGATATCAGTGAAGAACAAAATTAAAAAAAAATATCCCATTTGCTATAAATTTTTTGGAATTTTCAACCCCTTTCGATATTAGTTTTAACAGACATTGACCATACTCTTTGGCCAGGACGGAATGCATCCCTCCTCGTCTTGAAATATTTGCAGCCCAGTAATTCGGAGAAAACAAATAGGCCTAGCTTGGGTATTCTTCAAAAAAAATATTGGGCTACCTATTTTCCCAAAGAACTGGTGCATGAACATTTAGCTTTATTTATTTATTTACCTATTTATGTTTAGGGGATCATGAGCATGTACCTGGGCTGGATTCATGTGAGAGCCTCCCTTCCAGTTAATTATGGGCTTCTCTATTGGGTCTTCATCAGTGGGTTGCATGTTATCAACAAGTGGAAAATGTGTTCCGTACGAAAAATAGTATGAGCTAGTACGGTACGGGGCACTAAGGGGTTGTTTCGATAGCAAATATTAGGCGTTGGTTTATAGAAAACAAGTTTTTAGCTGATTTTTAGCAAAACCGGAAGAGCCACCATATTTCTGAACCAAACACTGATTGCTGAATGTATGGATTTAGAAAACTGAAAACACATGAGTGCAGAAAATATAATCCAAACAAGAAACCATAACACAAGGAACAACAACACTAAGAATGGCGAACCACAGAATAAACACCACAACGTCCGAACCATGTATAACAAGGTTGTCATGTACTTGCCTCAACCTGACGATTAGACTCAAGGACCATCCTCGACAACGGGAGCTCTCCGACCTGTATATAGTCTAGTATTAAAAACAAGTCCACGCTAATGACAAGAATACGCATTGTCACTAGTGAGCATAACCACGCCTCCACATCCATACTTTTCTTATGGACATTTAATTATATAAAAACATGGATAGTTAGTGAAGCGACGACACAAATTGTCTTTTTACTGCATCAGCTGGCAACTTAAGTCTCCACTGAAACATTTTTTAATGAATGGACTAGCGTAGCATCTATATCCAATGTGTTCTGCTAGTTCAAATTATCACATGTATCCACTATTCCCAATTACCACTTCCATTGCCAAAACTAATTATGCGGCGTGCACCTTTGCTGGCAACAACATCCTTGGAAGAAAACATACAACAAATCGGATGCAAAGAACACATCCAATGAAGCAAACCATGTCATGCACCAACAGCAAGATGTAGTATGATCTAGTCCAATGAATTTTCATGTGACTGGGCAATGTAGTAATCGCACCAACATGTATTGTTGCTATCCAAGGTGTTATTGGCCGAAGCAATGCAAATCTCACACACGCCTTGTACTAGCTAGCTTAATTGATTGTTCCTGCTTAGAGAGTACTACAAACTTTGACATGCCTCAACTCAAACGGGAGCTTCATACTAGCACAACCAGCAACAAAACTAGCACTAGGTAGGACATGGCAACAGAACGAATCGGGAGGACAGCGACAAGGGATGCCAATTCGACCCACAAATAAAAAGACCAGCGATTGAGAAAGATACTTACTGCAAGCAGATCTCTTAGTTGGGAAATCCACTCAGGCTACAACACCATCAACCGGCACGGGGACACTAGGCGGGGAAAGGACACAGCAGTAGCCAAGAGGCACCAGCGGCGATGATGGTTGGCGCAGCAGGACCGGTAGCTGCGGTAGCAAGTGAGTCGTCCTAAGGCAGCGCTGGCGGCAGTTAGGTATTTGGCGCAGCTGAACCACATAACTGAAGTCCAAAGTTCCCACTTTGTCTCATCGCCATGATGATCTTGGCTTTTCTCCATTTTAAGTTAACTCTACACACCTTGGTACTCTTAGAGAACTTGGTAACAAGTATGGAACAATCGTTCTTGGTAAATCGTGCAGCCTTATAATATCGTGCATATTACTCAATGCTCATGGTGACTACTAGGGCATGTCACTGATAAGCTACCCTGTAGGACATAACTGACGAATACAATGTAGAGAATTACGAATTCTCATGGTGACTACTAGGGCACGTCACTGATAAGCTACCCTCAATACATGGACGTAGGTCAATCCTCACAACAAATCCTACGCCTGTCTGTGATTACCTCTTCTAAAGGTGAAGCATCATGCATTTCTATGGTCCATGCTCATCATCGACTCTCCACTAGAGAAAGGCACTCATAGATTTACCACCAACATAGCATTTTTCACCCCAGGTTAAAAGTTGTAAATAACATGATAATTTTGTGTCATGCCATTCTATGGTCCATGCTCATCATCGACAATTCTGTGTAAATAGCATGGTCATATGGGCACAATATAGTCGATAACTTATGTACAAACACCACAGTAACTTTCAATAGGAATTTTTTTTCTTAAAAAAACATAGCTCCAATAAATTTTATGTAAATAACATGATAATTTTTTTAAGGAGACCTAATAACTTACGTACAAACATCACGGTAAGATTGATCCTAGAGAAAATAAGTACTGGAAAAATATACACCCAATAACTTTTGAGTAAATATGCACCATAGACATGTTCGTAGGTAGCCAACAGGACTGCCGGGGCATGGCACGACCCGGCACACGCCTAAAATGGCCTGGCCCGACACCACCCACAAAATCCCGTTTATATGCGAGACATACAGTATTGGCACGTGGACCTCACCTCACAGACGACGCGTGTCAACGATGGTAGATGGCGGTATTTGCAAACCTCATAATTTACTTACAAACATCATGATAACTGTTTGTCACAAGCAAAAAAAAAGTTGAAACACCCCGGTCACTTCAGTGTAAACACCATGATAAGTTACGTAGTACATGCATGGTAATTCTAGACCCAAAAGAATTCATCGAAACATATCAACATGAGATCTAGTTTCGAAGATCTTGTTGCGACAATTTTTTTTACGTTAAAACAGAATTTGAATCAGAGTGATGGTTTGACCTACATAACTTTCTAAAGTTTCAAAACGGGAAGAATCTTCTCTAACACCATCATTTGTCTTACATATGCATGCATGTTCAAAACTGAATGAAGATATCGGATGGGTGAAAACTCGCTTCACCACTCAATAAAATAATATGAGTGATGGTTTGACCTACAAAACTTTTTAAAGTTTCAAAATGGGAAGAATCTTTTCTGACATAATCATTTGTCTTATATATGCATGCATGTTCAAAACTGTTTGAAGATACCGGACGGGTGAAAACTCGCTTCACCACATTTTTTCTCAATAAAATAATATGGAATTAGCAACTATAAGGTAGGAATCATGAGGATTAGCAAGCGGGATTAGTGATTAAAGAAGGAGGAAATCATCGTTCTGATATATTCCTATTTGATGACTGTTCGGAAGTTAGTCAAGTCCTAGATATTATCCAAGGGTCAGAAGTCCCATGTTCCATCTAAAATCTTAAAGCCAAGCCAAACAGTATCTCTTCTGCATCTTCTTTCACGACAAAGAAAATACATCACTGCTCGCAACAAAATATTGAAGTCAGTCAATTAAGACAACAGAAAGATAAAAAAAGAACCTATCAGATCAAGGGATCGAAGCGAAAAATAAGAAAGATTGGAAGTCTAGGAGATCGGGAACAACAAGCACAATCTGGAGAGTTACCTGGAAGAGGACCATGTCATAAATCCCCTCTTCCATCTACAAATTGAAAGCCAAACAATAGTTCCTCTGATCTTCTTTATTTTCCAGAAGAAAACATCATCCTTATAAAATTTTAGTGAAAAGTGTGTAAGACACAAGAAAATTTTAATCTATAATATGAAGATCTCTATGACTGTATAATTCACTCTAAAGCCAGCCAACTCACAAGATTTACTACTAGAGTTAAAATGCAACAGTACCACTAGTTCTATGTAACCCTGGATATCTCTATAACTGTAGTTTTATTTGTAACATAAAGATCTCTTTGACTGAACTGGTGGGACTGTACTAGTTGTAACCCTACAGTACCACACAAAGAAAACTATATTTGAAGAACTAGATTTACAGCTGCATTATATTTATAACACTACAGTGCCATACAAGAAAACTATATTTGAAGAACTTGTATCACAAAATTTCTACAAAAAGGAAATTACAAAGAAAAATACATTGTAAGTCAAATACAATGCAACAGTACCACTAGTTCTATAACCCTGGATATCTTTGAAACTATATGAGATACATTAGCAGAACACCAAAAAATCTCTACACTTATTCGTTATTGTAACTACAGTTCAGTACAACTATAAGTGCTAGTTCTTCTGAACTATAATTACTACAATCTTACACAACCACACATTGAAAAGACAAAACAAAAAACGAAATGTGTAAGCTCAAGTTTTCATGTTAACTCAAGAAGTGGGTTTTGCTACCCAACATACATTAGAGAAAAAGGATATGCAAATTACCAAATTTGATGAACAACCTTTGATGCAATGACAGAGAAGTGTATACAAATATAAATGCTGAAGGAAAACGCACAGAAATGCCATGCAATCTACTAATTAATTATTGTAAAATGGATAATCTATTTGACCTTTTCTTTGGAGGTCAGGCCAGTTTTAAGTGTGGCCAGTATGACTGGTCTGTTAACATGGTAACAAGAGCAGTAACAAGAAAACTTGCGACTCTTCTGCAGATTCAAACCTTGACTAATCTACATATCAATAATCAGACCTATTATATATGTAGGAAGGCTAGATATTTAGCACAGGATAGACCCTTCAATAAAAGTTCATTCATAACCGTTTCCCATCTACGCTGGCCTCTCAAGAACAAAGAACTACCATCTGGGATAGATTACCTCCATTCCTAAATATAAGTCTTTAATTGTCTATATACATCCATAAGTAGTTTTTATTAAAATATCTAGAAAATACTTGGGTTCAGGAAGGGAGGAAGTACCAAGGAATTGAACTGTATGAAGTAGGAACTGGAAGTAATTTACAGACGGTTCTGCCAAGCTGCAATTCATCCTGGATGTTTCTAGAAAATGACACACCGTCACAATACCTTACCTTTGCATTAATCTACCGAACAGAACACCTATCCTGGAGATCGGTGGCCCATCTTCCTTACAGGAGCACATCTCCATAGCCAATGCAACATCTGATTCTTTTTTGTTGTGATGCTTCTTGGTTGCATCTCTGCATCATAAGGTTCAGAAGAAAAAAAAAACTTATCAGCAGGTTAAGTGGCACCATGAAAGAGTTTCTTAAAGAGGTTTAGATTGAGAAAGAGCATGGTCGCGGATCATACCAAGACAAGTGCTAGGGGCCTCGTACCTAGATCGGAGACAGGGAGATGTTGTCCGTTGGTTCTGTGCTGGCTGAAGTAGAAAGGATGCGCGGCAGATCGATCTGTGGAGAGGCAAGGGCAAAGGGGCCGGCTATTTATAGAGCAGATCAGGCAGGGCAATGAGCGAGCGGGGATTGCTGGCAGCCGTTGGATGGGAGCACGATCCGCGTGAGGGGTGCGGGAGGAGGCCGCAACCGATGGATCTCGCACGCGGATCATTGCACACGAACGGGAGGGAGTAATATATGGAGAAGGAGGCGCCGCGTGCATGGGGCCATTAAGTGATTGCATTGGTTTTGGGAGAGGATTTCAAGGAGAGAATTGAAAGAAGGCATACGATCGATGCGGGTGGACTGCTTTGACTGGAATCCCATGCGTCCGTAGATTTTGGCAGCCATCTTGTGGATTGCATGGGAAGCAGATTCTTCTCTCCATACGATTTATTCAAGTTTCCTAATAATACGTGGGATTGTTAATCCTCTCCAGAATTGACGATGTGTACATATGGTAACAGCACCGTTCACTGCCCTGTGCATCCGATTTGTGTACCAAACGTATATTTCCATATATACTTGAACGTCCTAGAGATGCTTTTTATCTTAACACTGGCTGGTGCAAACTTTTCAGTCTCTGATGAATATGCAGGTGCTTACTACTTTCCCTTTGATGCCTCATGAATTGTGGCAAGCAAGAAACGATGTTGTCAATGGATACGGAGAAACCTTGTCAGGTACTACTAGCTATTTACTGCGCAATTTTGCCTCCTAGAGCTTCACCTCATCAGCCAACACCTATAGCCTAATGGAGTTTCTGTCTGCTGGCGACAAAAGCTGCCCTGTTGTAAGCTCAACATGTTGGATCTTCTAAGTTCAAAGTGGACACGGACCGTCCAGAAGTGTGTTGGGAATAAGTACGGTGGCAACCGGCGTCAGTGCACCAGGTCGGGTCCGTGACGGTGCAGACCGACGTGAGCGCGTCAGGTCGGGTCCGTGGGGCTGGGTTACGGCCATGTGCGTAGTGTCTGTGCGCCTTCTGGTTTTGTAGCCTGGCATGGTATGAGCCAGCAGTTTGAGCTGCAGAAAGCCGAAACCACCGTGTCATCCTCTCCTCATTCTTCTTCCTCTGTACGTGCGAGAGAGACAGAGCCAGAGCATGGGTTCGGGCACAACATTTGGTATTTAGAGCTTCGTTGCCATCCTGCCGGCGGCCATGTCCATCGTCCGGTACGTCACCGGAAGGAGCACGGTGTAGTTCCCCTTGTCGATGCTCATGCCGGAGAACTACATGGTGTGGGCGATCAAGGGGGAGGCCATACTCGACGCCGCGGGCCTTTGGGAGGCCGTGTCTCCGGCGGACGGCGCGGCGGTGGATGGGAAGAAGAACAAGATGGCGAAGGCGCAGTTCTTTGGTGGGCTCTCAGAGTACCTCCTCGTGTAGGGTCAACAAACAAGTCGGCGAAGGAGGTGTGCGATAGCCTCAAGACAAGATTCGTCGGCGCCAATCGTGTCAAGGAGGCGCGGCTCTCCACTCTCCGCGTGGAGTTTGAGCGGTGCGCATGGCGGACGGTGAAGCCTTGGACACGTTCGCCGGAAGGATCGGCGGCATGGCGGCGCACTACGCCGGGCTCGGGAGGACGCTTGATAACGTGGCAATTGTGAAAAAGCTACTGGAAAACGTGTCGGACCGTCTGTGCGCGACGGTGGCCGGCATCGAGCAATTCTGCGATGCCGACACCGTGCCGTTCGAGGTGATCCTAGCGGCATGCTATTCAAGCCCGGTTGGCATCTTTCTTTAACCGCTCTAGAACGCTAACGAGCGTTGCCCGCTCGGGAAGGCAAGAACCAAAAAAAATTCACTATGACGGCGTGTCTCAAAACGGTCACCAAGGTCTAAAAACGGCGTAGGCACGATGAAAATTATCACGGGGGTTCCGGACTTGTCAAAAATTAGGGTAAAACTACGGGAAAGCGAGCAAAATCGGGTTGTACTATTACCTCTGCACGTCACCCACTACTATACGTGGTTCGCCGGCCAACGTGCCCGCCAAATTTCGTTTCCCCGCCTTAAATTTGGTTTTCGTTTTGCTGCATCATGGCCGGGCATTCGTGTCAGTTGATCGTTGAGATAGCTCTTTCCTTCGATATGTCAATATTCCACCTCGTCCGCGGTCCCGTGCTCTCCTACCCGAACGAGACATACGATTAAATAATCCACTAGTCCAAACTTAAGGATTTATTATGGATAGGACTTCTCTTCTGGGTCCTTTTAGGCCTAAGACAAGCATGTTCCAAATATTTCTTGGACGACAAAGGGATGCTCTAACATGGTTAAGCACAAAGCTAGGATAAAATCAGTTATAGCAAAACAACATTAAGAAAAACTTTTGACAGTCATATAACCCATTTGAAGCATCATGCCCAATGATTGAAAAAGACCCTGCCCCAGGAGAGGTACAGGCGTGGGGTACACGCTGAACCAAGGCAAATTTACAAGACTTGTATGCCAGGCAGACAATTATACAGCCAGCCACCATACATAAAAAACATATATGAAAAAAAGAAAGAAACAACCATGACTGCTTCGGTGACGCAATCCTGGGCTACACAAATCAAAATGAGCCGGAGAGTATTTGTCGCAAAAGCACCCGTCACGACATCTCATTGCCACTGTTCACTGCAGCATACAGTTTCAACAAAGGGTCAATTGGCTGCAAAGCAAGTATAGGACAAGAACAATGTAGTGTACAGCAATAAACACACACACACACACACACACACACACACACACACACACACACAAATTATAGCAGCAAACAGGCACACACACACACAAGAACTGGCACATCAGCATCATCGGCTTTCATGAAATACATAGTACAAGAAACAAACTGAAACACCATTCATTTGGTGGCAAAACTACCAACTCAACTAGTGCGGGACCATCCATCATGCAGCAAAAGAAAAGATGAAGACGGGCATTTCAACAGCTGGCATGGAGCAGTCCGATGCATTAGGTGGAACATACTCGCATCATAAATTGGCCAAAAATAAAATAAAGCTCAGACACGTCAAATAAAAATTAAAGATTCATCAACCGTTTCGCAAACCATAAATTCATCCTACTTGAGTACAACATGTTCAACAATTGCAGAGGGCATATGAGGATTGTCACTAAACATGGACACAAAAATCTTTCAGCATAACCTTTTGCCATATAAAGCTTACACATTTTTCTGCATCCAGTAGCAATTAGGTAACGAAAACAGTGACCAGCTTAAATGGGGCACAAATTGAAATAACACTGTCCAGCAGCAAAACAACCATAGCTAGTAAGTGACCAACACCGTCCACACACGCGTCATACAAGACCAAGACCTCATCAGGCCACCCTAGGGTATGAATACATCAATGTACCCGATCCTACAACAGCTGTGGATGCATCATTCAGGGGATTAAGAGATTTCAACTCAACTGAAACAATCATCATACCAAGGAGTTTCAAACTTCAAATATTCATGCTATCAAAAGATATTCAGAGTTCGGAGTAACATTCATCATATCAAAAGGAACTCATTTGTCAATTAAATGAGCTGGATGTATGATACATACATGTGTGCTGCCGATGGTGATGCTGTTTCAGTTGGCAGCATCGACGTCGACCTTGTGTGGTGGTCGGGGTGGAGGAGCATGTGTGTTACCGATGGGATCCCGTTCTTCCTGTTGCACAAAAAAAATCAAAGATTGGACTGGTTGCCCACAAATATGAAGATGGGCCTTGCAGCATCGGCCAGGGAACAGTCTGATGCATTTGGTCAAAAACACTCAGGATTAAGCACAAAAGTAAATCTGAGACCCACCAAAATTAAAGATTCAACAACAGTTTCACAAACCAGAAATTCATTCCACTTGATTACAGCATGTTCAACAATTAAAGAGGACACATGACGATCATCCCTAATCATGGACACCAAAATCTTCCATGTGCAAAAAATGGCTCATCAGCGAACGCACAACCTTTTGCCATATAAAGCTTACACATTTTCTGCATATAGTAGCAGGTTCGGGTAACAATAACAGTGAGTACCTAGATGACGTACAAACTGAAATAACACTCATTCAGTAGCAAAACAGCCACCTTAGCTAGTACGTGACCATCAGCCACACACGCATCATACAAGACGTCGTCAGGCCACCCTAGTGTATGAAAAGAGCAATGTACCATATGAAAACAGCAGCTGTGCATGCATCATTCGTGCGGATTAAGAGATTTGGATTCTATTGAAACCATTCATCATACCAATGAGGTTCAGATTTCAAACATTCATGCTATCAAAGTTATTCAGACTTCGGAGTAACAATCATCATATCAAACGCAAATCATTTTTCAATCAAATGAGCTAGATGTATGATACATACATATGTGTTGCCGATGGTGATGCTATTCCAGTTGGCAGCATCGACGTCGACCTTGTGCGGTGGTCGTGGTGGACGACCAAGTGTGTTCCCGATGGGATCCCGTTCGTCCTGTTGCAAAAAAAAATCAAATATTGGACTGGTTGCCCACAAAGATGAAGATGGGCCTTGCATCAGCGGCCATGGAACAGTCCGATACTTTGGTCAAACACACTCAAGATTAAGCAGTAAATCATCGCAAATTGAGAAAAATATATCTCAGAACCATCAAAATTAATGACTCATCAACAGTTTCGCAAACCGGAAATTCATTCTACTTGAGTATAGCATGTTCAAGAATGGCAGAGAACATATTCGGATCATCCCTAATCAGACAACAAAATCTTCCATGTGCAAAAGATGCTCATACAGGACTATCATGTGAAACAGCAAGGTAGTAGCAAATCAACCACACAGCATGGTGGTGGTGGTGCTGCTACTGCTTACGCGAGCTAGGAGCCGTCATGTCGGGGAGTTTTCCCTCGTACATGGCATGGTCATTGGCCCAGATCGGCTGCACCACACCGGAGCAAGCGACCAAGGCACTGATCTTGCGTCGACAACGGAAGAGAAAGTCCGGTCTTACACAAGTAATACATTATAATGGTATATGGTACTCCATAAATAAAGAATAAAAATGACGCCACTTGTGGCATCAGATAAATTGAATTGAACCAAGCGGGGCAATGGATCAATTTGACGGACAAATTAACCCAAAAGCATGGCATCCATGCATCCATCCATCCAAGTAGCAAGCATCAATTAAATTAAAGTGCTCGCTCATTCATCGGAGCACAAGAGAGGTGCATTCATTCAGATTGAAACACAAGTAAATATATGCTGCACGATGGCAATCAACACCACCAGAAAGAAGAATCAAATTGAAGATAAGATGAGATGTGCCTGCACTGCAGCTAGTCCAGATCCGGAGAGAGCAGCCTTCCCTGCACACAAAACGAACCAGATAAGATGAGATGCTGGAGGGGAGGGGAAGGGAGAAGATGGCCTGGGTCGGAGATCCGTCGCCGGACCTCCATGGCTAGGCTAGGGGTTTCTGGCTTCTGTCGGCCCTCCATCTCCAATTCTCCATGGACGGTCACGGCTCAGGTCGACGACGCGCCGTGGATCTGGATCTGGGCGCTCCTCACCTCCCTTGAATCTCTCCTCCATTGGGAGAGATGAGAAGAGAAGAGAAGAAAAGAGAAGGTGAGGAGAGGAGGCCGCCATGGTCGCCATGGCATCGGGCTAGGGACTCGGCCCGACCGGGGAGACAGAGGAGAGGAGAGGAGAGGAGGGGTCGCCGGCGAGGTGCTAGCTAAGCTAGGGAAGAGGACATCGTCGGCGGCGGCGGGGTCTTCTTCTTCGGGTTGGTTGGGACTTGGGATATGGGTTTGGGCTTTGGGCTTTCCCCTTTGGCTTTGGCTTTGGCTTTGCTGGTTTGAAAAAAAAACTAAGAAACATTAAATCACACCATTTAAAGATTTTGGTATGGGTCCATCACCACTGAACGGCCGGCAACCACTTTTTTTTTAGCATCAGTACAGACACAAGCGCTCATATACACGCGCACACACTCGCCCCTATGAACGCACGCACGCACACCTTATCCCTATGAGCACCTCCGAGAGACTGAGCCGGCAACCACTTGATGTGTGTCAACTTGCGGCGATGACATATCAGTCGCCGATGGCGCCCGCGTGTCGTGCTGCACACATGACAAGTCAAAGCCTTGGGAGAAAAGAAGGTGCTCGCCATGGTATCAATCGGGCTAGGGTCTCGGCCGACCTGCTCGAGAGAAGGGGAGAAGGAGAGGGTGGAGTACAAGGCGGAGGTCACAGGCGTGGCATGGGAAGGATGAGGTCGTCGGCGAGGCAGAGAGGAAGAGGTGGTCTCCGCGCGAGGTTCACGAAGAGAAGATCGGGATGGGTGACAGGCAAGAGAACGACTCGGGTTGGGTAGAAGTATGGCTTTTCATAAGTCATTTTATACGCGCGGGGGGAGGGGGGGGGGGGGGGGGGTTGTTCACGATGCGCCCAAGCGGCACCGACTCCATGCCTTGTGCGATGAAGCTCCTTTCATGAAGTCGCATGTGCCCAAGTCCCGTCAAATCGCCAACTGCACCATGCATCTGCCCAACCACATAAAATGAAAACACTTGGTACAACTCCACGTCTAACTACATAAATTATCGACACTAATGAATGACGATAATAATAACTACCAAGTCCAGATAGATTCTGGTATGAGTCGTCCGACATCGCCGCGACGACGGCCATCAGCGCCGAGCCACAACTGCTTGATGTGCGTCAACTTGCGGTAGTGACATCGTTTGCCAATGGTTGTCACGTGTCGTGGTGCGCACATGAGAAGTCCAAGAATGAGGTTAATTTTGTCGAGATGGAATTATCGCACACATATCGACGGAGGAAGTTGTTGATTATGCTACAGAGATAGTACTATATACGAGTTTGTACATAATTTTTATTTGTTGAGAAAAAAATGATTCCGACAAGTGCCATGCGATGATGCACATTTTGTGGAGTTGGTCCTAATGTGTCAATAATCATTAATCAACCAGTAATAACATAATAATAGTATCACTACTTGTCACTAGGCGAGCCAATGTGTCAGCCTGTAGCAGTAGTAGAATACTACCTCCGGTACGGGTTTAGAGGTCACTGCCGGAGGTAGTAGTAGTAGTTTTTAAAGTTCCATGAATTCGCGTGTTGGCTCCTTTTTTTTTTTTTGCAACCTGACCCAACTAGGCAGGTACGTACGTAACATGTAGTATCCTTCTATTCATCTCTCTCTCGCGCGCGGTTGTGTCAATGGATTATTTTCACCTTTTGGCAAATAAGTGCATGATTAATTGTCAGGTTGTGTTAAATTTTATTTTATTTACGAAAATGATTGAAATCTATTATCAAAGTTGTAGAAAGCACCTCAGACATAATAAAAAATTAGATCGAGATTCCAATACCTCCAAAGGAGCACTACCGACATCTAAACGAGCCGGCGATGCGCCGCTTCCGTACCGGAGCTGGCTCGACCTTGTCGATGAGAGCCGGGAAGTCTTCGTGCATGTTCCCCTAAGGACCAGCGCCCTGGAGCCGCAATCATCGTCGTTGAGCCCCTGAATAGATTTGAAACATGTCGAGAAGCCCAAATCTCACCGTCCGAAGGAGACGGCTGGAATGTATGCCTAAGCTCCGTCGACTATGTCCCAATGAACGAAGGAGACTGCTGGAATCTACGGCACCGGGATTCCCCCTCCCCGCCACCAGGCGCCGGAGCGGCAAGCAGCAGCGAATGTTTTTTATTTTTGTTGTTGGTTGAAGAAAGGTGTGGATTGGATGTCACGCATGCATGCACGAGTCGAGCGAAGGGAAAAAAGAACAAGTCGACTGATGGAGCGCTCGAGTCGGTTCACGTGCGCGCATGAATGCACCATCGGGAAAAGAAAAGAAAAAAGTCGATCGAGCGCTGGACGTTGTTGATACGGCGGATAATGCCTGCATGGATTTTTCGTAATAACGTTGGGCGTATATCAACCGTGAAAATCCAGCAGATCAGATCGGACCTGGATTCTGGAGTAGCTAGGACAGTAACTCGACCGGATCCTTACTGATTGATTGTAACTGGATTAAATCCTTTTAATGTAGTATAATAACAAAAATGATAGGACGGTTAATGTAGTATAATGAGTCTTGTCGTTAAAAAGGAAGGGAAATGCACTCGACTCCAGCCTCACCACTTCCGTCCGTCTGATCGTAGAGCACACATAGCCTGTCTGCCTCCGGACGGCCATGAGCAGCGCCATGAAGCTGCAGGAGAGGGTCAGCGTGCCGAGGACGGCATGGAAGCTAGCCGACATCTTCATCCTCTGCCTCCTCTTCGCCCTCCTCTCCTGCCGTGTGGCGTCGCTGCGAGAGGGCGGCGCCTCGGTAGCCGCGCTTGTCTGCGAGGCGTGGTTCACCTTTGTGTGGATCCTCAACATGAACATCAAGTGGAACCCCGTTCGGTTCCACACGTACCCTGAAAACCTCTCACAAAGGTGACTAGTTGCCTTAATTTTATCTTATGCCTTAAGTTGCTGCAAATTCCTAGTACTTTGTTACTGCTTCAGCTGAGGATTGCTAGGACGGACGAGCTCCCGGCGGTCGACATGCTAGTCACCACCGCGGACCCGGAGCTGGAGCCGCCGCTGATGACCGTGAACACCGTTCTATCCTTGCTCGCCGTGGACTACCCGGACGTCGACAAGCTCGCGTGCTACGTCTCCGGCGACGGCTGCTCGCCGGTAACGTGCTACGCGCTGCGCGAGGCCGCCGGGTTCGCCAGGCTGTGGGTGCCCTTCTGCAAGAGGCACGGCGTGGGAGTGAGGGCCCCTTTCATGTACTTCGCTTCCAGCAGACCAGAACCTGAGCTCGCCGGCGACTGGACCTTCATCAAGGTTAGCCTTCCATCTTTCTTCTATTGCACCCTGGCAGTTTCTTCCATTCAGTTCATTTATCCTCTCCGGCCGTTTGTGGTTGCAGAGTGAGTATGAAAAGTTAGTCAGCCGGATCGAGAGCGCGGACGAGGGGTCTCTTCTCCGGCACGATGATGCCGCTGAGTTCACCGAGTTCAAGGAGGCCAAGCGCGGGGACCATCCTGCCATCGTTAAGGTCATCACATACACCACGCCACAGCCACATGCCACATGGATATGGCAGTATGCATCACTCTGATGCAGAGGCCGGGGAGCCCCCCTTTTTGAAAAAAAACATGCCACATGGATTGGCACGTAACAAAATTAAATTTCTCTGCTAATGTGTTCTTCAGGTGCTTTGGGACAACAGCAAAAGCAGCAGGATAGGGACAGGGGATGGTTTCCCAAATCTTGTGTACGTTTCAAGAGAGAAGAGCCGCAAACATGACCACCACTATAAGGCCGGCGCCATGAATGTTCTGGTCAGTGGCCTTGTACTATTTGTACTAATTTTTTTTTTCCAAAATATAAGATGTTTCGACGAAAACGTCATATATTTTAGAACGGAGGTAGTAGTTGATAAACTGTCGATAAACCGACACCGTGCGATTCTTGCAGGCAAGGGTGTCTGCTGTGATGACAAACGCGCCCATCATACTGAACATGGACTGCGACATGTTCGACAACAACCCACAGGTCGTCCTGCACGCCATGTGCCTCCTGCTGGGGTTCAACGACGAGACCTGCAGCGGCTTCGTCCAGGTGCCGCAGAGATTCTACGCCAAACTCAAGGACGATCCTTTTGGTAATCAGATCGAGGTTTTACGTGAGGTGCACACCATCAACTCCATCAACTAGAACATACATACCGTCTCCTCTAGTCTCTGTATAAATCTTTTAAAAAATCAATCTGTGGAAATTTTGATCAAATTTATAGAAAAGCATGTCTACATCTGAAATGCCAAATGCATATTATTAGATACATCTGGACACATATTTTCGTGCTGCAATAATAACCTCGTAAATATAGATATTTTTCTTCACAAAGTTGATCCAAGTTTAGGAAGTTTTTCCCACAGAAAAAAGATAAGCAAACTTGACTTTACGGAAAAATGTATACACACTACATTATGAAACAGGAGGAGTGGTATATTCTTCAATATGGTGAACCTTCTGTCTGGTTTACAAATGGAGTACTAACTATGGCTTTGGTGTGTTTAGAAACTTCTTGGTGGACTCTCTGGACTCCAGGGCATCTATTACCTTGGGACGGGCTGCTTTCACCGTAGGAAAATCATTTACGGTGTGGCACCACCTTCATTTGCGGCTGTCAAGCATGAAAGACAAGGTAAATTTACGCCATGCCCATGAGTGAAACGGTGTCAAATTGGAGTGCCCATTGTGCCTTGAACAATGCTCAACTTGGCCTCTCACATTAATCATCAATCCTTTCTATTTTTGAAAAGAGGCTTGCTTGCTCTCCGCCTCTCTCATAAAAAGTGATGCACACAACCACAATATATTACCAATTTATGAGTTGCGAAATAGGAATAATATGGCCCACTGGCCAAAAACATCGCATTCATCAAATGTTTGTAACCTACATTGCCAGGTTCACTGACTTACGAGGACCTGCGGACCAAGTTTGGGGCTTCAGTGGAACCGGCCGAGTCAGCCAGGAACATATATTCCCGAGAAATACCGCTAAAGCCAATGATCGACATATCGAGTCGCATCCAAGTGGCAAAACAAGTGTCTAGCTGCAGCTATGAGACAGGCACACATTGGGGTCAGGAGGTATACATATGTACCAATTTCCGTTGCGACCTTTTTGCTACATACTATATTTTTCCTAGTTCTTTGTCAACCATTAATATTCATCCAATCATGTATCTGCAGATTGGTTGGTCCTATGGGTCAATGGCAGAAGACATTTTAACCGGGCAGCGTATCCATTCAGCAGGCTGGAAATCCACGTTGCTGGACACTAACCCACCGGCATTCTTGGGATGCGCTCCTACAGGAGGACCAGCCAGCCTTACCCAGTATAAGAGATGGGCAACCGGACTTCTCGAGATACTCCTCGGGCCAAATACCCCAATCATCGCCACCATCTTCAAGCGCCTCCAGTTCCGGCAGTACCTTGGATACCTAGTCTTCTACGTCTGGTCTATGAGGGCACCTTTCGAGCTATGCTATGCACTATTAGGACCTTTCTGTCTCTTCAGAAACCACTCCTTCCTTCTGAAGGTGAACTTTTGTCTCACAGTCCATTCAACTTAGCTGAGAGCTATTTTCTAGCTTATAATTTTGCTCACTTAGTTCCTACAGATCCAGCATCTAATCAACAATATTATTTAATTACCTACAATAACTATCTTGGTGCCCCAAACATTTGTGCGGCTAGATTTATTACATATTGATTTCTTCCCCATGAATTTTATAGTTCCTGTTTTTTCAGTGACGCCAATTCTATATATTAATTTAATGAAGTAGATTCCAAATTGTTTCCCATGCATATTATACATTATAAATTGTAGGAAATCTTGTTATAACCTTATACCATGATTTTGTTTATTTATGGTAGTAATCCTGGTATATAATTGATGCACAATTTACCTAAATGTACACGTTGGATTCGAAGCTCATATACATATGGTTTATCTTAATTAACTGTATCTTCCTGATCTGTGATGGCCTTCTAATTATATCCTCATGTTATTTGAGGGACTCCTAAAACAAATCCTCATGTGGTTGTTCCTATTGTTTTCTATATTAACTCTTACACGTTTCTCTTTTCTTTATTTCAATATAATAATAAATCAACCAATATAAAGTTGTATTTATATATTCACAAACTCGATTAGAGTTTTATCCACTTATTCAGTCTTTAGAGTTGTACTTTCTTCAGAAACTTTATCTTCGTTTCCTCACTGTCCACTGTCCTTCAAGATTGATGTATCTCCATCCTACTTTTTATTTTATTTCAGTAGTATAATAGAGAGAGAGAGAGAGATAGGATATTCCCATCTTGGGGAAGATACCATTTTTCCGTCATCCAGTTTGATGATTGTCACCTCTGAAATTCCTAATATTTTCGCAGGCATCAAACCATGGTTTCAGCATCCAACTAGCCCTATTCTTGTCCTACAACATATACAACTTTGTGGAGTACATGGAATGCGGGCTCTCAGCCCGTACTTGGTGGAACAACATGAGGATGCAACACATTGTATCACTCTCCTCCTGGCTCCTTGCTTTCCTTAGTGTGGTCCTCAAAACAATCGGCCTCTCCAAAACTGTGTTTGAGGTCCCCCGTAAGGACAAGAGTACATCAGATGGTGATCCCAGCACCCATGAGACTGATCTAGGGTGGTTCACCTTTGACTCTTCACCAGTGTTCATCCCAATGACGGCAGTTGCAATCTTGAACATTGTCACAATTGCTATCGGGGTATGGCGTCATGCCATTTTTTGGATGACAACAGGAAATCATGATTGCCAAAATATTGGAGAATTTTTGTGTTGTGGATTGATGATATTATACTTTTGGCCATTTATCAAAGGCCTTGTTGGTAGGGGAAGATATGGAATCCCATGGAATGTCAAACTCAAGGCTTGGGTGATTGTGGTTGCCTTCTTGTACTTCTGTAGAGGAGATTAAGTTGGTCCGGCACCACCACATTGAAATCTCATATTTGTCTTTCTGTCAAACTACCATTGGAATATGTGATAAGTACAATTTCTCTATATTACTCCCTTCGTTCCTTTTTATAAGGTGTATTTATTTTTTTGGTAAAATTCCATAATGTAAGGTGCATTTGTTCTATTCCTCGTAATTCCGATCTTGGCCCTCGAAAAAAAGGAAAGTATATCTCCCCTGATTGCATGTATCCCTCCTTGTAGAGAAAGAAAAGGAAACTATCTCTCTCCTGATTGTGTGTATCTCTTTATTTCCTAGCCTAAATGATCTACTTGCCGCTAATCTACAAATTTGAGAAGGGTAATTTTGTCCTAACTAGTGCATAATTATGTGCCTTGGTCACCATGCTGAAAATAATGCACCTTAGATAAAGGAATGGAGGGAGTATCTAGATAAAATATCCATAGCTCCACTTAAGACACAACTACAAGAAGCTACAAACTGGAGAATATTTTGTATGACCATTAGTCATAACAAAACTATTTTAGGAGAGTACTTTTCATTTGAAATAAATATTTTGATGTGCATCGAAATATATTCATAACGTAATGAATACTTCATAAATTACAAAGATCCATGCAAGTGCATATCAAAGCGTTGTGACATTCATTCACTTCCTTATTAAAAAACTTTAGATAACTAGAACAAAAAACCTAGATAACTGAATAACGAATCACAGATTAAATATGTGCACGAATCACATATCATGAATTAGCTCTATCACCTCCTTATTACTATGTCCTCAATGTGCATGAATCATTCCCTTCCTTATAATGAATCACAAATTAGCTCTATCACCCATAGATAAGGAACCACGAATTAACACCTAAATTTATCTTGTACTATCAAACTTCTTCTTACCAAGAGTGGTTCCATTCACTATGTGCATAATTCCTTCTAGGTGGACTAGCTGAAAATATGGACTCCTAATATAGACAAAAACAACCAAATGTTTCAAATTATGATGATTAATTAGTTTCCCTTTATTCCATGATTCCACCTTATAGTCATTATTTTCTATTTTGTTGACCATTGTCGTATCTGCTTCTATCATTTTTAGGTGAAATGTTTCTTGTTAGTACATATATGCACGAGTACATTTAGCGTCATATAATGACTTATATTTTATGTTGTTTACTATATTCAAATCATTCCTAGCTTACAATTACCTATTATTTTGGATCTTATTTGTTGTAAGGCTTCTAGATCAGATTGACTAACATTTAAGAATATCTCAACTGAGTGAGAAATAATAAATTGGGATGCCTACAAACAAATGTGTGTTGAACGGTCACATTTGATTTGAATTACATGTTAGCACATAATAAAAAATGATCTAATGATTACTAATTTCCCTAGGGAGTGGATAAATAGAGTTATCACTATTTTTATACTCCCTCGGTCTAGATAGTTACGACACTTTTGGTTTGTATAGTTCCCAATTACTCATCATAGATGACGGCATAGTGTGAGGTGCCCTCGTCGGTAGTCGTCGTCGGGATTTCTTGGGTTGCCCGTCTAGTTTGATAAACTTCCGAGGTCCCTCCTAGGAGTCTTTTTTGCATGGAACTCGGAATATGGGACAGAGATAGAATTAGACTTTTAGTACATTAATTCACACCAAGCTCATAAATAGACTTTTCTTCTTCACGCCTAAGCCTACGTTATCATAATCTTTATTGAGAACAAACTCATGGTTACAATGCAAGATATCATATTCTGGCACAATTCTACACATATTTATATACAATTCACAATACTACCTAAATCTTTTGGAAACATTGAGGAGACTTTATTTTGACTTTATATAAACAAATATAAATACTCACCCAGGGCTTTGGTTGAGGCGACTTTATTTTGACTTTAGGCACTAGTACAAAATAGGGCTTTGGTTGAGGCCAGGATCGGGGCATTAATGCCGGTTCACTCACGAACCGAGACCAAAGGGTGCATCAGTCCCGGTTCATCAGGCCAGGGTGCTGGCCGAGCCTCTGGGGCCATTGGTCCCAGTTCGTCTGACCCCTTTGGTCCTAGTTCCAGACACGAACCAGGACCAATGGGCCTCACTCCTCGCCCACCACCATTAGTCTCGGTTGGTGGCTAGAACCGTGACCAAAGGTTGTCCTTTAGTCCTGGTTTTAGCCACAAACCGGGACTAAAGAGAGGCCTATATATACCCTCGCCCCTGCCGCGAACAGAGCCACTGCCCTGTTTTTTTGGCAGGTCGTGGTTGAGGTTTGTGGTGCTCTAGCTCACCTCCTAAGCATATGAGGTGTTTGCTGAAATGCCCGAGCCACACTTATGCTTTCTCCTCTCGAAGCTCCTTGTCCAAGCTCCATTTTCCTCAAGATTTGTCTACGTTTGGCGGTCTATCCTGTCCCATCCCCGTCCTCACCGCCGTCGATCGCCCGCGCCGATCTCGTCGCCGGCACCACCGTGGTGAGCCTCTTGTTCTTATCTTCTTTCTAAAAGAAAAAATTCTTACTTTTAAGATTTAGATAGATACTTGTACAATTTTCCTACTTTTATTATTGTTTGTTATACTGTGATGGTTTTCGTATCCCCCTCCTTCGTCCCTCGTCCTGTCTATGATTCGGATGTGGCATATATTATCATTTATAACTATTTGTTTCATTTAGTGTTTATGATAATTATGCCGACCAACGTGACATAGATGTTTTTCTCTTGGAGCTATGTGAACTGGAAATTCCAACCGACTCTATTGTCGAGAGGTTAAATTTAGTTGAAAAATAAAACAATTACTTGAAGAAAAAATTGAAAAGAATTGAGGAGGAGAAGATGAAATTGGAGTTGCACGTTGCGGATGTCGTCAACGATCACAAGATCAAGATGGATGCAATGCGCTTGAAGATTAGAAAGATTAGAAAATAAGTCATTCATATTGAGGCTTGGTACCATTATGCAGTTGGATCAATTGTTACCTTGGTTGCGATTATGATCGCATTTGTTGTTACATTGAAATGTTTTACATAATTTCAATGTATGGCTTAATTAGATGCTCTAGAGAGCTATATGTTGATCAATGAGAACTATGTATGAACTTTATGTACTTATTCATGATGTTGAACTTCTATTAATTTGGTCACTTCTCTATTCATGATGTTCTGTAATGGTTTTTGACACACTTAATTATATATAGTGCACCTTCGAGTACATTAAGGGCGTTCATAATTTTCTCGAAGTGGCTGAGACAAACAAGCAGAATGGTTTTATGTTGTGTCCATGCCCTATCTATGAGAATACAAAGTCTTACTCTAACAGGAAAACCCTTCACATCCACCTGATTGAGAAGGCTTTAATGCCACACTATAATGTTTGGACCAAGCACGGAGAAAGAGGGGCTATGATGGAAGACAACAAAGAAGAAGTGGATGATGACAACTATCTGCCCCCTGAATACGGTCTGTAACGGGGGAAGTTGAAGATCAAGAGGAACCAGACGATGTGCCCGATGATGATCTGCGCCGGGTCATTATTGATGCAAAGAGACAATGCCAAAGTGAAAGGGAGAAGTTGAAGTTCGATCGCATGTTAGAAGATCGCAAAAAAGGGTTGTACCAAAATTGCAAAAATGGCAACAGAAAGCTCGGTACCAAACTAGAGTTGCTGCAATTGAAGGCAGACAATGGTGTATCTGACAACGGATTTGAGAAGCTACTGAAAATATTCAAGAAGAAACTTCCAAAGGATAACGAATTGCCCAACGGTACGTACGGTGCAAAGAAGGTTATATGCCCTCTAGGATTGAAGGTGCAGAAGATACATGCATGCCCTAATGACTGCATCCTCTACCGCGGTACGAAAGCATGCCCGGTATGCGAAGCATTGCGTTATAAGATCAGACGAGATGGCCCTGGTGATGTTGACGGCGAGCACCCCAAGAAGAGGGTTCCTGTCAAGGTGATGTGGTATGCTCCTATAATACCACAGTTGAAACGTCTGTTCAGAAACAAAGAGCATGCCAAGTTGATGCGATGGCACAAAGAGGACCGTAAGAAAGACGGGAAGTTGAGAGCACCCGCTGACGGGTCATAGTGGAGAAAAGTCGAGAGAACCTGGGGGGACTTTGTAGGTGACGCAAGGAACGTATGGTTTGGTTTAAGCATGGATGGCACTAATCCTTTTGGGGAGCAGAGCAACAATCATAGCACCTGGCCCATGACTCTATGTATCTATAACCTTCCTTCTTGGTTGTGCATGAAGTGGAAGTTCATTATGATGCCAGTGCTCATCCAAGGCCCTAAGCTGAAGGAAATATGCCCTAGAGGCAATAATAAAGTTATTATTTATTTCCTTATATATCATGATAAATGTTTATTATTCATGCTAGAATTGTATTAACCGGAAACATAATACATGTGTGAATACATAGACAAACATAGTGTCACTAGTATGCCTCTACTTGACTAGCTTGTTTATCAAAGATGGTTATGTTTCCTAGCCATGGACAAAAGAGTTGTCATTTGATTAACGGGATCACATCATTAGGAGAATGATGTGATTGACTTGACCCATTCCGTTACCTTAGCACTTGATCGTTTAGTTTCTGCTATTGCTTTTTTCATGACTTATACATGTTCCTATGACTATGAGATTATGCAAATCCCGTTTACTAGAGGAACACTTTGTGTGCTACCAAACGTCACAACGTAACTGGGTGATTATAAAGGTGCTCTACAGGTGTCTCCGAAGGTACTTGTTGGGTTGGCATATTTCGAGATTAGGATTTGTCACTCCGATTGTCGGAGAGGTATCTCTGGGCCCTCTCGGTAATGCACATCACTTAAGCCTTGTAAGCATTGCAACTAATGAGTTAGTTGTGAGATGATGCATTACGTAACAAGTAAAGAGACTTGCCGGTAACAAGATTGAACTAGGTATTGGATACCAACGATCGAATCTCAGGCAAGTAACATACCGATGACAAAGGGAACAACGTATGTTGTTATGCGGTTTGACCGATAAAGATCTTCGTAGAATATGTGGGAGCCAATATGAGCATCTAGGTTCCGCTATTGGTTATTGACCGGAGACGTGTCTCGGTAATGTCTACATAGTTCTCGAACCCGTAGGGTCCGCACGCTTAAGGTTTCGATGACAGTTATATTATGAGTTTATGAGTTTTGATGTACCGAAGTTTTTTGGAGTCCCGGATAAGATCGGAGACATGACGAGGAGTCTCGAAATGGTCGAGACGTAAAGATCGATATATTGGACGACTATATTCGGAGTTCGGAAAGGTTCCGAGTGATTCGGGTATTTTTCGGAGTACTGGAGAGTTACGGGAATTCGCCGGGGAGTATATGGGCCTTATTGGGCCATACGGGAATAGAGGAGAGAGGCCAAAAGGAAGGAGGCCTGCGCCCCCCCCTCTAGTCCGAATTGGACAAAGGGGGCAGCCCCCTTTTCCTTCTCCCTCTCCTCCTCTTTCCTTCTCTCCTACTCCAACAAGGAAAGGAGGAGTCCTACTCCCGGTGGGAGTAGGACTCCCCCCTTGGCGCGCCTCCTCCCTAGGTCGGCCGCCTCTCCCCTTGATCCTTTATATACGGGGGCAGGGGGCACCTCTAGACACACAAGTTGATCTTCGTGATTGTTCCTTAGCCGTGTGCGGTGCCCCCCTCCACCATATTCCACCTCGGTCATATCGTTGCGGTGCTTAGGCGAAGCCCTGCATCGTTAGAACATCATCATCGTCACCACGCCGTCGTGCTGACGGAACTCATCCCCGACATCCTGCTGGATCGGAGTCCGGGGATCGTCATCGAGCTGAACGTGTGCTGAACTCGGAGGTGCCGTACGTTCGGTGCTTGGATCGGTCGGATCGTGAAGACGTACAACTACATCAACCGCGTTGTCATAACGCTTCTGCTTATGGTCTACGAGGGTGGACAACACTCTCCCCTCTCGTTGCTATGCATCACTATGATCTTGTGTGTGCGTAGGAAATTTTTTGAAATTACTGCGTTCCCCAACATAAGCAACCCGGCAACGACATTGATGTGTACCTAAGGACATTAGTTGAATAACTTTTATCGATGTGGAATTGAAAACGTGTACGTGTGTGGGATGGGCACAAAACAGCAGGAATTTGACCTACATGCGTTGCTGTTTGTAACCAGCAATGATTGGTCTACTCTCAGTAACCTTTCAGGACAGACATACATGGGATACCACGCATGCACGCATTGTTTAGATGACACCGAAAGTATATATTTGGACAAATGGAGGAAGAATGTGTACCTGGGACATTGTTGATTTCTTCCGACCAACCATCAATGTCAAAAGAAAGGCAAGCATTTCAAAGGTGAGGTAGATCACCGGAAGAAGCCCGCCGTCCGTACTGGTGATCACATACTTTCTATGGTCAATGATTTCCAAGTAATCTTTGGATAGGGTCCTGACGGACAATCTATTCCGAGTGACGATGATGGACGCGCACCCATGTTGGGACCTACCCTATTGGAAAGACCTAGAGGTCCGCTCTGCAATCGATGTGATGCATGTGACGAAGAATCTTTGCATGAACCTTCTAGGCTTCTTGGATGTGTATGGAAATACAAAAGACACACCGGAGGCACGGGAGGACCAGCAACACGAGCACGAAAAAGACGGCATGCCTCCAAAGCAGTATGAAGGTCCTGCCGGCTATGCTCTTACCAAAGAAGAGAAGGAAATCTTCTTTGAATGTCTGCTCAGTATGAAGGTCCCGTCTGGCTTCTCGTCGAATATAAAGGGAATAATAAATATGGCAGAGAAAAAGTTCCAGAACCTGAAGTCTCATGACTGCCACGTGATTATGACGCATCTGCTTCCGGTTGCATTGAGGGGGCTTCTACCAGAAAACGTTCGATTATCCATTGTGAAGCTATGTGTGTTCCTCAATGCAATCTCTCGGAAGGTGATCAATCCGAAAATCCTACCAAGGTTAAGGAGTGATTTGGCACAATGTCTTGTCAGTTTCGAGCTGGTGTTCCCACCATCCTTCTTCAATATAATGACGCACTTCCTAGTTCATCTAGTCAACAAGATTGCCATTCTGGGGCCTGTATTTCTACACAATATGGTCCCCTTTGAGAGGTTTATGTTAATCTTAAAGAAATATGTCTGTAACCGTGCTAGGCTAGAAGGAAGCATCTCCATGGGCCATCAAACGGAGGAGCTCATTGGGTTTTTTGTTGACATCATTCCTGACCTTAAGAAGACTGGTCTCCCTCAATCACGGTATGAGGGGAGACTGACTGGAAAAGGCATGCTAGGAGAGGATTCAATAATATGTAGGGACGGGCATTCTTGGTCTCAAGCACACTATACAGTTCTACACAATTCTACCTTGGTGACCCCATATTTCAATGAACACAAGAATATTCTGCGCTCCAAACACCCAGAGCAGTGTGACGACTGGATTACATGTGAACACATCAGGACTTTTGGCGGTTGGTTGCAAACACATCTCATGGGTGACACCCACTACAATAAAAAGACACATCCGTGACATTTTGAACCGAACGAATTTTTTTTGTCATACATATGGCACTTCTATGATGATAATTGTGACAAAACCCGGTATCATCATAGATTGTGTGGGCTCCTACTTCTATGACAAAAAATCATGACAGAAAATGGGCTTTTCGTCCTGGGCGGGCCGGAGACGCAGCTTCATGATATTCTTTGGGCCGTCCATGACGGAAAAAACCGTGGTAGAAGCGAGGTGGGGGGAAATTTCGGGGAGTTGCCGGTTAGGGTGGGAGGTCGGGGGCCGAGCGATGCGCGTTTCTCTCGTACACGTACGCGCGTGTGTGCGAGGCGTTGGCTCTAACTGAACCCGACCGAGGCGTTGGGCTCTAACTGAACCCGAGCGATTGCACTGCAGGCTACGCGTTACTGAACCCGAGCGATCGATCGATGGCTGTTAACTGAACCCGATGGAGCGATTCATTCGCTACTGCTACTAACTGAAGCCGATCGATTGGATGAACAGTGAGAGTTGCGGGGGGGGGGGGGGGGGGGTGGATGAACGGTGAGCGGTGGCGTTGCCTCTGGATGAACAGGACCCATTGGTGTGGAGGGATGGATGAACAATAGACGGTGGAGGGGCGGTTGAACAGGACCCCGTGGTGTGGAGGGCTGGATGAATAGTAGACGGTGGAGGGCTGGATGAACAGTAGACGGTGGAGGGGTGGTTGAACAGTAGCCGGTGGAGTAGCGCGCGGTGGAGGCTGGTTGCAGGAGCCCGTGGAGGCTGGAGGAGGTCGATGGTAGCCCGTGGAGGCTAGAGGAGGTCGACGGTGGAGATGAACAGTATCCCGTGGAGTCCCGTTTTGCGGTACGCCACACCCCTACCGATGAACAGGACCCCCGTTTTGACCTAGCGCTCCAATACAAGTCCGTTTCGTCTGTTTTGCGGTACGCCACACCCCTCCCGATGAACAGGACCCCCATTTCGACCGTAGCACTCCAACACAAGTCCGTTTCGTCCGTGTTGCAGTACGCCACACCCCTCCCGATCAACAGGACCCCGTTCCGAACGTAGGAAGTCCGTTTCCTTCGTTGTGCGGTACGCCAGGCCTCATTTCCATTGCCTGTTCCGTCCAAGCCCTCCCGATGAACACGACCACGCATTCCGTTCTGACCCAGCCGGTTGGCTCCCCATGAACACGACAACGACGTTGTTTCTCCGTTCTGACCCAGCCATGTACGTATGCGCGAGTAGGCATTCGAGACCCTGCCCGTATGTACATACGTGGCCGTATTTTCTTTCTTGCACCCTCGCCGCTGTACGTACATGTACATGCTACGTGTGCGCCTCTACTATGACACGTGCGCGCCTCTACATCCACCAGTATATATGTACGTACACGTTCGCGACCATAATGACAACGCTACGTACGCTTCGACCAGGTGGGTCCCGACTGTCAGGCACTTCCTTGCGTGCGAAGATGTAGCTGGTGGGTTCCAGCAGTAAGGGGGGCGAATCGTTTTTTTTTGTCCGGACGCACTTCCTTGCATGCGAAGATGTAGCTGGTGGGTCCCAGCAGTCAGGGGGGGCGAATGTTTTTTTTTTGCCCGTACGCACTTCCTTGCATGCGAAGATGTACCTGGTGGGTCCCAGCAGTCAGGGAGGCGAATTGTTTTGTTTTTTTTGCCCGGACGCACTTCCTTGAGTGCGAAGGTGTAGCTGGTGGGTCCCAGCAGTCAGGGGGGAAACGTTTTTTTCGCGAAATATGGTGGCCCGTCCGGTGGGTCCCCGCTGTCAGGTGGAGGAATAATTATTTTGCGCGTAATAAGGAGGCACTTCCTTGCTGCGCCGTGGACCCAGCTGTCAGCCTCTCCATGTATAGTCCACATCCGATGAAAGCCGTTCCTTGACCACGTTGACCATGCTGCGCCGAGAGCACCAGGGCGGTGGACGACGGCAAGGCCAAGGAAGGGGACGACACGGAGCCGGGGAAGACGCGGTAGTGGATGCCCACGCGTAGAGGAGTACGAGGGTTCACTGGTTCGCTGCGGTGTGAGGCTGCCATCATCATACAATAACAGGGGGTGTGGGTGAGTAGAGGGATGGCCTGGCTAGCGGTGGGAGTAGTAGGGGCGGTGAGGCCTCCGCCACATCGTAGCCGGCCACGGGAGCCAGGAGCACGAGGCACGACCGGCGCTGGTTTGGGAGGCTGGAGCAAGAAGACCATAGGTTGAAGAAGCACTACGGGCGTTGGATGGACATCGTACGGTCACTGGAGCTAGAATCGTGCGTATTGACTAAGTTGACAAAGCCCTCCGTCCCCATCAACTTAGTAGGCCCACAAGTCAGCCTGCCACTATACTGGGTCCCAGCTAACAGGGGGAGTATTCATTTTTTTGTGCGTAACAAGGAGGCACTTCCTTGCGTACGAAGATATAGCTGGTGGGTCCGAGATGTCAGAACCGGCCGCGGGGAGGAGGGAGCAGGCAGTCCCGCCGGCGCTTGTTTTAGCGGCTGGAGCAGCAAGAGCGGAGATTGAAGAAGCACGACGGCCGTTGGATGGCCATCCAATAGTCACTGCTTGTGCGTCAACCTTTTTTTAGGAAAGCCTCAAATCTGTGGAAAATAGCATACAACCCATGTGCCATTATTTTTAATAATTTACAGCCCATTTGCTAATTCTTAAGGGTTTTTTTGGAGCCCATATTCTTTTTGTTAGCTTACAGCCCATATTGTGGCCACGGTTAAAAACTTATACGAAATTTTGCATATTTCGGTGCGGTCCAAACTGTTTTTAATCCGGAAATTTTGACTCACATTCAAACTGATTTTAAAAATAAATGTATATCAATATAAAATCCAACAAATTCTCCATGCATAAAAATTAATGTAATTTAAAATCTTGAAATGAAAAGAAAGATATTTGAAACTAATTGCCGGTTTGATGTGTTTTAAAAATGAACAGCCCATTTCTCATTACTAATGGGCCATTTTTTCGGCCAACCGAATGAAAGCTCTCCTCGTCTTGAAAGATTTGCAGCCCAGCATGCCTGACAAAGCGACTTACTTGGCAAATCACAAAAAACTGGGCTGTGGACGTGGACCCAGCTGTCAGCCTCTCCACGTACAGTACTCTTTCGAGGGAATGTCGTTGACCACATTGACCATGCCGCGCCGAGAGCACCAAGGCGGTGGACGACAGAGAGGCCTAGGAAGGGGACGACGCGGAGCCAGGGAAGACGCGGCAGTGGATGCCCGCGCGGAGAGGAGTATGAGGGTTCACTGGTTCGGCTGCGGTGTGAGGCTGCCGTCGCCGCAGGGCCTGGCTAGCGGTGGGAGTAGTAGGGGGCGATGAGGCCTCAACGGCAGCACAGCCGGCCATTGGAGGCAGGAGCAGGCGGTCTCACCGGCGCTAGTTTGGGCGGCTGGTGCAAGAAGAGCAGCGATTGAAGAAGCTGCGGGACCGTTCGATTCAAATCCAACGGTTATTGCTGCTAGAATCGTTTGTTGACTAAGTTAACAAGCCCTGCGTACGCGCCAACGTAGTAGGCCCATAGGCCAGCCTCCTAACCGGTGCACCCCAGATGTCAGTGGGAGGAATCATTTTTTCGCGTAATAAGGAGGCAGTTGATTGCATGCGGCCAGGCCAGCGGAGGGAGTAGGGTGGGCCGGGGAAGCCTGCGCGGCATCACAGCGGGCCACAAGAGGAGGGAGCAGGCAGTCCAGCAGGCGCTAGTTTAGGCGGCTGGAGCAGGAAGATCAGAGATTGAAGAAGCACGGCGGCTAGAATCGTGTGTTCACTGACAAAGCCTTCATAAACAAGTCAAACGCATGTTTTCCATTTTTAGAATTGCCGGCCATTTTCTGGTCAGTACCAGGGTCAAAAAATTAACTAAATATGTGAGAAATTTTTACTGGGGAACGAAATATTCTTAATCCAAAAATAAATAGCCATACTAAAACAAATTTAAAAATAAATTAGTACTATGTCATGTTAAATCCAATGAAATGCGTATAAGATATCAGTGAAGAACAAAATTAAAAAAAAACAATATCCCATTTGCTATAAATTTTTTGGAATTTTCAACCCCTTTTGATATTACTTTTAACAGACATTGACCATACTCTTTGGCCAGGACGGAATGCATCCCTCCTCGTCTTGAAAGATTTGCAGCCCAGTAATTCGGAGAAAACAAATAGGCCTAGCTTGTGTATTCTTCAAAAAGAAATACTGGGCTACCTATTTTCCTAAAGAACTGGTGCATGAGCATTTAGCTTTATTTATTTATTTACCTATTTATGTTTAGGGGATCATGAGCATGTACCTGGGCCGGATTCATGTGAGAGCCTCCCTTCCAGTTAATTATGGGCTTCTCTATTGGGTCTTCATCAGTGGGTTGCATGTTATTAACAAGTGGAAAATGTGTTCTGTACGAAAAATAGTATGAGCTACGTACAGTACGGGGCACTAAGGGGTTGTTTGGATAGCAAATATTAGGCGTTCGTTTATAGAAAACAAGTTTTTAGCTGATTTTTAGCAAAACCAGTTTTACAATTTTTTAGGTTAAGAATGAGTTTGTGTAAGACTACGTTTGGGTTGGAAAGTGTGTTTATCAATTCCATATTTGATAATGATTTAGAGTACTATTCCTATTCTGCGGTGAGCTTCTTATTTTCCCGTCACATTCCGTCAAGGTACGCAAGTACAGGAGAGTTGGCTCATCGATCTCGCCGGACAGCCGTGTACACGCTCATGTAGAAGCTAGCTACCGAGGCAAGCGCCGGATCAATTCAATCCGCCTGCTGGCGGACGCACGAAATTACTGCCGTGAACACGCACACAGATGTAATACCTTGCTGCCCAGAGCGATGGCTGGATCAATTCTATCGGCCGGCTGCAGAACGCACGAAATGACGCCGCGCACATGTGTACGTAGAAGCTTAGCTACAGACGGGAACAAGCTGGATCGATTTGATCCGCCGGCTGCTGACGCACGTACACGCTCAAGGAGCTGACCTGGCGGCAACAACGACAAGACTGACGGCGCAGAAGAAGCGGCGACCGGCGGCAGGCGGCCGGCGGCTAGAGGATGACGGCCTCGAGGTGTGGCACACTAGTGAGAGCTCATCGAGGCTGTCGCCGGTCACCGGCACATCTGCAGATTCTAACCCTTCAACTGATGAACGTGCCCACTAGGATCAGCCAGAGAGATATAGGAATCACGTTTATAGAAAAACAACTAATAGTCGTTTTTGTACAAACCTGAAATTCCAGGTTTATAGGAATCCAGTTTTGCATATCCATGGATTAGTTAGAAGAGCCAAACGTGGTTTTAGTTGGTTAAACACTTTTTCTGGTTTATATAGAACCGATTCTCTATATTATGTCTATCCAAACAACCCCTAAAGGATCGAACCGTGCAACGACTTCCAAAACATTGTGTTTGTCGTTCTAACAACACATTTATTCAACCAACAGACGAAATATACTACTGATTGTACATTGAAAACAGCAGCAGCAGCAACCAGGGCTGGGGGTGCAACAGAAGCAGTAAGCAGGCCAGAAGAGTGAAGACACAGCTCTCTCTTCCAAACCAAACATCAGCCATCATTACAAAAGGGCTACCAAAAAAGAACAAGCGTATGCATCAAACTAAATAAAGATCCTACTACACCAAGTGTACGCATCTAACTAACTGGCTCAGTTAGACGTTACTATTTATTAAGCTGTGGAGATTGGCTGACGGCTTGAACCGGATGGGTGCCTGACGGGGGAAACTCCAGCCAGCAGGTCGAAGTCTCATACTTGCGACCCTTTCTCCTACTTTGGGCTGCAGTGCGTGGCGGCACATATCAGGGTATGGTGCATGCAGAGACTCATGGTACGCTGTGTACACACAGTTTTGCCTGATGAACGAAACCATGCTGCCATAATGATCCTTGCCGTCGGTTATCTCCTGGTTAATCGGATAATTCAGTCTGACGAACAGAGAGCGTGTACCAAGGCTACTTACCAGCCTCCAGTCAAAAATTCCTGAAGGCCCAGAGAAGCTGGGATCCAGCTCAAAGACCTTGCAGTGACTGTGATTGTATTCCACGAAACAACACGTCCGGTACGTGCGAACGATCATCAATCTTTCTATTGGAAATATGCCCTAGAGGCAATAATAAAAGTGTTATTATTATATTTCTTTGTTCATGATAATAGTCTTTTATTCATGCTATAACTGTATTATCCGGAAATCGTAATACACGTGTGAATACATAGACCACAATATGTCCCTAGTGAGCCTCTAGTTGACTAGCTCGTTGTGATGAACAGATAGTCATGGTTTCCTGGCTATGGACATTGAATGTCGTTGATAACGGGATCACATCATTAGGAGAATGATGTGATGGACAAGACCCAATCCTAAGCCTAGCACAAAGATCGTGTAGTTCGTATGCTAAGGCTTTTCTAATGTCAAATATCTTTTCCTTAGACCATGAGATTGTGCAACTCCCGGATACCGTAGGAATGCTTTGGGAGTACCAAACATCACAACGTAACTGGGTGGCTATAAAGGTGCATTACAGGTATCTCCGAAAGTGTCTGTTGGGTTGACACGGATCGAGACTGGGATTTGTCACTCCGTGTAAACGGAGAGGTATCTCTGGGCCCACTCGGTAGGACATCATCATAATGTGCACAATGTGACCAAGGGGTTGATCACGGGATGATGTGTTACCGAACGAGTAAAGAGACATGCCGGTAACGAGATTGAACAAGGTATTGGTATACCGACGATCGAATCTCGGGCAAGTAAAATACCGCTAGACAAAGGGAATTGTATACGGGATTGATTGAGTCCTTGACATCGTGGTTCATCCGATGAGATCATCGTGGAACATGTGGGAGCCAACATGGGTATCCAGATCCCGCTATTGCTTATTGACCGGAGAACGTCTCGGTCATGACTACATGTCTCCCGAACCCGTAGGGTCTACACACTTAAGGTTCGATGACGCTAGGGTTATAAAGGAAGTTTGTATGTGGTTACCGAATGTTGTTCGGAGTCCCGGATGAGATCCCGGACGTCACGAGGAGTTCCTGAATGGTCCGGAGGTAAAGATTTATATATGGGAAGTCCTGTTTTGGTCACCGGAAGAGTTTCGGGGTTTATCGGTAACGTATCGGGACCACCGGGAGGGTCCCGGGGGTCCACCAAGTGGGGCCACCAACCCCGGAGGCTTGCATGGGCCAAGAGTGGTAAGGGACCAGCCCCTTAGTGGGCTGGTGCGCCTCCCACAAAGGCCCATGGCGCCTAAGAGGTGGAAAGGGGGCAAACCCTAAGGGGATATGGGCCTTAGGGCCCATATTGGTGCGCCTCCCTCTCCCCTCCCCTCTTGGCCGCCACCCTTGTTCCCCATCTAGGGCCGCTGCCCCCCCCCTAGGGGTGGGAACCCTAGAGGGGGCGCAGCCCCTCCCCTTCCCCTATATATATGAGGCCTAGGGCTGCCCATAAGACACGCAATTTGATATCTCATTGGTGCAGCCCTGCGTCTCTTCTTCCTCCTCTTCTGTGGTGCTTGGCGAAGCCCTGCAGGATAGCCACGCTCCTCCACCACCACCACGCCGTTGTGCTGCTACTGGATGGAGTCTTCCTCAACCTCTCCCTCTCTTCTTGCTGGATCAAGGCATGGGAGACATCACCGGGCTGTACGTGTGTTGAACGCGGAGGTGCCGTCCGTTCGGCACTTGGTCATCGGTGATTTGGATCACGACGAGTACGACTCCATCAACCCCGTTCACTTGAACGCTTCCGCTTAGCGATCTACAAGGGTATGTAGATGCACTCTCCTTCCCCTCGTTGCTGGTTTCTCCATAGATAGATCTTGGTGACACGTAGGAAAATTTTGAATTTCTGCTACGTTCCCCAATAGTGGCATCATGAGCTAGGTCTATTGCGTAGATTCTTTGCACGAGTAGAACACAAAGTAGTTGTGGGCGTTGATTTTGTTCAATATGCTTACCGTTACTAGTCCAATCTTGTTTCGACGGTATTGTGGGATGAAGCGGCCCGGACCGACCTTACACGTACTCTTACGTGAGACAGGTTCCACCGATTGACATGCACTTGGTGCATAAGGTGGCTAGCGGGTGCCAGTCTCTCCCACTTTAGTCGGAACGGATTCGATGAAAAGGGTCCTTATGAAGGGTAAATAGCAATTGACATATCACGTTGTGGTTTTGCGTAGGTAAGAAACGTTCTTGCTAGAAACCCATAGCAGCCATGTAAAACATGCAAACAATAATTAGAGGACATCTAACTTGTTTTTGCAGGGTATGCTATGTGATGTGATATGGCCAAGAAGAATGTGATGAATGATATGTGATGTATAAGATTGATCATGTTCTTGTAATAGGAATCACGACTTGCATGTCGATGAGTATGACAACCGGCAGGAGCCATAGGAGTTGTCTTAATTTATTGTATGACCTGCGTGTCATTGAACAACGCCATGTAATTACTTTACTTTATTGCTAACCGGTAGCCATAGTAGTAGAAGTAATAAGTTGGCGAGACGACTTCATGGAGACACGATGATGGAGATCATGATGATGGAGATCATGGTGTCATGCCGGTGACGATGATGATCATGGAGCCCCGAAGATGGAGATCAAAAGGAGCAAAATGGTATTGGCCATATCATGTCACTATTTGATTGCATGTGATGTTTATCATGTTTATGCATCTTGTTTACTTAGAACGACGGTAGTAAATAAGATGATCCCTTACAACAATTTCAAGAAGTGTTCTCCCCTAACTGTGCACCATTGCTACAGTTCGTCGCTTCTAAGCACCACGTGATGATCGGGTGTGCTGGATTCTTACGTTCACATACAACGGGTGTAAGACAGATTTACACACGCGAAAACACTTAGGGTTAACTTGACGAGCCTAGCATGTACAGACATGGCCTCGGAACACAGAGACCGAAAGGTCGAGCATGAGTCGTATAGTAGATATGATCAACATGAAGATGTTCACCGATGATGACTGGTCCGTCTCACGTGATGATCGGACACGGCCTAGTTGACTCGGATCATGTAATCACTTAGATGACCAGAGGGATGTCTATCTGAGTGGGAGTTCATAAGATGAACTTAATTATCTTGAACATAGTCAAAAGACCTTTTGCAAATTATGTCATAAGCTCGCGCTTTAGTTCCACTGTTTAGATATGTTCCTAGAGAAAATATAGTTGAAAGTTGACAGTAGCGATTATGCAGACAGTAGAAAGCTTATGTCCTTAATGCACCGCTCAGTGTGCTGAACCCCAAATGTTGTTTGTGGATGTTGCGAACATCGGACATACACATTTTGATAACTACGTGATAGTTTAGTTAAACGGTTTAGAGTTGAGGAACCAAAGACGTTTTCGAAACGTCGCGGAACATATGAGATGTTTCGAGGGCTGAAATTGGGATTTCAGGCTCGTGCCCATGTCAAGAGGTATAAGACCTCCGACGATTTTCTTAGCCTGCAAACTAAGGGAGAAAAGCTCAATCGTTGAGCTTGTGCTCAGATTGTCTGAGTACAACAATCACTTGAATCGAGTGGGAGTTGATCTTCCAGATGAGATAGTGATGTTTCTCCAAAGTCATTGCCACCAAGCTGCTAGAGCTTCGTGATGAACTATAACATATCAGGGATAGATATGATGATCCTTGAGGTATTCGTGATGTTTGACACTGCGAAAGTAGAAATCAAGAAGGAGCATCAATTATTGATGGTTGGTGAAACCACTAGTTTCAAGAAGGGCAAGGGCAAGAAGGGATACTTCATGAAATAGCAAATCAGCTGCTGCTCTAATGAAGAAACCCAAGGTTGAACCCAAACCCGAGACTAAGTGCTCCTGTAATAAGGGGAACAACCACTGGAGCAGAATTACCCTAGATACTTGGTACTTGAGAAGGCTGGCAAGGTCGATAGAAGTATATTGGATATACATTATGTTAATGTGTACTTTACTAGTACTCCTAGTAGCACCAGGGTACTAGATACCGGTTCAATTGCTAAGTGTTAGTAACTCGAAATAAAAGAGCTACGGAATAAACGGAGACTAGCTAAAGTTGAGCTGACGATATGTGTTGGAAGTATTTCCAAGTTTGATGTGATCAAACATCGCACGCTCCCTCTACCATCAAGATTAGTATTAAACCTGAATGATTGTCATTTGGTGTTTGCGTTGAGCATAGACATGATTGGATTATGTCTATCGCAATATGGTTATTCATTTAAGGAGAATAATGGTTACTCTATTTATTTGAATAATACCTTCAATGGTCTTGCACCTAAAGGAATGGTTTATTGAATCTCGATCGTAGTGATACACATTTTCATGCCAAAAGATATAAGATAGTAATGATAGTACCACTTACTTGTGGCACTGCCATGTAAGTCATAATGGTATAAAACGCATGAAGAAGCTCCATCTTGATGGATCTTTGGACTCACTCGTTTTTGAAAAGTTTGAGACATGCGAACCATGTCTATTGGTGTATACGCATGAAGAAACTCCATGCAGATGGATCATTTGGACTCACTTGATTTTGAATCACTTGAGATATGCAAATCATACCACATGGGCAAGATGACTGAAAAGCCTCGGTTTCAGTAAGATGGAACAAGATAGCAACTTGTTGGAAGTAACACATTTTGATGTGTGCAGTCCAATGAGTGCTGAGGCATGCAGTGAATATCGTTATGTTCTTACTTCACAGATGATTCGAGTAGATGTTGAGTATATTTACTTGATGAAACACAAGTCTGAATTATTGAATGGTTCAAGTAATTTCAGAGTGAAGTTGAAGATCATCGTGACAAGAGGATAAAATGTCTATGATAAGATCATAGAGATGAGTATCTGAGTTATGAGCTTTGGCACGCAATTAAGACATTGTGGAAATTGTTTCACAATTAATACCTCCTGGAACACCATAGTTTGATGGTGTATCCGAACATCATAGTTGCACCCTATTGGATATGGTGCGTACCATGATGTCTCTTATCGAATTACCACTATCGTTCATGGGTTAGGCATTAGAGAAAACCACACTCACTTTAATAGGGTACCGCGTAATTCCGTTGAGACGACACCATTTGGAGAAACCTAAGTGGTCGTTTCTTAAAAGTTTGGGGCTGCGACGCTTATGTGAAAAAGTTTCGGGTTGACAAGCTTGAACCCAAAGCGGATAAAATGCATCTTCATAGGACACCCAAAACATTTGGGTATACCTCCTGTTTCAGATCCGGAAGCAAAAGTGATTGTTTCTAGAAACGGGTCCTTTCTCGAGGAAAAGTTTCTCTCGAAAGAATTGAGTGGGAGGATGGTGGAGACTTGATATGGTTATTGAACCATCACTTCAACCAGTGTGTATCAGGGCACAGGAAGTTGTTCCCGTGGCACCTACACCAATTGAAGTGGAAGCTTATGATAGTGATCATGAAGCTTCAGATCAAGTCACTACCGAACCTCGTAGGACGACAAGGACGCGTACTACTTCGGAGTGGTACAGTGATCCTGTCTTGAAGGTCATGTTGCTAGACAACAATGAACCTACGAGCTATGGAGAAGCGATGGTGGGCCCAGATTCCGACAAATGGTTAGAAGCCATGAAATCCGAGATAGGATCCATGTATCATAACAAAGCATGGACTTTGGTGGACTTGCCCAATGATCGGCAAGCCATTGAGATAAATAAATCTTTAAGAAGAAGACGGACGTGGACGGTAATATCACCGTCTATGAAGCTCGACTTGTGGCGAAGAGTTTTTCACAAGTTCAAGGTGTTGACTACGATGAGATTTTCTCATCCGTAGCGATGCTTAAGTCCGTCAGATTCATGTTAGCATTAGCTGCATTTATGAAATCTAGCAGATGGATGTCAAAACGAGTTTCCTTACCAGTTTTCGTAAGGAAAGGTTGTATGTGATACAATCAGAAAAGGTTTTGTCGATCATAAGGATGCTGAAAGGTATGCTAGCTCCAGCGATCCTTCTAAGGACTGGAGTAAGCATCTCGGAGTTGGAATGTACGCTTTGATAAGATGATCAAAGTTTTTGGGTTTATACAAAGTTTGTGAGAAACTTGTATTTCCAAAGAAGTGAGTGGGAGCACTATAGAATTTCTGATGAGTATATGTTGTTGACATATTGTTGATCAGAAATGATGTAGAATTTCTGGAAAGCATATAGGGTTATTTGAAAGGTGTTTTTCAATAAACCTGGATTAAGCTACTTAAACATTGAGCATCATGACCTATGAGGATAGATCAAAATGCTTAATAATACTTTCAAATGAGAACATACCTTGACATGATCTTGAAGGTGTTCAAGATGGATCAGTCAAAGAAGAAGTTCTTGCCTGAGTTGTAAGGTACGAAGTTAAGACTTAAAGCTCGACCTCGGCAGAAAAGAGAGAAAGGACGAAGGTCGTCCCCTATGCTTTAGACGTAGGCTCTACAGTATGCTATGCTAAGTACCGCACCTGATGTGTGCCTTGCCACATGTCTGGCAAGAGAGTACAAAGCTGATCAAGGAGTGGATCATCAGATAACGGTCAAAGTTATCCTTAGAGGAATAAGGATATGTTTCTGGATTATGGAGGTGATAAATAGTTCGGCGTAAAGGGTTACGTTGATGCAAGCTTTAACACCTATCCGAATGACTCTGAGTAGAAAACCGGATACGTATAGTGGAGCAACCATTTGGAATAGCTCCAAGTGGAGCGTGGAAGCAGCATTTACAATATGACCTAGAAATTTGCGAAGTACATACGGATCTGAATGTTACAGATCCGTTGACTAAAACCTCTCTCACAAGCAGAACATGATCAAACCCCAGAACTCATTGAGTCTTAATCACATGACGATGTGAACTAGTTTAGTGACACTAGTAAACTCTTTGGATGTTGGTCACATGGTGATGTGACCTGTCAGTGTTAATCACATGGTGATGTGAACTAGATTATTGACTCTAGTGCAAGTGGGAGACTATTGGAAATATGCCCTAGAGGCAATAATAGAAGTGTTATTATTATATTTCTTTGTTCATGATAATAGTCTTTTATTCATGCTATAATTGTATTATCCGGAAATCGTAATACACGTGTGAATACATAGACCACAATATGTCCCTAGTGAGCCTCTAGTTGACTAGCTCGTTGTGATGAACAGATGGTCATGGTTTCCTGGCTATGGACATTGGATGTCGTTGATAACGGGATCACATCATTAGGAGAATGATGTGATGGACAAGACCCAATCCTAAGCCTAGCACAAAGATCGTGCAGTTCGTATGCTAAAGCTTTTCTAATGTCAAGTATCTTTTCCTTAGACCATGAGATTGTGCAACTCCCGTATACCGTAGGAATGCTTTGGGTGTACCAAACGTCACAATGTAACTGGGTGGCTATAAAGGTGCATTACAGGTATCTCCGAAAGTGTCTGTTGGGTTGACACGGATCGAGACTGGGATTTGTCACTCCGTGTAAACGGAGAGGTATCTCTGGGCCCACTCGGTAGGAAATCATCATAATGTGCACAATGTGACCAAGGGGTTGATCACGGGATGATGTGTTACGGAATGAGTAAAGAGACTTGCCGGTAACGAGATTGAACAAGGTATTGGTATACCGACGATCGAATCTCGGGCAAGTAAAATACCGCTAGACAAAGGGAATTGTATACGGGATTGATTGAGTCCTTGACATCGTGGTTCATCCGATGAGATCATCGTGGAACATGTGGGAGCCAACATGGGTATCCAGATCCCGCTGTTGGTTATTGACTGGAGAACGTCTCGGTCATGACTACATGTCTCCCAAACCCGTAGGGTCTACACACTTAAGGTTCGATGATGCTAGGGTTATAAAGGAAGTTTGTATGTGGTTACCGAGTGTTGTTCGGAGTCCCGGATGAGATCCCGGACGTCACGAGGAGTTCCGGAATGGTCCGGAGGTAAAGATTTATATATGGGAAGTCCTGTTTTGGTCACCGGAAGTGTTTCGGGGTTTATCGGTAACGTACCGGGACCACCGGGAGGGTCCCGGGGGTCCACCAAGTGGGGCCACCAACCCCGGAGGCTTGCATGGGCCAAGAGTGGTGAGCGACCAGCCCCTTAGTGGTCTGGTGCGCCTCCCACAAAGGCCCATGGCGCCTAAGAGGTGGAAAGGGGGCAAACCCTAAGGGGATATGGGCCTTAGGGCCCATATTGGTGAGCCTCCCTCTCCCCTCCCCTCTTGGCCGCCACCCTTGTTCCCCATCTAGGGCTGCCGCCCCCCTAGGGGTGGGAACCCTAGAGGGGGCGCAGCCCCTCCCCTTCCCCTATATATATGAGGCCTAGGGCTGCCCATAAGACACGCGATTCGATCTCTCGTTGGTGCAGCCCTGCGTCTCTTCTTCCTCCTCTTCTGTGTTGCTTGGCGAAGCCCTGCAGGATAGCCACGCTCCTCCACCACCACCACGCCATTGTGCTGCTGCTGGATGGAGTCTTCCTCAACCTCTCCCTCTCTCCTTGCTGGATCAAGGCCTGGGAGACGTCACCGGGCTGTACGTGTGTTGAACGCGGAGGTGCCGTCCGTTCGGCACTTGGTCATCGGTGATTTGGATCACGACGAGTACGACTCCATCAACCCCGTTCACTTGAACGCTTCCGCTTAGCGATCTACAAGGGTATGTAGATGCACTCTCCTTCCCCTCGTTGCTGGTTTCTCCATAGATAGATCTTGGTGACACGTAGGAAAATTTTGAATTTCTGCTACGTTCCCCAACACTTTCGATGTCGTCTGATCGAGCCAGGAACCACCTGCAACTGCCATTCCGCTTTTCTTTGAAAGGTTCTGGGATTAGGAAGGGTAGGGACACCAGGCAGCCTACAACATCATATCAACTTGGAGTCAAATAAAAAAGGGCTCTTTATTTAGTCAATCTTAAGAACAACATGTTATGAGCATGAATATTTTTTCAGTAAATGTTGACAGTAATATAAGCAAGCCATCATGATATCATAGAAAAGTAACATATTGTTGTAACAGCCGTTTGTAGTGATGACTGGAGTAGGCCAGCAATACGTCCAGCCATAGAAGGAGTCGACAGCATAAATGAAGTCCTTGTGTTCAATGGCATCAGAGAACCATGGAGGATGTATGATCCTGCGATGGACGTGCAGATTTATCCACTTACCGCAGTGACCTGTTAGATAGGCGAGACCGCGGTTGAAGAACGCAATTAGCCTGAAATCTTTATAATTCGCAGATCTTGTGGGCACTTGGCAGATTACAACCTTGAGCAAATCAAACTTGGTATCATGTTGGCTATTGTAAGATTCCGAGTATTCTGGGTCACGGTGCCAAAGCAGTGCAGTGTTAATCGAAGGAAGGGGGATCAATCGCCGGGTGTAGACCTCCACGAGCATCCAGCTGTCGCGACCGTCAACGAGCACCATCCAAGACGTGTTCATGCCGACCCAGTACATACTGTTAATGTAGCTGAGGCTGACGGGGATCGGATCGCAGTGAAGGGGGTTGATGCTCGCCACCCTACGATCGTTATGCTGCGTGACACGCCGTTTCTGAAGATCATGCGGCATCAGCAAGCAAGGAGCTGGCTTAAAAAGCTCTGGCCTGAGGGCTTTGAGTAAACGGTACAACCCCGACGAGCACGCGGCGAGCGGCATGGTACTGAGATTGTCCACAGCGAAACAATGAGCTTGATTACCTCTGTGGGGAGCGAATTCCAGCCACTCTTTTGGTGGACGCTGCTCGGTTCTGCCATTGTTAGTGCTTGGGTTTCGGACGAGGGGAGGAGGCGCCTTAGCGGGGATGGAAGCTTGGACGAGATTATGTGCGGACAAAGATGGAGAAGCGAATATGTGCTGCGGGAAGTGGACAGGTGATGATGACTACATCACGCCGCTTGACTTACGAGACACATACCAGAAGCGTAGGATCATATCGATGCCAGACAACTTGCTTGAGTGATCACAGTACTGGTACTCCCTACAGTACCTACTACAGTACTATGCCCTAGCTTGCTAGAGTAGAGTAGTAGAGTAGGACTCTGCTCTACTACTAGCACCGGAGGAGTAGTATATTCTAATCTAAAATAGTTACAAACTTCAATGCCCGATCGTGGAACGACTACAAACCGTGCTCAAAGACCGTGTCTACGTGGTGTTTGGACTTATATGCAAAAAAAATAGCAAGATGCCCGTGCATTGCACGGCACACCATCATCACCAACTCGTTTTTTTCTCTACTCCTACTCCTATAAAAGACCCAGTTGGTGATGATGGAGGCGAGGAGGCGTGTTCAGCCGGGCGTGCAGCGGACGGCGCAGCACTATTCGATTTGTTATAAAAAAAGTAGTAGTGATAGAGACATAGGGAGGAGCACGAGGTAAGGCCTTATCTGTAAATGTGGAGAGAGGTGCGGGTATCTTTTGTAAAATTGTCATAGTTGGCTTTCTATCCGTCAGATATAGATCGGATGGTCTATATTGCAAGATGGCAGGCATACCATCATCACCAACTCGGTTTTCTATAAGAGTAGATATATGTAGATATAGATAGATAGAGACTAGGGAGTACTAGTAAGGACACCATCTACTGCTTCGTGTCTACTCCTGCGCTCCATTCGGCGGCCGCAACATCCCCTACAGGCACTCCCTCCTGTGCTCCATTCGGCGGGCGCTGTTGAAATCTGGGGAGCGCACTCTTGCGACTGCTGGCAGCCACGACTTCACCGACGATGACTTCTTCCCCGACCTCGGCAACCTCTTCCTCAATGACATGGGCGACAACCTCAATGCCAACGGTGCTGCTCCCGTTGCACTGTATCTGTTTCTGTCCTTCCTGTTCGAAATCGTGGTAGAATTCATGTTTCTACTCTATATCCTACTACTATGCTAGTCCACATGATTAATTTCATCTCTGTTATAGCCATCATGATTTATTTTGTGCTTATTCGGATTAAATCTCGTAGTAACTTGCTCATATATTCAACTGGCGAAACATCCCCTACAGCCACTCCCATTTCATGGACGGCCTGGTCGATGCCTCCAAGGAGCCCTTCGTCCACTGCTATGAGTGCATGATGCCGTTTTGTGGCTCGTCGGCGGACATGGTGCATCACCTCACGGATGCATGCAGCGGTCACTACTGGCCCTTGGAGGAGAACATCAAGTACGACACGTGCTACCGGTTCACCATGCCGGAGTCGCTAGAGGATCACCGCCGCCTACTAGTCTCGGAGGAGGACGGCAGCGTCTTCCTCTTGATCGTGGGCACCGGCGAGGCCCGCGCAGGCCGCCGCCCCTTCTCTGTAATGTGTGTTAGGGGCGTCGCCGCTGATGCTGACACTGACATGAGGCAGATGTACGGGTGCATGGTCAATGTTACTACCCCTCCGGGTCGCGTGGGCGGCTACACCAGCCTCATCGGACAGACTTGGACTCTGGGGAGCTGGGACTATCCTGCCAATGTGGACTTGGAAAACCCATGGCATCCGTTCCATCCTTTACCCGCCGACTCGGTGCACGGGGACTCCAAGGCGGTTCACCTGGACATATGCATTATCAGGTGCACTTAGAAAACATGTAGTGTGTGTGTGGGGGCGCTTATGGCCCATGTCTTTGCCACTTTTGATTCTGTAAGCTTGTCGTTAAACTTGAGTGGCTTTCGCTGCAGTCCTTCCTTTGAACTGCTCCTCTCAGTGAGCTGATGTAAGACACTTTGGGTTTCATTTGATAATGGAACCGGGGAGGAGCCTCCCTGTTCTTCTAAAAAAATATGCATTATCAAGTTAAATGTTGATCATTAGTCTTTGCTCAATGTAATCCGTTGTCTAAGCATGTGGAGACTTCCATGCATGATCTTGCTCTATTGGAGTATCGCGCATGAATAAAAGTGTATCCGTTTATGGTTTAGTCTAGAATCTTCCATGTATGAATTTTTACTACAGTACTGGTGAAAGACTTACGATAAACCATTTCTTACATCTCCTCCGCCCCCTTGCAAGTCATCCTGATTTAATCCCTCCGTCTAGGTGTATAAGGGCATGGTTAATATTACTTAATAGTATAGCCAACTGTTGACTATAAGAAAGTGCCATGTCATCTGTAGCCAACATGTATAACAATCGATACTCAAAAAGTAATTCTTAAAGATCATTTCTTGCAAAGCACAATAAGTGTTATTTCTTCACAAGTTTTGGATGCAGGTTGAACAGTTGAACGTGCAAAAGATACCTTTTTATCTATTTCACCCAGATGTTTGTGAGCTCTAGAGATGAGATAATATCCGAAGAAACCTATCGATACCCGTTACACATGAGATGACCCCCACATCCTTTGTCAAATTAAACAACTCCCCGATCCATGCATTTCACTCTTCGGTGCAATGCACGGGCACCTTACTACTATAGATTAGTACGACCAAAAATTGAACTAACATTATATATAGTACGATAAATACTGATGCATGTCACCTAAAATTATATCATTCAAAACTATGTTCAAATACGAATCCAATGATATAGTTTTTGTTGACATGCACTAACATTTTGTCGGTTAAATCTTCAGTCAAATTGAATGGGGGACTAATAAACCACGACCGATGTAGTACAAGTGTAGAGGGCGGCGCTGCACGGGAGTCTCACCTCTCACCCCGCTCGTGGCGCGACAGTAAAGCCGTCATATCACAAAACCCAACCACTCCCAGTAATAAATGGCCTGGTAAAATAAACGGACAAGAAACCACCACATCCCTCCGTCTTTTTTTGCATTTCATCTCTCTGCATTTACTTTCTCCGGTTCATCTCCCACACTCGATCCCTAGCTACTACTCCTAAGGCCAGTTCTTTTGGCGGCTTCCCCAGCTTTTCCCACAAGACTAGTCATAGTGGAGAGTAACAATAAGGCGCCTCACTCATTTATTTGGGCTTCTAGACTACTACTCTGTCCTGGTTTATTCCTCACCATTGTAATTTGTGCTAAATTTTGACCAAAGATTTAACTGATAAAATGTTACTCAAAACACTTAGGCACGGTGCATCTAGGTGTGTAAGTCATCTTACGAAAACCAAATAATCCCAAAACACTTAGGCGCGGTGCATTAACTTCTACCTCGTTTCTTGTTTCTTGACATATCAACCAATAAGGCTGGTCATAGTGGGGAGTAACATATACTAGTATCATGCATATGATACTAGTGTATGATACTACATCCATAGTGCATAGTATCATAAAGTAGCATCATAGGTGGTCTCATTTATTGCCATGCATGACACATAGTAGCATAACATTTATTATGTTGCGGTATCTACCTATGTTACTATGACCCTCTCTCTCTTCTTTAATTTCCTGCCACGTAAGCATATTTGCGAGTCCCAAGTATATGATACTAGTTATGTTACCCCCACTATGGCCAGCCTAAGAGATAAAGAGTGTGCATGCTTCTAATGACTTGAGATATCAAACACGACATGCAGTGGTTAGTTCATTGCATGCAATACTATTAATTAGCAAATAAACATTAACATTTCTCGTTTTCTCCTCCTCCTTGGTCATGGTACACAGCCTAAGATGACTTACTCACCTAGACGGATGGAGTAGTGCATGTGACATGCACTAACATTTCATTAGTTAAATTTATGATCAAAATTTGACACAGATTACAATGGGGACCAATAAACCAGGACGGAGGTAGTAGTTATGGGATTACTAATCTAGAAGCCTAAAAGAATTGGCCCCTGGTACTCCTACTAGTAGTAGAACTCAAGTTCGAATTCCAATTGCACGGCACAACTTGTTAGGCAAAAAATTCGATACAGGGTGTAGGAAGCGGTTTGGGAATTTGCATGCCTTTCCAACCAGTGAGATGCTCCATACAAAGTACGACAGAGAAATAACCACAGAAAAGGAAGCTAAAAGTAAACAATAAAACGAGCATTTTTTGCATTTGTTTTGCATTGAATCGTTTCACAAGCTTGACTAGTGCTGATTTTCTACTTTTACAAAAACCGCATCGTAATGTTAAAACGTGAATTTGTGCATACATAAGTAATAGTAATACTCCCTCCGTCTAGGTGTACAAGTCTTCCCTCCTTCTTGGTCACCGTGCACAACCAAAGATGACTTATTGACCTGGACGAAGGGAGTAGCACAGTCTGCAAGCATATATCGAGAGAGACGTGTAGTCCGATAGTATATAGTAATGTTTGTGCTATATGCGTAATAATACACAATGTTTCCAAACTTTCCCTTTTACATACTTAATTAAGGACGCTAAAAATTCCTAAACATTCGGGATTTATCATTTGCGTCCCAAAACTAATAAGATCTCCTTACGAAACAAAAATTATACTCCTCCTAAAAGCCATGACGCTCGCAGGAGCGCTTGCAGCGTGCCACGAGTGCCCTGGTGCACGGCCGTTTCCCATCGCGCCGACACAACGCCTCTTCCTCAGCCTCGCAACTCGCGAGGTGCTGATTGGTGGCTTGCCGGTGGGCGAGCGCGATCTCACCGGTGTGGTGATCCGGCGCCAAGGGTAGATGAAGTGCTTGGGCCCGACTGCACTCAGGGCGTCGGCACGGGCGTCCTCCGCCACCCTCACGGCCCTCACACGAGCCTTCTGCCAAGGAACCAATTGCTTGACTCTCTCGGACGCGACATAGATCTCCCAGAAAGCTTGTTGCGCGGTGCGCTTCTCTTCCTCGGCCTTCTTCTCCGCCTCTATTTTGGCGCGCTCTGCTGGAGGAAAAGCCTCCCACAAGGCGACATCCATTTCTTTCCAAAGCTCCTCAAGGCTGGGGGGGGCTCGGCGGGCGGCGCGGCGTTCTCCTCGTAGCGGGGAGTCGACGCGTCCTCCGACGCGCGTGCTAGCGAGATTGGGAATACCAACGCGTCCACCTCGACGCGTCGCGGCGAGGAGCGGAACGCCGACACGTCCTCCTCGACTAGTGGCGGCAAGGAACGGAACGGCGACGCGTCGCGTTGCGGCGAGGAGCGGAACACCGACGCGTCCTCCTCGACTAGTGGCGGCGAGGAACGGAACGGCGACGCGTCGCGTAGCGGCGAGGAGCGGAACGCCGACGTGTCCTCCTCGACTAGTGGCGGCGAGGAACGGAACAGCGACGCGTGACCGTTCACGCGGTGCAGCGAGGGGCTCCTAGGGCTTGGGAGGGGTGATGCCATGGTGGTCGACATGAGAGGGAGGGGGGAGATAGCGATGAACGTGAACGTGAGAGGGAGGAGATAGCGATGTCGTGGGAGGCGTAGTATTTATAGCGAGCAGTGGCACACCTACGTAAGATATGGACTGAGCTGCACTGACTTAACTGCAGGTCCAGTTGCGTCACTGACATGTGGGCCAGTACACTGCTGAGCCCCTATGTCAGTGACCCAATGCACTTGAAGTTAAATAAAAGCTATGTGGGCATATTTGTTGGAGTAAATTATGGGGGAGCGAAGGGGTGGAAATATTGCTGGTCACAACGGATTGGACGAGCGTGGGGGGAGGAGAGTCATGCATGCAGATTTTTTCACACAGGGTGGAGTGGTGGGACCGCCGGAGGGAGAAGGAGAGTTTGGCAGGCATATTGTTTCCACACATGGAGAGGAAAAGATTTGGAGACGAACGGGCTTCCTGCAGGTATGGGGAACGGTGCATAATAAGTCATCTTGCATGACGGGCTAGGTATAGTCTCAAGTCATTAAAAACATATACGCCCCACACATGTTCATATTTCAAGGTGCACTAAATTATTGCATGCGATGATTAAGGCTGGCCATCATGGTGGTATCTTAGCTGGTATCATGCACACGGGAATAGCAAACATGCTGATGTGCAAAGAATTAAAGGAGAGAGGGGGTTAGAGTAACTAGTGTTCATGCATGCATTGGTAAACACATTTTTTTGTGAAGAACGACAACATTAGTTGAGTACTTTTGCAGACTTCAAAAACTATTCCACCGCCTCTACTATCTTGCTAAGAGTAGGTGAAATTTTTGAGTCGAGCCCTTTAAACTAGAAGGGATGTAGTGGTACTCTAATAGCTAGGTGTGTAAGTCATCTTACGAAAACCAAATAATCCCAAAACACATAGGTGCGGTGCATTAACTTCTACCTCGTTTCTTGTTTCTTGACATATCAACCAATAAGAGATGAGGGTGTGCATGCTTTTAATGACCTGAGACTATCAAACATGACATGCAGTGGTTAGTTCATTGCATGCAATACTATTTAATTAGCAAATAAACATTAATGTCTCTCGTTTTCCCCTCCTCCTTGGTCACGGTGCACTGCCTAAGATGACTTACTCACCTAGACGGAGGGAGTATCAACATTCACAATGTCAAAACAATATTTTTACACTCATTATAAAACTTAGTTCTTATACTCATTATAATCATTATTGTAGATATTGATATTTTTAGTATAAATTTGGTCATGGGATTTCATTGATGCCTGTCAAAGCGTGGAGGAAGCGGAGCTTAGGGCTTGCATTGCCGGTCTCTACATAGGTATTTCTCTTCATAATCCTGCAATTTTAGAGACTGATTGCGCTTTTGTGGTAGCGTCTCTTGCATCGGGGGACTATGACAGGTCTGCTATGCGTGACCTGAAGATGAAAGCGTTGAGCATCTCTAAGTTGATCAACAATCTTCAATTGTCAAAGATTAGTCGTTCAGCCAATAAGGTGGCACACTTAATCGCTAAGTATAGCTTTGACAATAGATTAGATGGTATTCTTGTAAATAATGTACCGCCCTGTGTGGTGAATATTGTATCAAATGAGTGTACTGGTGTGGCTGGTTAATTAATATAAGGTGGTGTTCAAAAAAAGTATATATTTGGTCAAACACTTTGCAAACGGTTGACCCGAGTAAAAAGGACCAGAGGGAGTATCATGCATGCGGAGTAGGCAAAAAAAATTGCTCATTTATAGCCGGTCGAAGTCTCAAAGGGCGCGACCACGCGAGGGAGGCGAAGGTCATGGGAGGCGCGGCAGTTGACGGAATTAAGTGAAGTTACATCCATGCGCCGGCATGGCGTGCGAACAGGCAGAAGTTATACCATCAGGCCTACGATATGGGTCTAGTAGACATGACATCTAGTGGGTCCCGCATAGTTCTCGAGAACTCTTTGGGGGCTTGCAGTCGTTTATCCACCGGGCAAGCCAGCAACCCCACGCCGTTCGCACTCCCTACTCGTCCCCGTCATCTACCTCACAACAACTCGCTCCCAGTCGTCCCATCCTTTCACATTAGTTCGCTCCCAGTTTTTGCGGGGTACAACAGTTCAACTAGTCCTAACCCTCCTCCAAAATCCATGGCCTCCCAAATCTCCATGGTCGCCACTGAGTACCAGGTTAGAGCCATCACCGGCGATCAGTTCATCATCATCTACACACGTGGATCCGCGACGGTGAAAGCATGGCTTGCTCGCTTCCTACGCATGTTCAACAGTTCAACGGATGAGTGGGTCGCTGGGCTAGATGTTGAGTACACCACAGTCCCGGGACGAGAGAAGGATCTAAAGGACGAAGAGAGGAAGAAGCCCGCCATGATCCAGGTTTGCGTACATAACATTTGCTTGGTCTACCACATATGCCATGCCGACGATGAGTGCCAGGATTTTAAGAACTTCCTCAAGGACAAAAGAGTGAAATTCGTTACTGTAGGCTTTAAGAACGACAGGGACGTCCTGCGTCGGATAGGTCTCGTTGTAGGCCAGCCCTTCGATCTCCAGAAGGCAAGCCTGGTGTCCTCCTCTCAACCTTCAATGTTGACCCTAGCAGCAGCCATGATTGATCCTTCGTACGCTAAACTGAAGAAACCTCATCACGAATTTCATCATGCATGGGAGTCGAAGACATTAGATGAAGATCACATCCTGTACGCAGCAATGGATGCCTAACTTTGTTTAAATATCTACATAGGTTGGATGAAGAAGCAGAACCCAGTGTCCAGTTCAAGCAAAGAAGCGTCGGCGAAGAGGAAGAGGAAGAGGGACGAGGACGAAGTCGAGGACGTGGACTCGGACTCCGAGTAGGTGGCAGTGCCGTCGCTCATGCTGGTTCTACTACACTGTCAAGCGGACTAGTTGCTTAGTTTATTTTCAAGGGTGTGTTGTGGTGAGGCCCAAGCAGAACTATGTTTATGTTCTTTCTCGTTATTTGAACTCTTTAGTACGTAGAGTAGTACTAGTACTATGTCTTACTACTGTTCTTCTTGCAGTTGGTACTACTACTCGTACCTTCGTGTTCCTACTGTACTTAATACATTCGTACTAGTAGTATAATTTGGGTCAGTCGATTTGTGAAAGAAGTTTGACGGAGCGAAGGAAGAAGATGGCAGAAGAGGTGGAAGAAGCCCTTCTAGCCATCCATGTTGCATCAAATGGCTCACAGGAGTCGACTGACCCAAATTGCTCCTTTAGATTGCAGGATCCACGTGGCATTCAAGGTCTCGGAGGTAGATTCCGCGTCCGCACCCGGTTTGCAGGCTCGACACGTGCGCGACCGACTTCACCGCGACAGCCACCATGCACGCCTCCTCCGCGCGGGCGGAGACGACAATGACACACTAGTTCCTCCTCGCCGGCGTGCTAGAGCACGCGCTCGTCCTCCTCTTCGTATGCTGCGTGCATAGACGCGGCTCCACCAGCTGCTCACGTGCTTGGCAGCGTGGCGGCATGGCGAGGAGGGACTGCAGACGGCGTGAGCGGGCGAGCCTTTGGCTTCATGGCATAGGGATGGCGGCGACACGGCGGTGATGGGCGAGAAATTGTTGTCCGGAGCATGCGGGCGCCGGCATGCGCAACGGCGGTGGCGGCATATTGATGAGTGCACGTATGGGAGCTTACTTTAGTTTTATATGAGGTTGGTCAAACTTAAAAGAAAATCGTACTGGTACACATAAACATTAGACTTAGGCAGCACTTTTATTAAAAAAAATTGAAGTTAGTACCACAGCCACGATATGGAATCCTATGCAAGCGCGTGAACCGCAGCCACGCGGTCGACCGAACGGTGCGTCACCGTGTCGCGCTCGAAGGACATCCACCGAACCTTTTTGTGTGTGTGAAAACAATCCTCGAATATCACTCAACGTTTTTTTCCCTAGGAAAGTTCTTGACGCTGCAATATTTCCATATATTTGAATTTAGCTCCAGTTTGTGTTTATTTGGATTTGGGCGTTTTAGGTGCGCCCTAGTTTTTTTTAATACTTATTTTGTGTGTGTGACTGTGAGAGAACGTGTGTATGTGTCCATATGTGTGTTGTGGCAGAAGGGCAATGTGGAGACGGTGTGCGTGTGATACAGACATAGAGAGGTGTGAATGTGCAAATGATCATGCATGAGTGAGACATAGACAGATGCCGATACGTTGTGTATACATGAGAGAACGGTCTTCTACTTTACTTGTGTGTGTGTGTGTGTGTGAGAGAGAGAGATACAGAGAGAGAGAGAGAGAGAGGAGCATCCGTAACATAACAACCATCTCTCTCGATTCGTCCGCCCCTCGCACGATCGCATGCAACATATGCATCAACGCACACATTTTGACACCCTCACTCGGCCCCTGCCCACCTCAAGGCCCGCACAATCTCTCCGTGAATACCCATTTCTCTCCTTAGGTTTGTTTTCGCTCAATATCTGACACACACACACACACACACACACACACACACACACACACACACACACACACACACACACACACACACACACACACACACGCGCGCACACACGCACGCACGCACGCACGCAGCACACCACACACACACACTCCCCCGAGCACACAATTCATCCCCATCCAAGGTTATACGGCGACCACTCTCGCTTGTGTTTCTTTGCACCCCAACATGCACAACACCTCAATCTTCAAAGAGGGTATCGAGCAGATCGAAGACGGCGACCACACCACGCTAGAGAATGTGGGGTCGTTTGGAAGCAGGGTGATGTGACGACGGCTGACTGACTCCACCCCCCACCCTCTCTCTCTCTTGCACAAAATTACCAATCCCTCTCTCCCCCGCACAAAATTGTCAATCCCTCAACCCATGAGATCCTTCCCCTCTCGTCCATGTTTTTCCAGCTCTCTCATCAAACATGTTGTCTCTTATCCTTCCACGTATACAGAATCACGTATATTACATGTCTTCATCTTTCTCACAGACCTAACTTCTTCCTCTCTCTTTCTCTTTCTCTCTCTCTCTCTCTCTCTCTCTCTCTGTGTCTCGTTAGGTTTGTCTCCTACTCTCTCGTCCACATACATACAATCTTTCCTGCCCTATCTGCTCCATCTTCAAAAGCTCTCTCTGCACGTTTCATTCACACAATGGGATATGTCAAAATGTTGCTTCTATAACGGCTGATGTAGAGTTTTGGTTGTTTTTGTTGCATCCTACAAAGTAATAACTATGAAATGCATTTAGATTCTCATTTGACTGTGATTATGTGAGTTTGAGCATGTTGTGAAGTACTATAGACCTCGTATACATCTTGGGATTCGACAATGATAGTAACTATTGAATTGTATAGACCATTACATTCGAAGTCAATAGCCTAATATATTTATTTCACAATTTCAACAAATGATTAGTTCACTACAAACTAAGAAAACAAATGTGTACTCACTCCATTTTTATTTTAGTCCGCGTATTAGCATTGGTCAAAGTCAAGTTTTGTAAACTCTCAGAAAGCTTATAACAAAAAATATTAACATATACAATAACAAATAAATACCATTAGATTCATTATTGAATGTACTTCCACATCATTCATATTTGTTATGGTAAATGTTTATATTTTTATATAAACTTGGTCAAATTTTAGGAAGATTGACTTCGGTCAAACCTAATATGCAGAGTTTACTACTACTACTCGCTAGTTGCTTAGCCGAATCACTCAACACGCCACACGGGGAGTCCAGTGTCACAAAATTTTGAGGTCGGCGGGAAAATCTCCCACGACCCTGATTCGAGCAGTGGGAAGTTACCATCATAGCCTTTGGAACAGGCCTACGGACGACGCTTGGTAGGGGGCTGTTTTCGTAACTTCAGGTTCACGCTACCCAGCCAGCCCCACCCCGGCACCCAGAGTAGTACACTTGAATACTCCCCATTTTCTATCCCCACCGCAAAATAGACTTCTCCACGGCACCGCAGCCTTCATGCTCCTCCCCTTTACATCGGCGCACTCGTCCACCGCAGCGCATCTGCCTCATCGACGACCTCGTACGCCGCACTGGAGCCGGTCCACCGTCATCGTCGTAGACGGAGCCTCTTCCCCAGCATCGTCTTCCACGGTCTCGGATCTGCTTCCCGGAAGCCGACACCAAGCGCAAAAGTACCACCGTCGTGGACAATGAACTGACTCCCGTTACCGACCATGACTCACAGAGGCCACCGCGACCATCGTTCTCCTCCTCGATTGGTAATGTGTGTATTGAAGCACTTCGCAGTACATGTGCAGTTCCAATTTTTTTCATGCCTACCCTTCAATTTTCCTAGGTGCTATTGTTCCCGTAAAAGTAATTGGTTATAGCCTCCATTGTCCAACAGAATATCAGCTTGTAATTGTGCGTCGCTCCTGTATCGCACTGTGCTTGGGTAGGTTTTTCATCTGCAACCAGCAGTGTGGCAAATGATGGAAAGGTTTTTAGAACTAGCAAGATGCCCATGTGTTGCATGCATCAAGATGCATTTGTATGAGTAGTTTATCTTGTGGGAGAAAAGGATGAACGAGGGAAGGCCTTATTTGCAAATCTGGAGAGGGGTATGGGTATCTTTTTTTATCTATCTATGCTGAGAACTATCCTCTACTCTCTAGTATCTACTTCTCGATCTCAGCATTGTAAACTCTTTTTGAAAGCGCCGCGTGTTGCGATTCTGTTGGAGATGTTCTAACATGGCAGACGAGTGCTTTAATGTTGCCCACAAGATGCGCGAGTATTACTAGTAGTATTTTTCTTGCCATGTTGATATTTTAAAACCACGAGTGTGAACATGCAGAGGAGCAATGAAGACCAAACACGGGATACTCGGGACATTTTCAAGGAGCATGGCAAGTTAAAGAGGAGCTGCACCGAACCTATAAAACAAGCTTTGGTAAGTAACACCCTTTCAATTACTTTTGTTTAGCCTTGTGTTCTTCGATGTGTATATGTTGTAGTTTCTGTTTCTCTTAAGCGTGGTGTTCTTCGATGTGTAATAAGAAGAGTCTTAATCATCCTAATGCTTTCGTTTTTAACTTGATGTAGGAAGTGGGTGTTCTCACCTTGTAGTCTGTTTTTATATTTCTTTTCCTTTTGAATTCACTTCTCGGAGTTCTGTTTATCTGGCTTCTACTAAATGGATCTAGGTTTCTCTGAGTATTGATCTAAAAAAGAAGTAACTTCATGTCAGGATGCAGTTCCTGCGAGGAGGGAAGTATGGTCAACCTCGAGATCATGTTTCCAAAATGAGGCTGGATTACACACAAGGTGCCAGTTCCCTAATGATGCTGGATTAGACACAAGGTGCAAATTCCCAGATGATGTTGGATTACACACAAGCCAAGTGGAGTCGTCAGCTGTTCGTGTCCTCGTGGCATTAGTAAAGGCTGAAAGAAAGCGTGCAACAGCCCTTGAGAATGTAGCTGAGTTCCTGAAGAAGCGAAAAGAGCAATCAGATGCTCTCTTCACCCAAGCCAAAGAAGAGATGGAAGAAGCCAGAAATAAGCTAGCAGAGGCAGAGCAGGCTAGGCATCTCCTGCTATCTAAAATTGTTGTCAATACAAAATTTCCTTCATAATAGCTAGGTTCAAATGTTTATCCAGTCAGCATGCCTGTTGTGATGTTTGTGCATCTACTAATGTGGCACAAAATTGTTTTTTTAGGTCATGTAATAACAGCAATTACTTTCCAAACAATAACAAACGAAGCATTGGACATGGTATAGTTCACGCGCAAGCCCGACATTCCAAGTTCAACTTCCACATCAAACTCATGTTCATAGATATCTGCACCTTCATACATAATGTCCACAACCATGATTCACTTCAAAGCCTAAAAAAATGTGAGGAGAGTTATAAATAAAGAAAAACCTCTACTAGTTCCTTCTACCAGTGCGAGCACAACAAGTCAAGACCATGCGTAAATTAATTATATTTTAGTCATTTTTTGTGTTCTAAAATGGTTGCCGGCTTGCGGAAGGACATGTTGCCGGCACACGCGCGGATTCAATGAAGGCAGGCGGGGCAGTATTAAGCTGGTTGCACGCGGCGAGGAGGCGTGCTCAGCCGGGCCTGCAGCGAGTGCGGCCCTCTTGGCCGGCGCGCTGGTTCAATGCCTGCGCTATGAGAGGTCGCGTCCGTGTCAGGGCAATCACTCCTCTAGTCCTTTTTTGTTTGGGTATAACAAAATCTCGTTTTCCATTCACATTTTACAAGTAAAATTCGTGGACAAACTTTGACCCAAAGTACGATCGGGACTAGTAAACCAGAATGGAGGTAGCAGTTTTTTTTAATCAAAGAAGGGTTTTCCCTTACGATTACTGAAAACCAACATCTAAATCTAAACCATAGTATTTGCCCTAGAACTACCAGGTTCAACATCTTATAACATAAACCCATACAACCATACGCCAAGGAGGTATGTAGTACTATGAATTCCATTTTCGCTCCATACCAATCGTTCCAAAAACTACTTACTACTTATAACGTGCCATTGAAAATCGGAACTCTTAACCCCGCTAAAAAACGATATTTTAAATGTGGCTACTCGATCTGTGGCAACTGGCGAACCACCACGCTCCAAGTCGTTCACCTGTGGTCCCGACCATCAACTCCTACAAAGGTGCTCCACCACGTACCCGGTACCCGTGAATGCAGCAATCGTGCACCTAGGGTTTTAGGGTTTATTTGTTAACGTTGCCTTTACGTAACACTCATGTGTGCGAGACAGTGAGAGGCCGACTGCGTGTGTGCGCCTCTTCTCTTCGTATATGTACTCCACCGTTTGTCTGGTGTCAAAAAAATTATAATAACTACTAGCAATGTGCCAATGCGTTGCCAAATGAACAAAGTAGATTAATACATATTCACCAATTTGATAGAAAAAAAGTCTAGTTTTGAAATACGTATATCACTAAAAATATGTTATGTTTCACTCAAAATATATTCCTTTGGCGGTTTTGATGAGATAAGGGAGGAATGTTGTTGGTTTCAAGATTCGAGAAGTGGTATATGTCTAATTTCTACTCTTACTAGCAAGATGCCCGTGCGTTGCACGGAACATCAAGATCTTGTGGGAGAAAAGGATGAACAAGGGAAGGCCTTATCTGCAAATGTGGTGAAGAGTGTGGGTAAATTGCCATATTTTCCTTCCTATCCGTCAGATATAAATCGGACGACCTACATTGCAGGATGGCAGGCCCACCATCATCACCAACTCTATTTTTTATCCCTACTCTTATAAAAAGCATTGTCGGTGATGATCGTGTGCCTGCCATCCTGCAATATAGGCCGTCTGATCTATATCTGACGGATAGGAAGGAAACTATGGCAATTTTGCAAAAAGATACCCACACCCCTCTCCACATTTGCAAATAAGGTCTTCCCTCATTCATCCTTTTCCCCCACAAGATAAACTACTCATACAAATGCATCTTGATGTTCCGTGCAACACATGGGCATCTTGCTAGTTGTTGCAAAAAGCCCATGTGTGTGTGAGAGAGCGGGAGAGTGGAGGAGGACGGAGTGCATGTGTGACAAAGACACAAGTAGTGTGTGTGCGATAGGTATCAGCTTAAAATGAGGCGATAGTGTGTGTGTGCACGATCGAGAGGGCGTGTCTCAAGAAGGGAAGAAAAAGCTACATAGATACAAGGAGCGGGCGAGAGACATGTATGCGATGGTGGAAGCATGAGTGTGCGGGTGTATAAACCTATCTAGAGGCTAGCTAGTCAAAAAATGTTTGTGAGAGAAATACGAGTCGGGGTGCGAAAGCAAGAGTTTTGTGTCTGTGAGAGAGAGACGGTAGTCGGGAAGGGGAGTGGAAGCAGGAGTTGTGTGTGTGTCTGTTAGAGAGAGAGGAGACGGTAGTCGGGGCTGTCTGATCGGTGTCAGTCTGGGATGAAGACGAAAAGGAGACCGCAACAAATGTTGTGTCTACAGGAGAGAGAGAGAGAGAGAGTAATTTTAGTGGTATGAGTCATATGTAGAGACATATAGGGTGTGAGAGAGAATCCCATAGAGAGAAAGACAAAGTGAAAGACGAGTGGAGACTATGTGTGTGGCGGTGAAAAAGAAAGCTTAGGTACCAAGTGATACCAGAGAACAGTAGAGGCGTGAGAGATAATGAAAACCGTGTAATGTATAATGATAGGGAGAGTGTGACACTTCTCAAGGGAGGCGTCAAGAGACAATGTTTGCAAGGATAGGAGAAACATGAAGTGAGCGTGCGGGTGAGCTGGAGAAAAGAGAGTGATAGCTACCTGAAGGAGCATGCATGCGAGAGAGATGGGCGTGAAAGGAGTGAACAAAAAAGGGATTCGAATATTTGAATTCGAGATGATGATACATGTAGTCCATACTCGAACCAAAATTGATCTATCAAACATGCGTACTCATATGAATTCACGCACATCTATGTTATTTAATATGTAGATATTACTGATCCATACATTTTAGTAGAACATAATTTGGTTAAATTTTTTCGAATTCAACCTTAAGATTTCGAGATCGTTGTATTTCTAAATCATATTATACATATAAAGGAGCAGAATTCTTTGTTGTGCTTTTGAAAGTATATAAAAAAATGATGTATATAGAATGTAATTCCAATTGAAAATGGATCCTGCCCGAAAAACAAATAGTAGAATACAAACGGGATTCGAATTGAGTTGGCACGGTAAATGTGCACCGTGCAACATTTGAACGAAGCGGGGAAAGTCGCAGTAACCGCCCGAAACCAAAATCTGCAAGATGGAAATCACTACTGCCTATCCCTGCCACGCAAAGCCTATCTGCTGGATATTTATAGGTTTCGATAGGGGTAGGTTTGTAATTTCACCCAAACGTGACGTAACCGCCTCTCACCCGGATTCATACACGGTGGGCGCCAAAACACAGTGTGCCCTCAGCCGAAATCGACTCCCTCCCCGATTCATATTCATACACGGTGGACCCCAAAAAAAAACTCTCGTCGGCAAATATTTGGTGTATGCGAGATTACCGTCCTATCCCCAACTGACAAATGTTGCTGTGATGTAGTAGAAATTTGAAACGGGGGCTAAATTTGTAAATTTCCTCGCATTTGAGACAAGCGCGCCCTGAATACATGGTTCCCCCCTGAGGGAGTTCCGGACTAGGGGGTGTCCGGATAGCCGAACTATCATCATCGGCCGGACTCCAAGACTATGAAGATACAAGATTGAAGACTTCGTCCCGTGTTCGGATGGGACTTTCCTTGGCGTGGAAGGCAAGCTTGGCGATACGGATATGTAGATCTCCTACCATTGTAACCGACTCTGTGTAACCCTAGCCCTCTCCGGTGTCTATATAAACCAGATGGCTTTAGTCCATAGGACGAACAACAATCATACCATAGGCTAGCTTCTAGGGTTTAGCCTCCTTGATCTCGTGGTAGATCTACTCTTGTAACCCACATCATCAATATTAATCAAGCAGGTCGTAGGGTTTTACCTCCATCAAGAGGGCCCGAACCTGGGTAAAAACACCGTGTCCCTCGCCTCCTGTTACCATCCGCCTAGACGCCCAGATCGGGACCCCCTACCCGAGATCCGTCGGTTTTGACACCGACATTGGTGCTTTCATTGAGAGTTCCTCTGTGTCGTCACCGATAGGCTCGATGGCTTCTTCGATCATCATCAACGACGTAGTCCAGGGTGAGACCTTCCTCCCCGGATAGTTCTTTGTATTCGGCGGCTTTGCACTGCGGGCCAATTCGCTTGGCCATCTGGAGCAGATCGAAAGTTACGCACCTGGCCGTCAGGTCAGATTTGGAAGTTTGAACTTCACGGCTGACATCCGCGGGGACTTGATCTTCAACGGATTCGAGCCACAGCCGAGCGTGCCGCACTGTCACATCGGGCATGATTTAGCTCTACCGCCAGATAGTACCATGGAGGCCGCACTCGAGCCCACTCCGATCCTCAATTCGGAGCCGACCGCGCAGATCGAGGACGGATGGCTAGACATCGCCTCGGGTGCTGCAACCTCTACAGCGATAGAGCCAAACACTGACTTTGTCCCTCGTAAAGCTCGTGACTCCAACGTGCTGGACTCCTCGCCGGACTCCGAACCCCCCGCGCCCGCCCTGATCGAATCCGATTGGGCGCCGATCGTGGAGTTCACTGCAGCGGACGTCTTTCAACACTCACCTTTCGGCGACATCTTGAGTTCGCTAAAATATCTCTCGTTATCAAGAGAGCCCTGGCCGGACTGCGGTCAGGACGGTTGGGATGCGGACGACGAAGAAATTCAAAGCCCACCCACCACCCACTTGGTAGCCGCTGTCGATGATTTAACCGACATGCTAGACTACGACTCCGAGGACATCGACGGTATGGACGACGACGCCGGAGACGACCAAGAACCAGCGCCCACTGGGCACTGGACAGCCACCTCATCGTATGACATATACATGATGGATATCCCAAAATATGGGAATGGCGAAGGAACAGAGGAGGATGACCCCTCCAAGAAACAGCCCAAGCGCCGGCGTCAGCGGCGCCGCTCTAAATCCCGCCATAGCAAGAATGAAGATTCCGGCACCGGAGATAATAATACACCGGATAGCGCCGAAGACAACCCACTCCAGCAAGATCAAGCACAGGAGGAAGGGGACGCCATCCCTCATGAGAGAGCGGCCGAAGAAGAGGTAGAGGACTACATGCCTCCCTCCGGAGATGAGGCAAGCCTCGACGACGATGAATTTGTCGTGCCTGAGGATCCCGTCGAACAAGAGCGTTTTAAACATAGGCTTATCGCCACGGCGAACAGCCTCAAGAAAAAGCAGCAATAGCTTAGAGCTGATCAGGATCTGCTAGCCGACAGATGGACTGAAGTCCTCGCGGCCGAAGAGCATGAGCTCGAACGCCCCTCCAAAAGCTACCCTAAACGCAAGCTGCTCCCCTGATTAGAGGAGGAGGCTTACGAACCCGCATCACCAGGAGACAATACGGCTGACCGACCACCCCGTGGTCGCGACAGAGTGGCCTCTAGGCCCTTCACCAGACCCGTACCCCGGCATCGCTCGTAAAGCACACGTCCATAGGGGAACACTCCGGACTTGCGAGATATATTGGAGGATAAGGCAAGACAATAAAGATCGATCTATGGATCGCGTGGGCGTCCCATGATACGTGACGACAATCGTTGCGCCGGACACAGTAAGTCCGGCCGGGCCAAACAAAATAGACCAAGCTCCCTTGAGCTCCGTCGTGATATCGCCCAGTACAGAGGCGCCGCACACCCACTATGCTTCACAGATGAAGTAATGGATCATCAAATCCCCAAAGGGTTTAAACCCGTCAATATTGAATCCTACGATGGCACAACAGACCCCGCGGTTTGGATTGAAGACTATCTCCTTGACATCCACATGGCCCGCGGTGACGATCTTCACGCCATCAAATAACTCCCCCTCAAGCTTAAAGGACCAGCCCGACATTGGCTCAACAGCTTGCCAACAAAGTCAATTGGGAGTTGGGTGGACCTGGAAGCCGCATTCCTCATAACTTCCAGGGCACTTATGTGCGACCACTAGACGCTGACGACCTAAGCCACATAATTCAGCAGCCAGTCGAATCGGCCAGGCAATTCTGGACACGGTTCTTAACCAAGAAAAACCAAATCATCGACTGTCCGGATGCGGAGGCCCTCGCGGCCTTCAAGCATAACATCCACGATGAGTGGCTTGCCCGGCACCTGGGACAGGAAAAGCCGAAATCCATTGCAGCACTCACATCACTCATGACCCGCTTTTGCGCGGGTGAAGACAGCTGGCTAGCACGTAGCAATAACCTCAGCAAAAATTCTGGCAGTCCGGACGTCAAGGACCGAAATGGTAGGCCGCGTCGCTACAAAAACAAACGCCGCATTAACGGCGATCATATTGAGGATACGGCAGTCAATGCCGGATTCAGAGGCTCTAAACCCGGTCAGCGGAAAAAGCCATTCAAAAGAACTACTCCGGGTCCGTCCAATTTGGACCGAATACTTGACCGCTTGTGCCAGATACATGGCACCCCCGAAAAGCCAGCTAACCACACCAACAGGGACTGTTGGGTATTCAAGCAGGTAGGCAAGTTAATTGCCGAAAACAATGACAAGGGGCTACATAGTGATGACGAGGACGAGACCCAACCGCCGAACAATAGAGGACAGAAGGGTTTCCCCCCATAGGTGCGGACGGTGAACATGATATACGTAACGCACATACCCAAAAGGGAGCGGAAGCGTGCACTCAGGGATGTCTACGCGATGGATCCAGTTGCCCCGAAGTTCAATCCATGGTCCTCCTGCCCGATCACTTTTGACCGAAGGGACCGCCCCACCAGCATCCGCCATGCCGGATTCACCGCACTGGTCTTAGACCCAATCATCGATGGATTTCACCTAACCAGAGTCCTGATGGACGGCGGCAGCAGGCTGAACCTGCTTACCAGGATACTGTGCGCAAAATGGGCATAGACCCCTCAAGGATTAAACCTACCAAAACGACCTTTAAAGGCGTCATACCAGGTGTAGAAGCCACTTGTACAGGCTCAACTACACTAGAAGTGGTCTTCGGATCCCCGGATAACTTCCGAAGCAAGGAGTTAATCTTTGACATAGTCCCGTTCCGCAGCGGCTATCATGCCTTGCTCGGACGTACTGCGTTTGCAAAGTTCAACGCGGTGCCGCACTACGCATACCTCAAGCTCAAGATGCCAGGCCCTCGAGGAGTCATCACGGTCAACGGAAACACTGAACATTCTCTCCACATGGAGGAACATACAACGGCTCTCGCGGCAGAAGTGCAATGCAACCTCTTAAGGCAATTCTTGAGTTCGGCCTTTAAGCGGCCGGACACGGCTAAGCGCGCCCGGAGTAACTTACAACAAGACCACCTGGCACGTTCCGAGCACGCGTAGCAGTGCGGCCCCAACCCCAGCTCCTGTGAAACGTTAAAGCAGATCCTTCGCGTACACCATTACGCTCTGAAGATACCATTGGCATGGGGAGAGGGGCACGACCATGCAAACCCAGACCGCGGCTCAACCGCACCAGGGGCTCTCAAGTGTGTCGGTCTTTTTTCTTTTATTTTTACCTTTTATTTTTTACACACAGGACTCTATTTGTCAGAGGCCCTGTCCGGCAGTAGATCTGCCGAACTCACGATGCAACAGCCAGGGAAGGATAAAGGCTACAACGAATATACAGGTGGTCTCTGTTACGAGCACTTTTATACACCAATCTGCAGGCTACCCCTGGAGGGGGACATGTTTAACAGTCCCATACCTTGCTTATCGCACTATTTGTATCGTTCTGCATCCGCAGCAGCACTTATTGAATAAAACAATGCAACACCTTTTTGCTTATAATTGCATTTCCTTTTCATACATATGTTCATTCACGACATATTGCATTCGTACACTTTGGTACGGCTAATACACATCAGGGGCTTATGTTCCCCGAATCATGGTGTGATGAGTCCGAACACTTTCACAAGTGCGACACCCCGAACTTATAGCACTATATGCATCAGCTCTGAATCATGTCTTGGGTCAATAGTTGGGTTTGCCCGGCTCCCATGTTCTGGTACCTTACGTTCCGTTATATCGGCTAAGGTAGCACTGGGAGAACCACTGCGATTGCGCTCCAGTTGAGCTGGGTTAACGCCTCAGTGGAGAAAGCTAAAACTGACCATCATGATGAGGCTAGAGCCGGTCGCTGTTCGAGAGGTTTTTTGTGAGTCCTTAAAGACTTATGCCGCTTAGAGCGAGGAGCCGAATACTGTCCGGCCAAGGCGTGGATAGCGCCCCAAATTCAGCCTTCCGAAGACTAGGGGCTTCGCCGAAATTTAAAATTATAGAATTCTATGGCTAAGTGAGAGTGTTCAAGCATTATAAGTCCGGTTGCCTTGTTCGCTGTGTCGAGCGCCTCCCTAGATGGACCCAAAAATGGGAGCAAGAGCGCTCGAGTTTATCCCGAACACTCCAGCACTCGTGGCATGGGGGCTGAAGCCGACGACTTGCCATCTCTCAGATTTGATAAACAGCCGCACAGAAGGTAATATTTTAAATTAACAAGCGTTGCTTAGCGCATATGAACCAAGTTTTCAGCGCACGGGATAACAAAATGCGAGTCTACTCAAATATTACATCTTTGGAGCACTCACCCACAATAGTGCGGGCGCCCTTCAGCACACTCTTATAATACATCTCGGGCGTGCGGTGCTCCTTGCCCTCTGGTGGCGTGTCCGTCACGAGCTTCTGGGCATCCATCTTGCCCTAGTGCACCTTTGCGCGGGCAAGGGCCCGGCGGGCACCTTCAATACAAGCGGAATGCTTGATGACTTCAACCCACGGGCACGCATCCACCAGCTGCCGCACTAGGCCGAAGTAGCTCCCAGGCATGGCCTCCTTCGGCCACAGCCGAACTATGAGGCCCTTCATGGCCTGTTCGGCCGCCTTGTGGAGCTCGACCAGCTGTTTCAGCTGGTCGCTAAGGGGCACTGGATGTCCGGCCTCAGCATACTGAGACCAGAAGACCTTCTCCGTCGAGCTCCCCTCCTTGGCCCGGTAGAATGCGGAAGCATCGGACACGCTGCGAGGAAGATCTGCGAACGCTCCTGGAGAGCTCCGAATTCGGGTAAGCGACAGGTAATTAACACTCACATGCTTACTTTGCATGAAAAATGCCTTACCCGCTGCTATTTTCTTTACCGCCTCGATCTCCTGGAGGGCCTTGTAGGCTTCGGCCTTAGCGGCTTTGGCACTCTCAAGAGCCGTTGCAGGCTCAGACTCTCTAGTCTTCGAGTCACGCTCCAGGCTCTCATGTTTCTTCACGAGATCCTGGAGCTCTTGCTGTACCTCCGCCACCCGCGCCTCCTGTTTCTCTCGCTCGGTGTGCTCCGCAGCCGCATTGCGTTCGGCCGCGGCCACCGCCTCTTTCGGGGTCTCCACCTCGTTAGTGGCCCCTGCAATACCCACGTTATCATTGTCATTCTTTTTGCAACCAAAATCCTTTTCTGTAAGGTGCAATTTTAATAAGGTGTTACTCACCTTCCTTGTCCTCGAGCTGCTTCTTGGCACGGCCGAGCTCGTTCTCGGACCGCTCGAGGTTCTTCTTCACAGTATTGACCTCCGCAGTCAGTGCGGCAAAGGTCAGCAGCGCAGCCTGCAATCCCATATTGACATATTTTTCATGACTCCTGCGTTTATCTTTCTAAAGATCCTCAGTCCGGCTTTTCTTTCCGAACACCGAACCGAGCATCAGGGGCTACTGTCTATGCGGTACCATTTTACATATATTGAAATTCTTACCTCAAAGCCTGGTAGAAGGCTGCTGCAGGCTTCGGTCAGCCCGCTCTTGGCGAGCTGAACCTTCTGAATCACCGCACTCATAACAGTGCGGTGTCCCTCTTCGATGGAGGCGCCGTTGAGCGCCTCCAGCAAATTATCCAGCACCTCCAGTTGGACGGAGGCAGCCGGCGTCGCGGTCTTGCCCTTCTTACGAAGGGGTCGCCTGCCGGACTCCGGAGCCACTGTGGCCTCCGGGGCCGAGTCCGGTGCAAAGTCCGGGAGGTTGTCCTGTGACACCTCCGGGGCCTCCTCCTCCTGGTAGGTCCCTTCCTGGGACCCCACCTCGGCGTCGTCCGCGGCACGGGGGGTGGAGGCAGTTGGAAGGGAATCCATATCCGACGCACCCAAGGACCCGCTCAACGAAACGGGAAGATCATCCTTAGGCGGACTGCAGGGTTGTATGTGGCATTAGAAAGACATTATGTGGCGAAAAGTAAAAACCTTGAAGTTATTTGGGAGTCCGGATACTTACGATCTCACCAGGGGCTTGGCCCTTGGAGGCCAGTCCTTGTCGTCGTCACTGGCGTTGGCGGAGCAGTCCGGGGGAAGAGTTTTTCCCCTCTTGGACCCTTCGGCCTCCCTTGTTGGGGAAGCCTTCCTTTCCTTCTCTCCCCCCGCTGGGGAACAGGCTTTCTTCTTATCCTCCTCGCCTTGGTGGGAGGAGTCGGCCTCGGATTCATCATCCGATAGCACCTAAAAACAGGAACTCTTTCGAGTCCCCGTTCCCTTCTTCTTGGCCTTCTTCTCCAGCACCACCTGCGGTGCCGGCGCCAGCAGCCCCGTTAGGCGGGCGTCAGCTGGGTCCTCCGGCAATGGGGCCGGACAGATAGCCTGTCCGGCCTTCTTCAGCCAGTCCTGTCAAAGGAAAGGGAGTTTAGATCCCGCAAAGAGTCAAACTATGGAAAACAAGCATCCCTTAAAGGACAAAATAACTTAACTTATCAGCTGGACGCTCCAAGCTGAATCCGCGATCTTCGGTAGCAGATGTGGGAGCCTCGGTGCCTTTGAACAGCACCTTCCAGACCTCTTCGTACGTAGTGTCAAAGAGTCCATTCAAAGTCTGGTGCTGCGCCGGATCGAACTCCCACATATTGAAGCCCCGTCGTTGGCACGGGAGAATCTGGCGGATGAGCATGACCTGGACTACGTTGACAAGCTTAATCTTCTTGTCCACCAGCTTTTGGACGCAGGCTTGGAGTCCGGTCAGCTCCTCCGAATCCCCCCAAATCCGGCCGCTCTCTTTCCAGGAGGTGAGCCGTGTGGGGATGCCAGATCTGAATTCGGGGGCCGCTGCCCATTCGGGGTCACGCGGCTCGGTGATGTAAAACCACCCCGATTGCCACCACTTGATGGTTTCCACAAAGGTGCCCTCTAGCCACGTAACGTGGGACATCCTGCCCACCATGGCGCCTCCGCACTCCGCTTGGCTGCCCTTCACAACCTTCGGCTTGACACTGAAGGTCTTGAGCCACAAGCCGAAGTGAGGCTGGATGCAGAGGAAGGCCTCACACATGACGATAAACGCCGAGATGTTGAGAATGAAATTCGGGGCCAGATCGTGGAAATCCAGGCCGTAGTAGAACATGAGCCCCGGACAAAGGGATGGAGTGGGAAGCCCAGTCCGCGGAGGAAATGGGGAAGGAATACTACCCTCTCATGGGGCTTGGGGTGGGGATGAGCTCTCCCTCAGTGGGCAGCCGGTGCGCGATGTCGCTGGACAAGTATCCGGCGTTGTGCAGCTTCTGGATCTGCCCCTCCGTGACGGAGGAGGCCATCCACTTGCCTCCTGCTCCGGACATATTTGGAGAAGGTCGAGGTGAGATGTGCGCGCTTGGGCGCTGGAGCTCGAGTTTGCAGGGATGGATAAGCCAAGGAGGAAGAAGGCGCAGGTAAAAAGGTTGGATCTTTATCCCCTTATATGGGCGGACAGAAACACGCGTCCCCACCGGCCTGGTAAAACTCCCTTATCTCCCAAGTGTCACAATCAATGGCGCGGTTGGGTTACCCACGCCCGTTGAGGGAGTCCCGGATTAGGGGGTGTCCGGATAGCCAGACTACCATCATCGGCCGAACTATCATCGGCCGGACTATCATCATCGACCGGACTCCAAGACTATGAAGATACAAGATTGAAGACTTCACCCCGTGTCCGGATGGGACTTTCCTTGGCGTGGAAGGCAAGCTTGGCGATACGGATATGTAGATCTCCTACCATTGTAACTGACTCTATGTAACCCAAGCCCTCTCCGGTGTCTATATAAACCGGATGGCTCTAGTCCGAACAACAACAACCATTACAATCATACCATAGGCTAGCTTCTAGGGTTTAGCCTCCTTGATCTCGTGGTAGATCCACTCTTGTAAACATCCACAATATCAATATCAATCAAGCAGGACGTAGGGTTTTACCTCCATCAAGAGGGCCCGAACCTGGGTAAAACATCGTGTCCCCTGTCTCCTGTTACCATCCGCCTAGACGCACAGTTCGGGACCCCCTACCCGAGATCCGCCGGTTTTGATACCGACATTGGTGCTTTCATTGAGAGTTCCTCTGTGCCGTCACAGATAGGAAGGATGCCTCCTCCCGTCTTCAAGGACGGTATTTTCGCCAAAGGAGCCTTGGCCGCCGGCCAAACTATCCGGCTAGGTGGTTTTCTTATGACCGCCAGTCCGGCCACCGCTTCGACAATGACCTCTCAAGTCATCAAAAGCAATCTTCACGTCAGCTCGGAATTCGCCGAGCGGCTGGATCCAATAGAGCTCTCGTCCGTAAACGAGCTCTTGGATCGCATCGCCGCCCTGGGAGTCGCTATAGACTAAAATCAGATTGGGCTTAAAACCGATCTGAGAGAGATTAACTCTCCCCAGGCCACCCACCACGTTGCAGTGGTAGGTGAACAATGCGGCAACTCTTCTCCTGTATTGAAAACTAGTCATGTCCGGGCTCCCGAACCCCCCATGCCGGATTCCCGCGGAGGGACGGACTTCGATCAAGCACTGAACTTAAAGTCAGGCATTGTACCAGACTCGCTGGACAACGTCCAGCAATCCAAGCTTCCAAAATTGGAAACTTCTCGGCCTTTGAGCCTTGAGATGGGTAGGGTTCCGGACTTAATTCCACCCACCCGCCCAGACATATGCGATCTATCTCTAATCTGGCAAGAGCCCGCTGAGACAGTACATCACTACTGGGCCAGATTCCTCCTGGTTATGGACAGGATAAAGGACCGCGGAGAGGAAAACGCAATCTCAATTTTTTGCAATAATTGCACGGATGAGGGAATCTTGAACGCCGTCAGCCGTCGTGAAATTACACGCTTCGCCGACCTGGCGTCCATAGTACGAAAGTACTGTGCGATGGAGAGTTTCCGGACAACCGAAAATAAGTTTTGGGACAATCCGGCCCCGAATACAACCCTAGTCCGCAACAAAAGGGTGCATCACATTCAGGCACCAGATACAAAAACCAAAAAGCAAAAACCCCATAATGGGCACGGAACCGTACTGGAGGGATGGCTTAACGGACCCTGTAAAATTCACAATACAGAAGGCGCCATCCCAACACATAGCCTTTGAGCATGTTGGATATTACGGCAGGTGGCCAAATGTGGAGAGGAGCTTCTAGCCCCGGAAAACCACTCCAACAACATCGGTACGGTATCAACAGTCTTCGAGACTTTCGCATCAAATAATATGCGGAAACAAACAATCCGCAGCCTCGCCGAAGTCTACCAAGTAGCAACAACCAATCCATGGAGCGACACAGCCATCACCTTCAACGCCAGCGATGAACCTAAATTTTGAACAGCCCGAGCTCCAGCCGCACTGGTACTTAGTCCTATAGTGGACGGCTTTCGACTTACAAAAGTCCACATGGATGGCGGCAGCGGATTAAACCTCATCTACGAGGAAACCCTTCGAAAAATGGAAATAGACTGGAGCCGCATTGAGCGAAGCAGCACAACCTTTAGAGCAATAATCCCTAGCCGGGAGGCGCGCTGCACATGAAAAATCACACTCGATGTGGTATTCGGCTCGCCGGACAATTACAGATCCGAAGAAGTCACGTTCCAAGTGGCCCCGTTCAACGGCGGATATCACGCTATATTAGGACGAGAGGCATTCACAATTTTTCAAGCCGTACCCCATTACGGGTACATGAAGCTCAAAATGCCTGGGCCCGGCAGAATAATCACTCTCGTTAGTGACCCGGACATAGCACTCCGCGCCGAAAATAAGACAGCCGCATTAGCCTTAGAGGCACTATCCGAAGCCCTAGCGGTAGAGGAACTCACCGCGCTGCGCTCTACGGTGGATAGGGACGATGTGATACTCGATAAGAGATCCAAGTCCACCTCCTTTAAACCAGCAGATGAAATAGTAAAATTCCAGGTGCACCCAACGGACCCGACAAAGACGGCCTCCATCAGGGCACAATTGAACCCTGATGTAGACGCCGCACTGCGAGAATTCCTTCGGGAAAATTGGGACATTTTTGCCTGGCACCCCTCGGATATGCCCGGAATCCCACGCAGATTGGCAGAACACAGCCTAAACATCCTAAAAGGATTCAAGCCAGTCAAACAGGCTCTTCGACGATTTTCCGAACCCAAAAGATAGGCAATGGGAGAAGGGCTAGCCAAACTATTGGAAGTCGGATTCATCAGAGACATCAAACATCCGGATTGGCTAGCAAACCTGGTAATGGTACCAAAGAAGGACAAATCCTGGCGCCTATGTGTCGATTTCAAAGACCTAAATAAAGCCTGCCCAAAGGATCCCTTCCCCCTCCCCCGCATCGACCAAATCATCGATGCCACCGCAGGGCACGATTGATTGTGCTTCCGGGACGCATACTCCGGCTATCATCAAATCAAGATGGCAGAAGCGGATCAAGCCGCAACGGCATTCATTACTCCATATGGACCATTCTGCTTCAACACGATGCCCTTCGGACTTAAAAACGCCGGCGCAACATATCAGCGCATGGTTCAGACATGTCTGGCTACCCAGATCGGCAAAACAGTAGAGGCATACGTAGACGACGTAGTCGTCAAAACTAAACACGTTGAAACTCTAGTAGACGACTTGAGGCTCACATTCGACAACCTCAGAGCATATGACATCAAGCTGAATCCGGAAAAATGCGTTTTCGGCGTACCAGCGGGAAAGCTGCTGGGCTTCATCGTATCTGGTAGAGGAATTGAAGCAAACCCAGCCAAGATCCGAGCTCTGTCACAGCTAGATATCCCAAAAGACCTCAAGCAAATACAAAAGTTGACTGGATGTGTGGCGGCCCTAAGCCGCTTTATCTCCCGTCTAGGAGAAAAGGCGTTGCCCCTCTATCGCCTCCTTAGGTGCACCGAACACTTCGAGTGGACGGATGCTGCCACCGTCGGACTCGAAGAAATAAAGGCCATATTGGCAACAAATCCAGTCCTGGCTGCCCCCAACCTGGCCGAACCAATGTTGTTATACATCGCAGCAACGCATCAAGTTGTAAGCGCGGTACTCGTCGTCGAACGAGAGACAGAAGGGCATAAATTCCCTCTTCAAAAACCAGTATACTACGTATCCACTGTGTTAACCCCCTGCAAGTCCCGTTACCCGCACTATCAGAAGATAGTATACGCGGTGTTCATGGCATCCCGGAAGCTCCGACACTACTTTCAAGAGTGTTCGATAACAGTGGCCTCTGAAGTACCACTTAACGACATTATAAACAACCGCGACGCGATGGGCAGGATTGCAAAATGGGCCATTGATCTCTTACCATTTGATATAACTTACAAACCTCGGCGAGCTATGAAGTCACAAGTTTTGGCTGACTTTATCGCTGAATGGACCGAAGCCGAACTCCCCAAAGAGTACGGCGCATACTCCAATTGGATTATGCACTTCGACGGCTCTAAAATGTTAGCTGGACTGGGGGCTGGCGTCGTATTGACGTCCCCGACCAGGGACACAGTCCAATACGTACTTCAGATAATGTACACGGACTCCAACAATGCAGCCGAATACGAGGCCCTTTTACATGGTCTCCGGATGGCAATCTCCATGGGCATTCAACGCCTAGAGGTGCGCAGGGATTGAAACCTCGCAATACCCCAAATAAACGGAGACTTTGACGCCAAAGATCCGAAAATGGCAGCATACCGCAACGATGTCCTAAAAATGTCAGCCCGGTTTGAAGGACTTGAATTCCATCACGTAGCCCGGGATAATAACCAAGAAGCCGACGTACTGGCACGCATCGGTGCAAAACGCGATGCTGTCCCTCCTAACATCTTCCTGGAACGGCTCTTCAAGCCATCCGTACTATGGGAAGAGGAGTCCGGAAATAACAAACCGGAACAAGCCTCACCAACCGGCGATTCAGCCGATGACATAACACCTTCAGCCCACGACATAATGGCAGTAATTGCCCCGTGGACAGAACCATTCCTCGCCTACTTGCTTAGGCAGGAGCTTCCCTAAGACCAAAATGAGGCCCGCTACATTGTCCGGCGATCTAAAGCCTACAAGGTCCATGAGGGAGAACTTTATAAGAAAAGCACAACCGGAGTCCTTCAAAGGTGTATCTCCGAAGAGGAAGGGCGAAACCTCCTGGCTGAAATTCATGCCGGACTAGGCGGACACCACGCCGCAGCTCGGGCCTTTGTAGGAAAGGCATTCCGTACAGGATTTTATTGGCCGACGGCCCGAGCAGATGCTCAGGACTTAGTACAAAGATGTGTCGGTTGTTTTTGCTAATCAGAGCCATATGCCACCCACCGCCCTCAAAACTATACCCATTACCTGGCCGTTCGCGGTCTGGGGGCTTGACATGGTTCGACCACTTAAAGGGGGAACCCACAAGCAAAGGTACCTATTGGTCATGGTGGATAAATTCACCAAATGGATAGAGGCCAAGCCAGTTAAAACGGCAGAGTCCGGACCAGTGATAGACTTTATATCTGGGGTAGTACACCGTTATGGTGTCCCCCACAGCATCATCACCGATAACGGCACGAACTTCATGGCCGATGAGGTTAAATCATGGTGCAAGAATATGTGCATCAAGCTCGATTACGCTTCAGTCTATCATCCTCAAACCAACAGTCAAGTGGAACGAGCAAATGGTCTAATAATGAGTAGCATCAAACCCAGACTAGTGCGGTCCCTTACGAAATCTGACACGCACTGGGTAGAGGAGCTCGACTCCGTACTCTGCGGGCTGCGGACAACGCCTAACCGTACTACCGGATTCACACCATTTTTATGGTATACGGCGCAGAAGCAGTTTTGCCCTGCGACATAATTCATGACTCACCTCGAGTGCGCATGTACGAAGAAAGAGAAGCCGAGTTGGATCGGCAGGACAGCTTGGACGCATTGGAGGAAGAACGCGACGTCGCCAAGGCTTGTTCCGCATTCTATCATCAGCAGAGAAGTATGGGCCAAGACTTACAACGTTGGCGAACTAGTTCTACGCCTGTCGGACAAGAAAAAGGACAAGCTCAAGCCCAAATGGGAAGGCCCTTCATCATCGATCAAGTCCTGACCGGCGGAGCGTACCATCTACGAAATGCATTGGATAACCGACTCGAGCCGAACCCATGGAACGCAGCCCGCCTCCGAAGATTCTATGCCTAGTGCCGGACTAAGAGTTCATCCCTTCCCCCCAGTCCAAATTTTTTTTTACTTCAGCTGCCTTTTGTTTATCTTTTTCTTCTCAACCATATTCATCAAAGCCTTAAAGGGGCTACTTGCGCAACGTTCGCGCGCAATTGATTTGCTATCTGCACTCATTATACCTGGGGGCTTCTTTACCAGAAGCTTATTATAAGGGCTTCATGCCCAGCACATGTGTCAAGCCTCCACATGTACCTTTTATTCACCATTATATGCATCGATATGACTTAAGTTTTGGCCAAGCTGGGTTGCCTGGCTCCTGTGCTTACCCCTACATTCCCGATTGTTCGGCTAGGAGGTAAAGGGAGCACCTCTGCGATTGTTTCTGCCGGGTCAGCCGGATGTGTACCTCAGACTGGGTGAAGCCGAAAGCTAGCGTTCTTAAGGGAATATTCGGTCGGTGACTTAAAAGATGATTTTTTATCCACTTATTTATCTGCCCCCAGATGTTTTTCTGCTTTTTTCGCAGTCCGAACATGCACTTTAGGGCATGCCACCCCCAGAGGAAAGGAACCCTTAACGGAACTATTCTCCCTGGAAGATGTTTCTTACTACCCATGTAATATAACATAACTAGTTGGGAACTTGTCTGATAAAGGACTAATGACCCCTACGCCTGGTCTCCATGCATACCCCGGTTGTTTCATAACCAAGAAGGTATTGGGACACACTCCGGACTCTAGGGTCCCGAGGTCGAAGCGAAAAGGTCGGCAAAGACAAACGATCTAGAATCCGGCTAGAAGGCATTTTATATGTCATTTTATAATACATCATCAAATCGACTGATTGTATTCTTCCTCAATTCCTTCTAACAGGTTGTCTAATTTACAGTCCTGTTGGGAAAATTTAGCGGCCAACTCTACTTGGCCGTATACTAAACTCACAGGGATCTCCTTCCCATCGGGCCCCATAGGTCCGACTTCGGCCATGTGGTTGGGATCCGCCTTCTTGTACCGCGTCTTTACCATGGCCCAGGCCTCCCTGGCACCTTTGCGGCAGGCCGAAATCTTCCATAACTGGAAGCACTGCCGCACTCCCTGCAGCTTCTCCGCAAGCTCCCCAAGACCCTCGGGTAAGGAGAAGGCTGGCCATAAAGCCTGGATGATGCCGCTCATTGCCTGCCGAACTCGTTCGATCAGTTGCAACAATTCGGGAAGTTGATCACCCGTTGATACGGGCATCTCCTCCGCAGGGCGACCTATGAGCAAACCTGCAGACATATTCTATCAAATTGACTTCCTCGCCGAATCTTCTTTTCAAAGGAGTTCGCTCAAGCACTTACTATAGATGCCGCGACGAAGCCGCTGATTCTCCTTAACGGAGCCCGACAGCTCGGCCCGAACGCCTTTCAGATCTTCTCCAAGCTGGGCATGGGCATCCTGGAGCTTGTTCCTTTCAGGCTGCACCTTTTGCAGCACCCTCTCGCCGGCCTCTAGTTGGCGCAGAAGTTCTTGCCTGTCCGGATCTTGTCCGGCAGCACCTACAACGTCATTTTTTAGACTTGCGCAAAGGTCAAACGCTACTCATCTTTCTAAAATAATGCGTTACCAGGAGAGGTCCCTGCGTTTCCTCCTGCGCCAGAGAGTGCGACCTCAAGTTGGGCCTTGCACTCTTGCAGCTCCTGAGACAGTTGGGTATTCTTCTCGGTAAGATCCTACGTTTCATATGATCCTTAAATCAGTTAATATAACTACTTTAAGTCTCGGGGGCTACTGGCATATACAACTATTAAATTCTTTTACCCGTATGTCTTTTACATACTGCTCCGTGGCTCTAGTGAAATCATCTTGAGCAGCACGAAGGTGCATGTCCCCCGTGTTAAAGGCATTCAACGCCTCGGGGGAGAAGCACGCATCACGAAATACTGTCCGGCGGCGCCTGTGATTCAGGGCACTCTCCACCTCAGACTTGGTGGCGGACAGTCTGTCGGCATCCTCCGTCGGAGGAATGTCCGGCTCGCGCCTTACGCTCGCCTCCCCCTCCAGACCAGGTGCTGGAGCCTGGCTGGTAGAGGTTGGATTGGCAACCTCCACGCCCGCAGTTCGGCGGATGCTTTTTTCCCTACAAAAGTCATGAGCACTCAAACGCTTCCTAGGAACGTTGCTCTAATTAATGAATTGTGAGCTACACCTTTGTGGCAACGTTTCAGTCCGCGTCGCGCTCCTCTTCTGCCTACTGGTCCGGACTGGCCTTTGTTGGCCAACCACCGCGGGCTCGGCTACTCGCCCTAGGGGCGCCTCCTACGCAGCGCCATCATATACGGTGGTCAGAAATAAGCAAGGAAGGAATGACGGTGTCAGGACTTCGGTCGCAATCACCTGGGAAGCCGGATATAGTCCGGGATAGTCGGCCATGATGGCGACTAAAGCATTGTCCATGCTGAGCTGGTGGAACACCCCGTCGATTAGCTCCACCATTATGTCCGGATCCTCTTCGGAGGCCAGATCCCGGGATCTCGCTGGATCCTCGGGTTGCGGAGCTGGGCTTAGCATGTCCTCCACGATCCGGCGCAGCTCCTGTGTCGAAAGAAGAACACAATATAAGAAACTTAAGTTTCAAAAAAAGCATGGGTCGGGCACGCAGAGTGTTCGCTTACCCAAGGCCGGAGATTATTCATGGAGAACCCATTTAACGGGTTCGTCCGAAGGAAATCCTCCTTCTCCCCCTTATACAGGCCGGACAGGATCGTCACCAGATCTTCGACCGAATCCGGCCCTTTGCGGCCATGACGGGTGGCATCGTCCTCCCCGTTGAAATCCCACATGGGGTGGCCCCTGTATTGTAGTGGCTGCACCCCCCGCATAATGCATGTCGCCATGACTCCAATCATGGTCAACCCGGCATGGGCCAGTAACCTTATTCGGCCCATCAAATAATGAACGATCTTGTCTTCCTCCAGTTGGGGGCTCCGCGGACGCCAACTAAGGCGTTTCTTCAGAGGAGCATTGTTGAACTCCGGGAGGCCGATCCGAACAGGGTCCGGCAGCGGAGCGTCTTCTATATAAAACCATTCCGAAGGCCAGTCTTCGGACGCCTTCTTAGGGGTTCCGGATGGATATCCGGTCCCGGCAATGCGCCATATTTCGGCACCGCCCACTTGATATATGGACCCCTCGTGAGAGCGGGGTACAAGGCAGAACAACCTCTTCCACAGCGCAAAGTGGGGCTCGACGCCCAGGAATAGCTTGCAAAGAGCTACGTAACCCGCAATATGCAGGACTGAGGCGGGCGTGAGGTGATGAAGCTGGAGTCCGTAGAACTCCAGGAGCCCACGGTGGAATGGGTGTACAGGAAATCCGAGCCGCCTTATCAGATAGGGGACGAAGCATACCCGCTCCCCTTTGTTGGGATTTGGGGTAACCTCCGCTTGCTTCCCACCTTTGTAGGTGGCCAGCCCGGCTCGAACCGGAACCATGAAGGCCGGAGGGAGATATCCCCCCGCTTGGAGCTTCACCAGCTCGTTGTGCGGAACAGAGCATCTCCTCCAATCTCCTGGCAAAGGGCTGGGAGCGCGAGAAGAGGAGCCGCGTTGACGGTCCATGATGGAATGGATTCTTGGTCGAAAGCGCTCCGATGAGTATTTGCGGGAGGAAGATGGTGATTTGGATCTGGATTATTGCCTCCCTTATAGGCAGATTATTCTCACAACTAGGGGGTAAAACATAAAAGACACCCTGGCTTTTCACATTCGCGCGACGCGTGGAAGAAGGCCATTATTGGGCGTGGACACCAAGACGCACAACATTGATGAGGAAGGCGGACACTGTTCGGCAGGTACGTAGAACTTGAAGGAGAACCCGCCTTGCAACGCCGAAGACTACACACATGCTGGACTTATCGTCATTGAAGCCTGGTTCGGTGGCTACTGAGGGAGTCCCGGATTAGGGGGTGTCCCGATAGCCGGACTACCATCATCGGCCGAACTATCATCGGTCGGACTATCATCATCGGCCGGACTCCAAGACTATGAAGATACAAGATTGAAGACTTCGTCCCGTGTCCGGATGGGACTTTCCTTGGCATGGAAGGCAAGCTTGGTGATACGGATATGTAGATCTCCTACCATTGTAACCGACTCTGTGTAACCCTAGCCCTCTCCGGTGTCTATATAAACCGGATGGCTTTAGTCCATAGGACAAACAACAATCATACCATAGGCTAGCTTCTAGGGTTTAGCCTCCCTGATCTCGTGTTAGATCTACTCTTGTAACCTACATCATCAATATTAATCAAGCAGGACGTAGGGTTTTACCTCCATCAAGAGGGACCGAACCTGGGTAAAAACATCATGTCCCTCCTCTCCTGTTACCATCCGCCTAGACGCACAGATCGGGACCCCCTACCCGAGATCCGCCGGTTTTCACACCGACATTGGTGCTTTCACTGAGAGTTCCTCTACGTCGTCACTGATAGGCTCGATGGCTTCTTCGATCATCATCAACGACACAGTCCAGGGTGAGACCTTCCTCCATGGACAGATCTTCATATTCGGTGGCTTTGCACTGCGGGCCAATTCGCTTGGCCATCTGGAGCAGATCAAAAGTTACGCACCTAGCCGTCAGGTCAGATTTGGAAGTTTGAACTTCACGGCTGACATCCGCGGGGACTTGATCTTCGACGGATTCGAGCCACAGCCGAGCGTGCCGCACTGTCACATCGGGCATGATTTAGCTCTGCCGCCGGACAGTACCCTGGAGGCCGCACTCGAGCCCGCTCCGATCCTCAATTCAGAGCCGGCCGTGCAGATCGAGGACGGATGGCTAGACATCGCCTCGGGTGCTGCAACCTCTACGGCGATAGAGCCGAACACTGACTTTGTCCCTCATAAAGCTCGTGACTCCAAGGTGCCGGACTCCGAACCCCCCGCACCCGCCCTGATCGAATCCGATTGGGCGCTGATCGTGGAGTTCACTGCAGCGGGCGTCTTTCAACACTCACCTTTCGGCGACATCTTGAGTTCGCTAAAATATCTCTCGTTATCAGGAGAGCCCTGGTCGGACTGCGGTCAGGACGGTTGGGATGCGGAGGACGAAGAAATTCAAAGCCCACCCACCACCCACTTGGTAGCCACTGTCGATGATTTAACCGACATGCTAGACTACGACTCCGAGGACATCGACGGTATGGACGACAACGCCGGAGACGACCAAGAACCAGCGCCCACTGGGCACTGGACAACCACCTCATCATATGACATATACATGGTGGATATCCCAAAAGATGGGAATGGCGAAGGAACAGAGGAGGATGACCCCTCCAAGGAACAGCCCAAGTGCCGGCGTCAGCGGCGCCGCTCTAAATCCCGCCATAGCAAGAATGAAGATTCCGGCACCGGAGATAATAATACACCAGATAACGCCAAAGACAACCCACTCCAGCAAGATCCAGCGCAGGAGGAAGGGGACGCCAGCCCTCATGAGAGAGCGGCCGAAGAAGAGGTAGAGGACTACATGCCTCCCTCCGGAGACGAGGCAAGCCTCGACGATGACGAATTCGTCATGCCTGAGGATCCCGTCGAACAAGAGCGTTTTAAACGCAGGCTTATGGCCACGGCGAACAGCCTCAAGAAAAAGCAGCAACAGCTTAGAGCTGATCAGGATCTGCTAGCCGACAGATGGACTGAAGTCCTCGCGGCCGAAGAGCATGAGCTCGAACGCCCCTCCAAAATCTACCCTAAACGCAAGCTGCTCCCCCGATTAGACGAGGAGGCTTATGAACCCGCATCACCAGGAGACAATACGGCTGACCGACCACCCCGTGGTCGCGACAGAGTGGCCTCTAGGCCCTTCACCAGACCCGTACCCCGGCATCGCTCGAAAAGCACACGACCACAGGGGAACAATCTGGACTTGCGAGATATATTGGAGGATAAGGCAAGACAATCAAGATTGTTCTATGGACCGCGTGGGCGTCCCACGATACGTGATGACAATCGTCGCGCCGGACACAGTAAGTCCGGCCGGGCCGAACAAAATAGACCAAGCTCCCTTGAGCTCCATCGTGATATCGCCCAGTACAGAGGCACCGCACACCCACTATGCTTCACAGATGAAGTAATGGATCATCAAATCCCCGAAGGGTTTAAACCCGTCAGTATTGAATCCTACGATGGCACAACAGACCCCGCGGTTTGGATTGAAGACTATCTCCTTCACATCCACATGGCCCGCGGTGACGATCTTCATGCCATCAAATATCTCCCCCTCAAGCTTAAAGAACCAGCCCGGCATTGGCTCAACAGCTTGCCAGCAGAGTCAATTGGGAGTTGGGAGGACCTAGAAGCCGCATTCCTCGATAACTTCCAGGGCACTTATGTGCGACCACCAGACGCTGACGACCTAAGCCACATAATTCAGCAGCCAGACGAATCGGCCAGGCAATTCTGGACATGGTTCTTAACCAAGAAAAACCAAATCGTCGACTGTCCGGATGCGGCGGCCCTCGCGGCCTTCAAGCATAACATCCGCGACGAGTGGCTTGCCCGGCACCTGGGACAGGAAAAGCCGAAATCCATGGCAGCCCTCACATCACTCATGACCCACTTCTGCGCGGGTGAAGACAGCTGGCTAGCACGTAGCAATAACCTCAGCAAAAATTCTGGCAGTCCGAACTTCAAGGACCGAAATGGCAGGCCGCGTCGCAACAAAAACAAATGCCGCATTAACGGCGATCATATTGAGAATACGGCAGTCAATGCCGGATTCAGAGGCTCTAAACCCGGTCAGCGGAAAAAGCCATTGAAAGAACTACTCCGGGTCCGTCCAATTTGGACCAAATACTCGACCGCTTGTGCCAGATACACGACACCCCCGAAAAGCCAGCTAACCACACCAACAGGGACTGTTGGGTATTCAAGCAGGCAGGCAAGTTAATTGCCGAAAACAATGACAAGGGGCTACACAGCGATGACGAGGACAAGACCCAACCGCCGAACAATAGAGGACAGAAGGGTTTCCCCCCACAGGTGCGGACGATGAACATGATATACGCAACGCAGATACCCAAAAGGGAGCGGAAGCGTGCACTCAGGGATGTCTACGCGATGGAGCCAGTTGCCCCGAAGTTAAATCCATGGTCCTCCTGCCCGATCACTTTTGACAGAAGGGACCGCCCCACCAGCATCCGCCACGGCAGATTCGCCGCACTGTTCTTAGACCCAATCGTCGATGGATTTCACCTAACCAGAGTCCTGATGGACGGTGGCAGCAGCCTGAACCTGCTTTACCAGGATACAGTGTGCAAAATGGGCATAGACCCCTCAAGGATTAAACCTACCAAAACGACCTTTAAAGGCGTCATACCAGGTGTAGAAGCCAATTGTATAGGCTCAATTACACTAGAAGTGGTCTTCGGATCCTCGGATAACTTCCGAAGCGAGGAGTTAATCTTTGACATAGTCCCGTTCCGCAGCGGCTATCATGCCTTGCTCGAACATACTGCGTTTGCAAAGTTCAACGCGGTGTCGCACTATGCATACCTCAAGCTCAAGATGCCAGGCCCTCGAGGAGTCATCACGGTCAACGGAAACACTGAACATTCTCTCCGCACGGAGGAACATACAGCGGCTCTCGCGGCAGAAGTGCAATGCAGCCTCTTAAGGCAATTCTTGAGTCCGGCCTTTAAGCGGCCGGACACAGCTAAGCGCGCCTGGAGTAACTTACAACAAAACCACCTGGCACGTTCCGAGCACGCGTAGCAGTGCGGCCCCAACCCCAGCTCCTGCGAAACGTTAAAGCAGATCCTTCGCGTAAACCATTATGCTCTGAAGATACCATGGGCATGGGGAGAGGGGCACGACCACGATAAACCCAGACCGCGGCTCAACCGCACCAGGGGCTCTCAAGTGTGTCGTTCTTTTTTCTTTTCATTTTACCTTTTATTTTTTACATACAGGACTCCGTTTGTCAGAGGCCCTGTCCGGCAGCAGATCTGCCGAACTCACGATGCAACAGCCAGGGAAGGATAAAGGCTACAACGAATATACAGGTGGTCTCCGTTACGAGCATTTTTATACACCAATCTGCAGCCTACCCCTAGAGGGGGACATGTTTAACAGTCCCGTACCTTGCTTATCGCACTATTTGTATCGTTCTGCATCCGTAGGAGCACTTATTGAATAAAACAATGCAGCACCTTTTTGCTTATAATTGCATTTCCTTTTCATACATATGTTCATTCACGGCATATTGCATTCGTACACTTTGGTACGGCTAATACACATCAGGGGCTTATGTTCCCCGAATCATGGTGTGATGAGTCCGAACACTTTCACAAGTGTGGCACCCCGAACTTATAGCACTATATGCATCGGCTCCGAATCATGTCTTGGGTCAATAGTTGGGTTTGCCCGGCTCCCATGTTTTGGTACCTTACGTTCCGTTATATCGGCTAAGGTAGCACTGGGAGAACCACTGCGATTGCGCCCCAGTTGAGCTGGGTTAACGCCTCAGTGGAGAAAGCTAAAACTGACCATCATGATGAGGCGAGAGCCGGTCGCTGTTCAAGAGGTTTTTTGCAAGTCCTTAAAGACTTATGCCGCTTAGAGCGAGGAGCCGGATACTGTCCGGCCAAGGCGTGGATAGCGTCCCAAATTCGGCCTTCCGAAGACTAGGGGCTTCGCCGAAATTTAAAATTATAGAATTCTATGGCTAAGTGAGAGTGTTCAAGCATTATAAGTCCGGCTGTTGCCTTGTTCGCTGTGTCGAGCGCCTCCCTAGATGGACCCAAAAATGGGAACAAGAGCGCTCGAGTTTATCCCGAACACCCTAGCACTCGTGGCATGGGGGCTGAAGCCGACGACTTGCCATCTCTCAGATTTGATAAACAGCCGCATAGAAGGTGATATTTTAAATTAACAAGCATTGATTAGCGCATATGAACCAAGTTTTCAGCGCACAGGATAACAAAATGCGAGTCTACTCAAATATTACATCTTTGGAGCACTCACCCGCAATAGTGCGGGCGCCCTTCAGCACACTCTTATAATACATCTCGGGCGTGCGATGCTCCTTGCCCTCTGGTGGCGGGTCCGTCACGAGCTTCTGGGCATCCATCTTGCCCCAGTGCACCTTTGCGCGGGCAAGGGCCCGGCAGGCACCTTCAGTTCAAGCGGAATGCTTGATGACTTCAACCCACGGGCACGCATCCACCAGCCGCCGCACTAGGCCGAAGTAGCTCCCAGGCATGGCCTCCTTCGGCCACAGCCGAACTATGAGGCCCTTCATGGCCTGTTCGGCCGCCTTGTGGAGCTCGACTAGCTGTTTCAGCTGGTCGCTAAGGGGCACCGGATGTCCGGCCTCAGCATACTGAGACCATAAGACCTTCTCCGTCGAGCTCCCCTCCTCGGCCCGGTAGAATGCGGCAGCATCGGACACGCTGCGAGGAAGATCTGCGAACGCTCCTGGAGAGCTCCGAATTCGGGTAAGCGATAGGTAATTAACACTCACATGCTTACTTTGCATGAAAAATTCCTTACCCGCTGCTATTTTCTTTACCGCCTCGATCTCCTGGAGGGCCTTGTAGGCTTCGGCCTTAGCGGCTTTGGCACTCTCAAGAGCCGTTGCAAGCTCAGACTCTCTAGTCTTCGAGTCACGCTCCAGGCTCTCATGTTTCTTCACGAGATCCTGGAGCTCTTGCTGTACCTCCGCCACCCGCGCCTCCTGTTTCTCTCGCTCGGTGCGCTCTGCAGCCGCATTGCGCTCGGCCGCGGCCACAGCCTCTTTCAGGGTCGCCACCTCGTTAGTGGCCCCTGCAATACCCACGTTATCCTCGTCATTCTTTTTGCAACCAAAATCCTTTTCTGTAAGGTGCAATTTTAATAAGGTGTTACTCACCTTCCATGTCCTCGAGCTGCTTCTTAGCACGGCCGAGCTTGCTCTCGGACCGCTCGAGGTTCTTCTTCACAGTATTGACCTCCGCAGTTAGTGCGGCAGAGGTCAGCAGCGCAGCCTGCAATCCCATATTGACATATTTTTCATGACTCCTGCGTTTATCTTTCTAAAGATCCTCAGTCCGGCTTTTCTTTCCGAACACCGAACCGAGCATCAGGGGCTACTGTCTATGCGGTACCATTTTACATATATTGAAATTCTTACCTCAAAGCCTATTAGAAGGCTGCTGCAGGCTTCGGTCAGCCCGCTCTTGGCGAGCTGAACCTTCTGAATCACCGCACTCATAACAGTGCGGTGTCCCTCTTTGATGGAGGCGCCGTTGAGCGCCTCCAGCAAATTATCCGGCACCTCCGGTTGGACGGAGGCAGCCGGCGTCGCGGTCTTGCCCTTCTTACGAAGGGGTCGCCCGCCGGACTCCAGAGCCACTGTGGCCTCCGGGGCCAAGTCCGGTGCAAAGTCCGGGAGGTTGTCCTGTGACACCTCCGGGACCTCCTCCTCCTGGTAGGTCCCTTCCTGGGACCCCACCTCGGCGTCGTCCACGGCACAGGGGGTGGAGGCAGTCGGAAGGGAATCCATATCCGACGCACCCAAGGACCCGCTGGGGAAGAGGCTTTCTTCTTCTCCTCCTCGCCTTGGTGGGAGGAGTCGGGCTCGGATTCATCATCCGATAGCACTTGAAAACGGGAACTCTTTCGAGTCCCCGTGGCCTTCTTCTTGGTCTTCTTCTCCGGCACCACGTGGGGTGCCAGAGCCAGCAGCCCCGTTAGGCGGGCGTCAGCTGGGTCCTCTGGCAATGGGGCCGGACAGATAGCCTGTGCGGCCTTCTTCAGCCAGTCCTGTCAAAGGAAAGGGAGTTTAGATCCCGCATATCAAACTATGGAAAACAAGCGTCCCTTAAAGGACAAAATAACTTACCTTATTAGCTGGACGCTCCAAGCTGAATCTGCGATCTTCGGTAGCGGATGCGGGAGACTCGGCGCCTTTGAACAGCACCTTCCAGACCTCTTCGTACGTAGTGTCGAAGAGTCCATTCAAAGTCTGGTGCTGCGCCGGATCGAACTCCCACATATTGAAGCCCCATCGTTGGCACGGGAGAATCTGGCGGATGAGCATGACCTGGACTGCGTTGACAAGCTTGACCTTCTTGTCCACCAGCTTTTGGACGCAGGCTTGGAGTCCGGTCAGCTCCTCCGAATCCCCCCAAATCCGGACGCTCTCTTTCCAGGAGGTGAGCCATGTGGGGATGCTAGATCTGAATTCGAGGGCCGCTGCCCATTCGGGGTCACGCGGCTCGGTGATGTAAAACCACCCCGATTGCAACCCCTTGATGGTTTCCACAAAGGTGCCCTCCAGCCATGTAACGTGGGACATCCTGCCCACCATGGCGCCTCCGCACTCCGCTTGGCTGCCCTTCACAAACTTTGGCTTGACACTGGAGGTCTTGAGCCACAAGCCGAAGTGAGGCTGGATGCAGAGGAAGGCCTCACACACGACGATAAACGCCGAGATGTTGAGAATGAAATTCGGGGCCGGATCGTGGAAATCCAGGCCATAGTAGAACATGAGCCCCCGGACAAAGGGATGGAGCAGGAAGCCCAGTCCGCGGAGGAAATGGGGAAGGAATACTACCCTCTCATGGGGCTTGGGGGTGGGGATGAGCTCTCCCTCAGTGCGGAGCCAGTGCGCGATGTCGCTGGACAAGTATCCGGCATTGCGCAGCTTCTGGATCTGCCCCTCCGTGACGGAGGAGGCCATCCACTTGCCTCCTGCTCCGGACATATTTGGAGAAGGTCGAGGTGAGATGTGCGGGCTTGGGCGCTGGAGCTCGAGTTCGCAGGGATGGATAAGCCAAGGAGGAAGAAGGCGCAGGTAAAAAGGTTGGATCTTTATCCCCTTATATGGGCGGACAGAAACACGCGTCCCCACCGGCCTGGTAAAACTCCCTTATCTCCCAAGCGTCACAATCAATGGCGCGGTTCGGTTACCCACGCCCGTATTGATGGGAATCCCGGAATAAGGGGAACACGATCTCTGCTTCGACAAGACGTGCCAAGGAAACCGCCTCGCTAAACGCGCTGAGGTGGAACAATAAAAACAATTCGAGTAAAGGCTTGGAAGTGGTGTGACGTCACGCCATAGCATACGTCAGCAGATTGATCTTGTGTAATATTATTCTCTCTACGGTGGTATGTGGAATTTATTTTTGCAGAGCCGGACACTATCCTGGTGTTCACAATCTTCTATAAATTATTCGGAGGAGGAACCCGCCTTGCAATGCCGAAGACAATATGCGCGTCGGACTCGTCGTCATTGAAGCCTGGTTCAGGGGCTACTGAGGGAGTTCCGAACTAGGGGGTGTCCGGATAGCCGAACTATCATCATCGGCCGGACTCCAAGATTATGAAGATACAAGATTGAAGACTTCATCCCGTGTCCGGATGGGACTTTTCTTGGCGTGGAAGGCAAGCTTGGCGATACGGATATGTAGATCTCCTACCATTGTAACCGACTCTGTGTAACCCTAGCCCTCTCCGGTGTCTATATAAACCGGATGGATTTAGTCCATAGGACAAACAACAATCATACCATAGGCTAGCTTCTAGGGTTTAGCCTCCTTGATCTCGTGGTAGACCTACTCTTGTAACCCACATCATCAATATTAATCAAGCAGGACGTAGGGTTTTACCTCCATCAAGAGGGCCCGAACCTGGGTAAAAACATCGTGTCCCTCATCTCCTGTTACCATCCGCCTAGACGCACAGATCGGGACCCCCTACCCGAGATCTGCCGGTTTTGACACCGACACCGTTGATCTAGAATATCATTGTAGTTACATGTTAAGGAATGAAATCCCTTTGTAACAGATGAGTTTTAGCACATGCTATGATGGTGAAATGATGATACCATGCCAACTTTCAACCTTTTCAGAGTTCATTTGTAGTGCTTTTCAATTTCATGGTCATTTAGCTTAAGAAAAACAGTAAATGCATGAAAAATACCAAATGAAGTCAGAAAGGGTTGAAAATTCATGATGTGGCTTTAAATGGTGCATTTTGAACACAAAAAAAGTCTAGAGTTCAAATAAGTTCAAATAAATGAAATCCCTTTGTAACAGATGAGTTTTCGTCTGAAACCCTGATACATCGAAAGAGATTGTCCATTATGTACATGAAGTGGATCCAGTTTTTGCCGTAACCCTCTCAACTTTTTAGCACATGCTATGTGGTGAAATGATGATGCCATCGCAACTTTCAACCTTTTTAGAGTTCATTTCTAGTGCTCTTCAATTTCAGAGTCATTTAGCTCAAAAGTTAGTAAATGCATGAAAAATACCAAATGAAGTCACAAAGGGTTGAAAATTGATGATGTGTCTTTGAATGGTGCATTTTGAACACACAAAAAGTTTGGATTTCAAATAAGTTCAAAAAATGAAATCCCTTTATAACAGATGAGTTTTCGTCCGAAACCCTGATACATCGAAAGAGATTGTCCATTTTTTCATGAAGTGCATCCAGTTTTTGCTGTAACCCTCTCAACTTTTTAGCACATGCTATGTGGGTGAAATGATGATGCCATGCTAACTTTCAACCTTTTCAAAGTTCATTTGTAGTGCTTTTCAATTTTAGGGTCATTTAGCTCAAAGAATGAACTAATAGCAAAAAGAATGAACTAGAAATTATATAAAATTTATGCAACTAAAATTATCAAAGTATTTTTTGTTCAAAACATTAATAGCAAAAAGAATTTTCATAAAGTATTTTTTGTTAGAAACTTTAATGGAAAATTAAAATAGCAAAATCTGTTTTTGATTAAAACACCCATTTAAATAACCTAAAATTTACCAATTTCAATATAATGATAAAACACAATAATATTAAATAGCAGGAAAAAGAATCACTCAAAAATCTATTTTTAAAGTAAAGTTATTCACAAATTAGTGATTCACACAAATTTCAAAGAATTCAAATTTGAAAACTAATGGCACTAACAGAGAGTTTATAATTTTTGTGACCTAAAGCAAAAAGAATCACTCAAAAACTCTAAGTATTTAGCTATAAGTAGAAACAAATGAAAATAAATAAAGAAAAAAACAAAAATATTGGAAAAAAATAAAAAATGCCGCCTACTAGGCCTCCACGGCCTGTATATGACTAGAAACCCAACCGCTAGTCGGGCCAGGACGCAGGCCCGTAGCAGGCCTAGTAGGCCCACAGGCACAATGATTGACATTAGGCCCGTAGGCCTGCATTAGAGAGGAGCTCGAGAGGGCAGAAGCAGTGGGCTTATAAACCACTCCGAGCCCCTCTCAACTAGCGAGGTGGGACTAAACATTTGGCCGCGGGCAGCACCACCCTTTAGTCCCGGTTGGTGGCACCAACCGAGACCAATGCCCACCTTTGGACCCGGTTGGTGGCACCAACCGGGACCAATGTCCACCTTTAGTCCCGGTCCGTGCAACCAACCAGGACCAAAGGGTTGTGCTTCCCGCCCTTTGGGCTGACGAAAACAGTCCTTTGGTCCCGGTTGGTGGCACGAACAGGGACTAAAGGGGTGGATTGGTCCCAGTAGGTGCCACCAACCGGGATTAAAGGTTGGGGTATGTAAGCCCACACTTAGGAATTTTCAGATTTAATCTGTAGTTACCCCCAACGACACCGAGCACATCAACGCCGCCAGTCCGTGCCGACGCTGTCCACCGTCCTCATCGTCGTCGTCGTCACGCCCCTTCCCCGTTGTCGTCGTTGCCGTCAGGGCCCCCGAGCCTGCGCCCCTACCCCAGCCCGCCCCCGTCGTCGTCGTCACCATCGCCGCGCCCCTACCCTATCATCGCTTTTGTCGTCGTCTCCCTCCTCCCCGAGCCTTCGCCGCCCCGCTGTGAGCCGCGGCCGCCCCAGCCCATTTTTTCATATAAATTTTTTTGTTCATGATAATGATTGTTAGATTATGATGTTGACGATAGATGATGATGTTGATGATTGGCAAATAAACATAGTAGTTTTTTTTGTTCATATAAATTTTTTTGTTCATATGATAATTTTTTTGTTCATAGAATATTTTTTGTTCATAGCATTTTTTGGTCCATGTATATATGTATGTATGGATGGATGGATCATATGATGTTTTTTATGTTCATTGAATATTTTTTTTGTTCATAAAAAATAGTTAAAATTCACCAAGTTACTAAGTTACTAACACTAGTGGAAAACAGGGAACTAGTCCCGGTTCTAGAGGGCCTTTAGACTCGGGACTAAAGCCCAAAACCTTTACTCCAGATTTTCTTATGTATCGGGACAAAAGGGGCTCTAAGTGGCTGCTGCGGGGCACCTAGGCAGGAGGATCTTTAGTCCAGATTTTCTTATGTATCGGGACAAAAGGGGCTCTAAGTGGCTGCTGCGGGGCACCCAGGCAGGAGGATCTTTAGTCCTGGTCGGGACCAAAAGGCATCCTTGCGTCAGTAGCTCGCAGGCGTTGGGGGGTTTTTTAGAGGGGGGGGTTAGGGGTTTTGGAGGGTTAATTTAGTGGTTTGATCATATTGTGTTAGCTAGCTAATAGAGAGAAGTGACCTCTCTTTCTCCGTGCTTGGTCGACGCTAGCTACTATACGTATAGAGAGAACTGGACACACTAGCTAGTAAGAAAATAAAGGAACCATTAATTACAGAAGATTATCATGAACATATACAGAGAGAAGTGACCTATCTTTCTCCGAGATTGGTTGAACAACAAGTTTTCGTATATCTATCTGACGCTACTAGATATATACAATATAACATCTCTTAAAATCCCTAACATCTAAAATCCATGTCAACTTTCACATGGAATTCTCCGCCCTTATGTATGACGTTGTCAAGAAAGAATCCCGCCAATTCCTCTTGAACTGCTCGTATGCGATCATGTGGTAGGAGTTCATCCCACATCCACCACAACTAATTTAAAGAAGGGGGTCAATACATATATATGAATGAAACTCAACACAATTGATGGTAATAAAATAAAATTGTGAAGATTGTTTACGTACTTTATATTGTCCGTTGGAGTAGCCCCGCTGAGAGGTCGAGTTGTAGATGAACTCACAAACGTAGTATTCACATAAATTATTCCCGCCTTCCTACCACAAGCACTTTACGAGAAATAGAGCTCAATCAAACTGATAATCGAGCATTATAAATGGTATTGATGAAAGTAGAATCAGTGAGAGATGCGTGGAACTAACTGGTACTACTTACTATGGGGTGTATAAATCGCAGCTCCCTGTGCAGACCCGGAACCATTTCGGTGAACTTTTTCCACACCCTGCCAGGCAAAGGAAATGATTACTTGATATCCGCAAATGAATGAAAGTTGTTGATATGTTGCGATAATGATGGATTGAACTTACTTATGGAGCATTGCAATCATGTCTCATAATCCCGGGGATCTTTACGTCTCGAGTCTAAGACAGTTACTATTCCCCCGTCAAGGTTAATCTCTAGCAGAATAAAGTTGAAGCTGCGCACGCATAACTCATCAATTACATTACTATAACCTCGAGTAAGAGAAATCGAATATGCACTAGACAGTAACACTCACTTAAAGTTGTAAGAGAAGAGTATTTTATCTTTGTTTTGATGTCGAAGTAACGATTGTAGCAAGTTATCCTTAGTATCTTTGACTCTCTTTTTAACCGTCCATTCATTTATGGTATTTGGGTTAATAACCCAATGTCATAGATTTGTCTCTTTTTGCATTTGATGATCTTCAATCTGCATAACATAGTGAGGATATATATACATGCAATAAAAGAGATGAGCTATAGAGACTTAATTACAGAAGTAATACTTCAAGACAGTAACAAGTCATGAGTTTTTTGTCGATGGCGTCTTGATTGAATAACTGAAATAACTCCACAAATTCAATAGGCAACAAGTCAACTCCAATGAGGCTGTGATCATCTTTAATTCTCACCAACATACTATCCTTCCCAGACTTCGTGCATGTATCCATGTACCATTCATCCAATCCTTGCATCATCATTGTTAGAGGAGGATTATCAGGTTTTACTGCCTCTAAGGTTTCAAAGTCTACATCATCGCTCAGGTAATCACCAGGATTAGTACCGCGCAATAGCCTCGGATGATTAGCGATGATATCGCTAGACACCTTGAGCGGGGGGCAATGATTTCTTCGCCTGTTCGCTGAGCTGGGGAATTGTTTTCCCACTTCTTCTTCGTTCTGCTAATCTTGCATCAATGGTAGTACTTCCCGACCGCCGCGCATCTTCATATGTCCTTTTAATAAAGTGGACATAATTGGAATCCGGTGGAGGCGGTGGTGGTTGCTTCAGGGCATCCAGAGTGCGCTTCTCTTTCACCGGATCTACTGTTTCCTTCAGAGGTGGAGGTTTCCATTCAAAATGGTCCTCCACTTGGGCTGCCATGATGTCATCGGTTTCCTTGTCAGTCCTCTCATATGGTAATTTTTCCGGAGCCTTGAGACATGGGTCGTACTTGAATTTCTTCCCACCTCTGCTTGTACTGCTAGCCGCCGGTGCTGCACGTCTCTCTTACGCCGTTGCTAACGCGGCAGAGTCAGCTAACACGCAGGAGGAGGCAGAGTGCTCCGACGCACTGGAGGAGGCGGAGGAGGAGGCAGAGTGCCCTCATGCGTTGGAGGAGGAGGCAGAATGCCATGATCACTCGCCGGAGGAGGAGGAGGAGGAGGCGGAATGCCATGATCACTCGCCGGAGGAGGAGGAGGAGGCGGAGTGCCCTGACTCGCCGGAGGAGGAGGAGGAGGCATCTAATTTGGAAGCTTGATGTACTCCTTCCTCCATAGACAGGTATTCCTTAAAGCAGCTCCCAGATCAATGTCCCCTTCACCTGTAGGTAAGTCAAGATCCAGCTCCTCAAATCCCTCCATTATTTCATCCACTGTCACAACAGCATAGCCATGTGGAATTGGACAGCAATGAAAAATTCCCTTAGCTTGAGGAGGTATAACAGAGCCGACCGCCGCCTTCAAAGTAAGGTTCTGCCATTTCATCATTAGCCCGCAATTTTGAGCCTCCGTGATACTATCCATGGGGTAGTGAGGAGCCGTGAAATCAGGCTAAACGAGCTCCGGGGAAGCCACGCTGCTTCTCCACTGACATGGTGGGGTAGCTTCTAGGGCAGCATCGAAGCAAGGATCTTCGTGCCACTGAGATGGTTGGCCAGTAGCTCGCTAGCTCTTAATTTCCACTAGCGCTGCTATTCTTCCATTGAGCTTCTCCATTTCGCTCGCTTCCACTTTCCTCTTTCTCTCTCGGCTTCTGTAACCACCACTGCCGGGAAACCCATGCACCCACAAAACGGAGCTAGGTGTGCCTCATGTTCGTCTAGGTTGCCCACGAATCCCGAGGGCCTCTATAAGCTCGTCCTTCTCTTTGTCGGGAACGAATGTCCCTTCCTGTGTTGCCCTGATATATTTCTGAAGGTTCCGGATGGGTATTGCAAGTTGCTCGTCCGTCCAAACACACTCCCCTGTTTTTGGGTCCAAAGTTCCCCCAACCCCGAAGAACCAAGTCCTACAATGATCTGGCCAGTGCAATGTCGCTGGTTGGACCCCTTTAGCAAGCAGGTCTTGCTCAGCTTTGTCCCACAACGGCCGGGATTTGTAGTAGCCACCTGACCCCGTGTGATGGTGATACTTCTTCTTTGCAGCATTTTTCTTGTTTGTCCGATAGCATCCCGATCGATCAGCGTCCAGCAATGGAATAAGAGTAAGGACGACCCTAAAGTTTCTTATATCCAGGATAGGCTGAAAGGTGATCTTTGGACCTCGTTGATGACAAATTTCAGCCTCCAGCCAGAGGAGGATCCGAATAACCCAGTTATAGAGCGAAAGGTCAAGGTGTTTGCTCTTAAGAAGATGACAAATCTATTCAAGAACTGGAAGAAAGAGTTGAACACAAAGTTTGTCGACAAAGGGAATACTCCTGAATTCACCGGTCGATATGAGAAGATAAGAGATCACTGGCCAGCCTTTGTGGACTACAAGAAATCAGAGAAGGGTATGAAAAGGTCACTGAAGTTTCTTATGTCCAGGATAGGCTGAAAGGTGATCTTTGGACCTCATCGATGACAAATTTCAGCCTCCCGCTAGAGGAGGATCTGAATAACCCAGTTATAGAGCCAAAGGTCAAGGTGTTTTCTCTTAAGAAGATGGCAAATCTATTCAGGAACTGGAAGAAAGAGTTGAACACAAAGTTTGTTAACAAAGGGAAGACTCCTGAATTCACCGGTAGATATGAGAAGATAAAAGATCACTGGTTCGCATTTGTGGACTACAAGAAATCGGAGAAGGGTATTAAAAGGTCACTCACAAACAAGAAAAATGCTGCAAAGAAGAAGTATCACCATCACACGGGGTCAGATGGCTACTACAAAGCCTGGCCGTTGTAGGACAAAGCTGAGCAAGACCTGCTTGCTAAAGGGGGCCAACTAGCGACATTGCACTGGCCAGATCGTTATAGGACTTGGTTCTTAGGGGTTTGGGATATTTGCACCTAGAAACAGGGGAGTGTGTTTTGACGGACGAGCAACTTGCAATACCCATTCGGAAGGTTCAGAAATATATCAGGGCAGCGCAGGAAGGGGCGTTCATTCCCGATAGAGAGAAGGACTGATGGCCCACAAGTATAGGCGATCTATCGTAGTCCTTTCGATAAGTAAGAGTGTCAAACCCAACGAGGAGCAGAAGGAAATGACAAGCAGTTTTCAGCAAGGTATTCTCAGCAAGCACTGAAATTATCGGTAACAGATAGTTTTGTGATAAGGTAATTCATAGCGAGTAACAAGTAACAAAAGTAAACACGGTGCAGCAAAGTGGCCCAATCCTTTTTGTAGGAAATGAAAAGCCTTGGGCGTACTCTTATGTAAAGCAAAGCGCTCCCGAGGACACATGGGAATTACTTTGAAGTTAGTTTTCGTCATGCTCATATGATTCGCGTTCTTTACTTTGATAATTTGATATGGGTGGACCGGTACTTGGGTGTTGTCCTTCCTTGGACAAGCCTCCCACTTATGATTAACCCCTCTCGCAAGCATCCGCAACTACGAAAGAAGAATTAAGGTAAATCTAACCATAGCATGAAACATATGGATCCAAATCAGCCTCTTACGAAGCAACGCATAAACTAGGGTTTAAGCTTCTGTCACTCTAGCAATCCATCATCTACTTATTACTTCCCAATGCCTTCCCCTAGGCCCAAAAAATGGTGATGTGTCATGTAGTCAATGTTCACATAACACCACTAAAGGAAAGACAACATACATCTCATCAAAATATCGAACGAATACCAAATTCACATGATTACGTATAACAAGACTTCTCCCATGTCCTCAAGAACAAACATAACTACTCACAAATCATATTCATGTTCATACTCATAGGAGTATTAATAAGCATTGAGGATCTGAACATATGATCTTCCACCGAATAAACCAACTAGCATCAACTACAAGGAGTAATCAACACTACTAGCAACGCACACGTACCAATCTGAGGTTTTGAGACAAAGATCGGATACCAGAGATGAACTAGGGTTTGAGAGGAGATGGTGTTGGTGAACATGTTGATGGAGATTGGCCCCCTCTCAACAAGAGGATCGATGGTGATGACGATGGCGATGATTTCCCCCTCCCGAAGGGAAGTTTCCCCGGCAGAACAGCTCCGCCGGAGCCCTAGATTGGTCCTGCCTAGGTTCCGCCTCGAGACGGCGGCGCTTCATCCCGAAAGCTTCCTTATGATTTTTTTTCAGGGGAAAAGACACCATATAGCAGAAGATGGGCATCGGGGGCCTGCCAGGGGGGCCACAAGACCTGAGGGTGCGCCCAGGGGGTAGGGTGCGTTGTCCACCCTTGTGGTTGGCTGGTGGCCCCCCTCTGGTGCTTTCTTCGCCCAATATTTTTTATATATTCCAAAACTAATATCCATGAAGTTTCAGGACTTTTGGAGTTGTGCGGAATAGGTCTCCAATATTTTTTCCTTTTCCAGTCCAGAATCCCAGCTGCCGGCATTCTCCTTCTTCATGTAAGCCTTGTAAAGTAAGAGAGAAGGGGCATAAGTATTGTGATATAATGTGTAATAACAGCCCATAATACAATAAATATTCATATAAAAGCATGATGCAAAATGGACGTATCAAATCCCCCAAGCTTAGACCTCGCTTGTCCTCAAGCGGAAGCCGATATCGAAAAATATGTCCACGTGTTTAGAGATAGAGGTGTCGACAAAATAAAATACGGAAATGAGGGCATCATGATCATATTTAGAACATCAACATATACTGTCATATAATTTTTCATGCTAAACTAACAATTCGTTCACAAGGTAAAGTATGAACCGAAAACTTCATTGAAAACTAACAAACTATGATCTCAGTCACTGAAACAATTGCAATTTATCATTACATCAGAAAGAGTCAATTAAAGAGCTTTTCAGGAAGTCCACATACTCAACTATCATTTAGTCTTTCATAATTGCTAACACTCACGCAATACCTATGGGTTCAAAGTTTCAATCGGACACAGAGAAAGATAGGGGCTTATAGTTTTGCCTCCCAAGCTTTTACCTCAACTGTAATGTAAACAATAATACTTTATAAAAACCTACATCCGAGTGGATATATATATCCGGATCTCTCCAACACATAGTGCTTTCCAAAGGAAAAACTGTAAAAAGGAAAGGTGAAGATCAACATGACTCTTGTATAAGGGTAGAAGATAAAAATAAAAAAATAGGTGATATGTCTCCAACGTATCTATAATTTATGAAGTATTCATGCCATTATATTATCATTATTGGATGTTTTACAATCATTTTATAGCAATTTTATATCATTTTCTGGGACTAACCTATTAACCAGGTGCCCAGTGCTAGTTGCAGTTTTTTGCTTTTTTTACATCGCAGGAAATCAATATCAAACAGAGTCCAAACACAACGAAACTCCTGAAGGATTTTTTTGGCGAGAAGAAAGCCAGTGGGCCAAGGAAGCACCTGGGGAGATGCTCGACGGGAGCAGCACCCACCAGGGCACGCCATGAGGCCCAGGCACGCCCTGGTGGGTGCTGCCCACCTCGGGTACTCCCTAGACCGCCTCTTCGCCCTATAAATTCCCAAATATTCCGAACCCTTCGGCGTAGCCCTAGATCAGAAGTTCCGCCGCTGCAAGGCCTATGTATCCACGAGATCCAATCTAGACCCCGTTCTGGCACCCAACCGGAGGGGGGAATCATCACCGGTGTCCATCTTCATCATCCCAGCAGCCACCACGATGAGGAGTGAGTAGTCTACCCTCGGGGCTGAGGGTTTGTACCAGTAGCTATGTGTTTAATCTCTCCCTCTCTCTCGTGTTCTTGAGATGTCACGATCTTGATGTATCATGGGCTTTGTTAATATAGTCGGATCATATGGTGTTTTCCCCTCGCTATCTTGTTGTCATGAATTGAGTTTCTCCCTTTGAGATTTCGTTGTTATCGGATTGAATACTTTTATGGATTTGAGAACACTTGATATATGTCTTGCAGTTGAATACCCGTGGTGATAATGGGTTATCGTATTGATTCACTTGATATATGTTTTGGCACTCAACCCACGGATTCCCGAGGTGACATTGGGGTAATCCATGCATAGGGGTTGATGCACGTTCTTGTCTTTGTTTCTCCGGTAGAAATCTCGGGGCACTATTTGAAGTTCTTTGTGTTGGATTGAGTATTATTACTATGAATTCGCTTTGGTGTTATTCTAGTACGAACTCTAGGATAGATCGAACGGAAAGAATAGCTTTGTGTTATTTTAGTACGAACTCTTGAATGGATCGAAGGGAAAGAATAGCTTTGAGGTGGTTTCATACCCTACAAACAATTTATTCTTATGTTCTGCGCTAGATAGGAACTTTGGGGTGATTCTTCATTGCACTTTGAGGGATGGTTATATGATCCAACTATGTTAGCATTGTTGAGATATTGCACTAGTGAAAGTATGCACCCTAGGCCTCATTTTCCATCATTGCAATACCGTTTGTGTGTCCGTTTGCTATCGTTTACCTTGTTGTTTTTGTAATTTCAGATAACGAAAACTCATATCTACTATCCATACTACACTTTTATCATCATCTCTTCGCCGAACTAGTGCACCTATACAATTTTCCATTGTATTAGGTGTGTTGGGGACACAAGAGATTTCTTGTATTTGATTGCAACGTTGCTTGAGAGAGACTATCTTCATCCTACGCCTCCCACAGATTGATAAACCTTAGGTCATCCACTTGAGCGAAAATTGCTACTATCCTACAAAACTCTGCGCTTGGAGGCCCAACACGTGTCTACAAGAATAAAGTTGCATAGTAGACATCAATAGGCCCTTCCCAGAGGGAAGCAGAGGTTTTCATGCGATTTTATGGTTGGATGCACAAAATCTTAATGCAAAAGAATATAACTTTATATTGCCGCTTGTGATAAGGAACATTATTATGTAGTCTGTTGCTTTTATTTCTTCCATGTCACAAGTTCTTATAAAGCTTATTTTTTTCACACTAATAGATCATACATATGTAGAGAGCAATATTTATTGCTTGCACCGATGACAACTTACTTGAAGGATCTTACTCAATCCATAGGTAGGTATGGTGGACTCTTATGGAAAAAGTGGATTTAGGGATGTTTGGAAGCACAAGTAGTATCTCCACTTGGTGCAAAGAATTTGGCTAGCATGAGAGGGAAAGGCAAACTCAACATGTTGGAGGATCCATGACAATATAACCTCTATTCGGATATAAGAAAACATAACCCATTGTGTTGTCTTCCTTGTCCAACTTCAACTTTTTAGCATGTCATATTTTAATGAGTGCTCATAATTACAAAAGATGTCCAAGATAGTGTATTTATATGTGAAGCCTCTCTTTCTTTATTACTTCCTATTAATTGCAACAATGACCAAAACTATGTTTGTCAACTCTCAACAAATTTTATTCATCACACTCTTTATATGTGAAGTCATTACTCTCCATAAGATCAAAATATGATCCTTTTTATTTCTTTTTGTTCTTTCTATTATTTTTATTCCCTCAAGAGCATAACAAGAAAGTAAAGCCATCAACTCAAAACTACTCTTTATTATATAGCTCACGAACTCGACTACATAGAGGGAACATAAAGCAAAACTCAAAGCTAGATCATACTAAAAACTTTATTCTACTAGATCAAGATACAACCAAAAAGGATCGAACTAAGAAAAACGATAAAAGTAAAGGTGTGATGGTGATACGATACCAGGGCACCTCCCCCAAGATTGGCAGTTGCCAAGGGGAGTGCTCATACCCAAGTATTTATGTTTCTTTCTTCGGAGCTGGTGATGATGGAGTTGTTGATGAACTAGGCTTATCATCCATCTTCCAAGGCATAGGCTCACCATCATAGAAAGATGAACGAGTCTCCGGGATCCTCAGATCTGCAGCCAAACTCATCCTCTTAAATCTGTATTAATACTCACAGTTTTGGTTTTGCAGGTCATAGATCTGGGCTTCGAGATGCTCGATTTTCTCATGATGCTTGAAGATGGCATCCTCAATGTTCTTGGCATCCAGCTTGTGATTTTTGGTGAACCCCGTATCATCATGTGATTGGCGTTGAGTCCACGTTCCACCATCCCTTGGCACTTGAAAATTTGCTGCTCCATTGCTTTGAGTCTTGTCTCCACGCTTCCAGTCCTCCTTGGCCCCTCAACATCGCGGATGTGCAGCACCCCCTCATGCATCTCAATGGTTTGAGGGTGTTGAAGCACCTCCACGAGGTAGGGGTTGATGACCTTCTCGAAAAACTTGTCCTTGGGGGGCGCTTGGAGACGTTATGGTGATCTACATCTGTCAAAAAAATAGCTTGACACAAAAACAGGAGATATTGCCGTTGTACGGTGGTCAAAACCTTCGGGAGATTATATAATGAATTTTTACCGACCAAAAAAGGTATTGTGCAAGAAAACGGAGTCCGGAAAGCACACGAGGTGGCCACAAGACCGGGGGGCGCGCCCTCCACCCTTTTGGTCGCCTCGTGTCTCTTTCGGACTAATTTTCATTTTCCTAATTTTTTAAATATTCCAAAATGGAGAAAATTTGCTATTAGAACAGTTTTGGAGACGGTTTACTTACCATATCACATATCTATTCCTTTTCGGAGTCTGAAACGTTCTGGAAAGTATCCCTTATGTACTCCTCCGGTGTTACGGTGTCAATTATATTGGTTTCAACATTTATAGGATTACCTGAGATATAATGTTTGATTCTTTGACCGTTTACCACCTTCGAATTTGTGCCTTCGGCGTTGTTGATTTTAATGGCACCGGAACGGTAGACCTCCTCGATAATGTAAGGACCTTCCCGTTTGGAGAGAAGTTTTCCTGCAAAAACTCTTAAACGAGAGTTGTATAACAAAACATGATCACCTACATTAAACTCAGGCTTTTGTATCCTCTTGTCATGCCATCTTTTAACTTTTTCTTTAAACAACTTGGCATTCTCATAGGCTTGGGTTCTCCATTCATCAAGTGAGCTAATGTCAAATAACCTCTTATCACCGGCAAGTTTGAAATCATAATTGAGCTCTTTGATAGCCCAATATGCCTTATGTTCTAGTTCGAGAGGTATGTGACAAGCCTTTCCATAAACCATTTTATACGGAGACATGTTCTTTCTAGATCTATTAACAGTCTTTTGCAAAACCAATTTAATCTCTCTATTGCTCAATTCTACTTGACCACTAGACTGAGGATGATATGGAGATGCAATATTTGTGCTAGAGAAAGGTGTGATAGGTCCCGGGTGCCACTACATCCTCTATAAATAGTAAATTCAAAAAAATAGAGAAACAAATCAAAAAAATCTTGAACTTTGTGTCATCAAATATGACCAAACTTTGTAGGTTCTTGCAAGTTTTCATAACAAAATATCCTAGAGAGAAAGTTGTACACATGAGTTTTAGATTTCAGTGCTAAAAGTGATGCCTTGTATCCACAATTTTCTCATGATTTCAGTTTTTGTTTCTATCTTTCTTTTTAAAAAAATTATACTTAAAAACATTCTAAATATATATTACAAAAAAACACTCTACAGAAAAGATTCCTAAAATGTTAATCTAGCATTTATAAAAATGTTAAGTGTGTATATAAAAATAATTGTCATATGTATAAAAAATATCTACAAAAAATACAACGTGTAAGAAAAAAGTTGATCAAGTATTTGAGCATTTGAAAAAAACATTTATTTTAAAACACCTTAATCATATATTTTAAAACATATTAGATGTGTTTAAAAATGCTCCTGATGTATACCAAAAATGCAGAACATCTGTTAAAAATAAACATAAAAAAATCATGTATAATAAAAAAAATACATTTCAAAGTTGTTAACAGTATATAATCAATATGTCTGATACATACCAAAAATGTACAATGTGTATAAAAAATAGTCATGAAACAAAAATATTTGAAAATAAATGTTAACCATCTATTGAAAAAATGTTAAATGTGTAAAAAAATGTTCTTGAAGTATATGAGAAATTTAGAATGTGTATTTAAATATTTGAACATAAAAGTCGCCACATCAATTTGATTTCTCTATACTTTATCACAACCAACTTTCCCACCTCTACTTACTTTAGCACCTAAGAGTGCAATTTAGGGTGGCAAGGGTGACCAACAACCCAAATTGGAGCCTCAGTTCTGAACTTTTATTGCTTTACTAGGTATGTGCCCGTGCATTGCCACGAGGGCAAATATTTATTAACACAATAAGACGATCACACTAGACAAATCTTGATGTAAAATAAATAAAACTATGTTTTGATTATATAAAGCGTAAGTTTTATTATTATTATTATTATTATTATTTATTAAACTGGCAAAATAGGTATGTGCCTAAATTGATCCAAAGATAAGGGAATGATTGATATTGTTTATCTAAGAATAGGGAATTTATTCCTATTTATTTAGTTACCAAAAAATCGATGAAGGGTGGGAGGTTGGACGAAGGGGTGGTGGGGAGAAAGTGAAACATGAAACCTTATGTTCTTTCTAAGTACTTTCCCCGTTCCTAAATATAAGTCCTTTTAGAGATTTTCGTATAAACTACATACGGATGTATATAGACATATTTTAGAGTATAGATCCACTCATTTTGCTCTGTATGTAGTCTATATTCAAATCTTTAAAAGGACTTATATTTAGGAACGGAGGGAGTAGAGAGTATCATAGAGATATTCACTAGGGGCGGCACAACATAGTGGCATCAACAGGATGATAAAATTATGGGTCGGAGATATGATTATCACATGCTTTACATGGCTTCTAGATTACACGTATATCAAAGCTTTCCTAAAAAGTCTTGGGGCACGGCATATCCCTGTGGTCTGAATGGCAGTTCACTAGGGCAAGAAGCCCACAACGAGTAAAAATAGTGAATGGAATTCCTCTCTCGGTTTCAGATTTACTGCTTCCGGCCAGAATTTCAGAAATCCACATTGGAAACAAGACAGGAGCAAGTATCCTCCTTGAAAAGAAACTGAACCCAAGACAGGTCCATCACCTCTAGATACCAAAGTAGTTTCAAAATATGTCTCTCTCCAAGGTGAAGCTTCAACTTCTAGCTTTACTTCAATAAGCATAAAAAAAGAACCACCGCGCTACCCATGTTCCCGCGCTACCCTTTGGTTCTTTTACAAATCCCTTTTCCTTCTCCTTATGTGATTGCCCCTACATGATGTACAGAACTAGCTAGGTGTTACCCAACAAGTTTGTTTTAGAAGAACAAGTTAAAACAAAGTGAGTAACATTATATCTATTCTGGTGAAGTATATGTAAGGGGGCGGGAAGGGATATCAGTAAGACAAGTGAGAGCTGGAGCAGGTAATTGCTTTCATGTGGCCAATGTCCATAAGCCATGACTGGTATGTCTTCAATCAACATAAGTTGTACACAACAACCAGGTCACATTGAAACCTAAACCTAATGTAACAAAACTGGCTTACCAATCAGTTCCCTTGCCTGGAAGGAAAATATCCTGTGGAGCATAGGCTTAGGTGCACCCCCTTATCTAGCCATCCATCTCTGCATCGCGATTCGTGCGAGAACTTTTCTCTTTTTTGTTTCTTCCAAATAAAACAACATATGAACTTAAAACTTTTGCAAGATAGCAAAACATTCTTACTACAATGAGAGAAAAAACTTTCGGATTTTTTCGTCCATCATAAGTATTAAAAATAACATTTTTTAATAAAGAAAATCTCATTTTGTATATTAATATCCGTCAAAAAAATCTATAAGTTTTTTCCCTCATTGTAGTAAGAATGTTTTGCTATTTTGCAAAGTTTGAAGTTCATATGTTGTTCTATTTGGAAGCAACAAAAAAGAGAAATTTTTATGCAGTAAGTTAGTTGTCTAGCACGGATCTCAAAGCTATATTGGAGGGTACGGATAGAGGGTGTCCATGAGCCTATGCTCTAAAAAGCCGCCTTGGAAGCTTGAGATAATGTGTGAAATGTTGGCTATGCTGAGCAGTTTCCACTTCACGCCGCAGTCTGAACAGGCATGAGGTACCGAAGAACATACTAAAGTCTTCACTCTTTTAACATGTTCTCGGCATGCCGTCATTCAGAATCCACATAAAAACAAGACACGTAGAACAATGTTTATTCTGCCACTCTAAACATTCCATTCACAAAACAACTGCGTTATTAGTTATGATCTTGTCAGTATTCAGAGTATAAGATACAAGCAGAAAATAGAAAGAATTTCATATACATTACATAGTATTGTCAAGTGGAACAAACAAATAACTATCCAATCCATTTTTACATATACACATGTTGCTGATTACAACAAACATATACAGGTTTTCAAATCCTAGTTCACAAAGCATATGTATGGGAACCACACACAGCCATGGCACTAGCCCTGAAGATCATATGAATTACTGCTAAAAACAGTGGCACTCAAGTCAAGGGGCTCTGGCCCCTTAACCATTCTCGCTGTTGGCTACACCGGTCATGGACTCATGGTGCCCATAGCACTACCATTACTAGGAGACTTGTAGTGCTGGTGGTGGTACTCGTGTTGGTGGTGCTAGTGCAGGAGCATTGACGACATTTTTGGCCCCAAAGTAGTATGGAGGAGATCCGTAGTAGCTCTCCTGAGGGCCAGGATCCGATCTGTCACTCGCCATCTGCAGCTGGAACCCATAGCAATGTCCTGTTTTTTCTAGGTAAAGGATGATGCGTTAGCATGTACCTCAACTTGAGATCGTGGGAAATGATCCCAATGTAGGTTCTGCGCGTAATGGAATGAACTATTGCCTTCCTGTTGCAATATAACCCAAAAACAAACAAGTATAAGGCAACAAAGGGTGGATTTTATTGGCTCAAAATGGAGCATCAAAAGAAAACATAACCCACAGCCCAGGAAAGCAGCCAACGGCAGGTAAGGTGCCTTTTAGCTTTGAAGTCAACCAACATAATACATTCCTACCGCTCATATTATTACTACTATTTTATTTTGATTTTTGAATAGGCTAGCGAGAGCTATATGGGAACTAGACCAATTCCAGTGTTCCATGTGAGCTAGATCGTACATGAATCCTTTTTATTGTAAGAACTAACAAGATTACAGGAACCCACAAATTTCGTCCATTATTCTCCAGCAAAGGGAATTTGTAAGATACAGGACAGGGGCATCCTTCACCCCTGTATGTAATCCTCGCGTCCTGCTTGCATGGATTGGAATGCCAGATTGTCCGAGGATCCGCCTCCGCCGGAACCATCTGCACCATCAGGAAATGAGAATATAGCATATATATACAGTATCATTTGAAGAAAGGTGTAAGTGTTACCAAAACGAATCACTCAACATCAGTTCCATGCATGTTCACAGACTTGACCCTGTGGCGAGGAGCTGGGCGGCTGCGCGGCCACATCAACCACGGAATCTTACTTTTATCTTGACGCCGACAAGGAGGAAGACGACATGCGGCAGCTGAACTGGGTTATGTTATTCATAGGTGTTTTCCCACGATATTGGTAATTTATTTCCATACGTTTTCTAAGTTGCAAAAGAATAACTCTATGCAAAGATAAATAAGTTTTTGAAAATAAATTGGCTAGAGTAGCAATTAATAAATTTTGTCTGCTCTATAATGAAATGTTTTTCAATCGTCTCAGCATTCTGGAAAATGTTGCCGACACATATTGCAATAAAACTGAAAGTTACATCGAAATCATTTTAGGTAGCTGTCCCTAGCAACAAGGAAGTCATTCTTGCAATTTTGAGCATTCGATCTATGCAATTTCGGCTCACTATGATGTCATTTCAACCCACTTGCTAGAATTGTTGTTTCAACACAATTACCGACACCTCCAATTCCCTGTTGTGTGTCCATTTGACTCTTTTATATTTCTCATTTATCCTCTCTTTTTTGTGGTCATCGTCTATTTGATAGACTACGCTAGTGCTACCGACCATCTAAAACAAAGTGAAACCACACAAGATGCTATCTACTCTTGTTCAAAGAAAGGGGTGCATATATAGGGGGGAACCAATATTCATGTAGGTAAAGCACTTATTATTATCTATGCGTGATGAATACATTTGAGTCACGATGGGCATATTGTTACTATTGCAAGGTGTAGGAGAAGACAATGGTGGGCAGCCGAACTGAATATTATTCTCACATGTCTTTTATCTTCAGAGGTGCTTTTGTTTCCATATGTTTTCAGGTTATGAAAAAATCTCTATGCAAATATAGATAACTTTTCAAAGAGAAATTGGCAAGAGTAGCAATTAATAAAATTCATATGCTCTATAGCGAATTTTCTTTTTGCGCATCTCAACAATTTGGAATATTATTACTGAATTGCTCCATTAACTGAATTGTATGAAGTAATGAACATTCCTCACTTGATTTCCTCGAATGCTAGCGACACCGATTGTAGTGAAACTCAAAGTTACATCAATGCCGTCTTAGGTAGCTGTCTCTAGCAATAAGAAAGCCCTTTCTACTTGTTTCACATCCTCGTGGACAATGTCTAGTGAAACGCATGAGATAATTTGTAATGCTAATCATTTTGAGCATTCCTTTCATGCTGTTTTGATGGCTCACTCAATTCGACACCAAGGCATGGCTTGACGGTAGTTTCAGTCTTGTCATGGATAAGATAGTCACTCCAACACGGTTACTGATGCCTCCTATTCCCAATTATGTGTCCACTTGAGTCTTTGTCTTCTCTCATGGACTAAGCTAGGGCTGTTGTTCCAAGAAAGGGGTATATATAAAGGGGGAAATCAATATTCACGTACGTGAAAGCACTTATTATTTATCTCATGTGATGAATTGCTCTGAGTTACAGTGGGTATATAGTTACTTATATAAGGTGTACACATCCTGGAAGCCTGAGGAGGAGCAGGAAGAAAATGGCGGGTGTGTGAACTGAATATTATCATGCAAGTGTTTTTTTTTGTTCAGTGGTGCTTTATTTCAATATGTTTTCTTGTTATAAAGAAAGAACTCTATGGAAATATATAGCAATGATACCATTTATCTGCTGGGGGGAGGGGGCATCTTAGCAATGAAAATTATTATTAGTTTGCGCCATTTACCGAATTGTAAGAGCTTTATGAATAGTCCACTAGAATCTCTCGGGTGGCACTTCCAAGTATCTGTCCTTTAGAGCATCTTCAACAACATCCCTAATAGGGCACCAAAAAGTAGTTATTGGGCACCAAGAACTTGGTTTTGCACCACCTAATAGGGCACCAAACTGCTCCAAGAGCTTCCCTATATTAGGCATGACAATTGCGCATATATATATATATATATATATATATATATATATATATATATATATATATATATATATATATATATATATATAGGGAAAATGCATCCTACTACCGGGTGTAGCTACACCCACTTTTCATATACTACTATGTGGTAGTATATATACTACTTTATCATTTTTAGTATGTTTATATATTATATCTAAGATACTCCAAAGTGAGTTATGTGAAAAAATTGCATGTGAGCCCATGTTTTTATCATATTTATGAAAATACGTACATATTTGTACGTAAATAGAAGTATGATAAAAATATACTACATACTATCTAAAAATAGTATATATATACTACATACACTAGTAATTTGTACGTGCTTTGCACGTTACATTTTTATGTGTGAGTGTGATTACAATATTAAATCATTTAAATTAAAAATAAATATCCTATGTTATAATAAAATTATCATGGAATTTTCAAAAGTACATTTGAGTTTTGCAGTGAAATTTTTGGAACCTTTTTTTACTATTTCTATCAAACTATGGTAGCACAATGAATTTCTATATGAAGAATGCATTAGAAAAAACATAAACTTTTATTCCAAAAGAAATGCTATTGACGTGTCTGGGAAATCTTCTAGTTTTTTTAAATCAAACTTGAAATATAGAAAAAATTAGTTTGATATTATAATATTCTAGTTTTTTTAAGTCAACATTTTCTTAAAAACTCTATGTCATTTGTGTCTTCTAGACCGCACAGTGTTTTAAAAACCTTATCGCCCTGTTAAGAAAAGTAAAGTAAAATCTAAATCTAAATGTTCTACTCTTTTTTGCGGATAAATTTTCTACTGGTTAGAATATTTCTCTCGACGAACAGCAATATTGCTATGCGTACACTTTTCACAGTGTATTAATTCTTCTGAGAAAAATAAGAATGCTTCATGTATTCAACAGTACTAATGTGAGTAGGCTGCTAGCCTCTACATGCACACTTGTTTGGATGCTTCTAGTCTATACTGGAGTACTACCTTGCCAGTTCACAGTATAAAGCTATCTCCTCACGTGAAGTTCTTAAGCAAGAGTCAGCTCAGATGTCAGGCGTGAGGTACTCTAGAAAGATCCCCTGCCTTGTTTTGGCGCGCGGCTGTGTGAAGCGAATCCCACAAACCATGGCCGTTGGATTTGCTAGGCTCAACATTGATAAGTGGCAGGGATTCAGCCCGTGGAAAGAATCAACGGTTAACAAATGCCTCTGCCTCACTGTGGGTGGACAATCCAGTTTTGAAAATTGATGTACTATAGTAGTAGAGATATTCTTACATAGTACATACAACGCATACATACACTGCGGTATGGTAAATACTACCTAAACCGTACAAAATAAAAATGGGTGTAACTACACCCGGTAGTAGGAAAAAATTGTCCTATATATATATATATATATATATATATATATATATATATATATATATATATATATATATATATATATTGAATGTATTAGTATAAAACTCATCTCAAATAATTAGAAAACAAAAAAACACAAATACTACGAACATAACATCAAATTATTACGTAGTTCATCACACAATTTGTTCGTTACACAATTTATTCATCACACAATACAACGAACACAAAGATGAAACTAGGGATGTTGTTCCCGTTGTTACCATGCTTACCACTTGTGTAGCGGATGTGTATAGTACCATCGGCTCGGATTATGCGAGGGAGGCGAGCAATGGGTTCGATTGTAGGAGGCTCTTCAGGTATTCGAACGCGGCCTTTGCTTTGTCGCTCCAGTAGAACACATTGTTCTTGCGCAGGAGTCGGTAAAGTGACATGGTCTTTTCCCTGAGCCTGGATATGAACCAGCTAAGGGTTGCCATGCAGCCCACACTGGACCTCCCAAATTGTTTCTAGAGGTTTGAAGGGTTGAGGATTGCTTGTACCTTCTCTGGCTTTGCTTTGATACCCTCTGGGAGAAGACGAGGCCTAGTACACCAAAGATGCATTTTTCTGGATTCAACTTTATGTTGAAGCATCACAAATTTCTTTGCTCGGGGTCGGAGAGGAGACCATATCCGTGCATGGATTTGATGACTATCTCATCGACGTAGGCCTCAATGTTGACACCAATCTGTTCATGGAGACACTTTTGCATCATCCACTAATACGCTGTTGTGACATTCATGAGCCCGAAGTGCATAGTTATATAGAAGAGGGGCCCAAAGGGTGTGATGAAGGAGGTATTCTCTTGGTCGGACTCCTTCATGCGTATTTGATGGTAGCAAGAGTAAGTGTCCAAAAAACACAAGCGCTCGCAATCAGCGGTGGAATCTATCACTTGGGCGATGTGAGGCATAAGGGACGGGTCATTCCGGCATGCGTTGTTGATGTCATTGTAGTCAACACACATGCGCCAGGACATATTTTTTCTCTTGTGTGCCATGATGGGATTAGCGAGCCACTCTGGATGTGCTACTTCTCTAATGAAACCGAGAGCCAGGAGTCAGGCGATCTCCTAACCAATGGCTCCTCTTCTTCGTAGAGAAGCGGCGGAGAGCTTGCTTGACTGGCAAGTCATCTTTCCGGGCGTCTACATTGTGTTGTCCTATCTTTCAGGGAACCCAGGCATGTATGCGGGCTTCTAGGCAAAGATGACCTAATGGCTCCGGATGAATTGCAGGAGTGCGGGTTCCTGTTCCTCAGATAGATCTCCTCCGATGATGACCGTTACTCCTAGCCTCGGCTTGGCTGGCAGCATTGTGGTGGATGTGTTGACTAACTTCTGGATGTCCCCAAGCTCCGCCAGGCTAGTGCTACCTGGGTGAGCTCTATGTTTGTGACCTCCGCCTCGAGTGCTCATTTAGGGCTCCCTTGAACCGTGAGCGTGCTTTTGGGGGCCGACGCCTTGAGCTGAAGATACACATATGAGGGTAGGGCCATGTAGTTGATGTAGGCGGCCTGCTGAGGATAGCATTGTAGCATGTATGAAAAGGCGCAACCTCTAACTAGATTATTTCCGATCTTAAGTTTTGCTCGTCCCCAAGCATGTATGAAACAAGCAAAACTTAAGATCGGACCATGTATGAAACTTAAGATGCTCGTTTTGCTCGTTTCGAAACGAGCAAAACTTAAGATCGGACCTTCGACCGCATCGAACGAGCAAAACGAGTTATGATCTTAAGTTTTCCAGATCGAGATATCAAAGGGGGCATGCTTGTCGGGCATGCAACCATGGAAGCCGGTGCTAGAGGGTTACCCACAGGACCGTGAGATTCCCATCTTGTATAGGGTGTCGGGGAAAATAATGATGATGCACCCCCCCCCCCCCCCCCCCGTGCATCAGAACTCGCTGTAAGCGAAAGCCCCAGATCAACCACCAAGGCGAACTTGCTTGGGTGGGGCGTAGGTCGGGTGATCGGTGCGGTCGAAGGTGATTGTCGAATCCGACCACTCCAAGGGATCCACTGGCATTGGGGGGATCGTGTGGACCGTGTGTCGGGTGAGTTTCTTAGAACGGTGCACATCGGTGGCTCGAAAGATCATGTTGATGACGATCGATTGGGCGGGCTGGTGGGTTGGTGAAGGCTCAGCCGCCTCGGGGCTGGTCGAGACTGGCACTATCCTCTTTTGAAGTGGTGATGGAGGGGCATTGATGCACACAGTGTATCGGTGTTTGCCGAAGTAGAACTCGGGGTCTCGGAAGAAGATTTTGTCGTGGAAGGCGACGTTACATCATAAAGCAACCCCCGACTATCGACCTCAGCTCTTTGCCTGGCCTGAAGTTGTAGAGCATGTACAATGATCTGAACTGGGTTCGTTCTTAGACCAGCGTAGCCCGGTGCTCTAACCAATTGAAGTGCTGCTCATGATATAGAATAAGAAATGTCACGATTTCCATAGAATTGGGACTAAACCCACGATCTCTTTTTAATTTGCTCCCAAGTTGGCGCTAGACAAATCAAACTGAATTTTACAGCATGAAAGCCAGTTCATGTCATAGGAATTTTGCCTTCTATCTGTACAACATTGTGTATTCTTGGTGCAGCACAGTAGAAAGTTCATGCCCAGGAGTTTTACATCTAGTGCAGATATCATTCATCAATTCGGTACGACAAAATGGCAATCCATCCGGATAAGCCTCAAAAATTCAAAATGCAAGGCTCAGATAATGGTAACTCTGGCTGAACCAAATAGGAGAGTAGGAACACGATTCATGAAGAGCTCAGTTATAATTACAATTACAAGAGCTAGCTAGTTCATGGTTCCATCGCTCGGTCACAGGTAAACGGCAGCCGACAGATAATCTGCAGGGAGAACTGCTTTGTCATATCTAGATAGAAACGCACGGCCGGCTTCGACGGCATCATCAATGATGGCAATCATAATAACCAAGAAGAAAGGAAAACCGAAACTGGAGCGAGCCTAGATGCCGCAATAATAGAGGGCCGGCACATAGAGAGGAAGAAACTCAGAGAAAGGTGCATATTATACATGGCGAGGATGAAGGAGGAGCACCGCCCGCAGACATCACGCTTTGAGAGACGTGGACCGTCGCATTGATTTGACCCGAGGGAAGCACCGTAGAAGGCTCTGCTGATGCTGATGCTGATGCTGCTGCTGGTGGTGTGTCGGAGGCGGTATGTATGACAGGAAGAAGGATGGGTCATTGTCAAGCGCTTCCTTGTAGCCCTCGAGGATCGTGACGATGTCCTCAAACTGAGGCCTTCTTTCTGGGTTTGTCGCCCAGCACTGAGATATCAGATGGCTCATGGCCACAGGGCACGAAGCAGGCAACGGTGGCCTCGCATTCTGCACAGAAAAAATAAATAGCTGGTTAAAAAATGATGGAACATTTGAAGCATTTTGAACTTGATTAGCATAATGAACGGATGTTTCCCCAAATTCTGAGGTCTGTCTATGGTACTTGCGAAACATTAATACAATTTGGAGAATTCCACGAAACATTAATACATTGATAGCTGAGCACCAAACATACTCCATTGACCAAATCTGAGCTAACAAACATGCTCCGTATACTTATGAAGCAAGGCGAACAACAAATTCTACCCTAGTATGCCACGAAATGAAATTAGTCTTTAGAATCTACAAGTGAGAAACTAGCATCCACACATAAAGAACTGTTGTGTAAGGATCCATACATACCTTGAGGGCGACAGCTATAGCGGCCTGTTCAGGTGTCATCTCGCTGAATGGAACCAAAGCAGTTAAAATCTCCCACAAGACAATCCCAAAGCTGTACACATCGACTTTTCGAGTATGGCTTTTCTCCTTGATCATTTCAGGAGCCATCCACCGATAGGTCCCCGTAAACCCCTTGCCGCTACCGCACTGCGACTCGAGACACGAGATCCCGAAATCCGCCACTTTGACCGACATATCTTCCCCGAGAAGCACGTTCTCCGACTTCAGGTCTCTATGGAGTATCCCCTGTGAGTGCAGGTAGCTCATCCCACGGGCGATGTCTAAAGCTAGTTTCAGAACTAGTTGGATGGGGACTGAATGAGGCTCTTGCTGGTGTAGATACTTCCTAAGGGAACCCCCTGCCATGTACTCAGTGATAATACAGAATACTGGTGGTTTCTTGCAAGCTGCGACGAACTGCAAAATAAGAAGATTACCATCCAATTCCATACGGAACAGAGACTTAACAAGAAGGGTTGATACACCAACTAAGTATTACAATCATTTTAGATACAACATGGAACATAAGCAAAATTGTTTGAACCTTATTACTGACATAAGTTCACAACCCAGGATGTATGGTTCATTGAAAAGCATAGTATGAGAAGTCGAGAACATTCACCAAGTTGGCAGCGTGTAAAAGCAGATACAGAGAACAGTCTGAACTTAAGTAGTACCAACTATAATACCGTTTAAATTTTCTAGCTAAATAAACCATCTAATGCAGCCAACTAACCTTTTATCCATGTGACTTGTGGGGCCGAGTGAGACAGGACCACACTTAGCAAGGGAAAAGCAGGATTGATATTTATCTGCACATGAACTATCTATCTATCACTCTCCGGGTCGATTCTCGTTATTAAACACTTATATGATAAGATGCGCTTTTCTCTGCATCTGAAAGCAGTTATAAGACTTAAGAGTGGGCACGCCCTACATGGTCCACCACCCACTTTAATTACAAAATCCAAGTATCTATCTAACGATATCGACTTATCGTCTAAGGTGTCGTGACCTCCTGTCTGAAATATTCCATTTTACCGCCATAAAAAAACACAGATACTAAAAATATTTGCACGGTTGCTTTGAAGCACTTGGTCGTACAAACAGGGGCTCTACTAACATAATTCAGGCCAAAGTACAAAGTGCTATTACCAACTAAAAGCTGCACTTTGTGAATGGACAGGAATCAGTATGACTGTACAAGATTACAGATGGAGACAGTGAACTACTATGGAGGAAACAAACGATCATGCCTTGCTAAAGATTTGGTCCGGCAGATCCGTAAATGTCAAGGGATTTCACCATCACTGACATTAGCTACTACTACCTGAAATTCACAATTTTTAGAAGTGTAGATGCTTTGTGGCCCGCGGTTTCTTTAACGGAAATCGCCGAGGAAGGACCACTGTTTTTTTCGCCTCTCCTCAGAAAAAGAAACAATAATAAAATTGATAGGAGACGAGAAAGCTTGTCTGCCATGTTCTTTCCCTCTTGTTCAGGTTATACATACATACATAGTGTAAAGACTCTAAAGAGGCATGAACAATTATTTCCCCTTGTCGATCCAACCCAACCGACGAAAGCATAAAGCTTGCACCTTTCATGTGAAGATCGGTTGGGATGGCAAATCCTCAGGCATGGGCACCAACAACCAATTTTACTACTCAATTCAGATTCTAATCTAATCTAATCTAATCTAATCTAATCCGTGGTGGTGACAACAATGGCTGAAAGAGAGAAGGTAAAAAATGGGGGATGGGAGTAGTGAGCGTACGGAGAGGATGTTGTGGTGGCGGAGGCGGAGGAGGAGCGCGACCTCGGAGGCGAACTGGCGCTCGAGCTCGGCGGCGAGCGCGGCGTCCTCCTCGGGCTGGCTGACCATCTTGATGGCGACCTCGCGGCCGGCGTAGCGGCCGGAGTAGACGCGGCTGTGGCGGCCGGAGGCGAAGCGCGCCCGGATCTGGAGCTTGGAGAGGTCGGCGCTCCAGAGCTCCTCGCCGCCGCCCCGGATCTTGGCCCCCGGCGGCGCCACCAGGTACTTGGACCACGACACCGCCTTCTTGTAGTCCCCCAGCGACAGCCGCCGCTCCAGCCGCCTCCCCGCGCCGTCCCCATTCCCGCCGCCCTGCTTGAAGCACTGCAGGCTCTTCATTTCTTTTCTTTTCTTTTCTTGTCCCCTCGGCGAAGGGGAGCGGGCGGGCGGGTAGAAAAGAAATCAGTCCGAATCAGATCGGATCAGATTCCCGGCGAGTAAAGGCGGAGAGATTTCCGGCGGGCGCGGCGGCAGGGGGGGTCTCTGCTGGCGTTTCTTTACCCGGCCCTACATTCCAGTGTCCTCCGACCTTCCATTCACATCCAATGGAAGAAACGGCAGAGGATGGTGGTGTGTCTGAGGAAGGAGGAAGAAGGTGCTGCGAAGCTGCGGATGATTGCGGGGGGAGGAGGAGGGCGATGGGTGCCGTGGTTTTGGAGGAGAGGCGAGAGCGACAGCAGGAGGAAGGAGCCAAAGAGGAGAGCGGAGCAGAGTAACATGCAGCGAGATGAGAGGAGGTTGCTTTTGGATGGTTTGGCAGAGAGTGATACAGTGATAGTGTGAGAGTGACAGTGAGTGAAAGTGAACCGAGACTTGGTTCACTTTGGACCTCGTCTCAACTCGGCTAACAAGGAGAGCCTTGACTTGCTTGAATATTTTCCACACTCGACTGTGGACTTGTTGAATGAATGCAATATGATAGCATTTTTTTTTCTTCGCGAATACGCAAAGATTGCGTGTCTTTTCGTCGATGGAAGCAAAGTTGTAGCATGGGGTTACAATCAGTGCGCGTGCGCGCGAGGAGGCATGATAGCAGCGTAGGCGCAGAACAGAGGACAAGGGGTTGCACAGCCCCCATACATGATACAACTACAAACTAAGTGTGGGGAAGGACGTTTGTAAACCCGTTTGTGCCTGCCTTAGCCCGTAGGCGCGCCACATCTTTGATGGTACCGAAGATGTGGATGGTCGATGGCCGGTCGCCGTCGAAGATGCATCCATTGCGATGCTTCCATAGCCGCCATGCGGTGAGGATTATGAGGGATGACATGCCCTTGCGAGTTGAGGCTGGAGCGTGGTCGCATGACACTGGACAGTCTCTTGTCTGGAACGGAGTGTCCGAGATCGGTGAGTTAACTGTAACCCTCACTCCCTCACCCAACCAAGAATCTCGTGCTAGACCAGCATGGAGAATGAGCAGCCTGCAAGAAGATGTTGCATGCTACCAGAACATCACATTCTCACAAATCGACAGTGTACAATGCTACAACATGGTCACAGATCTAGCCCTACCACATGCTCACATATAGCTAGAACGAGTACATAGAAGGGGGTGATTCAACTCACATATGCCATCGGTGCAGCTCGAAGGAGGCGCCAAACAGGTCGGAGAAGAGGAAGACTCGAATCGTCGACACCATTAATCAATGGCTGGAGAAGGAGCGGCACTTACCTGGTCGTCGGTGTCCATCCGCGCCAGAGGGAGAGCTCAAAAAAGGGGGGGAATGGTGGAGGCAGCTTGATCAGTGAGGTGAGGCTGGCTATATAGGGCGACCGATTTGGCGGGTTGTGATGCTAATTCCTCCTGCCGCTTTTTCGGAGACACGCGCAAGCTCTCGCCATCTCCATGGACACAAGAGGTCAGCGCCGCGTTCCCCTTCTATCATTGGAATACCCAACCGGGTGGGCCAACAAGACAATGAGAAGCCAGTAGGTGCCTGAAGACCCGGCCTAGACATAAGTCATTTCCGGAGTTAAGTCATCTATGGAGTTAAGTCGTCTCCAGAGTTAAGTCATTTCTGGAGTTAATCATCTTTGAAGTCAAGTCAGTTCTGGAGTTAAGTCATCTTTGGAGTTAAGTCATTTCTATAGTTAAGTCATCTCTGGAGTTAAGTCAGCATGGACATAAGTCATCTTTGGAGATAAGTCATATTTGAAGTTAAGTCAGTTCTGGAGTTAAGTCATCTCCGGAGTTAAGTCATTTCTGGAGTTAAGTCATCACTGGAGTTAAATCGGCATGGACATAAGTCAGTTTTGGAGTTAAGTCGGGCTGTAGATAAGTCTCTCGGGACAAGATTTGCTCTAAGAACGAGACCCATCCTACTACAGGACAAGATCCGGCCTACTACATGACAATGCCTCGTCTGCTGCAGGACCTGGGTCTAGGCGAAGTTCCATCAAGGAGTCCAAATAGAAGACATAGACCCTCAACTTGGAAGACACAGAGGGCTTAGAGGACCTAGAGTAGGACTCTGACTGCGGGTAGAACCCGGTTCTATTGTGACCTAGGAACCCGGCCAGTATATAATGGGGTTGCTGGGACGTCCAAGGGAACAAGTTTTTAGACGAAGGTTTTGGGACAAGTTCTCCAGATAGATGTTTTGATAGGTCTCAAGACAGTTGTTTGGATAGCTCTCGAGATAGAGGTAGCGAAATAGCGCCAATGTAATCGAGACCACCACAATCAATAGCAATCAAGCAGGAGTAGGCTATTACCTCCATTGCGAGGGGCCGAACCTGGGTAAACTCGTGACTCTCGATTCCGATCAACCTTGTTCAAGTTTTCATCTGGTAGCAATGACCTCATGACTTAGTTCTTTCACGAGGACATCTGCCGTGAAAAAACCACGACACTTTTCCTACATCGCTCAAGCTTGGCTCACTAGAAAGGCCGATCCGACCGTTCCTATCTGGCCTGGCCGAGGAGTGATTAAGCTCCCTACTATGCGAGAATCTGATGCAGCCCAGCCAACCAAACATTCATTTTCTTTCCGCACCGGCCTGGTTGGGATGGATGCGGGCTACCAAACGCGTCCTAAATGTCTGCGAATCAGTGTGCATGTGTTAATTTTGGCATACTGGCCGCAAACTTGAGAACATTTTGCAGGTGTCAAAACGTCCGCATTTCCAACCAAAAGAAACCAAATGCCTCGATCCTCTCTCCCTTCTACCCCAAGCCGCACACGACACACACAAATGGAGGGTTTTTTTAGATAGTCCCGACATGCCCGTGGGACGTGTCTGTGGACATTGGGCACACAATGAGATGGTTTCATTGGAAGAAAAAAAAACTTAGGTAAGAAATGAAGACATCATTGATGGGTGATATGTATGGGCGAGGATTATCTCCTCTGAGACTAGAGTATCCCCGTTCCCTGGGTCCCTCTCTGAGGCGACTTGTGGGAACCCTAGATCCCTCCGCCGCCAGCCCTCCTCCTCCCTTCCTCCCCATCGCCGCTGCTAAGGAACACAGCCGGGGCAAAGCCCGGGCAATGCCGGCGGCGGCGGGGCTGTCGGTGTCAAAACCGATGGATCTCGGGTAGGGGGTTCCGAACTATGTGTCTAAGGCTAATGGTCACAGGAGACTGGGGACATGATGTTTCACCTAGGTTTGGGCCCTCTCGATGGAGGTAATACCCTACTTCATGTTTGATTGATCTTGATGATATGAGTATTACAAGAGTTGATCTACCACGAGATCAGAGAGGCTAAACCCTAGGAGCTAGCCTATGGTATGATTGTTGATGATGATCGTGAGTCCTGTGGACTAAACCCTCCAGTTTATATAGACACCGGAGGGGGCTAGGGTTACACAGAGTTGGTTTACAGAGAAGGAGATCTACATCTGAATCGCCAAGCTTGCCTTCCACGCCAAGGAGAGTCCCATCCGGACACGGGACAAAGTCTTCTGTCTTGTATCTTCATAGTCCAACAGTCCGGCCAAAGCATATAGTCCGACTGTCCGGATACCCCCTTATCCAGGACTCCCTCAGTAGCCCCTGAACCAGGCTTCAATGACGATGAGTCCGGCGCGTAGATTGTCTTCGGCATTGCGAGACGGGTTCCATCTCCGAATACTCCAAGATAAATTCCGAACACGAGGACCGTGTCCGGCTCTGCAAGATAACATTCCATACACCACCATAGAGAGAATAATAATAACCCACGAATCTAATCTGCTGACAATTCTTCAAAAAGTGACATCTCGCCACAGTCCGGTTTTTATTCGAACCGTTCCTACAACCTGCTACCGCACACACCACAAGGCGGTTTCCTTGGCACGTCCTGTCAGAGCAGAGATCGTGTTCCCCTTATTGCGGGATTCTCATCAATACGGGTATGGGTAATCCAACTGTGTCCATTGGCATGACCCCGTGTATTTAGGCAAGTCCCAAACGTCCACGTTCGGGGACGCTTGATATTCTTCCCCCTTTATAAAGGGGCCGAGGCCTATCCCTCTATCTCCACGCTCGCACATCTCGCACACTGAGTTCCAACACCCAAAGCCCGAGCTTAAGTACTCCAGATCTCCGATCATGTCCGGATCTGACCATCAAGGCCGATGGATGGCCTCCTCTGTCACAGAGGAGGATATTGCGAAGCTCGGGGAGGCTGGGTACTTAACCGCCGATGTCAAGCACAGGCTTCCTGCTCCCGAACAGGTTATCCCCACTCCCGAGACCAATGAGAGCGTCGTATTCGTCTCCCACTTCCTCTGGGGCTTGGGTCTCACTCTTGATCCCTTTGTGAGGGGGCTCATGCACGACTACGGGCTAGATTTCCACGATCTAGCTCCGGATTCCATCCTCCACATCTCGTCATTTATCGTTGTGTGTGAAGCCTTCCTTCACATTGCCCCCCACTTCGGCTTATGGCTCAAGACTTTTGATGTGAAGCCGAAGATAATTGGGGAGCGACACACAGAGTGCGGAGGTGCCATGATAAGCAGGAACGCTGATGCCCCGTGGCCCGAAGGCTCCTTTCCGTAGGTATCTGATTTATGGCAACAGAGGTGGTTCTATGTCACAGCTCCCCAAGGCTCAAAGTGGGTGGCCGCACCCGCCTTCCGCTCGGGCCCTCCACCCCAACTGGCATCGTGGGCCAATGTGGGACTAAATTGGGGGCCTGTGGAGGACATACCAATGCTTCAAAGCCGCATTCGGGAGCTCCTCAAGAGGAATATTAGTCTCATCAAAATAATCCAAGTAATGCTAGTCCGGCGGATCCTGCCATGCAAACGCCAGCCTCTCCGGATGTGGGAATTCAATCCAGAAGGTCCGCGGACCCTTCAGCACTTCTTCGGTATGACACCCGAAGGGATGTACAAGTTGTTCTTCGGACCACGAATAAAGTATCCAGACACCACCGAGGATGCGGGTCTGGGCAGCAATCGCCTCGATACCCAAGTAAGTAACCCCATAACCGAACACGTCGTTTATATTTGTCATAGCATTGCTCTAAACACTGTCCGCAACCAGGATTGGCTTAGAAAGGCGGAGAGGATCAGGTGTCCGGCCCCTCTTCCCGAAGGTTCGCCTGGCCTGGCAATGGCCAGGATTCTCGAAGGGACACTTAATCGGGTGCCACCAAAGAAAGCTGAAGGGGAGAGCGGGGAGGCCAAGAGTAGGCCTCACTCACTGCGCATCCGAACCGGAGGAATCAGCGCCTCCACAGAGGAGGAGAACCGGGGGGCGACTCCAAGGTTTCTTCCCCCCGCGGGAAGAAAAGGGTCGCCTCCGTAGACTTGGAGATGGAGGCACCTAAACAAGGAAAAAGAATTTCGCCAAAGGACCCTGCTTCGAAGGGCGTCCTCGACGTACAACGCCCACCAACGGGCCAGCCCTCCATCGAGATGTAAGTTTAATTAAGCAAGGATCTGTTTTTGTAGTCCGGCTAGCAGTTCGTCTCAACAGGGTTCGTCCTCGGGGGATCTTCTTCCAGAGATGATGGAGAGCAAAACCCCACCGGCCTCTCCGCCTCATGGGGCGGGCGAACCTGATGTATCGTCACGGAGGAGTCCGGATCCAATGGGGCCAGAAGCTAACACTTCGGCCGCCCCGAGCCCAGCACATTCGGCTCCCCTGGCGGACAACAAAAAGGATCCAGGAGATTCTAGAGTCCGGCCGAACACGCTGACGGGCCTCCTGGAGTCAGCTGATCTCTTGGAGGGTCATCGTACCCTAATGGGTATGGTGTTGGAGAAAATCCCCTCCGCCACGAGCGGTTTAAACAGAGCTTTTAAGAGCCTGCTCAAAGGCTTTGAGGTAAGCTGTAATTTTTAGTTGAACCGCACGCGATACGTGCGCTCTGTATAGATAGTAGCCCCTGAGACTGCGGATGGCAGCCCATGGCGGCAAACGGAGGATCACACTCCCAGATTATGATCGCACCTGTATTAATGCGCAGGTTGTTAAGTGTTCAGCAACAGACCAGGCCGCTGAGTGCGCCAAACTGAGGCGGCAGATTGATGTTGTGGAGGCCGACTTCACGCTTGTGAACAAGCGATTCGAGGAGTCGCAGAGTATGCTTTCCTATATCCACATCTATTTTTACAAGAAGGTTGAAATATTAATGTGATGTTATGTAGTTGCACACGGAGCTGCTGCCATTGAGGCCCTGAGGGCAGAGCTTGCTCTAGCCAAGGAGCAAGCCCGGATTAGTAATGCGGCTGCTCTTAAGGCAGCTGAAGAATTGAAGGCCGAACAGGTCGCTCGTCTCCGAAGCGAGGAGAAGATAGCCGAAATGGTTGTGGAGCTGAGGGACACCGCTGGCCGGTATGAGCTTCTCGAAAAGGAGAATCAAACAAAAGCGGCCGACCTGAAGAAGGCGATGGATCCGGTTAAAGAGATGCGCTCTCAGGTTAGAGACGCATGGGAGGAACTTCGACAAGCCAGAGAAATCGCGGCTGGAAGACCCTAAGTGTTGCGGATGAAGTTTTTGGATCCAAAGTATGCTCCGTTGGATAAGCTATGGAGCGCCACAGATGAGTATGCGGACTTGGCGAAGAGTGCGGCTGATGCGACCAAGTTATTCAAGGATCATGAGGATAATAAAATGGAGAGGCTATTCCGGTCGCAATTTGATGCTCCAGCGCGCTCCTTGCCCTTGAGTGAGAAGATGGCCGCCATAGCCAAGCTCCATAGGCTGTCCGACCTTGCAATGAGGTCTGTAATAGACCATTTGTGGCCAAAGGAGCCGAAGTCGGACAGTTACTTTGGTCTGGTGCAACAATTATTTGGCGCCAGGGCACAGATTGATGCCATGAAGAGATCGGCGCGCATAGAGGGTGCGCGGATGGCTCTTGCCCGCGTGAAAACTTGCTGGGCAGATATGGAGGCCACCCACATTGCAACCCGGGGTCCGCCCGGAAGCCAAGACCCAGCCGAGCAATATTTTGAGCAGGTTATAGAAGGTGCTCGTAGAATAGAGGCCCAGTGCTCCAAGAATGTCATGTTTGAGTGATGAAATTGTAAATAACTATGTGTTTAATTATGGAGGCTGCCTTTTTTGGTAAGATCTTGCCTCAAAGTATTATATTGTCTCATGTGCGGCTGTTTATAGATGCATATAATCGTGAAAGTTAGCAGTCGTTGGCTTCGGCCCCCACGCGCATAATGCGGGGGTGTTCGAGAAAATATGCGTGAACACACTTGATCCAACGTCTTGGTCCATTAAGGAGGTGATCGCACGTTGAACCAGGCAACCGGACTATATAGCTATAACACTTTCACTTAGCCGTAGGAGTTGAGAGGTGGGGCTACTATATAGCCCCTGGTACTTTCGCGTCCGTCCGGATACGGTGCGCGTACTTGACCGGTAGACCGGTCCTTCGTTAATGCGGAGGAATCCTATAGATTCCGATGAGTCCTCGAGTGGTTGACCAGTCTCTCGCTATATCATGACAACCAGTTTTCGGCTTTCTCTACTGAGGTGCTCGTCCGGAATAACCAGGGCACAATCGCAGTAGTTCTCCTTTGGCCGCCTTAGCCGATAGAACGGAACGTAAGGCAGCAAACCCAGGAGCCGGGCTAACCCAACATTTGACCAAAGACATGATTCGGAGCTGATGCATATAAGGCCAAACTCGTGACACCGAACACTCCCGAAGGTATTCGGACTTTACAAAATATATTGGGCTAAACAATGCCCTTGACCCTGTGATTCCAGGTACGCGCATTGATCTGTCGTGGCAAAGAAGCCTAAAACGCCAGTGTCCCGAATAGGTGTGTGAAATACCCATGGGACGTTGAGCAACAAGAGACAGTAAAGAAGGTTTATGCAGGGGCTTAATCTAAAGAGAAACCTGTGGGCGGGGCCCTGCTGCACGTCTGCGCATGTGTCTCCGTTGTGTCGTGTCCTGGAAGGGTGTCACACTGGTAGTGTCTGTAAGAACGAAAAAGAAAACGTGCGAAAAGTTAGTTATGCTTGAGGGATGTTCGAGGTCCGGCCTGTTGACGAGGCGAGCCAAATGGTGGGCTTGCGTTACATGTTTACAGCCCCTTGTATTATTTATAGGGACACATGTACGGCCCCTGACTCAGGTATATCCGAGCCATTGTGAAAATCGTGTATTGGACTCGTCTAACTGTGTCCGTGGTCTTGACGACCGATCATGCGTTCCGGTGGGAGAGGCCGCCTAGAGTCCGGCAGTGAGAACTGCCGCATATTGTTCTGTGTTACCGCTAACTATGATGACGCCACGTGGACCGGGCATCCTGAATTCAAGGTAGGCATAGTTCGGTATTGCGTTAAGGCAAGCGAAGGCTGGTCTTCCAAGCAATGCATGATAATCGCTGCTGAAGGGAGCGATGTTGAAGAGTAAGTTTTCGCATCTGAAGTTGTCGGGAGAACCGCATGTTACTTCTAACACGACGGATCCCCAACAATGGGCCACGACGCCTGGAATTACTCCATTGAAGGTGGCGTTGTTTTGATTTATTCTGGATGGGTCTATCCCCATCATGCGGATGGTGTCTTGATATATTAAATTAAGACTATTGCCACCGTCCATTAGGACACGAGTGAGATGGTATCCACCGATTATTGGGTCGAGCACCAAGGCAGCCGATCCTCCGTGCCGGATACTGGCCGGATAGTCCCTATGATCAAAAGAGATCGGGCAATTTGCCCAGGGATTAGATTGGGGGGGCTACGAACTCTGCGTGAGTTGCGTGTACCATGTTTACCGTTTTGACTTCCGGTGGGAATTGTTTCTGGCCCCTAGTGTTCGGCTGGCGAGGCTCATCCTCGTCTTCGCTTGGTGTTTCCCTTCCCTTATGTTCGGCGTTTAACTTGTCGGCCTGCTTGAAGACCCAACATTCTCTGTGGGTGTGATTTGCAGGTTTGTCGGAAGTGCCATGTATTTGGCACAATCTGTCCAAGACTTTGTTCAGGCCGGATGGTTCCTCTTTACTGCCGTTAAATGGCTTTTTTCCTTGACTGGGTCGAGAGCCCCTGAATCCGGCGTTGATTGCTATGTTGTTCGGACTGTCGTTATTCCGACATTTGTTCTTGGTGTGCCGTGGCTTCCCATTGCCATCTTGAATTTTGGATGTGCCTGGGTCGCTGGTGCCTTTACGGGCAAACCAGCTGTCCTCGCCCGTGCAAAATCGGGTCATGAGGCTTGTTAAGGCTGCCATCGTTCTCGGTTTTTCTTGGCCGAGGTGTCTGGGAAGCCACTAGTCTCGGATACTGTGTTTGAAGGCCGCTAAGGCTTCGGCGTCCGGAGAGTCGACAATTTGATTCTTCTTACTGAGGAATCTGTTCCAAAGTTTGCGAGCTAACTCTCCAGGCTTCTGTATTATGTGACTTAAATCGTCCGCATCTAGAGGCCGGACATAGGTCCCTTGAAAGTTGGCCCTGAAAGCATCCTCAAGTTCCTCCCAACTTCCAATTGAGTTCTCGGGGAGGCTTTTCAGCAAATGCCGAGCTGGTCCTTTTAACTTGAGGGGGAGGTATTTAATGGCGTGGAGGTCGTCCCCACGAGCCATGTGTATGTGAAGGATAAAATCTTCAATCCAGACCCCGGGGTCCGTCGTTCCGTCGTATGACACTATATTCACGGGTTTAAATCCTTGTGGAAATTCATGATCCAGCACCTCATCCGTGAAGCACAGGGGGTGTGCAGCCCCTCTGTATTTGGCTGTGTCGCGGCCTGCTACCAGCCGTTGTTGCTCCCGGTGTTGATTTCGGACTGGTATTCGATCGACATGATCGCTGTGGTGACCATAATCCCACACCGGAGCCTGTCCTCTGGACCCATAGATGGACCTGGTCGCACTGGCCTTTTTGTCCAGGAGCTCTCGTAAATCACGTGCGGTATCCGTGGCTGCTCTATTGCAGCCATGAGGTGGTTTGTCCGGCTGAGTAGCCGTATTGTTTTTGGGCCGGACAGGTGCTGCGGCTTCATTGTCGAATTCGGGTAACAGCTTGCGCTTTGGGTAGCTCTTTGTGTGGCGATTATCGCCATGCTTTCCTTTGGTGTTCAACACCCTATTCCATCGTCGGTTGAGCGTATCCGGCCTTTAATCTTTGCTTCTGCTTCTTCAGGCTCCGCACTGTTGCCAGGAGTTTTCTGTGGAGTTTGTCTTGTTTGGAATGTTCTTCCGGGATGATGAACGCATCGTCGACCGGACTGTCAGCTTCTTTGGAGGTAGCTTGATGAGTTCGACCCTCTAAATCGGGCGTCTGCTCGGGGCTGTGTTCGGCCTGACCTGGTTTATCCTGCTCCATCGCTGGATCTCTATGGTCGTTGTTGCCTCCGAAATCAACCGGAGTGTCATCCTGTTTTGGATTATTATCGCCATTTTTGCTGTGACTGGACCTAAGGCGATGCTTACGCCGTCGTTTTTTGCTTTTGCCCGGGGGGTTTATTCTCCGTTGTGTCCTTTTTGTCACTATTGTCCTCTTTGGGTGTGTCCACCATGTAGATGTCGTATGATGAAGTGGCAGTCCAGCGCCGCGTGGGCGGTGGTTCCGGATCTTCCCCTGTATCAACGTCCATACCGTCGATGTTATTGGGGGAGCTGTCAAGCATGTCTGTTAGGTCGTCGACAGTGGCTATAAAGTGGGTGGTGGGTGGGTCGCGATTTTCCTCGTCCTCCGTATCCCACACGGGCCATACATAGTTCGGCCAGGGGTCTCTTGACAAAAAGAGAGACTTTAATGAATCCGGCATATCTCCGAAGGGTGAGTGCTGAAAGATATCCGCGGCGGCGAACTCCATGACTGGAGCCCTGTTAGGCTCAATGGGCAAGAGTGCGCGTGGTCCGGAACACACTGCCGGAGACGAATCCGGGGGTCCGGTGACACAGATCCTTTTAGGAGAGGAGTCTGTGTTCGGCTCTAACGCCGGGGAGTACGCAGCCTTCGGGGCGGTGTCCATCCACCCGTCCTTGGAAGGCACGACCCGCCCTGGAACGGAGTCCGGAGCGGTAGCAGGTGCGATGTTCCGAATACTATCCGGCTGCCGATCTAGATCGTGCACGTCGTGATTGTTCGGCGCTCCTGACACAGGCCTAAATCCGTCGAAGATCAAGTCTCCGTGGATATTGGCGGTGTGGTTTAGGTTTCCAAACCTGGCCTGACGGCCGGGGGCGTAGCTATCGCTCTGCTCTAGATGACCAAGCGAGTTGGCCCGCAGTGCGAAGCTGCTGAACACGAAGGTCTGTCCGGGGAGAAAATTCTCGCCTAGGACAGCGTGGTTAGAGGTTGGAGAAGCCATCTAGCCTTGCAGCGACGACACAGAGGAACTCTCAATGAAAGCACCAATGTCGGTGTCAAAACCGGCGGATCTCGGGTAGGGGGTCCCGAACTGTGCATCTAAGGCTAATGGTAACAGGAGACTGGGGACACGATGTTTTACCCAGGTTCGGGCCCTCTCGATGGAGGTAATACCCTACTTCCTGCTTGATTGATCTTGATGATATGAGTATTACAAGAGTTGATCTACCACGAGATCAAAGAGGCTAAACCCTAGGAGCTAGCATATGGTATGATTGTTGATGATGATCGTGAGTCCTACAGACTAAACCCTCCAGTTTATATAGACACAGGAGGGAGCTAGGGTTACACAGAGTCGGTTTACAGAGAAGGAGATCTACATCCGAATCACCAAGCTTGCCTTCCACGCCAAGGAGAGTCCCATCCGGACACCGGACGAAGTCTTCTGTCTTGTATCTTCATAGTCCAATAATCCGGCCAAAGCATATAGTCCGGCTGTCCGGATACCCCCTTATCCAGGACTCCCTCAGGGGCCTCTCCCTGGCGCGTCCCTTTCTCTCCCCTGGCGGCGGCGCGAGTTCTTTCAGGGGCGGCTTGGCGGCATGGCGCGGTGGGGCTCCAGCCCTGGCTCGGTCCTACGATGGGGTGGAGGGCAGGGAACTGTCCAGTGGTGCTGCCTCCGTGGCGGCTGCGGCCTGGGGCCCTTGACCCCGATCCGATTTGTAACTGGTGGTGCTCGGGTCTCGGCCATGGCGGCTGGCGAGGTGTGTGTCGACATCTCCACACCTTGATCGGATTGTGGTTTCCGGGCGAAAGCCTTGTCCGTTACCGGACCGGCAATGAAGGGCGTCGTTACTCCGTTGAGAGCATCGCAAGTGGAGGCATGGTTGGGGGCTTCTGTTGGCGGTTCTCCGGTGCTTGCCACTGCCCGAGTTGATCTTCGTGGGCACTACGTACACAGCTGCCGGTAATTCCAAGACGATGGCTTTCTTGGGAGTTCGAGTCCGGCTATCCACTCGCCATCTCCTCTCCGGCATTAAGGGTGGGTAGTGCGTTGGCAACGGTTTTTCGGGTGGAGTTGTTGCTGTTTGAGTTGATCGACTTTTGTTGTGACGTGGCTAGATGATTAGTTTAGGGCAGGCCTTTTTTCCGTTGTTTTTGTATTGTTGCGGTGGAGCGTGGAGTTTCAATTACACTTGTTATTGGTAGCAAGTCGTTCTCTCTCGTAATTGATTTCTGTCTTATATAAAAATATAGTATGCCTAGGCATACTCTTAAAAAAAAAAAGAGTGATATGTATGTGTCCAATCGTGGATGGTCATCCAGATGGAGCCCGTTTGGCCCCCTTGTGGCTTCACGGGCGGGCGGTCAACACCCATCGGATTAAGAGCGATTGGGTACGTACTCGTACAGTCGTACAGGTCCAGCATGTACTTACATACAGAGAGAGAATCAATGAAGATCGAGATTAGTTAACAGTAGTGCGGTAGCGAATCAACCTGTGATTGGATGCTTAGAGGGGCAGAATTTAAGTCCTGATGCTCACATTATTCCTGAATTTATTTCAGAATTTCCGGCAACGCGTATTCAGTGAGAGGATATGTTCCCATCCATGACAAGACGTCAAGATGGATGGCATGCCTGCTTAGTCTCTCGAAGATGCTCATAGAGATTGTACGTGTGTGCGTTTATAAAGATAAGTATATGCATGTATATATGAACACTTGCGTCTCTACTTTGTGGTAGATACGTACGCACAACTTGCAGCCGATGGGGCCAAATGATTAATTATTGGGATCGATCGATGATGAGATGAGATTCCTTTTGACAGCAAATCAAACTAATTAAGAGCTGTTGGTGGCCTAAATCCAAAATGTTTATTAACTATGCAAGTGCATGCGGGCTGCTTTGTCGGTGGGTCCCGGCCGACCCCCCCGGGAGAGACACTGCATGGTGGGCCTGGCTATTCTCTGCTCTATACTACTGGAGTACTATTCTCCTCTTGTCGGTGAGAGAGGTTAAGACCGCCGTACGACATCCGTACACGCTCTAACAAAGAGAAGAAAAGAGGGTTAATTTGTACCAGCGCCACGTCTATTCGAGCCGGCGGGTTTTTGGCTTAGTTGTGTGTAGAGCTAATTAGGTTGTTCAAATATTCGGTGGTCACCGCGTGTCAGACACGTCGGGTCCGCGGTGTAGGTGTGCGCGTGTGCTTGCATGTGGTGCACGGGCGTGTCCGTGCACGAGTACACCTTGTGCGTGTGTTTAGGCCCAGGTTGTTGGCGAGTCGCGTGGTGCGATCGAGGGCGAGTCCATTGGAGCTCGCCGTGGGCCGCGCGCATCGGTGCGCGACGGGGGCACGATCAGAGCGTTCTGATGCAGCCTAGCCAACCAAAACATGTCGTTTTCTTCCCGCGCGGACCTGGTTGGGATGGATGCAGGCTACTAAGCGCGTCCTAAATGTCCGCGAACCAGTTTGCATGTGTGAACTCTGGCATACCGGCCGCAAACTTGAGAATGTTTTGTAGGCGTCCAAACATCTGCATTTCAAACCAAAAGCAACCACTCCACCCTCTCTCACACACAAATGGAGATTTTTTCAAACCAAAAGCAACCACTCCACCCTCTCTCACACACAAATGGAGATTTTTTTAGAATAGGATGACTCCATCCCATATCCTGTTGTGGACGTGTCAGTGGACATTTGGCACACAATGAGATGGTTTCACTTGGAGAAAAGAAAACTTAGGTAAGAAATGGAGACATCATTGATGGGTGATATGTATGTATCCATTTGTGGATAGTATGCATGGTATGGTACCACTTCCAGCAGCGGCATGCATGCATGCAGATGGAGCCCGTTGGGCCTCCTTGTGGCTTCACGGGCGGACGGGGCATATCGTTGCCATGTACTCATGCACCACAGGTCCACACCCAGCGGGTTAAGAGCACTTGGGTACGCACTCGCACAGTCGTACATGTACAGTACAACACGCACATATGTAGGTACATGAATCAATGAAGATCGAGGTTAGTTAAGAGTAGTGCTGCACGAACCAACCCGTGCTTGGAGGGTTTAAGCTAGCAGACATTAAATCCTGGTGCTCGCATTTATTCTGAATTTATTTTAGGCCAGAGATGTGCATTCAGTGGGAGAAAGACGTTCCCGTCAACTACGAGGCGCCGGTGATGAATTGGGAAAATCTCAAAATGATACTATGCCGGTTCAGTCTTTCGAAGGTGCTCATAGAGTAGTATGTGCACGTGTACATTTATAGAAGTGAGTGCATGCATGTATATACGAGCGCTTGCGTGTGTGTTGTGTTGATGAAAAAGTAATGCTGCAGATACAATTAGGTAGACCCGATCGTACTTTCTGGTACGTATATATATACGCACAACTTCCAGCCGCTGGGGCCAAATCAAAGGAGATGTGACGAGGAGAGGAGGAGAGGGAGAGAGAGTGTAGTGTAGTGTAGTGTGTTGACTTCGGTCTAGGGTTTGTCCGAATGTGGGATATATGTAGGATCCGGGTGGGCCACGATGGCCAGGTCGAACGTGACGGACACGCCCAGGCGCGTCCGGACCTCCCCAAACCCGCACCAGATTTGGTCTGGTTTTGAGCGGTGCCGGTCAGCTCGGACGTCCGTGGTCAGTTTGAAAAGCCTGATTAGATCATGTTTTTCGTACCAGACAGTCTGTTTGGTGGGTTTGAGAAGCCGACTGTAGATGCTCTTAGGGCATCTTCAGCCGCGCCCCCAACAGGCCTTCCCTAGACGATTTTGCCGCGCCGGCGCCAAAAAAAGGCCCCAGTCGCGCCCCCAGAAGCCCGTTTTTCGCCGGCTCGGGCCAAAACTGGTGCCGGCGGACCCAGGCCAAACCCGGCGCCCTGGGGGGCGCTTGGGGAGCCGGCGCAAGCGAAAAAGGGGCGTGGGCCCACCCTGAAAGCGATCCGAGGGTCTTTTCCCGCCGTTTCTTGCCGCTTTTCCCTCGCATCTCTCCCGCTCGCTCGCCTTCCTCCCGCCATTCTATCCCTTTCTCCCGCCAAACCCCCTCCCGCTCGCCGCGAAGAAGCACGCCATGCCGCCGAAGAAGTGGAAGCCGAGGGCGCCGCCATCGAAGCCACCGGGCCTGTCGAACGCCGAGTGGAGGGTGGAAGTTCAGCGGCGCGAAGCGGTTACCGCCAACAGGCAGAACAGGGCCATAGCCAAGAAGGCCCTCGACAAAGCCAAGGAGACATACAAGCCAGACGCGACGACCCCGGGCGCGTCAGAGGGACGGTCGGACGGCCACAAGATGGCAAAGAAGGGGAAAAGCGCCGACGCGGCAACCACGCGAGTGCAGGAGTCCATCGAGCATTGCCTCGCCGACGCCCAGGCCCGGGCCGTCCTACGCGAAGAGAAGACCGAGGCGCGGTGGTCGTCGCTTAAGAAGAAGAACGCCATCAAGCTCGACCTGCTCCGGACGAACGTCGCCGCGAAGAAGAGGAACACCGACATGGCTTTTCTGATGAGCGGGGCGGACATGCTCCAGAGCAACGACGAGAAGCTCAAGGCGTGGTACCTGGTGCAGCACGGCCTCATCCTGAACGAGCTGCCGACGGCAACGCCGATGACGCCCACGACCACACGGACACCAAGCCCGGACGGCGCCTCTACATCGCCGCCCAACAGTGCCGAAGCCGCGCCGACGCAGCCCTGCGACGAAGTAGGTCCGACACCGACGAGCCCGCGCACGCCGACTCCGCCAACGCCTGGAGCCGACCAAGCCGAGTGAATCATTGCGCACGGCGGCCCTCTGTTTTTTGTAACGCCAGACTACGTCCGATCGCCGGATTTGCGGCGTCTTTTGAGAGCGGGAACGACCAAGTTTGATTTTCCCGCATCCTGGGGCCGGCGCGTGGGGACGTGACTGGGAGCTAGGTCGCCCTCAGGGGCCGAACTAGCGCCGGCACGCCCCCAGGCCGCTCTATTTAGGCGCCCTGGGGGGGCCGAACGGCTGGAGATGCCCTTAGGCTCCGGCGCTTTGGTGATGAAGGTGGAGGTGGAGTTGGAGGCGAATCTATTTCAAAACCCAACATCCAGCTCTCTCTCAGGAAAGGGAAAAAGGAGAGTACATGATTAATACTCAGCTAAACGTCTTTTTCGACGGCGGGGGACACATATCGCGATCGCATCTCCTGCACATCCCCATCCTCATGTAGCATGTGCCCCATTTGTCGATATATATCCATCATCCCTCCAACCAATCACATGCGAGATGCAATCATGCATGCCAGATACCACATTGATATTGGCTTTTTTCTACCACAAGAATGATATCTTTGCTAGCATTATTATTGTATGAAAAGATGGGACCAAGATCATGAGTGACACCTGTTGATTAGCTACACCGCTCCAGTGAACCAGCCCTGTGCCTTGTGCTCCCTGATCATGACTTATTATTCTTTCTTTTTCATCTCAAGGTGAAGATGGAATCGCTTAGCCAACATGAAGGTGCTATTTGTTCAATCAAAGTGGCTTCGGTGATATTTGTTGTTTGTTCATGTCATCGCCGTACTTGTTTACTTTATAAAAGATGTTTTTATTGACTTATAATGTAGTATCGAGCGATTCAATCATAATAAGCATACCCCAGCCTTTACATAACTAAGATGCACACAACCAACACACACAAACAATCATCCTAGCAGAGAGCAAATTCGTATAAGACACTAGGCGCACAAAAAAGGAAAAAAAATCAAAGCACGGAAAACAACGATTGACGATATACAACAGTGACCATCAGCACCAACCATCTCTTGACAGCACAAGAATTACGATAAATGGGTTTTCAAAAGCAACACCTTCAAAAAGGAAACAGATCATGGATTTTCACCCCGAAGATCAAGTCTGAGAAAATTCCATACAATGCCTTTATCTGGGTAACGACATAAAGAACACCGCCATTGCTAGGTGTAACCAACGAGGGTCAGATCTAGGGTTTTCATCCCGAGACCGAGACCAGGTACGCGAGAAGCGCCATCCAGTCAAAGTCATCCTGCGTTGTCTCCTCCACTTGCCATGATCCCAGCAACTGCATATGTGCATGGTCTTGACGCAAGCAAAGGTCATGCCCACACAAGCAAACCGACGCGCCGTGACAAGTGTCGCTCGCCACATCATGATGAAGTCATTGACGACGAGGAAGGACACCGGCACCGCCAAAATCCGAGTTTGGGATGCTTCGGAGGCCCTGCACCGTCTTCATTAATTAGTGGCCACCGATGATTGATCGGCATCAGATGACAGCATCATGTCCTGCCACTAACTTCGCCATCCTTGCCTGTTGCAGCAGATTGTCGCTCTAAAATCATACTCCCTCCATCCAAAAATACTTGTCGGAGAAATGGATGTATCTAGAACTAAAATAAGTCTAGATACATCCATTTCTCCGACGAGTATTTCCGGACGGAGGGAGTATATAATAGTAAACGGAGTCGGAGGGAGTAGCATTTTTTTCCCCTTTCTAAACAGAGGGGAACACTTATGTTAAAAAAAAAATAGAGGGGAACACCTTTGACATGTGCACAGCTGACGCACACAAACATTTCGTAGCTAGCGAGCCGACAGGCATCTGTATTCTACATGTGATTTGTATTGCGTATGAACGTGGCCGATCGTGGCATGTTCTTCTGAGTAGTCCGTCGGCCGACCGTGACACGTTCATTCTGGTGTACGCACGCACGCACATAGGCTGTTTTCTGTAGATGAAAATGAAGATGAGTGCTTTCTTCAAGACATGTTTTGGCAGGCTGCATGCATGTTTCGTAGTATCTTCATGCATGCAATGCAAGCAGACTTAGCATGTTGAACGGACGGACAAATGTTGGCCAGTTGATCTGTCACGCCGCTGCATGTTACGTGTTCCCTGCTCTGCCTGCTTGCTTATTCTTGTCATGCATCTCCTTGTCCATCCGTTCTGCTGGCCTGGACGACGATGCATCCTTGTTGGGATGAGATCAGCCTCTCTCTCTCTCTCACACACACACACACAATTTTTTTTTGATACAATGAAGATGAAGCAATGGCTCACTGCAAACTGAGACAGGATGTCAAAAAGGACATGAAATATTATTTCCGTCGCCGGGAGTTGAACCAGATCTCTTGGGTGAGAGCTGAGTATCCTAATCATCTAGACTACAACGGATTTGCGTGATGTTTTCAATGAGACTCGTCTTAGCCTAGTCATAGTGGGGAGTATCATATGTGTGGTATCATGCAAGCCATCATTCGTTAAGATGTAGATTCTCTTTGCCATGGGGTTCGCTATGTTACAGTAACATATTATGTTACTCCAAACACCTCACTTCTCACTAACTACATGCCACATAAACAAATTTTTCTTGGGGTGTGTTGTGTTACTTGCTATACTCTCACTATGACCAGCCTTAGGCTCAGTCCGCATTTAAGTACTATGGAATTAACTGCTAGTGATAAAAAAAAAATCTGCCCACACACCTGAAAGAAATTACATCTTGCTAAAAACTTAGTTTGCAAGCACGAGACACTGTTGAGGCAATAATGCCAGGACCAATAATTAGATCATCAGTAGTTAACCGCCTCTGCCCATGTCAACGGTCAACTGTCATATAATCAAGAGAACAACTCTGTTTTCCTTCCAAAGCATACAAGGATGTCGTGCAGTCATCCTCGACGGTCTTCATGGACAACCTAGCCATGGCAGACAACCTAGTGTATCAGTCTATATACCTTTAGAAGAAAATTGAGCAACGCATGCATTGATGTCTAGCTGGAGTGAAGGGTCTGGCCATGCCACATAGCATAGACCGCCATCTTGGCTCAGCTCCCCAACAAGGGGGCAATAGCCTGCAGGGTTGGCCATGGTATCGTTTATGTGCTTCCATTGGCGATGAGTGACCCTAGAACACGGCGGTGGGGGCAGGTGGCAACGTTGACAACGCTTGTACTAGCAACATTCCTTTCAGAGGCCTTAGTCGGCTACATTAGGGTGCACCCTAGAATTCTTGATGCCTCCAAAGCCTACATGACCCATGACCAATGACATGTGTGCCAACTTTTTTCTATTTTTACAAAAGTGCAACTATATATATCTACGCCATGGTTGGCCAGCGCGCCATAAGCTAAGGTCTCCGCACGTGTATCTTGTGTGCTAGCTTCATAGGGTTCTACTGAGAGAAATAAGAGAAGCAAGCGGGGATATATATTGAGTCAAATATGAGTGTGATATTGCTTGTGAGAAAAAGAAAGTCATGAACAATTATAGCTCTCATTACTTTCTTCCGCTACGGAACACCGATCCACTTTCTAAGTATTCTTAGAGCATGTGAAAAGGCAGGGGAATGAAGTGGCCTCTTAGCATTGGTATGTCCTAACAAGAGGACCGAGAATTTATTGTCAAGGGTAGTGTTGAGTTTGTATCGAATAATTGAATAAACCCACAAACTTATTGGATGGCAAAATGATGGCACCAAAGATGTGGGCGGTCGATGGTTGGTCGCCGTCGACGATGCATCCATTGTGATGCTTCCATAGCCGCCTTGCAGCGAGGATTATGACAGATGAATGGCCCTTGCGAGTTTAGGCGGGAGTGTGGTTGCATGGCACCGGACAGTCTTGTTTGGAAGCGGGTGTCTGAGATCGGTAAGTCAATTGTAACCCTCACCCAGCCAAGAATCTCATGCTAGACCTGCCTGGAGAATGAGCATCATGTAAGAAGATGTTGTATGGTTTCGGGTCGTTGGTCGTTGTCGGTGTCAAAACCGGCGGATCTCGGGTAGGGGGTCCCGAACTGTGCGTCTAGGTGGATGGTAACAGGAGACAAGGGACACGATGTTTTAACCAGGTTCGGGCCCTCTTGATGGAGGTGAAACCCTACGTCCTGCTTGATTAATATTGATGATGTGTGTTACAAGAGTAGATCTACCACGAGATCAAGGAGGCTAAACCCTAGAAGCTAGCCTATGTTATAATTGTTGTTCGTCCTACGGACTAAAGCCATCCGGTTTATATAGGCACCGGAGAGGGCTAGGGTTACACAGAGTCGGTTATAATGGTAGGAGATCTACATATCCATATCGCCAAGCTTGCCTTCCACGCCAAGGAAAGTCCCATCCGGACAAGGGACGAAGTCTTCAATCTTGCATCTTCATAGTCTTGGAGTCCGGCCGATGATGATAGTTCGGCTATCCGGACACCCCCTAGTCCAAGACTCCCTCAGTAGCCCCTGAACCAGGCTTCAATGACGACGAGTCCGGCGCGCATATTGTCTTCGGCATTGCAAGGCGGGTTCCTCCTCCGAATAATTTATAGAAGATTGTGAACACCAGGATAGTATCCGGATCTGCAAAGTAAATTCCACGTACCACCGTAGAGAGAATAATATTACACAAGTTCAATCTGCTAACGTATTTGGTGGCGCGACGTCACACCACTACCAAGCCTTTTCTTGAATCGTTTTTATTGTGCCACCTCAGCGTGTTTAGCGAAGCACGTCTTGTCGAGGTAGAGATCATGTTTCCCTTATTCCGGGATTCATAAATACGGACGTGGGTAACCCAACCGCGCCCGTTGCCATGCCCCCTCCATCGAAGACGGGTTCCAAACGGTCACGGGGACGGCTCTTGGTATTCTTCCTCTTTATAATGAGACCAAGGCCTGTTCTTTTTCTTCAATCCTCAATTGAATCTGCCCCTCGCTCCTGAGTTCCAACACCCAGGGCTCCAGATTCAGGTACCTTCGACCTTCGACAATGTCCGGCTCCGACCTACGAGGCCGGTGGATGCCCTCTTCCGTCACGGAAGAAGATGTGCTAAAGCTGAGAGATGCCAGGTACTTGACCTACGAGATTTCGCATAGGTTGCCTGCCCGAGGGCAAGTTATTCCTACTCCCGAGCCCGGCGAGAGCATCGTGTTCGTGTCTCACCTCCGTCGGGGTTTAGGCTTCCCGATGGATCCCTTCGCGAGGGGGCTCATGTTTTACTATGGGCTGGAATTCCATGACTTGGCTCCGGAGTCCATCCTCCACATCTCATCATTCATTGTCGTCTGCGAAGTCTTCCTCCGCACTACCCCTCACTTCGGCTTGTGGCTCAAAACCTTCAACGTGGAGCCGAAGATGATTGAGGGGCGTCAGGCAGAGTGCGGCGGGGCGGTTATAAGCAAGAGGGCCGATGCTCCATGGCCCGAGGGCTCTTTTCAGGAGGAGCTCGGCTCGTGGCAACAGGAGTGGTTCTATATCACCGCTCCAAGGGGCAGCAGGCAGAAGCCGCCGCCCGTCTTCCGCTCGGGCCCTCCACAACGGCTGACGTCATGGGTCAACAAGGGGCTTAACTGGGGGCCGTCCAAAGACGTACCCTTGTTGCAGGACCAGATTCGAGGCCTCCAAGAAAGGGAGATTAATCTGGTCGTAGTGGCACAGGTTATGCTGATCCGGCGCCTTCTGCCCTGCAAACGTCGCCCCCTTTGCCTGTGGGAATTTAATCCAGAGGGGCCACGAGCTCTCCAACACTTCATGGGTTTGACACCCGCGGAGATGTACAAACTGTTCTTCGGATCGCAAGAGATGCGTCCGGACTTGACCGAGGACGCCGGCCTAAGCTGCAATCGCCCGGATACTCAAGTAAGTAGCCCTGTGTCCAGACATATTGTCCATTTATTTATCATGGGTTTGCCTTTTAACCAGCTATCCCTTGGACAGGAGTGGATAGCGCAAGCAAAACTGATACGGTGTCCGGCCCCCCTCCCTGAGACCACGCCGGATCCCATGTTAGTCAAAATGTTGGAGTTTGCGCCTTCGGAGGAGAGCGAAGGGGGGCACAGGGAAACTACCACCTCTGCCAAGGAGGCTTTCAGTAAGGGGGGAATCGAGAGTCCCTCCTTCCAGGGGGAGAAGAGGACTGCTTCCGCAGACCCGGAGGCCAAGACCTCAAAGCGGGGAAAGAAATCTGCACCGGAAGGTCCTGTGCCGGGAAGAGCCCCGGCTGCACAGTCTTCCCATAGGAATCAGCCCTCCAACGAGCCGTAAGTAAAAAAGGGGGAATTTTTTCATAGGGAACGCCCCTATATTATTTCCAAAGGTAACCGAAGTTTTCACCTTGTAGTTCGGATCTCAGCCCATCTCAGCAGAGCTCAACTTCAGGGGACCTTCGTCCGGAGATGATGGAGAGCGAGACGCCTCCATCTGCCGCCCCGTCGGGCAGGGCGGACAACCCTGAGGTGTCGTCACGGAGGGTCTCCCCGAGTCCGGCGGGGCCGGAGAGTCCGGCACCCATTGGAGTACGGCCGGTGGAGTTGCAGGATTTGCTCAAGAGGGCGTCTATCTTGGAAGATCACCGCACATTAATGAGTATGGTAATTGAGAGGATCTCATCCGCCGAAAGAGGGTTGTATGAGGTCGTCGGAAATTTGCTGACGGGGTTTGAGGTATGCAAAAAATGACATATCTTTTGATAGTTTTGCACATGGAGTGCACCCTGTATAGATAGTAGCCCCTGAGACTTGGTATGCTGTCGAAAGCGACAGCGTGCCAAGGATCATAATCTCAGTAATAGAATGTCGCCTTTCCTATGCAGGTGGCAAAACATTCGGTGGCCAGCCGGACTGATGGAGTTGCCGAGCTGAAGGGGCAACTCGATGTTGCGGATGCGGACATCGCGCTGGTCAATAAACGACTTGATGATTCACAAGGTAGGTGGTTGCTCCGCGGTCGCCTAGTAAGGGAGCTGACGCCCATTCCTTACAATTTGTATGCTTGATGCAGATGGTGCCGCTGCTATGGAAGACCTTCGAGCAGAGCTTGCTCGAGCCAAGGAGCAAGCCAAGAAAAGTGATGCGGCTGCCTCGAAGGCAGCGGAAGAGCTAAAAGCCGAAAAGGCTGCTCACTACCGAAGCAGGGAAGAGATGGCCGGAATGGCCTTGAAATTAAAAGATGCTACCGATCGTTGTGAGGTTCTTGAAGGAGAACGCCGAGTGGAGCAAGAGGGCCTGAAGAAGGCCGCCGCCGAAGTCAAGGATGCCCAGAGTGAGATGCGGGCTATGAAGGAGGAACTGCGTCAAGCCGGAGACATTGTGGCTGGAAAGCCCTTTCTTCTGCGTAGGAAGTTCACGGATCCGAAGTATGCTCAGCTGGGCCAGTTGTGTGGTGCGGAGGATCCTTATCTGGATTTGGCGGCGAGTGCGGCGGACGCAGTCGTGCATTTCCGAAGCCAGAAGGATCACGAAATGGAAGAGCTTTACTAGTCTAAATTCCATAGTCCGGAGCGTCCACTTCCGTTGACTGATCGGCTGCTGAGTGGGCTGAGCTGAATAGATTGTCCGGACTCGCCATGACGGATGTGGTCGCTCATCTGTGGCCGGAAAGGCCCAAACCAAAGAGTTATTTTGGCTTGTTGCAGCAATTCCTTGGGGCGGTGCCGCATATCAAGGCGATGAAGCGGTCGGCATGCATAGAAGGTGCACGGATGGCTCTGGCCCATGTGAAAACATACTGGGCGGAGATGGATGCCACCGTTGTTGCATCCCGGGGTTCGGACAAAAGCCGATTACCCGCCGAGCACTATTTTGAGGAAGTCCTGCAGGGCGCTCGTTTAATAGAGTCGCAGTGCTCGAAAGATGTTATGTTTAAATGACATGTATGATTTCTGAGATCATGTTTATAATGCAACGGCTTTTTATACTTGTGCGTTCAAGTATTGAACTATCTCCTGTGCGGCCGTATATGTATGAATAACCTGAAAGTTGCAGTCTTTGGCTTCAGCCCCCACGCACAGGGTGCGGGGGTGTTTGCAAAAAAGAAAAGCGCTTTTTCATACTTAATCCAACGTCTTGGTCCTTTGAAGGAGGTGATAGCATAGCAAACTAGGCAACCAGACTATAATGCTTTATCACTTTCACTTAGCCATAGGAGCTCGATGGTGGGGCTACTATATAGCCCCTAGAGGCACCGCGCTCTCCGAACTCGGGGCGCGTATGTGCCTGACCGGGAAGCGGTCCTTCGTCAAAGCGGAGGAATTCTAAACATTCCAATAGTCGATCGAGTGGTTGACCAGTCTCTCGCTATATCATGACAGTCAGTTTTCGGCTTTCTCTACTGAGGTGCTCGCCCGGCCGAACCGGGGCACAATCGCAGTAGTTCTCCTGGTGCCGCATTAGCCGATGGAGCGGAACGTAAGGCAGCAAAACACAGGAGCCGGGCAAACCCAACATTTGACCAAAGACATGATTCAGAGCTGGTGCATATAAGGCCTAACTCGAGACGCCGAACACTCTCTGAGGTGTTCGGTCTTTATGATACCAGGCAGAACAATGCCCTAAGCCCCTAGTGTCCAAGTAAAGGCGGGAACTTCTGACGCGGCCGATGCAAAAACGCCAGCCTCCTTCTCGGTTATGGTAGAAAACCGGGGGATGTGTATCAATAAGAGACAGTAAGAAAGGTTTACGCAGGGTCTTAATCTGAAAAGAATCCTTGCAACGGGTCCCTGCTGCACGTCTGCGCCTGTGTCTCCATTGTGTTGTATCCTGGACGGGTGTAGCACGTGCTTCATCTGTAAAAGAGAAGGACTTAGTTTGGAAGAAATATCGTGCAAAAGTTGTATTTAAAATAAAGTATAATTTGGAAGATGAATAAAGTTGAGCTTTATTGGCTCTCATCGTTTACACGCGCAGCCCCTTGTAAAGGGGTATGCGGCTGGGATGCCCCTTGTTTATTTACGCCGGACTCGCCTAACCGTGTCCGAGGTCTGAATGACCTGTTTTTAGGGGCTTTGACCTGCAAGGTCGGATTAGTGTGTGGTTGTCAAGACGGCCTCACATTCTCCATGGTCGAGGAACACTCGGAGTTACTCTTTAATGAGATTATGCCGCGTGGACCGGGCATTTTAAGCGTAAGAGACGCGTAATGTGTTATTGTGTTAAAGCGGGCGAAGGCTTCGCGTCCCAGTAGTGCTTGAGGGCCACTGTGAAATGGGGCGATATGGAGAGTGAGCTTTTTGCGACGGAGGTTGTCGGATGAACCGGACACAACCTCTAGTGGTACAGAGCCTGTTCAATTGGCTTAAAGGCCTGGCGTCACTCCTTTGAAGGAAGTGCTGCTACGGCGAATTTTGGTAGGGTCTATCCCCATTCTGCGGATGGTGTCCTGGTATGGCAGGTGCCGCATTGTGTTTTCGTGTTATCACATGAAGTGAGTTCACTGTTTTGACTTCTAGTGGGAGAGTCTTCTGTTTTCCGGCGTGCTGCTTGTGGGGTTCGTCGTCGTCTTCGCTTGGTGTGTCGAGCCCCTTGCATTCGGCGTTAAGTCGGCCGGACTGTTTGAAGATCCAATAATCTCTGTGGGTATGGTTTGCAGGCTTCCTGGAGGTACTATGTATTTGACATAGCCTATCCAGAATTTTGTTTAGGTTGGATAGCTCGTCGCTGTTGTCCTTGAGGGGCAATGTTTTATTATTCGGCCGAGAGCTTTTGAATCCGGCGTTGACCGCCGTGCTATTTGGGCCATCTTCCTTATTCCGGCGCTGATCTTTTCTGCGTCGTGATTTCCCATTTCCATCCCTGACTTCGGATGTACTCGGGCCGCTGTGCTGCATCTAGCCAGCCAGCTGTCTTCCTCCGCGCAAAAGCGGGTCATGAGGCTTGTTAGTGCGGCCATTGTTCTTGGTTTTTCCTGGCCGAGGTGTCTGGCGAGCCATTCGTCTCGGACGTTATGCTTAAAGGCTGCTAAGGCTTCGGCGTCCGGACAGTCGACTATTTGGTTCTTTTTGGTGAGGAACCTGCCAGAATTTGCGTGCTGACTCTCCGGGCTGTTGAGTTATGTGACTTAAATCGTCTGCATCCGGAGGGCGGACATAAGTCCCTTGAAAATTTGCTCAAAACGCATCCTCGAGCTCTTCCCAACTTCCAATGGTATTTTCTGGGAGGCTTTTGAGCCAATGCCGAGCTGGCCCTTTGAGCTTGAGGGGTAGGTATTTTATGGCATGGAGATCGTCTCCTCTGACCATATGTATGCGTAGGATACAATCCTCGATCCAGACTCTGGGGTCTGTTGTTCCGTCATATGCCTCTATGTTTACGGGTTTGAATCCCGCTGGAAATTCATGATCCAGTACCTCGTCGGTGAAACATAGTGGGTGTGCGGCGCCCCTGTATTTAGGTGTGTCGTTGTCTTCAAACGCTCGGTGGGTTGTGTTGCTTCCTGGATTCTTCTTTTTTGGCCCATAGATAGACCTGACCGGGTCATCCTTTTTCCGAGGATCTTTATGCTGATCGTGTGCTGGCTTGTGTGTGGAGCCCCTTGCTGCTCTTAGCCTGTCATCTGGTCGTCTATCCGGACAGGCGGCCTCTTTCTTTTTTGACTGCGGGGGCTCTAAGGCCTCCTCGTCGAATTCGGGCAACAGCTTGCGCTTCGGGTAACTCTTTGCCTCGCGACTAGCGTCATATTTATCTGTGGTATTGAGTACTTTGCTCCATCTCATTCTGAGTGCGTCCTCTGCTGTTTTGAGCTTCCGCTTTTGCTTATTCAAACTTCTTGCAGTAGCTACGAGCCTTTTATGAAGGTTCTTATGCTCTGGTGATGTGTTCGGCATGAGATCGTCTAAGCTCTTGTTTTCGCCGGGGATGGGTTGCTTGTCCAGTTCACCGTGTTCGGATGATTGCTTGGTGGCGTGTTCGCCGTCCACTGCTTCGCCCTGCTCTAGGGCCGGGTCTGTATGGGTGTCGTTTTTATCGAGGCGGGACTTCGAGCGGTGCTTGCGTCGCCGTTTTGCTTGTTTGCTGGGGGAGTTTTCCTTCGCCATGTCTCATTGTTCCTCATTATCGCTTCCTTTTGGTGTATGCACCATGTATACGTCGTGAGTTGGGGTGGCTTTCCAGTGCCCTATAGGCGCTGCTGGTTCTTGGTCGTCTCCGGCACTGTCGTCTATACCGTCGATGTCTTCGGAGTCGAAGTTTAGCATGTCGGTTAGATCACCGACCGTGGCTACTAAGTGGGTGGTGGGTGGGCGTTGAATTTCTTCGTCGTCCGCATCCCAACCGCCCTGACCACAGTCCGGCCAGGGCTCTCCTGATAATGAGAGATACTTTAGCAAGCTCAAGATGTCGCCGAAAAGTGAGTGTTGAAAGATGTCCGTGGCAGTGAACTCCATGATCGGCGCCCAACCGGATTCGGTTGGAGGGGGCGCGGGAGGCTCGGAGTCCGGTGAGGAGTCCGGCACCTCGGAGTCACGGGCTTCATGAGGGACAAGATTAGTGTTCGGCTCTATCACCGTAGAGGTTGCAGCCCCCGAGGCGGTGTCTAGCCATCCGTCCTCGATCTGCATAGCCGGCTCCGAATTGAAGATCGGAGCGGGCTCGAGTGCGGCCTCCAGGGTACTGCCCGGCTGCAGAGCTAAATCATGCCCGTCGTGACAGTGCGGCGCGCTTGGCTGTGACTCGAATCCATCAAAGATCAAGTCCCCGCGGATATCAGCCGTGAAGTTCAAACTTCCAAATCTGACCTGACGGCCAGGGGCGTAGCTTTCGATCTGCTCCAGATGGCCAAGCGAATTGGCCCGCAGTGCAAAGCCACCGAATACGAAGATCTGTCCGGGAAGGAAGGTCTCACCCTGGACTGCGTCGTTGATGATGATCGAAGAAGCCATCGAGCCTATCGGTGACGACACAGAGGAACTCTCAATGAAAGCACCAATGTCGGTGTCAAAACCGGCGGATCGCGGGTAGGGGGTCCCGAACTGTGCGTCTAGGCGGATGGTAACAGGAGACAAGGGACACGATGTTTTACCCAGGTTCGGGCCCTCTTGGTGGAGGTAAAACCCTACGTCCTTCTTGATTAATATTGATGATGTGTGTTACAAGAGTAGATCTACCACGAAATCAAGGAGGCTAAACCCTAGAAGCTAGCCTATGGTATAATTGTTGTTCGTCCTACGGACTAAAGCCATCCGGTTTATATAGACACCCGAGAGGGCTAGGGTTACACAGAGTCGGTTACAATGGTAGGAGATCTACATATCTGTATCGCCAAGCGTGCCTTCCACGCCAAGGAAAGTCCCATCCGGACACGGGACGAAGTCTTCATTCTTGCATCTTCATAGTCTTGGAGTCCGGCCGATGATGATAGTTCGGCTATCCGGACACCCCCTAGTCCAGGACTCCCTCAGTCGTAGAAGGCATATGCCGCCTCATGGGGTAGGCAGTGGCGCGTGAGGCTTTCCACCCTTCAACATTGGTCCTGCATGGCTAGCCAGAGGGAGAATTTGACGTAAATCGGCACCCATGGCCTCCACGTAAGCTTCTAATGGGGGTCGGAGCGCCCCGTGGATATCCTGCACCCAGGAATGTTGGTGAAGGGCATCTTGGACGGTATGTGTCTTGTGATGACGTCGAGAGACGAGCACGAAGATGAGAGGGGCGATCTTGCCCGCGGATGTACCGTTGATCCAATGGTCGGTCCAGATTTTGCAATTGGCACCGGAGCCAATGCCACATGTCATAGAAGCCCTGAAGATGGCGCGAATTGGCTCTAGGACATGACAAGGACCTGACTAAACTCTTGCATGCTCATGTCCTACAAGCGTAAGCATCAACAAGAGTGGAGCACACTACACATCGACTAAAATCACTAAACAAGGGCAGTATGAACGAGCACTACGTATGGACAGTATGAACAAATACTACACATGTACCGACGGATCATCCAGTTCAGCACAACAGCTCAAATCATACCAAGGAGTTCAACAAACTAGAAAACACACTCGCATACTTGCATACTGCCAATCCATCACCGCTAGCTATCAATCCTTCCTGACAAGGAAGCAACTCCTAGCATGCTACAAATCCATCACCAATAATGGCTACCAGAACATAACATTCTCATAGATCGGCAATGTACAATGCTACAAGATGGTCATAGATCTAACCCTACGACATGCTCATATATAGCTATAACGAGTACATAGATAGGGGTGATTTAACTCAAATACACCATCAGTGCAGCTCGAAGGAGGCGCCAAACAGGTCGGAGAAAAGGAAGACTCGAATCCCCAACGCCGTCAATCGATGGCTGGACAAGGAACACCGTTTACCTGGTCGCCGCTGTCCATCCCCGCCAGAAGGAGAGCTTGAAAAGGGGGGCATGGTGGTGGGAGCTTGAGCGGTGAGGTGAGGTTGGTTATATAAGGCGACCGATTCGTCGGCTTGTGACAACGCCAAATTCCTCATGCCATTTTTTCAGAGATGCACGCAAGCTCGAGCCGTCTCCGTGGATGCATGAGGTCAGTGCCGCGTTCCCCTTCCCTGGATCAGTTGAGTCTGGCTCGTTAGAAATGGCCGATCCGACCGTTCCTAACGAGTCTGGCTTGGGAGTGCTTTAAGTTCCGTACTATGGGAGAATCTGACGGAACCCAGCCAATCAAACAGGTTGTTTTCTTCCCGTGCGGGTCAGGTTATGATGGATGCAGGCTACCAAGCGTGTGAATTTTGGCATACCGGCCGCAAACTTGAGAACGTTTTGCAGGCGTCCAAGCATCCACCTTTCCAACCAAAAACAACCACGTGCCTCCACCGTCCCTCCCTTCTATCCCCCAGCTGCACACCACACACACAAATGTTTTTTAGGATAGCCTCCGTTCCATATCCTGTCGTGGACATGTCCATGGACATTTGGCGCACAATGAGATGGTTTCATCACCGGAAGAAAAAGAAAACTTAGGTAAGAAATGGAGACATCGTTGATGGGTGATATGCATGTATCCATTTGTGGATAGTATGCATGGTATGGCACCACTTTCAGCAGCAGCATGCATCCAGATGAAGTCCGTTTGGCCTCCTTGTGGCTTCACGGGCTGGCGGGGCACATCTTCGTCATGTATGCAGCACAGGTACAGCATGTACTACTACGGAGAGAGAGAGAGAGTGGGAAAGAGAGGGAATCAATGAGGATCGAGGTTAGTTAAGAGTAGTGATGCGTGAGTGAGTTGGATGGTTAGGAAAACAGTGATATCGTCAGCTCACCAGAATTTAAATCTTGGTTCACGCATTCATCCTGAATTTTGTTTCTGGATTGTTGACGATGCCGAAGGAGACTACGAGGCGCCTATGGTGAATTTGTAAAATCTAAAATTGACATGCCGGTTCAGTCTCTTAAAAATTCTCATAGGAGAAGTGTGTGTGCGTGTTCATAGGGGTGAGTGTATACACGTATATGCATATAAGGGCGATTGCGTGTGTACTGTGTGTTAAAAAAAATAGTGTTGCAAATACGATTAGATAGAGCCCGATAGTACTTTGTGGTACGTACGCACAACTTGCAGCCGCTGGGGCCAAATCAACGGATTATATAACTATTATGATTGATCGGTGATGAGATGAGATTCTTTTTGACAGCAAATCAATCAAATTAATTAAGAGCTGCTGGTGATGGCCCAAATCCAAAATGTTTATTTACTATGCATGTGCATGCGCGCTGCTTTCTCCGTGGGTCCCGGCCGACCCCGGGGACAGACACTGCGTGGTGGGCCTGGTTATTCTCTGCTCACTATTCGCCTCTTGTCGGTGAGAGAGGGGAGGTTAGGACAACCGTACGGCATCCGTGCACGCTCTAACAAAGAGAAGAAAGAGGACTAATTTGTAGCACCGCCACAGCTTTCTCTTCTACGAAGCTTGACCTGTTGCAGAAGATTTTGGACAAATTTAAGAAGTTGACTACGATGAGACTTGCTCACCTGTGGTTATGTTTAAATCTGTCTGAATCATGTTATTAATTGCCGCATTTTATGATTATAAAATCTGACAAATAAACGTTAAAATTGCATTCCTTAATGCATTTCTTAAAGAAGAGTTGTATATAAAGCAACTAGAAGAGTGACAGTGAGTGAAAGTGAACCATGACTTGGTCTTAGAGCCGTACGCCCTCGTCTCTCCTCGGCTAACAAGAGCCTTTGACTCCTTGAATTTTTTTCACACTTGACTGTGGACTTGCGGAATGAAAATATGATATCATCTTTTTTTTCTTCACCAATACACAAAGCTTGCGTACCTTTTGCTTGATAGAAGAGGAGTTGTAGCATGGGGTTACAATCAGTGCGCGTGCGAGTAGGCATGGCAGCGAGCGTAGGCGCAGGACAGATGACAAGGGGTTGCTCATCCCCCATACAACTACAAACTAAGTGTCCGAAAGGACGTTTCTTACCCCGTTTGCGTCTGCCTTAGCCAGGCGCGCCTAATTTTTGATGGTGCTGATGATGTGTGTGATGTATGGCTGGCTGCCATCGAAGATGCGTCCATTGTGATGCTTCCATAGCCACCATAGCTAGACAAAGAACTTGACGCGAAGCGGGGCCCATGGCCTCCACATAAGCTTCCAGTGGGGGTCCGAGCGTTATGCGGCTTGAACTACGTCAGTATTTCCCTGAAGAGGAGGAGATGATTCAGCACATCAACGGTAGGTATGTCCCTCAATGATGAGACCAAGGTTATCGAATCAGTAGGGGAACCAAGCAACACTACGTAAACGGTACCTGCACACAAAGAACAAATATTTGCAACCTAACGTGTTAAAGGGGTTGTCAATCCCTTTCGGGTAACGGCGCCAGAAATTGGCACGTGGACGGGAGAAAGTTGTAATAAATTGATATTTGCAAATAAAAGCAACAAAATTTAGTGAGATATTTTTGGGTTTTTGATAATATAATCTGAAATAAAAGTTGCAAATAAATAAAAAGACAAATAGCAAAATAGATCTGAAAGTATATGATGAGAAAATAGACCCGGCGGCCTTAAATTTCACTAGTGGCTTCTCTCGAGAAAAATAGCATACAGTGCATAAACAAATTACTGTTGGGCAATTGATAGAACTTCAAATAATTATGACGATATCCAGGCAATGATCATTATATAGGCATAACGTCCAAGATTAGTAGACTGACTCCTTCCTGCATCTACTACTATTACTCCACAAACCGCCCGCTATCCAGCATGCATCTAGTGTATTAAGTTCATGGAAAAACAGAGTAATGCAAAAAGAATGATGACATGATATAGAAAAGATCTATTTATGTGGAAATAGACCCGTATTGTTATCCTTAATGGCAACAACACATACATGTCAGTTCTCCTTCTGTAATTGGGATCAAGCATCGTAAGATCGAACCCATCACAAAGCTCCTCTTCCCATGGCAAGAAAAATCCAAAGATTCGAAGAAGAAATACGAGGCTATAAGTAATCACACATATAAGAGATCAAAGGACTCAAATAACTTTCATGGATAAAAACATAGATCTGATCATAAACTCAAAGTTCATCGGATCCCAACAAACACACCGCAAAAAGAGTTACATCAAATAGATCTCCAAGAGACCATTGTATTGAGAATCAAATGAGAGAGGAATCCATCTAGCTACTAACTACGGACCCGTAGGTCTACAACGAACTGCTCACACATCATCAGAGAGGCACCCATGAGGATAATGAACCCCTCTGTGATGGTGTCTAGGTTGGATCTCTAGTTTCTGGAACTTGCGGCGGCTGGATTTGATCTTCATCGACTCCCCTAGGCTTTCTGGAATATATGGGTATTTATAGAGCAAAGAGGCGGTGCGGGAGGCCACCAAGGTGGGCATAACCCACCAGGGCACGCCTGGGCCCCCAGGCGTGCCCTGATGGGTTGTGCCCCCCTCTGGGCACCCCTCTGGTACTTCTTTGGGCCATCTGGTGTCTTCTGGTCTAGTAAAATCACCAAAACGTTTTGTTGCGTTTGGACTCCGTTTGGTATTGATTTCCTGCAAAGTAAAAAACAAGCAAAAAACAGCAACTGGCACTGGGCACTATGTCAATAGGTTAGTCTCCAAAAAATGATATGAAGTTGCTATAAAATGATTGTAAAACATCCAAGAATGACAATATAACAGCATGGGACAATAAAATATTATAGATACGTTGGAGACGTATTAGAGCGCCCCGTGGATATCATGCACCTAGGAATGTAGGTAAAGGCCATCTTGGACGGTGTGTGTCTTGCGACGACGTTGAGAGACGAGCACGAAGATGAGAGGGACGATCTCAGGCATTGATCTACCGTTGATCCCATGATCTCGGCAGGGGGAAGATCTCTGCTGTCCGCGGGAGTTTCTTGATCCCTCTCTTCTCCCGACCCTACGTTCCAATGTCCTCTGACGATAGAATTTGTCAGTAGCAGGAAGGAGCCAAAGAGCAGAGCAGAGTAACATGCGAAGTGAGGTTGCTTTTGGTTTGGCAGAGAGTGATACAGTGGGAGAGTTACAATGAGTGAAAGTGAACCAAGACCTGATCTTGAGAGCCGTACGCCCTCGTCTCTCCTCACCTAACAAGAGCATTGACTTTCTTGAATAGTATTTTTCACCCTGGACTGTGGACTTGTCGTAGCATTTTCTTCAAAGATTGCGTACCTTTTCATTGATAGAAGGAGAGTTCTGCCACGGGGTTACAGTTAGTGCGCGAGGAGGCATGGTAGTAAGCGTAGGCGCTAAATAGAGGACAAGGGGTTGCTCGGCCCCCATACAACTACAAACTAAGTGTCGGGAAGGACGTTTCTAAGCCCTGTTTGCACCTGCCTTAGCCCGTAGGCCCGCCGCATCTTTGATGGTATCGAAGATGTGGGTGAACGGTGGCCGGTCGCCGTCCTAGATGCGTCCATAGCCACCAGGTGGTGAGGATTACGAGGGATGACAGGGCCTTGCGAGTTGAGGCTGGAGTGTGGTGGCATGACACCGCCATCTTGTCTGGAAGGGAGTGTCCGAGATCGGTAAGTTAACTGTAACCCTCACCCAACCAAGAATCTCATGCTAGACCTGCATGGAGAATGAGCAGCCTGCAAGAAGATGTTGCATGGTTTCGACCTTTTGGGTTCTTAGTCACAGACTGCGCATGTCGCCTCATGGGGTAGGCCGAGGCGAGCGAGTCATTCCGCCGTCCAACATCGGTCCTGCATGGCCAGCCAGAGGAAGAATTTGATGCGAATCGATGCCCATGGCCTCCATGTAAGCTTCCAATGGGGGTGTGGGAACCCCATGGATATTCCGCACCTAGGAAAGTAGGTGAAAGCCATCTTGGATGGTACGTGTCATGTGATGATGTCAATGGACGAGTGCAAAGATGAGAGGGGTGATCTCATCCATGGATCTATTGTTGATCCAATGGTCGCTCCAGATTTTGCAATTGGCACTGGAGCCAAGGTCACATGTCGTAGAAGCCCTAAAGATGGTGCAAATTGGCTTCGGGATATGACTCTTGCGTCCTTATGTATTACAAGTGTAAGCATCAACAAGAGTGAAGCACACTACACACCGAGCATGCACACTACGAGCACTAAACATGGACACTATGAATGAGCACTACTTATGGACAGTATGAATAAACACTACACATGTACTGATGGATAGTTCAACACAACAGCTCAAATCGTACCAAGGAATTCAACAAACTAGAATACATACTTGCATATTTGCATACTACACATCAACCATACTACCAATCCATCACCACTAGCTATCAATCATTGCCGACAAGAAAAACAACTCCTAGCATGCTACAAATCCATCACCACTTGCTACCAGAACATCACATTCTCATAGATCGGCAATGTACAGTGCTACAAGATGGTCACAGATCTAACTGTACCACATGCTCACAGATAGCTAGAACGAGTACATAGAAGGGGGTGATTGAACTTACAAACACATCTGTGTAGCTCGAAGGAGGCGCCGAACAGGTCGGAGAAGAGGAGGAGTTGAATCGCTAACATCGTCAACCGATGGCCGGAAAGGAGCGCCGCTTACCTAGTCGTCGGTGTCGATCCGTGCTAGAGTGAGAGCTCGAAAGCGGGGCATGGTGGTGGGATTTTGGCGAAGCGGTGAGGCTGGCTATAGAGGGCGACTGATTCGGCAGGGTTGTGATGCCAATTCCTCCCGCCACTTTTTTCGAGATGTGAACGGGCTTGCACCATCTCCGTGGACGTAGGGGGTCAGTGTCGCGTTCCCTTTCCTTGCATCGCTCGAGCCTGGCTTGCTGGAAATGGCCGATCAGGTCGCTCCTAGCGGGCCTGGCTGAGGAGTGCTTTAAGTTCCCTGCTATGCAAGAATCTGATGCAACCCTGCCAACTAATAAGGCCATTTTCTTCACTCGCGAGCCTGGTTGGCGTGGCTGCATGCTACCAAACGCGTCCTAAAGGTCGGCGAATCAGTCTGCGTATGTTAATTCTGGCAATACTGGCCGCAAACTTGAGAACGTTTTTGCCGGCGTCTGAACATTCTCATTTTCCAACTAAAAGCAACCACGTGCCACCACCCTCTCTCCTTTCAATACTCCAGCTGCACACCACACCCACAAATGGAGAACACGTCCCAGATGTGCACGTGGGACGTGTCCACGGACATTTGGCACACAATGAGATGGTTCCCTAGAAGAAGAAAAACACATAGGTAGGAAATGTAAGGACATTAGGGCATCTCCAACACCGACCCTCAAACCTCCCGTATCTGTCTGAATCACTCTGTCCGAACAGCAGAAACCATCCAATACGGTCATGTACCGGTCAGCGGCGTGGTTCGGACGTGTCTTCTCCTACAAACCGAAGATAAACGTGGGGGCCTTTGCGGAAGTGTGGACCACTCCCAAGACCGCTTCTGACCACACTGGCCCCACCCATACCCCTCCTCTCTCGACCACGCGCTTTCCCGCCCGAAATAGTTAATGCCGCTCCAGAACATCAGTGCCCACTCCAGAACGTCTGTCCCATTTGTCCGACCTCATCCACATCACGACAAGATCTACAAATGTTCCATTGTTGCATATGTATTCTTATATATTCCATTCAAGCTCTATTCTTTCAGTTTGGCTGATAGGTCAGACGTTGGATTTAGATATCAGGAGAGATGAAAATCTATTAATTCTGAAATGTACTATAGACAATTCATAGCTTATGTTGCTCAATATTTCTGATGCTCGCTGCTGATTGTGCAATTGCTGCACTAGGATCAACAGACTTGGCATCTGCTTTATAATTGTTTTAAATTCGCATTAGATATCCACCATTTGAAGATTAGTGTCAATTCTTATTATGATGTTTTAGCCTTGTTAAAGACAGAGTAATGATCCTCGCAGAAAGCAGATATAAAGGAAGGAGCATTAGATTCTTGAATATGTTGCAATAGAAGATCTTCCGTGTTTAGTTATGTGCAACATTTGTTAGCTGGACACATTTGACACTAGTGCAGAAAATGGATATAGTCCCGGTTCGTGAGGCCCCTTTAGTGCCGGTTCTAGAACCGGTACTAAAGGGTGGGGACTAAAGGTCCCCCCCCCCCCCCCCGGTTAGTCTCGGTTCAGCTCGAATCGGCACTAATGGCTGTCCACGTGGCATAAGCCCGCGCCGATCCGGTCGCTCCTAGCGGGCCTGGCTGAGGAGTGCTTTAAGTTCCCTGCTATGCAAGAATCTGATGCAGCCCAACCAACCAATAAGTCCATTTTCTTCACTCGCGAGCCTGGTTGGCGTGGCTGCATGCTACGAAACACGTCCTAAAGGTCCGTAAAGCAGTCTGCGTGTGTTAATTCTTGCTATACCGGCCGCAAACTTGAGAACGTTTTTGCAGGCGTCTGAACATACTCATTTCCAACTACAAGCAACCACGTGCCTCCGCCGTCTCTCCTTTCTATACCCCAGCCGCACACCGCACCCACAAATGGAGAACACATCCCGGACGTGCGCGTGGGACGTGTCCACGGACATTTGGCACACAATGAGATGGTTCCCTAGAAGAAGAAAAACACATAGGTAGTACATGTAAGGACATCAGGGCATCTCCAACACCGACCCTCAAACCTCCCGTATCCGTCCGAATCGCGTTGTCCGAACAGCAGAAACCATCCAACACGGTCATGTACCAGTCAGTGGCGCGGTCCGGACGTGTCTTCTCCTACAAACCGAAGACAAATGTGGGGGCCTTTGCGGAAGTGCGGACCACTCCCAAGCCTGCTTCCGACCACACTGGCCCCACCCATACCCCTCCTCTCTCGGCCACACGCTTTCCCGCCTGAAACAGACAATACCGCTCAAGAACGTCAGTGCCTGCATTCATGTCCGGCTAGAGCAGACGCGACCGTTCACTGGCGCTGGCATTGAAGCAGCACGTCGACAGAGAGAGCGCCGCCCGCCCGCTTCCCAGTGCAGGCGACTACTCGGCATTCAAACGACACAATGGCCGCCCATCCATTCGTCTACCACCCTCATTGATGGCAGGCGGTTGCCGAGGCATCTCCTTTGGCACCACCCGTCTGTCCCTATGCGGCCAGCAATATAAACCGTTGGCATGGCCATAGCCGCAGTAATCCGCCTCAGATCCTTCTCCACACCACTCCCGGCATGGATTTCTCCCTCGCTAAAACTCTCTGAGATGGGCTGACGCCGAGCCGACGCCACTCTCCTTCGCGGCACCCTCGCGTGGTGCATTTCACCATGACCATCGGCGTGGCCCGTGCCCATTACATGGACATGGTGCGGGAGGAGTGGGAGAGAGCAGTTCCGGGAGGCGTAGGCTGACGCCGCCTACAACCCCCACATCCTCCCGGAGCACCTGCAAGCGGAGGAACAGCTTGCCGCCGGCAGGGCGGTCGCGCCGACGCGGACCTGGAGCAAGAGGCGCTGGTCGAGTTCTACCGCTCCGCCCACGAGACTCGCCTCACCAACTGGTGGTACCGCCAACGGGTGGCGAAGGTGGTGGACGCATACAAGGAGTGCAACGAGGCAGTGTTCAGCGAGACCGATGACGAGGAGGACATCGCCGAGGCCGCCCCCCTCCCCCCTCCCGCCGGACAAGGAAGCCGACATATCCACGTGCGCCACCGACAACGACAAATAGTAGTGCATGGTAGGCCGCTGTCGCTCGTGTCCCAGGAAGGCCGCCGCTCCTCCCCTCCCGTCGAAGCTATGTTTGGTGGGCTCAGCATCGTCGGCCTATTAATCGCTTGGCGGCGACGTGGAGGCGGTCAACTTCAGTTCCCGAGGCTCCAGAGGCGGAGCTGGAGAGTGCCAGGCAAAACTAGAGAAGGCGAAGCTGCAGTTCTCGGGGCTCATGGTTGGACAACGGGAACGGGCGCCGGCGACCATTTAGATTAGGTATTAACTATACCTACAGAGCCGGACTAGCACCACTTAGTTGACGTAAATATAATGAAATCTATCATGTTAGTATGAAATCCGTCATGTTTATATGAAATTTGATCGTGTTTCGTCTGGATGGTTGGAACTGTTTTTAAAATGTATGCGGCTACGGTTTGATGGTCCTTATCCATGGATGGACGCTGAAGAAAATTTGTGGATCGCGGTTGAAGACACCCGTATTGATGGGTAATAATGTGTATGTATCTATCTGTGGATAAATATGCATGGTATGGTACCACTTCCAGCAGCAACAGCATGCATGCAGATGGAGCCCGTTTGGCCTCCTTGTGGCCTCACGGGCGGGGCGCATCTTAGCCATGTATTCCCTCCGTTCCAAATTACTCGTCGCAGAAATGGATGTATTTAGAACTAAAATACATCTAAATACATCCATACCTGCGACAAGTAATTCGGAACGGAGGGAGTACTATGCAGCAGTGGTCCACAGCAAGCGGATTAAGAGCAATTGGATACGTACCGTACAGGTACAACATGTACTACTAGGTACAGAGAGGGAAGGAATGGATGAGGATCGAGGTTAGTTAAGACTTAAGATTGTTGTTGCAGATACAATCAGATCGTACTTTGTGTAACTTGCAGCCGCTGGGGCGATTAATTATTTGGGAGACGAGATTCCTTTTGACAGCAAATCAAACTAATCAAGAGCTGCTGGCGGCCCAAATCCAAAATGTTTATTTAATTAGGTATACTATGCATGTGCATGCGCGCTGCTTTGCCGGTGGGTCCGGGGGACAGACACTGCATGGTGGGCCCGGCTATTCTCTGCTCTATACTACTCCCTCCATTCCACAATGTAGTGCTTCCTCTATCTACGTGCTTCAACTTTGACCGTAAATTTAATTATCAAAACCGATTGCGGCGGGGGCAAAAGTTATATCAGTAAATTCGTATTCGAAAGAAGTTTTTAATTATGTAACTTTTTCTCCCGCCGCAGTCGGTCTCGTTCGCTAAATTTATGGTCAAAGTTCAACCGCGAGAAGCGTGGGCGCACTATATTTTGGAATGGAGGGAGTACTATTCGCCTCTTGTCGGTGAGAGAGAGGAGGTTAGAACGGTCGTACGGCATCCGTACACGCTCTTACAAAGAGAAGAAAGAGAGTTAACTTGTCCTGCATAGTGATCTAAACGCTTTTATATTTTTTTTACAGAGGAAAGTACCAGCGCCACGGCTTTCTCTTCGAGCCGTTTTTTCGCTCAGTAGTGTGTATAGCTAATTAATTCGGTTTTTCAAACGTTTGTGGATGCGTCCAGGTGTGTGTTTATGAACCGCGAGTGGTCACCCCTTATTTTACTGCTTCCATAGCCGGTCATCTCACGTATCCGAACCCTCATATATCATGCAGCTCATGTAACGTAAACTATAAACCTACTAGACCAACAAAGGACATAGTTCAGACATAATCGACATAATTCACATCGTAGCAGTCACTTGACAACAAAAAAAAGGAAACAAGTTTTCACCAACGGACAGTACTAAACATACAAAAGCTAGTTAAAACAAATAGACGAAGAAGGGAAGAGGAATTCACCATTTTCTGCTCAGCCAGTTCGCCTTTGCCTTTCCCCATGCCTCTGTCGTTGCCTCTCACTCCGACTGCTCGATGACAAGCCGGAGCACCTTGGCGTTTTTGCGGCGAAGCGCGTTCTCCGGATCCACTGGCGCGCGGCCAACACCTCTGTCGTTGCCTCCCTCGCTGCCGCTCGTGCCGTGCGGCCCACGCCTCGGATTTGTGCGTCCTCGTCTGCAGTGGTGCCAGCAAGGGCACGAGTACCTACCGGTGGCTGCGGACGCCATCCGGAGTTGGTAGAGCATGCGGAGAGGGGCGACATACCTGCAGGGGCACGGAACGGCCGGAGCTGGTAGAACATGCGGAGAGGGGCAACATACCTGCAGGGGCGCGTAACGGCCGGAGCTGAGCGCTGGACGCGAGGGGGCGAAGATGCCACCCGCACCGCTTTGCCAGCCGACAGTGGCCGATGTGGAACATGAGCTTCCGCTGCTACTGCCCCAGTCTAGTCATGACCCCCCATAGCGTGATGCAGAGAGGTCGAACACCTCTACGTTGCCAAGATCTGTATTGCTCGTCCGGATGTAGGATATATGTGGTGGGATCTGCCACTAGAGACGGTGCTACTACCGTCACTCGAGATAGATCAGAAGCAGATGTGACGAGGAGAGGAAGAGAGGGAGAGAGAGTGGAGTGTAGTGTGTTGACTTCGGTCTAGGGTTCGTCCGAATGTGGGATATTGTGGGATCCGGGTTGGTCAGGATGGGCAGGTCCAATGTGATAGATATGCCCCGATGCATCCGGGCCTCCCGAAACCCGCACCATATTTGATATGGCTTTGGACGGTGCCGGTCAGCACGAACGCTCCGTAGTCAGTTTGGAAAGCCCGATTAGATCATACTTTTGTGACCGGACAGTATGTCCGGTGGGTTTGAGAGGCCGACTGTAGATGCTTTTAGGCTCGTGTTTTGTGGCGCTTTGGTGATGAAGGTGGAGCTGGAGGTTAAGGCGAATCTATTTCAAAATACAACATCCAGCTCTCTCTCAGGAAAGGGAAAAAGAAGAGTACATGATTAATAATCAGCTAAACGTCTTTTTCGACGGCGGGAGACACATATCGCGATCGCATCTCCTGCACATTCCCATCATCATGTCATGTGGCATGTGCCCCATTTGTCCATATATATCCATCATCCCTCCAACCAATCACATGCGAGGTGCAATCATGCATGCAACATGTCACATTGCTATTGGCTTTTTTCTGAATAAAGGAATGATATCTTGCTAGTATTATTATTGCACGAAAAGATAGGACCAAGATCATGAGTGACACCTGTAGATTAGCTAGTACACCGCTCCAGTGAACCGTGCCTTGTGACCATGACTTTCTTCTTCTTCTTTTTCCTCTCAGGGCGAAGATTGAATCGCTTAGCCAGCATCAAGGTACTATTTGTTCAATCAAAATGGCTCCGGTGATTTTTGTAGTTTGTTCATGTGTCATCTTCGTACTTGTTAAAAAGAATCTTATAATAGTAAATGGAGGGAGTAGCATTTTTTGTTCTTCCTTTCTGAACAGAAGGGAACACCTTCGACATGCGCACAGACTGATGCACACAGCCATTTCGTAGCTAGCGAGTAGCGAGCCTGACAGGCATCTGTATTCTACATATGATTTCTACTGCGTATGACATTCAGGTGTACGTACGCACGCACGCTGTTTTCTGTAGATGAATATAAAGATGTTTCGGCAGGCCCTCGTGGCTTCATGCATGTTTCTTCAAGACACGCATGTTGAACGGACGGACAAATGTTGGCCAGTTGATGTGTCACGCTGCTGCATGTTACGTGTCCGTTTCCTTAATTCACAGGATCAGGTTACTGTCGCTCTGGTGGCCTGGACGACGATGTATTCGGCCTCTATACGTCAGACGTGTGGATGTGGATGAGATCAGCCTCCCTCTCTTCTCACAAACAAAAAGATGATACAATGAAGATGAAGCAATGGCTCACTGCAAACTGAAAGGAGATGAAAATATTAATTCCGTCGCCGGGACTTGGACCCGGTTCGCTCGGGTGACAGCCGAGTATCCTAACCACCTAGACTACGACGGATTTCTGTGCTATTGAGAATGAAAAGCTAGTTAATTAGACAAATGCAGTTGTGACAGTTCATTGTGACACCAACCATAACACCTTAGGCCCTCCACTATGTAGGCCAAAAGCGTTGCCAAAGTTTTTTTTTTGACATTTAGCACCGGTGCCCTACATTGCCCAGCCGCTGTCAAATAAAAAGTTCAGGGCACCGATGCATGTAGTTGCTCCGATGCCATATTCGTCGAGCAAACAAACTAAGCAAGCTGTTGTCCTTTGCTACGCGAAGGAACCCTGAGACACTGGTCGTTGGGTAATCTGAGCTAATATATTTATACTACGTTATATGTATGTGGGCCAGAGCTGGAGCCGATGCCAAACCGTTCACGCTGTGTGGCCGGAGCTAAAAGGAGGCAATGCCAAATCTGTGTGTAGGTGGTTGCCTTTTCAGAAATTTGGCACCCCTCACATAGTGGAAGGCCTTAGGCTCAGTCTGCAGTTCATGTGCTATACTGAAATCCAGTTAATTACTATGGATATCTTGGCGCTTCTAGTGATACAAAAAAAAAAAAAAAACCCTGCCCACAACACCTTAGTACTCCCTCCTTCCATCTATATAGGGCCTAATGCTTTTTTCAAGGCCGCCTTTGACTATTGACAAGATTAATAGTACATGACATGCATAATGTGAAAATTATATCATTGAAATCTCCTTTCACATACGAATTTAATGGTATGCTTTGTGTAAGTTGCATGTCATATATTATTGCCCTAACATTTGGTCAAAGTTAACCTCGAAAAACGCATTAGGCCCTATATAGATGGAAGGAGGGAGTAGCTAAAAACTTAGTTTGCAAGCATGAGGCACTGTTGAGGCAATAATGCCAAAGACCAATAATTAGATCATCAGTACTTAACCGCCTCGATCTGCACATGTCAACGGTCAACTGCCATATAATCAGGAGCACAACTTTGTTTTCCTTTTCAAGGCATACAAGGATGTCGTGCAGTCATCCTTGACGGTCTTCATGGACAACTTAGCCATGCCAGACAACCGAGTGTATAGGCCTATATACCTTTAGAAGAAAATCTAGCTGGAGCGAAGGCTCTGGGCATGCCACAGAGCATAGACCGCCATCTTAGCTCACCTCCCCAACAAGGGGGCAATAGCCTGCGGATTTGGCCATGGTATCATTTATGTGCTTCCATTGGCGATGAGTGATCCTAGAACATGGTGGTGGGAGCAGGTCGCAACATTGACAACACCCGCACCAGCAACAAGACTTTCTCCGGCCTTAGTCGGCTGCATTAGCGTGCACCCTAAAATTCTTGATGCCTCCAAAGCCTACATGACCCATGACCAATGACATGTGTGTCAACTTTTTTCTATTTTTACGAAAGTGCAACTATATATATCTACACCATGTTTGGCCAGCGCGCCATAAGCTAAGGTCTCCACCTGTGTATCTTGTGTGCAAGCTTCATAGGGTTCTACTGAGAGAAACAAGAGAAGCAAGCGGGGATATATATTGAGTCAAATATGCGTGTGATCTTGCTTGTGAGTAAAAGAAACTCATGAACAATTATAGCTCTCATTACTTTCTCCCGCTACGGAACACCGATCCACTTTCTAAGTATTCTTAGAGCATGTGAAAAGGCGGGGGAATGAAGTGGCCTCTTAGCATTGGTATGTCCTAACAAGAGGACCGAGAATTTATTGTCAAGGGTAGTGTTGAGTTTGTATCGAATAATTGAATAAACCCACAAACTTATTGGATGGCAAACTGATTACTACATGCCCTCATTCCGTGACTATACATTGACTTAAAAGCCAAGAACAAAACAATTAGTTGATGAATTGACATTGTGGATCATTAGTTCAATTTCATAAGTTCATTAGTTCCAACTTGAGGATTGCATGTTGCTGACTTGGTGTGAGCCCCCAATCCATAACGTGAACCAAATAGACTCGTCTTTTGCCAGCTCAGGCTATTGACAACCCTACAAGAATCCTCACCGACAAATTTTGTGGAACATGACTAGACTAGCGAACTCTTGGTTTAGGTGATATGATGGGGAGAGGTACTGAGGAACTCACACATCTTAATAGATAGCAAACTGATTCCATCTGCAGGGCAAGATATCCTTTCACTAGTGCAGAATCGGATTTTAGTCCCGGTTCTACAACCGGCAATAAAGGGTGGGGACTAAAGGCCCCCCCCTTTAGTCCCGGTTCAACACGACCCGGGACCAAAGGCCCATCACGTTGCACGAGGCCAGGACCGGCCGGGAAGTTAGACGATTTAGATTTTTTAAAAAACAATTGATTTTTTTATTTATTTTTTCTGATTTTTAAAATTTTGAATTATTTGACAATTTAATCTCTAATCACCCCTCGTCGCTGCTCAAGTGCGGAGCACTCATTCCAAATCGTCTAACTTCCTGGCCGGTCACCCATCCTCTCACTACTCCAGCCTAAGCACGCTTAACTTCCGAGTTCTATTACTCCTAGTTTCCAAGTCTACAATTGTTGTTTTCCTGACAATAGTAAGCTGTCAGTCCTATTAACCCTCAGGAGTTTAGCTTCCCGGCCGGTCACCCAAGTGTGGAGCATGAAGTCACACATTTCACCGTTTAAGTTTGAAACTATTATTCTATAAAAAAAATAATTATTTAGTAACACTAATATTTCTTGAATAAGTAGTTTGACCATAGTTTAACCACAATTTGACCAGATTTGACCAAAGTTCAAAAAACTGAAATAATTATTTAGTAACACTAATATTCTTGAATAATTATTTAGTAACACTAATATTTCTTGAATAAGTAGTTTGGCCATGGTTTGACCAGATTTAACCAAAATTCAAAAAAACTGAAATTTGAGTATAAATTTTTTCCTTCCAGAATGTGAGGATTCTAAAAATTTGCAAAACGGTCTACGGTTGTCGAAATTGGATGCGGATTTTCGTGCTGAACATTTTGATATATTATACGTTTTTTTCCGACATCGTATGCAAAAGATATAGTCGTTTTACTTTTTCATAACACTTTTTTGCAAAACATGTCAAAATTTATGTTTTTAAATTTCCCTAACTAGGAGATGTAGTAACATAACTACATCTCGAAGAATTTTAATTTTTGAAGTTTTTATCATTTTCTTTTGTTTTTTTTTCAAAACTGAAAAGGCGAGGGGGGGGGGGGTAGGGGGGTACAGTTTGAAAATTGTACCTCTAGTCCCAGTTTGTGTCACAAATCGGGACTAAAGGGGCTCGTGGGGCCCCGGCCTGACGCCAGCCTCCGACCACACCTGTAGTCCCGGTTTGTGTCACCTTTAGTCCCGGTTTGTGACACAGACCGGGACTATAGGTCACAAATGAACCAGGACTAATGCATAGCCGTTCGAACCGGGACTAATGGTCACACTAGTGCCTGTTCATTTACAAACCGGGACTAATGAGGTGAACATTAGGTCATTTTTCTACTAGCGTTTAGGTGTCATCCGGAACCTGGTAAGTCGGGTGGTTCTACGAATGGCAATCAATCGTAGTAGAGTCACAAAGCTAAAGTTTTGGGTGAGTCCAATAGAGTCATATTGTTAGCTAAGTTTGGAATGTCATGGGGCCAAAAGGGCATCCTTGTATACCTTTGGAACGAATGACAAAAATATCAGAAATTCAGCTTCTAAAATATTTGAGAAATAATTGTATAAAATTCCAGTACAGTCTAGTTTGTAGATGTAGTCTGAATTTTAAAAAACATGATGCAAAAAATGTCCATCCAAGCGATACATAAAAATAATAAGAATAAGACAAATTATGTACTCCCTCCGTCCCATAATATAAGACATTTTTTGACACCAGTGTAGTGTCAAAAAACGTCTTACATTATGGGACGGAGGGAGTAGTACATTTTTGTGTGCGGCTTAAGATTGATGTGATGTGCTTATTGCTTTGCTCCAGGTTTACTGATAGTCATTTCATGTTTGTGTGAACAAACCATTGAGTACATTCAAACCCTAAAAGGATACAAATAGAACTCTGTTTTTCATTTTGTTTTATCATTACTTGTCGTGTTGGAACCCTTGTTTACCGATTTTCAGTGTGAGGTTGCTAAAAGGAATAAACAATAATTTAGAATCAAAATACAAGGAAATGAATTAAATACATCCATCCATGACATGTTCTCAGGGTGTTAAAAATGAATGGAATGTACTTGCGACGCCTTCGTCTCCCGCTAGTTCTCAGCTCGGTATCATTGGCGAGGCCACAACCTCCCAATCTCAAGCTCGAGGTTTTGTTTCGGAATCGACTGATGCATGCAAATTTATCATGCAACTAAGAATGCCAGTACTTGATTATTGATTAGCATTTAAGAGATGATGATAGATTCCCTTCTCTTAACCGGGTGAGTTCCCTTTCCACTAATAGATAAACAGAAATAACCATTACAATTTTGATCTTACAAAAGCAAGAGGAAGAAAAGGGAGGAGAGATAAGCGAGTTGTGGCACTAAAAGGAAATCCACCAAATAAGCTTGTCATCGAAACTTCTACTACAGGGCAAAAACTGTTACCACCATAAACAGTTCAGAGAAGCAAAATTCAACTGCTAAAAATTTCCCAGAAGCTTTTTTGCAGCACAACAAATGAATCCTCCAGCGAGATTCGGTTTGTGAAGAAACTCAGCAAAAGTTCAGATATCAGCAGTGCCTATCGCCCCTAGATAAGTTGCTGACGTATTCATTAAGTTTACCAGCTTTGAAGCCACACTCATCAGCAAACACACTCCTCCTTTGAAAGCAACATTGTCCTGCCGAGAACAACATGAAAGCACAAGCGGTGAAGATGATCTCAATTGGAGACCAGCACCACATGTCCAACAAAAGTTGCTTTATTACCTGTAGTCGGAATCCCCGAGCACACGGCTGAAATATCAATCATGCAGAACTTATCGCCCCCAGGTAAAAAAACATGTAACCAAGATAGGGATTGCCAAAATGAATTAGGGCAGCATGAACTAAAACAGTAAATGAAAATCGAGAGCAAGCATAACGCCGAAATTTACATCCCATATAATTCACTAAAGCCCCTCTTGGATTCCCGTTTCGGATCGTATCCAGCTGTTTTAGTATACACGCCAAGACTGGTCGTTTTGTTTCCATGTGGAAAATAAGATGTGCCCGGTAATTTACATCTGTAAAATGAATACAAGTGTAAAAATTTACACCCAATCCAATCAGGGCCTAATATTCTTGTACGGTCTTGATTATCGACCATGCAGATTATTCCCAGCACAGAATGGATGAGACCATGCTTGCAGATGGAGCCAGTTCGGCTTCACGGGCGGGAACCATCTTAGCCATGCATGCTTGTACCACAGGTCCACAGCCAGCGAATTAGGATCAGTTTGGTACGTACTCGTACAGCCGTACAGGTACAGCACGTACGTACTTACAGGAATCAATGAAGATCGAGGTTAGCTAAGACTAGTGATGTGGTACCATACAACTTGCAGCAGCTGATGGGGCCAAATCGACGGATTAATTATTTGGAGATGATGAGATGATGCGAGATGCCCAAGCCACTAATTGCTTGCTGATTGTTAATTTGTTCGTTAGTAGTAGTAGGTATAGCGGCAAATATATATTTTTGAATAACATTGGATCTATTAATTATTTATCATCATAGTAAGAAAACATCGCATCCAGATCAATATACCACCTAACGACAACTACAAGCATTGGAGTGAGCCGACGGTGCACCACTGTTATCGTCCCTACATCACCAGAGTCGGGGAAAACTTGTTGTAATAGACAGCCAGAAAGTCGTGGCACGAAGGCACCACAAAAATATCGCACCAGAAGAACAACGTCGAATATCGCTCCAGAAGCATATATAGATTGAAATGATACAACCCATATATTGTTTCGTAACAGTAAATAATATATTTATTTGTTATTTCTTTCCTTTTGATAGCAAATCAAATCAACTCAAATTAAATAATCCCCCAAAAATAACACTGTTTTTTTTTTGCATGTGCACCTGGCATACGTGGTGGGCCTAACTCCCCTAAAAAGAGCAGGCAGAGTGCCGAAGCCTTTGTCTCATCAATGTTCAGGACTAGTACTATATCCGATGCAATCAACCAGGGTCTTCTAGGCAGATCCACCAATCTCTTTCGTCCAAATTGCACCCTGCAAACAAGAGGAGTGGGATCAAAGTTAAAGTTGGTGCATCTGAAAATAAGATGAGCACTGTCACGAATGGCGTGGAAAGATGGACCACCCACCGTCTCGTGGTCCGCTATAAGACCTCTGATCTAGGGAAAGAACAGAAAGGCAAACCTCTGATCTCTCTGCCGAATATAAGGCCTTTTTTGGGCACAATGACAGTATTAAAAGACATCTTATATTCTACTCCCTCCGTTCCAAAATAGATGACTCAACTTTGTATTAACTTTAGTATAAAGTTGGGTCATCTATTTTGGAACGAAGGGAGTACACGTGATGTATGCGTATGTACGAGGGTGCTTTTGTTCTTTCCGAGCAAAGTCCATCGGCAGATCATGGCATCTCCATTCAGGTGTACATACGTACGTACGCTCTAGTCTGTATATACTAATATAAAGATGAGCACTGTCTTCAAGACAATTACACGAAGACGAATTAATTAGCAGAAATGAGTTGGCCAGTTGATGTGTCACGCTGTTGCATGTTACGTGTCCCCTGATTGCTTCCTTATCTTGTCATCAATCTCCATTTTCCTCAGGCTCTGTCAGATCAGATAACTGTCGCTCTGGCAACTTTTTTTTCTAACTGGGATAAACCCGTTTTCATTATATTATATCCAAAGGGAAATGCAATGCAGATCAAACAAGAAAGGTTCAGAAGGCGGCAAAGCGAAGAAGCGAGTTCAAAGCACGACTTTTAGAAAAACACCAAAAATGCGATGGCATGCCCGGTACGAGTAGGGAACTGCGATGGGGGCTTTAGGCTCCAAGGGTTCACTGGAGCGGTTGTGTGCTGGTTTGGGTGGAAGCTTTGTAGTTGATGGGGGTCGATGCCAGTGAAGATGGCATTCACGGGCATTGCTTTCCTTCTTGAAGGTGTTTTCGAAGTCCTTGCTTACAATTACTCCAGAATGTGGCTGTGTTAGGTGGAAGTGGTCTGTTTAGTTTATCGCCGGTGGTTCTTTCCCCTTCTTTTGTTCTTGTTTTTTGTGGTTTTCGGTCTAGTTTCACTTATAAAGCAGGCCTCTCTATACTTTGTTTTTCGTCTCGAGTGAAATCGGCAAAATACCTGCCTTGGAAGCTAATTTGTTTACTACACACCTACATCGGTCTCAAAAGTGAACTGCCAAGCAGGTCGTTCCATTATAACCGTGGACCCATAATTCACATCCACATTCCCTTTTTTGTGCAGGCATACAACACAGGGTGCATTGGAGAATATAGCTCTACGGCTCTACCAGACAATCTTGCCATACATGCATTGCCGTTTGGCAGGAGCTGAATGGGCCAGGTATGCTAAAGAGCATCAAATGTCATCTCGGCACAAATCTAGCCATACATGCACTAGCTTGCATTATTAGCTTACTAGCTTGCATTGTGCCAAGAGCATCAAATGTCATCTCAGCACAACTCCTCTGGAAGAGTGCTTACTAGCTTGCATTATTAGCTCGTAGCATGTAATTCCCAATGCCTCCCAAACCTACATTACTCATAACCATTGATATATGTGTCATCCCTTTTCTTTTCCTCCTTGTGTGAACGTACAACTATATCAATCTATCACTTATATAGTTGGCGGGCTCACAATTAGCTAAGGTTTCAAAACGGGTATATTGTTGGAAAGTCTCATAGCTAGGATTCCAAGGAGATGGATGAGAGAAATAAAGGTGACACATATATATATTGAGTCAGATACAAGTGTGATATTAATTGCGAGAGGGGAAAAGCTTCTGAACAATGATAACTCACAATTTTTGGCACACCTACATGATGTGGAATTAATCTTAGAGCATGTGAAGTAAGAGAGATAAAGTAGTCGGGAGTAATTTTGGCGACTTCATTGCAAGAGGATCTAGAACTTATTGCCGCAGGTAGTGTTGAGCAAGGTTTTAAATTTCACAAACAGATATTTTTTATTCCTCACTGTAATGTGTGAAACTTCATAAATTCTTTTGGATTTTGATCTATCAAATATTACTTTATTTTTTAACTAATCTTGATGGAGTTAACTTTTCTAGAGTTAGTTTCAATCTGGCTCGAATTATCGGGCTTAAAGATATTTCGGTACCCACAAAAATTAATATTTCATTGAATTTTCTAAACTTGATATTGGTTTTGTATCGAGTATTATAGGAACCAAAATTTTGTAATGGATGGCAAACTGATTATGTCCACTTTAAAGTCGGCTATGAAAAGTAATGTGTTGATTAATTAACATTGACGGTGTACACACCAGAACAAGTATCTCCTTTGAAAATCATTCTGCCTAGCAATCTGCTTCAGATGACAACTACCAACTTGGATCGTGATGAGTATCCTCCTGACTGAGATACTTGGGGTAGGGGAAGCCATTCATCGGGTGTGTTCGAGCAAACTTGTTCCGACCCACATTGGCTAGTTTCCAATCACACACCACAAACTCTGCTATTACTACATATCTACTGCAATCAGTGCGACATGCAATTCTCGATGCCTCCCAATCCTGCATACTAGCCTAGGGTAATGTGTACTAGATCGTTGATGGTGCGCGTTGCTGCGCCCGTCTATTTTGACTTAAAAGAGTTGTTAGAGATATGAAGTAACTTGTATACATTTGTTTGCAATGCTTTTATATATTGTATTTGTCTCTCCATTTTATAGAATATGATGGGATGTAACTAAAGAGAGAAATCAAGAATATAATGTTATGTAACTCAAGAGAAATCCAGTCCGATTGATCTGCAAAAAAGTACTCCCTCTATCTCAAAATAAGTGTCTCAACTTTAGTACAACTTTGTACTAAAGTTAGTACAAAGTTGAGAACTTTGTACTAAAGTTAGTACATAGTTGAGACATTTATTTTGGAACGGAGGGGGTAGTATTTTGAGTTTTCTCCTTAGGTCCAATGTTTGAGTTGTGGTATTAAGCGTGGAGATATAAATTACGATTGATATGGAACCTGACCTCTTTTTGCCTCCTAAAAAGACCCCCGCAAAGACTCACAACATGATAACTAAAAAGATATCAAGGAAAGACATGAGAGAGAGAAAAAAGGCAGTACAAATATTGGTGATATTTATTATCTTAAAAAATCTCAATGCGTTCTGGCCAGTAATACAAGTATACATTGTGGTCTAAGGGACAAATATTCTGCATTACGTCAGGATAGATGACTGAATGTGTACTTGCTCAGATTTGAGGTTGTAGAATTCCATCTGATCTACAATAATAATAAAAATTCTGGAACTCAATATCAAATGCCAGTGGGTTGTTGTGAAACAATGGCTCAAGTTGTGTTACATCTTAACCAACTTACAATTGCTTACACTGAAGTACAAACAAAATACTCCCTCTGTAAACTATTATAAAAGCGTTTAGATCACTATTTTAGTGATCTAAACGCTCTTATATTAGTTTATGGAGGGAGTACTTGTTAGCAAGGAAAATCAATTGAGGAAATAACTACATAAGTAGTATGCCAAGGAGAAGTGCATAACAGTTATAACTGCTCCGTAAATAACATGGTGTATGTTGATGAAAGAAACAGTAATAACAACATTACCTACAGAACATTTTTGCTAGTATCTGTAAGAGAACATTTTTGCTAGTATCATGTGTTCCACGGATCTAACCTTGTTTTCTGTGGAGGTCTTCAGGGCATTGTTAAGTAATAAACTAATTAAGATGGAGACTGCAGGTCTGAATATATTACTCACTAATTAGACTTGCTAGCTAGTACCTCCGTCCATGTTTATTAGCCCCCCACTATTTTGAGCCAAACTTTGACCATCCATATTCCAGTAAAATATAAAATATGTGGTACAAAAAGTACATGGTTGGATTTGTATTTGAAAGAGCTTTTCGATGATATAAATTTTGTGACATACTTAAATTTATTGGTCGGCCTAATAAACCCAGATGGAGGGAGTTGCTAGCTATGAGAAAACTTGGGAATCAATCGGAGGTCCTAATGAAGAAACTCATTGATCTCATTAGTTAGCCGATCGATGCAGCCTTGATTCACACGTTGGCAAAAGGTAGAGCTGGCCGCTAGCATGTCGTCTTCTCATGGGATTTCAACCTTCTTGGTTAGTATATTCCGTTGAGACATATATTTTGCAACTGGAACAGTAAAAAGTAGTCTAGCAGCGAACCCAGGCTACAGATAATGGAAAGGGATTGAGCAATCACAACCTAAACCACGGGAGTAAATGAGTCTCATCTTTGTTTGAAGACGGCCATTCTAGAATGCATGTCGGCAGATTCAGTATTTTACTACAACTTACTGTCGATGAGAAAGTCAAAATAAATGGAGTTAGTAATGAAGTAAACACCTATTCTTGGCCTAGACTACAAATGTGTGGGCTGGGTTGTTCAAGAAGATAGAACACAAGAGCACAAAAAGAAAACAGTTTTGAGCATCTTGGATGGATCTGCTTCAGTTTGTGCGTGGTCAACATGTTTGTAAGCAATATCAGTGGTACTGAAAATGACTTCTCACAAATGATGACATGCATGCCAATAAAGTGATGAGCCCAATCTCTGTATTATGATGTTTATTAAAGACTTGCGAAGCTAGAGAAGCCAAGTCCTTTTCTTTAAGAACACAACAAGTGGTACACTTGCAAACCAGACTGCTTCAATTCATCTAATTGGTTTTTCCAATTGCTAGCTAGACATCGCAGCACATATCCAATGAAATTAATACTCGGCCATTCAATGAATCAGCACCGTGCAAAACCATTCTAAAACGGGGGTGAACGAGGAAGGATGCTAACCTTTGTTTTGTTTGAATGCCGACCATTTCAGAATATGTGTATGTCAGGCTAAGGTTGTGGCAAACACAATAATTTTCTTCACGACATTGTATTCCAAGTGCAGTAAAACTATTGCAAGTGCAGAGCAAATATTGTAGTTTGCATAGTAAAATATTTTTGCATATGTACGTAGATTCGTTTGTTCAACTTACAATCAAGAAGTAAATGAAATTAGTGGTGGGAAGCTATAGTACGTAACATCTACCTGGATGGAGCCTTGCAGGCATGTCTGAACATGATGCATATACATTACTAAAGGAAACTTGGCAGCCATACCTAGGTAGCGATGAAGGTTCAGGTTAGCCAAACGTGGAGCTGGCTTCTAGCACGTTTCTTCAATAGGGTTTTGCTGCATCCATCTTGAGATTAATAAAATTACAAATTTAGTAGTAATCAACAGTCTAGCTAGCAGCTACATAGAGGCGGGTTGAACAGTCAAGGCTTTACAAACCACGGGGGTGAATGAGGAAGGATGCCTTACTTTTGTTGAGCGATGACCACTCCAGATCATGGCTTCCTGACATGGTTGTTGTTTGCAAAGTGAAACAATTGCGCATCCAATCCACGGCTGCTGGCGAAAGAGGAGAAATTAGCATGGATTACTTGTGGAGAGTGAGGTGATTACTGCACTGGGCAGGAAAGTGTATGGCACCTACGTAGGTCAACTGGGGCAGGAAAGTGTATGGCATCTAGAAGAAATTTTCTTCACCCGTCAATGATGAGGAGAGAGTCGAGGTCGGAGAGCACGCGATCGAGGGTCAGGGAGAGCGCAACAGTCTTTGTGGAGTCGTCGTGGCCTTGTGCACGACTTGTGCACCCTCGCCGGCGCCGGCGCCGCCTCCTCCTCAGTCACCAATTCCAACCCCTAGGTTGATTCCCTCGTGCACTTCGGCTGGATCCACCGAGATGAACACGCGCCGCTGGACCGCCTCGATCCCGTCACGCGCCTCAGCTGGATCCACCAAGAAGACAACGCACCTCGGCAGGATCTCACCGCAGATGGCCTACATCAACGTGGGGACGTAGCAGAGTGGGAGGAGCTCCAGCCCGCCGTCGCCATGGGATGTGGTGCCTCCACCGCATCTGGGAAGGTGCAGCGACACCTCCTCGGATGATGCAATCACCTTGGAGGGAGGGAGGCGTCGCAGAGGTAGTGAAATCAGTGGGGAGCGGCGGCGGCAAGGGAGATAGCGGCCGACTGGGTCGGCGTCGCCATTGGAGCGGCCCAGCAAAGCACCAGCCGAGTCGTCTCCTCAGTCGCCAGCATTGTTAGGTTTCTCGAGGGCTAAGAGAGCGAAGGGGAAGGGGATAGGAAAAATGGTCAGACAGCCCATTATGAGCCCGATCAACCACGCGGCTCCAATTTTGCCACGGGAGCAGCTGCCCAGCTCAGATTGCGGGAAGTGCTGCGCGAGAGTTTTATCCAACGGCCGAAAACTTTAAACCTGAAGATCTGGCGGCTGTGAATGCTAATGGCATGAGAGAGCTCCTAAGGTGCACAGTTATAATGTATTAAAATATTCAGGATTGCGAAAGCCTATCGTGATTAAATTGCGACAACTTTAACTTCGGTGGATACAAATGCAATCACATGTGGATGAGTCTATGACACACTTGTTGCATGTAAGCTCTCCTCACAAGTATAGGATGATCTAGCATATCAGGATCTTGAAGAGATGGCTGAGAAATGTTGTAATAAGTATAAGTATGAAGGATGGTTGAAGTGTAACGTTGATGTGTTACATAAGAGACTTTATATAGAAATGTAAGAGTGAGTGATTTGTTGATATTTAACTTTCATTATTTGCTTTTGCTATGGCGCACCTTACCTCTTTGCATGTAAACTTAAAGATAATGAGCAGGGAAGGAATGCAATGCGACAGTTTTAAGTTCTTGTCGTCTGAGGCATGATAACCAGAAAGTTGAGGCAACTACAAAGGGTTAGTGGCCCATCCTGCATGATGATCACATGACAAGTTACTTGATACTCAATCGGTGGTAAAATATAAGATGTATAAAATTTCAAAAGTCAAACATTACACAATGTTCATCCATATCTTTTACGTGTTTAGAAGATTAACATTGTTGGCTGCCACTCCGCGAAAAACGGATTCGCCCCGCGTCGCCCAGCCCTGGGCCACTTGGGCGTGGCCACCAATCCATGCACCAGCGCCACCCTTTCTTGTCCTCTCGCCGCGCCGCCGCTGGAGAACGCCGCAAGGCGCAACCCGCGCGGCTGACGGTGGCGGCATGGCGCTATTCCGCGGCGGCTTTCGTACTGTAGGGCAATAGGTTGGGAGGTGCATCGTCGCGCGCTGGGGCTCAAGATCCCGGGTTGTTTGGGGTTGTGTCGGCGGAGGTTGTTAGGCATGCCACTGTCCAGATCCGTCTGTCAGAATCCAGGGGAGCCCTGAGGTGGTTGGCCCTGCTATTCTTCGTGCTCCGTAACTTCAATCTGCTTCATGTCGGACTCCTCGATCTGGACACCGACGGGTTTCGGTCTTCCACCCGGAGATCCTAGCTTTTGGCGCATGGCGTCACTGGATATCTAGATCGGAATTGATCCGGTCGGGCGCGCTCTCATCTTCGGCCAGAGAGGCTTCATGAGTACGTGGCGCGATGCTTCATGGCGTTGACATGTAATTAATCGTTTGACTAATTATTTTCATTAATGAGCTGATTTCTAAATTGATTCGGTGTTGGGTTTCTAAATTATTTTTGCATTAATGGTTGGATGGGAGCATGGAAACAAGGCCCGGCCCCACCCCCTGAAAATCAGGGGGAGGGGGGGGGGGGGGGAGATGATTAGATTAGAAAGAAAAAAGAGAAAAGGACAGCCGTAGGATGAAGTGGGAGCATGGAAAGGGAGCAGGCAAGCCGGATCCGGATGTGAATGACTACATATACATTTTTATTTAATAATGTACATTAATTAAATATGTAGGCCGTTAATTTGACATGCAGATAACTAGAAGTTGGGATTTTTTCCGAATTAGACAGGAATTAATTAGTTAGAGATGCAGTTCTTTTTTTGCGAAGAAGTTAGAGATGCAGTTAATCACACCGTATCAATTTGAAAATGATCCCGGCAGAGGATGGCCAGGCTTAGGCTCTTGCTGACCCTGGCAAAGGGAAGAAGCGAGTACAAAGCACCACTTCAAAAAAATACTACAAATGCTCGTAATTGGGTCATCTTTTGTGGGGCGAAAACCTGATGGCATGTCCGGAAGTCTATCTTCCAGAATGCTTCAAGAATTGATCAATACCTCGTCAACCTTGTAGAATACAACACGCTCACATGTGCCCCGACCAAAAGCGGTCGATTTCAAAGAAGAATACATGGGCTATTGATGGTGTTGTGACCCAGGGGCTATGCAAACCTACCCATTGCTGTCTTTCAGATCTACTCCTTTCGGACGCCATCATGCGAATGTTCTCGTAAACGTAGTATGCACATAAATCATTCCTCGGCAACTGCTTCATGCACTTGACGAGAATAGAATTCAATCAGATAATAATTAATCAAGCATGATAACTAATGGTATTGAAACTAGAATTAAAGAGATGGTAGCTAGCTAGTACAACTTAATTAATTATACTTTGGGTCGATACCAATACAACTTTTCTTTTCATTCGCCTGAAACTTCTTTCCTGAACTTTTTCCAAGCCCTGCCCGCCGGCAAAAATAAATAAATAAAGGAGTTATTAATTAGTTGATATCAGGAAATGACGAACTAAAGAGGCCGACATATAGTTCGATAATAATTGAAATTACCTGTCGACTATCCCGTTCACGATTTCATACTGCTCGGCTGGTTTAATTAGCGAGTCCAGAACTTCAATTCAGCATCTTCAACTCGAATGATTAACTAGATCCAGTGGAAACTACATGCGCACATGTTTGCATGTATAAAAATTAAGCGGGCATGTGCATAACACTCATCAACTACCCTAAACCTTATACACTTACTAATTAACATATAGCTAGTAAGCAAAAACAGAATTTGTAGTACAAGACAGTGTTACTCACCCGAAGTGGTAAGGAAGTAGTATATTTCGATTGATATTTAGGAGCTTCAAGAACTCTAGGAAGCTATTCTCTGTATCATCTCGATAGAATGGCTCTGACCATGCACTACTAGGGAAAACCTTATACACAAAGGTATAGCAGTAGCGCGTGTCAGAGAAGGGCGCTACTGATCTTTAGCAGTAGCGCGTGTCAAAAAAAGCTACAAATATGGTTATAGCAGTAGCGCGCGTGCGGGAAAAAGCGCTACTACTACAATTCCCACAATGTTCCCGGTGGGCTAGCAATAGTAGCAGTGTTTCTTCGTGAAGCACGCTACTGCTAAATATATTGTAGCAGGGCGTTTCTGCTGTAGAGCGCTACTGCTAAGAAAAAGAAAATAAAAAGAAAAATAAGTAAAAAAATAAATGAAAATGAAAGGAATAGAGAAAGGAGAAATGAAGAAAAGAAAATGTAAAGAAAAACAAAAGAAAAAGAAAATTAAAACAGAAAGGCGTAGCTGTAGCGCGTTTTGCTGGGAACCGCTATAGCTAACTTAGCTATAGCGCGTTTTGCCAAAACGCGCTACTGCTATTTTGACTTAACCCCGGCCGCGCGGGCTCAAAATTTCTCAAAGTCCTTTCTCCTCTCCCCCTGTCCCCCAACTCCTCCATCGCCGCCGTCGATAGCGCTGCCTCCTTCGACCACACTGCCGCCGCCCGAGGCCGCCCTCGACCTCACCGTCGCCGCCTGAGGCCGTTGTCAACCTCACCGTCACCTCCCTCAAGCTCACCGCCGCCGCCCTCGACCTCACCGCCGCCGCCATCGACCTCACCGCCGCCCCTCAAGCCCGCCCAGGACCTCCGCCGCCCAGCTCGAGCCTGCCCTCGACTCCGACCGTAATGCTCTGCCTCTCCTTCCTTGAATTATTCGTACGCGGTCCGCTGGTAGGAGCTTCTCCCGCACGTCCTTGAACTTTAAAGAAGGAGATCAAATATGCATGTATTAGTTGTATGTGTATATATTAGATATCGATAATAATGTAAAAACTATGAATAGTGCTCTGGCAAACCTACCCATTGTTGTCTTTCAGATCTGCTCCTTTTGGACGCCATCATGCGAATGTTGTTGCAAACATAGTATGCACATAAATCATTCCCTGGCAACTGCTTCATGCACTTTACGAGAATAGAATGCAATCAGATAATAATTAATCAAGCATGATAACTAATGGTATTGAAACTAGAATTAAAGAGATGGTAGCTAGCTAGTACTACTTAATTAATTATACCTTGGGTAGATACCAATACAACTTTTCTTTCCATTCGCCTGAAACCTCTTTCCTGAACATTTTCCAAGCCCTGCCCGCTGGCAAAAAAATGAATAAAGGAGTTATTAATTAGTTGATATCAGGAAATGATGAAATAAAGAGCCCGACATATAGTTTGATAATGATTGAAATTACCTCTCGACTATCCCCTTCACGATTTCGTACTGCTCGGCTGGTTTAAGTAGCGAGTCCAGAACTTCAACTTCAGTATCTTCAACTCGAATGATTAACAAGATCCAGTGAAAACTGCATGCACACACGTTTGCATGTATAAAAATTAAGCGGGCATGTGCATAACACTCATCAACTACCCTAAACCCTACACACTTACTAATTAACATATAGATAGTAAGCCAAAACAAAATTTGTAGTACAAGACAATGTTACTCACCCGAAGTGGGAAGGAAGTAGTATATTTGGATTGATATTTAGGAGGTTCAAGAACTCTAGGAAACTATTCTCTGTATCATCTCGATAGAATGGCTCTGACCATGCACTACTAGGGAAAACCTTATACACAGAGGTATATCAGTAGCGCATGTCAGTGAAGGGCGCTACTGATCTTTAGCAGTAGCGTGTGTCAAAAAAACGCTATATGGTTATAGCAGTAGCGCGCGTGCGGAAAAAAGCGCTACTATTACAATTCCCACAACGTTCTCGGTGGGCTAGGAATAGTAGTAGTGTTTATTCGTGAAGCACGCTACTGCTAAATGCATTGCAGCAGGGCGTTTCTGTTGTAGAGCGCCACTGCTAAGAAAAAGAAAATAAATAGAAAAATAAGTAGAAAAGTAAATGAAAATGAAAGAAATAGAAAAAGGAGAAATGAAGAAAAGAAAATGTAAAGAAAAACAAAAGAAAAAGAAAATTAAAACAGAAAGGCGTAGCTGTAGCGCGTTTCAGTGGGAACCGCTATAGCTAACTTAGCTATAGCGCGTTTTGCCAAAACGCGCTACTGCTATTTTGACTTAAGCCCGGTTGCTCGGGCTCAAAATTTCCCAAAGTCCTTTCCCCTTCCCTCTGTCCCCCAACTCCTCCATCGCCGCCCTCGATCACGCTGCCGCCTTCGACCACACTGCCGCCGCCCGAGGCCGCCCTCGACCTCACCGTCGCCGCCTGAGGCCGTCGTCGACCTTACCGCCTTCGCCCTCGACCTCACCGCCGCCTCTCGAGCCCACCCAGGGCCTCCGCCGCCAAGCCCGAGCCTGCCCTCGCCACCGACCGTAATGCTCTGCCTCTCCTCTCCCCTGCCCTCTCCTCTATCTCTCTCTCTCTCTGCTAGGCCCTAGGTTTTGATGTTCATATGAACCCTAGATTCATATGTTGCTGCTATGTTGATGCTCATATGAACCCTAGGTGTTCATAACCCTAGATTTGGTTAGGCCTTTTTTTAGAATTTAGGAAAAATGATTAGTAATTTTTAGTTAGGGAAGTAGGTTAGGTAACTAAGTTGTGGCACTGTTAAATTAATTAACTAAGCATTTAGCATTTAGGTTAGGGTAGTAGTGGTACTGTTAATTAGATATTTTTTAGTTAGGGAAGTAGGTTAGGTAACTAAGTAGATGTTAATTAGGTTAGGTAACTAAGTAGTTGTTAATTTAGGTTAATTTGGTTAACTAACTAGATTAGGTAACTAAGAACATGTAAATTAGGTTAGGGAAGTAGTGGTACTAGTAGATGTTAATTAGATGTTTTTTAGTTAGGGAAGTAGGGTTTTACTAGGTTAATTAGGTGAAGTTAAATGAATGACCTAAATGAATGAAATTAGTAGTTAACTGAATTTTTAGGACAAATTTGTATATGCTTAAGTACTTAACTAAATATTATTTTTAGGACAAACTTGTATTTGCTTAAGTAGTTACCTAAATTTCTCAATTGTTCCCAAGTGGCCTTTTGTTGAATTCTTGAAGTGTAAAACATTGAAGTGTGACACATTGAAGTGGTCATGATGTATGAAAATTCCTTGATTGTGCCCAAGCTGCCGTTTGTTGTTTCCAGGGAATGAAGCCGAGTGGCCTGTGTTTTGCCGGAATGTTGATTCATTTACGTTCCGGCAAATTTCAGGTGCTCGATTTGTCCACCTTTTAGCAAAGGTCATGCCAAAATTTTCCATGAATTTCGGGATGACTTGTGCTACGAACTAGGACATATCGAGTGCCCGGGGTTTGCTGCACCGGCAAGGAATCAACGTTCCTGCAAAACATAGGCCTTATTATGTCATTATTCATTTTATTAGGTCTATAATTAATTGACTAGATTTAATCATAGGAAACATGGCTAGCAACGATGAAGGACAGGGTTCTAGTGATTGCGACGATGTCTACCAGGCGGCACACGAATATTTGAGCCTTGCCAACGATCAACGGTTGTTGTTGCTAGGCCCACCTATCTCATTCGAGACCGACATTGAGACCGACATCGAGACTGGCGTTGAGACCGAGACCGGCACCGAGACCGGCGTTGAGACCGGCACCGAGACTGGCAAAGCCATAGAACCAAAATCGAAGAGGAGATGTCGACTCCCAAACCAGCTCCTCACTACTAGACTAGTGGTCACGGAGGTGGACGACGGCAATTTTGAGCCAAAACTGCCTGTGGAAGAGCGCTCCTGCTACAACAATCAAATAGGCTGCATCGTACGCGCATGCACCACCATCAATGATAAGAAACTAAAGAAGTGGCCAAATATGAAGCACTCCATCATAACCTTGTTGCACCAGATATTCTTGTTCCCTGGTTGGGATGAAATCCAATATAAAGATCCACAGAAAGACCTGGCAATGAAGCAGATAAACAAACGCGCCATGATCAAGTGTAGCAACGCGTTGGCTGCCTGGAAAGTAAGGGTGAAATGCGCCATCGACAAAAAGAAACCCTACTTCGAGATTGTGAAGGAAAATCCGACAATCACGGAAGAGCAGTTTAAACTATTCAAGGCGGCTTGCGATGCGAAGATGCCAAAAAAAGTCAAAGTACATGAAGGGGCTTCAAAAGAGGAACATGGATCTCCACCACCTCGGAAGCCATGGTTACGCGGGGAAGAGATCCATATGGGCCAAGGAGGACGCGGAACGCGAAAGTCTGGGCATCCCAGACCCCTTGGCGGAGTTCATCATCCGGCAGGAGTATGACATCCTCGTGGCCCGGTACTATAGCGACCCAGTCAAGAAGGTTTTCGAGACGGACCCAGTCACGATGGAGTTCATGAGACTGCTGGTAATTTTAGTTTCTGATCAATTCGACTGCATGTTTAGTCATATTTGTAAACGATCCTTATTCCTTTTGCAGAGAGAGCAACACAGGATTGTGGCCGAAAGCGACTCGCCGTCTGAGGCGTTGGCGAGGCCCAAGTGGGACACCACATTCAACCAGGCGTTGAACATATTGAAACAACTACCGGTGGACACTCGGCCATCGTATGGACGCATGCACGGTGTTGGAGACAGCGCCACGTGGAAGAAGTACTTCGGTGAGACCACGGAGGAGAGAAAGGAAAGATGGAGGTTAACTGAAGAAAGCATCGACAAGAAGGTTGAGATTGCGGTTGAGAAGAATTCAGCTAAGACAGTCGCAACAGCGGTAGTTGCCGTAAAATGGGAGCTGACAGTAGTCTTGGTTCCGGCTATTGTTGGTTGGAGCAGGCGAAATTCAGAAAAAGATGCAACGGACTTTCCTCTTGATGACTTCTTCGGGAGCAGCTCGACTAGCGTGGCACCAACACCTGCATCTGCACCAGCAACGGCTCCTGTACCGGCTCTTGCACCTGCTTTGTCTTTGGCTGAGCTTGACGCCCACACGGTACCTGTCACACCGGTCCTCTTCAATAAATGTATAATCTCGCATTTTTGTTGCCTTTCAGATGTCTCACATCGCATACATGTCTTTGCAAGCCGATGCTCCCTGCACCATATTGTACGACATCAACGGCTAGACGGTGGACGTGGGGAAGGCGAGGATAATGAAGCCGAAGGAACAATTGTTCCACAGCCGGCCGATCGCCCCTGGCGTCTTCAAAGTTTTCGTGGTCAGTGTCAAACTGGGCCACGAGAATTTGGTTCCTCTGGTACTAGGGGGAGATGACGACGAGACCCCGCGCTGGCTTGGCGCCTGCAAGACATGGGTCCTGTTGTGGCCAAAGAGTCTGCTTCGTCTGGAGGCGGCCGGGAGCACACCCAGGACCATGCAGCCTCCGCAAGGTATGAACATCAGCACCCCACCTACCCAATTAGCGTCGCCTGCCATGCTGGGTGATAGCGGACTGGGTGAGGAAGAGGCTCCATTAGTCGCTGATGATGTCGCCATAGATGAGGATGAGGATGACGATGACACTCAACAGTATCTCAATACTGGCGCCATTGATGACGGAGGATCAATGTCCCAGCAGTATAAGTACTCAGGGTTTGAGCGTCATGAGTCGGTGCCTGAATTGCCACCTCCGGAGCCTGAACGTATTATACGACCTTCAACCAAAGAAGCATCATAAGAGAGCGAGGAAAGGCAGCAATAAAGCTGTTGCTGTGATCCAGCCGCCTTCGTAGCCTTGGGTTCAAGACCGTATACCTGTCCACGGTGCGGCGAAATACCATATCACCGGTGAACCAATCCTACCTAAGGCATCGGTACAGGCTGTACACGGCGATCTAAGGAGACTTCATGATGATGTGCCGCGGAGAGAGAAAACCCTAATCGCCTCGGAAAATCCAGGATACCCACTCTACGTGGTTAACGTGTCGTGGCAAAGGATGTACGTTGACACAATCCCCGTGGATAAGTTCTTCCTTCGATTCGATTACATCTTCAATAAAGCCCATCTACTAAGTTTGCTAGTCAATGCTTGGATGAGTTTGATAATTTTATTGTTAAACAAGAAAACTTCTATGCTTATGTTGGTAGACAATTGAAACATAATGCTTATATGGTTGAACACTTGAGTGATTATATGTTTAGAGATAAAAGTGATCTTAAGCTTATTAGTAAACATGCTTCCATGGTTGCCACTCAAGTAGAACAAGTACTTAAGGCACAAAATGATTTGCTCAATGAGTTGAATAATAAGAACAATGATAATGTTGTTAGAGTTATGACTAGAGGTGGTAAAATAACACAGGGAACCTTTGTATCCTGAGGGCCATCCTAAGAGAGTTGAGCAAGATTCTCAGATAATTAATAATGATATTTTTATTTCTGACGCGGAAACACAATCTGGTGATGAACATGAACCTAGTGGAAATGTTAATGATGATGTTCATGTTGATGCTCAACCTAGTAATGATAATGATGTAGAATTTGAACATGCTATTGATCTTGATAACCCACAGTCAAAGAATCAATGTTATGATAAGAGAGACTTCATTGCTAGGAAGCACGGTAAAGAAAGAGAACCATGGGTTCAGAAATCCATGCCTTTTCCTCCTAAGACATCCAAGAAAAAGGATGATGAGGATTTTGAGCGCTTTACTGAAATGATTAGACTTATCTTTTTGCATATGCGTTTGACTGATATGCTTAAAATGAATACTTATGCTAAGTATATGAAAGATATTGTTACAAATAAAAGAAAGATACGGGAAGCTGAAATTTCCATCATGCTTGCTAATTATACTTTCAAGGGTGGAATACCAACAAAACTTGGAGATTCAGGAGTACCAACTATACCATGCTCCATTAAAAGAAACTATGTTAAAACTGTTTGATGTGATCTTGGAGCCGGTGTTAGTGTTATGCCTTTCTCTTTGTATTGTAGACATTATTTGAATAAGTTGACACCTACTGAAATCTCTTTGCAAATGGCTGATAAATCAACTGCTATACCCATCGATATTTGTGAGGATGTGCCTGTTGTGGTTGCAAATGTTACTATTTTAAAGGACTTTGTTATTCTTGATATTCCCGAGGACGACAGTATGTCGATCATCCTTGGTAGACCTTTTCTAAATACTGCAGGGGCTATTATTGATTGCAACAAAGGCAATGTTACTTTTCATGTTAATGGTAATGAGCATATAGTACACTTTCCGAAGAAACAACCTCAAGTTCATAGTATCAACTCTATTGGAAAAAATTTCAACGATTACTATTGGAGGTTTTGAGTTCCCTCTTACTACTATCAAAAAGAAATATGATATTCTTATTGTTGGGGAAATGCATATCCCCGTTGAGGTAACCTAGTGTTATTCGAAAATTCTTCGGTTTCATGTTATTCGGAAGAAGTTTGTTAACAAGACTTGATCAACCTTGTTAGTGGATTCCTTTTGATGAGCATGAGATGGAAGAAGTTAGAAAACACAACTCTCTGTACCCTCCATTTACTTTCAATTATTTAGTTTAAATAAAGCAAACATAGTATTTTTTGTCTGCTTTCTGAATTATCCTTACAATAAAAAATACCCCGAAAATAAAAGTTCTCCAAATGCCCTGAAAATTGAGTATGATTTTTTGTAGAATATTTGAGAATTTCTGGCACTTAGAACACACCAGGGGGACACACCAGTTAGCCACAAGGGTGGAGGGCCCACCATACCCCCCTGGGCGCGTGCCCTGCCTCGTGGGCCCCACATGGGCCCCCTCCATTTATTCCAGCACCCACACACTTTGTCTTCCTCTAGAAAAAACTCATCCCATAGCTCAAACTCGTGTTCTTGCTCATTTTCCTGCAATTTTTGATCTCCTTGCTTAAAGCTCCGTTCACAAAACTGCTTTGCGGAATTGTTCTTCGGTATGTGACTCCTCCAATGGTCCAATTAGTTTTTGTTCTAGTGCTTTATTCATTGCAAATTTTTGCTACTAAGAGGACCCTGTTCTTGAGCTTGCATGTCAAATTTATATGGTCCCAAGCAGTTTTAATGCATGATATAGCCTCTAGGCACTTGTGGGAGTAGTTGATATCAATCTAGTTGAGTTTGGTTCACTTTTGAGTCACTAATAATTTCAGAAATTCTAAGAGGAAGAAAATGTTGGGGAGATTGTTGAGAGGCTCCTCGAGCCAAAGTTCGAAGGAAAAGCACAATGAAGAGAATAAAAAGCCCAAGTATAACCTTCCCCGCACCACGGAGGTTCGGTCGTGTGAATGGCCTTGTGATGCATTCTTGAGGTTCACTGGAATTTATGAAGACTTTTATTATTTGGTTCAGAATGCAGGCATCACCGACTTCATCCACGGTAAGTGTGACCAATACCTCCTATTCAGTAATATTTTCGTGCAAAACTTAAATTTCCATGCTAGGAGATCACCACCTTTGGTAGATTTTTATTTATATGATTTGTTTAAGGAGATGTCACTCTATGATTTTTGTGTGATCTGCAAGTTTCCCTTTGAAGGCAGCGTCGAGGAACGACATCCTAGTGAGGTGGAGGAATTTATTGATAAAATTGTTGTAGGGGAAACGAGAAAAGTGTCAGATGCAAGAGCTACTAGTATACATTTTCCTGTTCTACATTACTATGCAATATTTGCTAGTAGACTTTTAATTGGTTGTAGGAACAACGGAGGCCTCGGTGCTCCTGACCTTGCCATTTTGCGCCATGCTTTACTTCGTGATAGAACTTTCAGTTAGGCGCTATGGTTGCTAAATGGTTGAGTCTAAACCGTACAAAGTGCCCTATTTTTGGAGGTATCTTTGCTTCACATCTTGCTAAATACTTTGAGATACCTATTTTTGGATTTATTATTATTACTCGCTTGTTGATTATGCCGTTAATATGAGTAAACATGAGACCTAAATGTTATTGTGAATATGGTTAGTTCATGATCTTTGCTGAAAACTTGAATGCTGGCATTACATATTTACAACAACAAGATCAAATAGAGTTTGTAAAAGTTTTTTTTATCACTTTCAATTTGTCAATTGAATTGCTTGAGGACAAGCAAAGGTTTAAGCTTGGGGTAGTTGATATGTCTCCGACGTATCTAATTTTCCACGCACTTTTGCCCTTGTTTTGGACTCTAATTTGCATGATTTGAATGGAACTAACCCGGACTGACTTTGTTTTCAGCAGAATTGCCATGGTGTTATTACTGTGCAAAAATAAAAGTTCTCGGAATGAGCTGAAACTTCACAGAGTCACGTTTTGGAATTAATAAAAAATACTGGCGAAAGAATCAACAGAAGGGGCCCACACCCTGGCCACGAGGGTGGGGGCGCCCCCCCCCCTCGGGAGGGCAGATTTGGAGTCCGTTCGGGGCTCCGGAGAGGGGAATCCGTCGCCGTCGTCATCATCAACCAATTTCATGATGCTCGTCGCCGTGCGTAAGTAATCCCATCGTAGGCTTGCTGGAAGGTGATGGGTTGGATGAGATTTACCATGTAATCGAGTTAGTTTCATTAAGGTTTGATCCCTAGTATCCATTATGTCTAAGATTGATGTTGCTATAACTTTGCCATGCTTAGTGCTTGTCACTAGGGCCTGAGTGCCATGATTTCAGGTCTGAACCTATTATGTTTTCATGCATATATGTGATTTCTTGATCCTATCTTGCAAGTTATAGTCACCTACTACATGTTATGATCCGGCAAACCCCGGAGTGACAATAGTCGGGACACTTCCCGGTGATGACCGTAGTTTGAGGAGTTCATGTATTCACTAAGTGCTAATGCTTTGGTCCGGCACTCTATTAAAAGGAGGCCTTAATATCCCTTAGTTTCCATTAGGACCCCGCTGCCACGGGAGGGTAGGACAAAAAATATCATGCAAGTTCTTTTCCATAAGCACGTATGACTATATTCGAAGTACATACCTACATTATATTGATGAATTGGAGCTAGTTCTGTGTCACCCTATGTTATAACTGTTGCATGATGAATTACATCCAACATAATTATCCATCATTGATCCATTGCCTATGAGCTTTTCGCATATTGATCTTTGCTAAGTTACTTCTTCGTTGCCACTGTTACCATTGCTACAAAACTTCTACTGTTACTTTTGCCACTGTTACCATTACTTACATACTACTTTGCTGCAGATATTAAGTCTTCCAGGTGTGGTTGAATTGACAACTCAGCTTGTAATACTTGACAATATTCTTTGGCTCCCCTTGTGTCGAATCAATAAATTTGGGTTGAATACTCTACCCTAGAAAATGGTTACGATCCCCTGTATTTGTGGGTTATCAGCACCATTTATTGGGTTCCCCTTACTCCTCACTGCAGCAACTCCACTCCCACCTATCGGCCTCTTCCGACGAGTCAGGTTTAGCGGCCTCACTACCTCCAACATCCTCCACCTTCTTTGCCTCCTAATGGTGCCACCACCTCCAAAGCACACCACCGCACTGAGGACAGAGGAAAGAGACGAGGGGAAAGGAGATAATATTGAGCTACTAATGAGTGGTTCCCATATGCCATAATAAAATAAGAGCTAATCAGGGGTTATTGCGAAAGTTGACAACTTTTTTTAGAAAATATATGCCTTTTGAGCAAATCAAACAGTGTTTCCTTGCTAGCCCAGTCGCCATAATAACTACCACTATGGTGATTTTGGTCAAACACAGAACTCCATACCTGGCCTCCAAGCCGCCATATTTTGTGATCGAGACCAAAGTTTGGAGCCCACACCATCCAGTTATTGTGTTTGCCGCGAAGGAAATTTTACATAGTTGTGTTTGTCATTGATATCGGGCATAAGTTTCCGACATGCATGAAGCAGTGAACGTGTCGTGTTGTGTTTAAAACATTGGTTGTTGGTTTTAAAATGGCGTCTCTAACTTGACAGGTGTAGATAGACTTACCGCACATTTTGTGTACTCAGTACTTACATCTTTAAGTTGCACGCCCGAAGTAACCTACTACATTTACTTAATATATAGTATGTTGCTATCTATGTTAATATAGAAGTCGTTTTTCATATGTACATATATATGTTGCTACATGTTTGATACAAGTGATCTGTGCTGACATTTCCTCTCTTCGTACCAAAATTCATAGCTACATCAATCACAACTTTAACAGCGCCTAGTCGCCCCGCACGGAAAAGCCGTTGCAGTCAGCCTAGAGAATGTGTTTTACATATTCAGCATGTCAAATACATGCTTGTAATTGAACCATATGGATGTGTTAGGTAAACATCTGTTGAAGTTTGGATTCATGTAAAGTTTGATAAACAACACTAGTTATATAATCCATTCTTTTCATATTGATATATGTAAGAAAATTGTGCAACTGCAGAAACAAACTTTTTTAAAAGATAATCCTTTGCACCAGTTGTAAAAACGTTTGTCGCACTAGCGGCACATCGGCCTAACGCTGCTAGTTGAATATCTCGCACGCTGCTAAGTAGTGCATGGAGATTGTAATGTTAGGTTGTTTAAACACCTATATACAAAGAAACGGAAATGTCTTCAGAAAGATCAACTTAGACAATAATCGAATATATGCACTTAGACATGATCTCGTCATGCTCAAGTTCATAATCAGTGACAAGCATGCTGCTTTGTTCCTGCAGTGGATGGACTATATCTTGTAATTTTTTTATCATCATACCTAGATCTGTAATTGATAACTTGTTTCTTCATTATAGGACTTTCACGTAGTTTTAATCCTTTTGCTCCCGCCCCCCCTTCTAGCATACTTCCATAATTTGGCGAATAATCCCCTAACCTTATATTACCTAATAGGGCCAGAATCCACCTTATTGCTTACAACTTTGATTACATGAGAGACCTATAAAGGAAATAAATTTCATGGAAGGTCCCTGAAGGACACGTGTGGAAGAGCAACTACACGTGTGGAAGAAAACATGTGGATCTGCCATGAAAGCATCCACTACAGTCTGCATGTCCACCAGCGCTTCTCGTTGCTGACCAAGCCCGAACCCGGCCATATCTACCGCCGGGCAAGGCAAGGGCCGAAGTAGACCATCTGCCTCCAAAAACGAGGGGGCACCGACCTCTATAGCCGAGTATATTATAGATCACCATGTTCTAGAGACCACAAAACATCAATCCATGTCCGCAGCACCAAGGATGAAGATGGAGCACGGGCACAGACGAACCTAGTCCAATGTCTCAGACTGGGATCACATGGAGACAAACACGCACCACCAAAGAATCTGCAAAAAATTCGATCTCCCCAGGACCACTTGTCGGGCCTCCAGATTTAAGGTTGACATGGAAAAGAGCGGGCTAGATTCAAAACCGAAGGAGAAGGCATGAGATGAGCATGAAACCATTATTGAGGAGAACTAGGAGGACCCAAGCCACTGAAAGAGCAAAGAAAACATGCAATCGTCCATAGCCATCCCGCTATTTATCTCCAAGGGTTGAATAAAGGAACAAAGCCAAATAGGAGTTTAAGATAGATAACAAAGAGAGCAACAACCACCATGAATCCAAGGAGGGGTAAGTAGGCCGAACAAAATGAAGAATAAAAATAAAAGGGGAACAGATCCATGATCCAGCGCGCATCTCCCCTGAAAATTCTACCACCGCCATGGTGCCAAGCTCACATAAGACAGGGAGGTGAACCACATGATCTAGAAAAACGCCAACACAAGCCCGACATAGGACCTCCAATCTTTTACCTTGCAACCGTGCTGAAGTCTTCATCCCAAAGGAGATGAGATGGGTAGGCGGAGAAATGAGATGACATCTGGTTTATTTTGAACGGGTAAAGACCCAAAGGCCACTAGGGATACTAAGTCCCTCTCCCCCTCCTCTCCGGCCGACAAAGGCGAAGAAAAGAGATGGAGACCAGACAACGAAACAAGCTAGGAAGAGGAACTGATGGGCTACAAAGGAGAGAGAAAGAGAAATACGAATGAAGGAGCTCCGCCAATTCAGGCTCAGGGGTTGAGGATGATAAAATTCAACCAGGTGGATTTATATGCCCAATCCCCTTTTATAATTAATTAAATCACCATAAAACAAATTGTTTTACAGTTCATGTTAAAAAATATTTTTTAAAGGGCAACAGATTTTCATCAATAGGTTGTTCTGAGAGAGTTTGAAGTTTCAGCTGCCAGGGATAAGAAAACAAATATACAAAATCCTACCCACCTAAACAATATTATACAAATGAATTGCCACACCCAGAATTTTATGATTGTAAACGGTTTTTGTTGAAGATCCTCGTGTTGTGTTCGTTTCAAATCTTCCAAATCACGAGCATGTTAAGCGAAGCCATTGCCTTCCACCATCGGATAGAGTCGTATATGATGCCATACCACCCCAACTTGATATCCATGATGTGCTCCCTTCACAACATTGATCTCAACAGCTTGTTGACAAGATTGCCAAATGATTTGCATTAGACCATAGCATAGAATTCTAGATTCCTCCCAACCCTATATTACTCGTGATCTATAACACATTGTCATCCATTTCCTATGTGTGTGTGGAATTTAAACTATATATATCTATTACATATTTTGCTACTAGACCCTGAGCTAAGTTCTCCAAATTGGAAAAACTGAAGGTTTTTGCTTCAAACTGATTTGAGGAGAACTGAGAGAAGTGAAATGTGATACATATTGACACGACAGTGTGGTCATAATTGTGAGAGATAAAGAAAGAAAATCTGATGAGCAAGTATGTCTCATTATTTTTGGCACACCTATGCACTATGTAAGTAATTTTATAGCATGTTGGAAGGGGGTAGTGATCGTCAGTATTGTTGCTATGTACATGTCCTTGCAAGACGATAGAAAATTTATGGCAACATGTAGTATTGAGTGTATTGAGTATTTATGGGACCCCACAAATTTAATGGGTGGAAAATTCATTTTAAAAAAAAAGGAGGATTACCCCGGCCTCTGCATCAAAATGATGCATACATCCATCTTTAATAATTTATTCACTAGAGTTCGACAAAAATGAGTACAAAAATCCACCCAAAGCCACCTTCAAGGAGAACAAAGTCGATACACCTACAAGTATAAAGATGTGTCATGACCCTATGAGCGGACACCATCTAATCCAGTGGCCTCAAGATGCAGCCCACCTGGCAAGCTGAGAGTTCCAACCGGTCTAGGCGTCCCACAATGCGCACATCATGCACACACTCTATTTGCCGCCGGCATCTTCCGCCGTCCCATGTTCAGGAGGGATCAGTACATAGATCTTGCCAGTCCCATCTGTTGTTGACGCTAGACAACATCACCAGCCTGTGCGCATTCATTCACACATGCCCGTCGCCAACACTCCGATGCACCATGCAGTCAAGTCTCGTCGTCGACCTAGCGGTAGATGTATTAGTGCTCCTCCTTTTCTCCCCACTAGTCACCTCTTGCTCCAAAACGATGCCCACATGGGGGAGAATTGAAGGAAATATGACCTAGAGGCAATAATAAAGTTATTATTTATTTCCTCATATCATGATAAGTGTTTATTATTCATGCTAGAATTGTATTAACCGGAAACATGATACATGTGTGAATACATAGACAAACATATAGTCACTAGTATGCCTCTACTTGACTAGCTCATTAACCAAAGATGGTTATGTTTCCTAACCATAGACATGTGTTGTCATTTGATTAATGGGATCACATCATTAGAAGAATGACGTGATTGACATGACCCATTCCGTTATCCTAGCACTTGATCGTTTAGTATACTGCTATTGTTTTCTTCATGACTTATACATGTTCCTGTAACTATGAGAAATATGCAACTCCTGTTTACCGGAGGAACACTTTGGGTACTACCAAACATCACAACGTAACTAGGTGATTATAAAGGAGTACTACAGGTGTCTCCGAAGGTACATGTTGAGTTGGTGTATTTCGAGATTAGGTTTTGTCACTCCGATTGTCGGAGAGGTATCTCTGGGCCCTCTCGGTAATGCACATCATTATAAGCCTTGCAAGCAATGTGACCAAATGAGTTGGTTACGGGATGATGCATTACGGAACGAGTAAAGAGACTTGCCGGTAACGAGATTGAACTAGGTATTGGATACCGACGATCAAATCTCGGGCAAGTAACATACCGATGACAAAGGGAACAACGTATATTGTTATGCGGTTTGACCGATAAAAGATCTTCGTAGAATAAGAAGGAACCAATATGGGCATCCAGGTCCCGCTATTGGTTATTGACCGAGAATGGTTCTAGGTCATGTCTACATAGTTCTCGAACCCGTAGGGTCCGCACGCTTAACGTTACGCTGACAGTTTTATTATGAGTTTATAAGTTTTGATGTACCGAAGTTTGTTCGGAGTCCCGGATGTGATCACGGACATGACGAGGAGTCTCTAAATGGTCGAGACATAAAGATTGATATATTGGAAGCCTATGTTTGGACATCGGAAAGGTTCCGGGTGAAATCGGGATTTTACCGGAACACCGGGGGGTTACCGGAACCCTCCCGGGGGTTAATGGGCCTTAGTGGGCCATGAGGGAGAAGAGGAGGGCCGGCCAGGGCAGGCCGCGCGCCCCCTCCCCCCTAGTCCGAATAGGACAAGGAGGGGGGGGGGGGGCGCCCCCCTTTCCTCTTTCCCCTCCCCCCTTTCCTTCTCCACCAAGGCAAGAGGGGGGAGTCCTACTCCCGGTGGGAGTAGGACTCCTCCAGGCGCACCCCAAAGGGGCCGGCCGCACCTCCCCCTCCCTCCTTTATATACGGGGGCAGGGGGCACCCCATAACACACAAGTTGATCTATGGATCGTTCCTTAGCCGTGTGCGGTGCCCCCCTCCACCATTTTCCACCTCGGTCATATCGTCGCAGAGTTTAGGCGAAGCCCTGCGCCGGTGGAGCATCATCATCGTCACCACACCGTCGTGCTGACGGAACTCATCCCCGAAGCTTTGCTGGATCGGAGCCCGGGGATCGTCATCGAGCTGAACGTGTGCTGAACTCGGAGGTGCCGTACGTTCGGTGCTTGGATCGGTCGGATCGTGAAGACGTACGACTACATCAACCGCGTTGTCATAACGCTTCCGCTTACGGTCTATGAGGGTACGTGGACGGACACTCTCCCCTCTCGTTGCTATGCCATCACCATGATCTTGCGTGTACGTAAGAATTTTTTTGAAATTACTACGTTCCCCAATAGTGGTATCAGAGCCAGGTTTTATGCATTGATGTTATATGCACGAGTAGAACACAAGTGAGTTGTGGGCGATATAAGTCATACTGCTTACCAGCATGTCATACTTTGGTTCAGCGGCATTGTGAGATGAAGCGGCCTGGACCGACATTACGCGTACGCTTACGCGAGACTGGTTTCACTGCTACGAGCACTCGTTGCTTAAAGGTGACCGGCGGATGTCTGTCTCTCTCACTTTAGTTGAACCGAGTGTGGCTACGCCCGGTCCTTGCGAAGGTTAAAACAGCACCAACTTGACAAACTATCGTTGTGGTTTTGATGCGTAGGTAAGAACGGTTCTTGCTAAGCCCGTAGCAGCCACGTAAAAATTGCAACAACAAAGTAGAGGACGTCTAACTTGTTTTTGCAGGGCATGTTGTGATGTGATATGGTCAAGACGTGATGCTATATTTTATTGTATGAGATGATCATGTTTTGTAACCGAAGTTATTGGCAACTGGCAGGAGCCATATGGTTGTCGCTTTATTGTATGAAATGCAAACGCCCTGTAATTGCTTTACTTTATCACTAAGCGGTAGCGATAGTCGTAGAAGAAATAGATGGCGTAATGACAATGATGCTACGATGGAGATCAAGGTGTTGCGCCGGTGACGATGGTGATCACGACGGTGCTTCGAAGATGGAGATCACAAGCACAAGATGATGATGGACATATCATATCACTTATATTGATTGCATGTGATGTTTATCCTTTATGCATCTTATCTTGCTTTGATTGACGGTAGTATTTTAAGATGATCTCTCACTTAATAATCAAGAAGTGTTCTCCCTGAGTATGCACCGTTGCGAAAGTTCTTCGTGCTGAGACACCACGTGATGATCGGGTGTGATAGGCTCTACGTTCAAATACAACGGGTGCAAAACAGTTGCACACGCGGAATACTCAGGTCATACTTGACGAGCCTAGCATATACAGATATGGCCTCGGAACACGGAGACCGAAAGGTCGAATGTGAATCATATAGTAGATATGATCAACATAGTGATGTTCACCATTGAAACTACTCCATCTCACGTGATGATCAGACATGGTTTAGTTGATTTGGATCACGTGATCACTTAGATGACTAGAGAGATGTCTGTCTAAGTGGGAGTTCTTAAGTAATATGATTAATTGAACTTAAATTTATCATGAACTTAGTACCTGATAGTATTTTGCTTGTCTATGTTTGTTTGTAGATAGATGGCTTGTGCTGTTGTTCCGTTAAATTTTAATGCGTTCCTTGAGAAAGCAAAGTTGAAAGATGATGGTAGCAATTACACGGACTAGTTCCGTAACCTGAGGATTATCCTCATTGCTGCATAGAAAAGTTACGTCCTGGAAGCACCGCTGGGTGCCAGGCCTGCTGCTGATGCAACTGACGACGTTAAGAACGTCTGGCAGAGCAAAGCTGATGACTACTCGATAGTTCAGTGTGCCATGCTTTATGGCTTAGAACCGGGTCTTCAACGACGTTTTGAACGTCATGGAGCATATGAGATGTTTCAGGAGTTGAAGTTAATATTTCAAGCAAATGCCAGGATTGAGAGATATGAAGTCTCCAATAAGTTCTATAGCTGCAATATGGAGGAGAATAGTTCTGTCAGTGAACACATACTCAAAATGTCTGGGTATAATAATCACTTGATTCAACTGGGAGTTAATCTTCCTGATGATAGTGTCATTGACAGAATTCTCCAATCACTGCCACCAAGCTACAAGAGCTTCGTGATGAACTATAATATGCAAGGGATGAACAAAACTATTCCCGAGCTCTTCGCAATGCTAAAAGCTGCGGAGGTAGAAATCAAAAAGGAGCATCAAGTGTTGATGGTTAACAAGACCACCAGTTTCAAGAAAAAGGGCAAAGGGAAGAAGAAGGGGAACTTTAAAAAGAACAGCAAGCAAGTTGCTGCTCAAGAGAAGAAACCCAAGTCTGGACCTAAGCCTGAAACTGAGTGCTTCTACTGCAAGCAGACTGGACACTGGAAGCGGAACTGCCCCAAGTATTTGGCGGATAAGAAGGATGGCAAAGTGAACAAAGGTATATGTGATATACATGTTATTGATGTGTACCTTACTAATGCTCGCAGTAGCACCTGGGTATTTGATACTGGTTCTGTTGCTAATATTTGCAACTCGAAATAGGGACTACGAATTAAGCGAAGATTGGCTAAGGACGAGGTGACGATGCGCGTGGGAAATGGTTCCAAAGTCGATGTGATCGCGGTCGGCACGCTACCTCTACATCTACCATCGGGATTAGTTTTAGACCTAAATAATTGTTATTTGGTGCCAGCGTTAAGCATAAACATTATATCTGGATCTTGTTTGATGCGAGACGGTTATTCATTTAAATCAGAGAATAATGGTTGTTCTATTTATATGAGTAATATCTTTTATGGTCATGCACCCTTGAAGAGTGGTCTATTTTTATTGAATCTTGATAGTAGTGATACACATATTCATAGTGTTGAAACCAAAAGATGCAGAGTTGATAACGATAGTGCAACTTATTTGTGGCACTGCCATTTAGGTCATATCGGTGTAAAGCGCATGAAGAAACTCCATACTGATGGGCTTTTGGAATCACTTGATTATGAATCACTTGGTACTTGCGAACCGTGCCTCATGGGCAATATGACTAAAACGCCGTTCTCCGGAACTATGGAGCGAGCAACTGATTTGTTGGAGATCATACATACTGATGTTTGTGGTCCAATGAATGTTGAGGCTCGCGGCGGGTATCGTTATTTTCTCACCTTCACAGATGATTTGAGCAGATATGGATATATCTACTTAATGAAACACAAGTCTGAAACATTTGAAAAGTTCAAAGAATTTCAGAGTGAAGTGGAAAATCATCGTAACAAGAAAATAAAGTTTCTACGATCTGATCGTGGAGGAGAATATTTGAGTTACGAGTTTGGTCTACACTTGAAACAATGCGGAATAGTTTCGCAACTCACGCCACCCAAAACACCACAACGAAATGGTGTGTCCGAACGTCGTAATCGTACTTTACTAGATATGGTGCGATCTATGATGTCTCTTACTGATTTACCGCTATCGTTTTGGGGTTATGCTTTAGAGATGGCCGCATTCACGTTAAATAGGGCACCATCAAAATCCGTTGAGACGACACCTTATGAACTGTGGTTTGGCAAGAAACCAAAGTTGTCGTTTCTTAAAGTTTGGGGCTGCGATGCTTATGTGAAGAAACTTCAACCAGATAAGCTCGAACCCAAATCGGAGAAATGTGTCTTCATAGGATACCCAAAAGAGACTAGTGGGTACACCTTCTATCACAGATCTGAGGGCAAGATTTTCGTTGCTAAAATCGGATCCTTTGTAGAGAAGGAGTTTCTCTCGAAAGAAGTGAGTGGGAGGAAAGTAGAACTTGATGAGATAACTGTATCTACTCCCTTGTTGGAAAGTAGTTCATCACAAGAACCGGTTCCTGTGACAACTACACCAACTAGTGAGGAAGCTGATGATATTGATCATGAAACTTCAGATCAAGTTTCTACTGAACCTCGTAGGTCTACCAGAGTAAGATCCGCACCAGAGTGGTACGGTAATCCTATTCTAGAAGTCATGTTACTTGACCATGATGAACCTACGAACTATGAGGAAGCGATGATGAGCCCAGATTCCGCAAAATGGCTAGAGGCCATGAAATCTAAGATGGGATCCACGTACGAAAACAAAGTATGGACTTTGGTTGACTTGCCCGATGATCGGCAAGCCATTGAGAATAAATGGATCTTTAAGAAGAAGACTGACGCTGATGGTAATATAACTGTCTATAAAGCTCGACTTGTTGCGAAAGGTTTTCGACAAGTTCAAGGGGTTGACTACGATGAGACTTTCTCACCCGTAGTGATGCTTAAGTCTGTCCGAATCATGTTAGCTATTTCTGCATTTCATGATTATGAAATTTGGCAAATGGATGTCAAAACTGCATTCTTGAATGGATTTCTGGAAGAAGAGTTGTATATGATGCAACCAGAAGGTTTTGTTGATCCAAAAGGTGCTGACAAAGTGTGCAAGCTCCAATGATCCATTTATGGACTGGTGCAAGCATCTCGGAGTTGGAATAAATGTTTTGATAGTGTGATCAAAGCATATGGTTTTATACAGACTTTTGGAGAAGCCTGTATTTACAAGAAAGTGAGTGGGAGCTCTGTAGCATTTCTGATTTTATATGTAGATGACATATTATTAATTGGAAATGATATAGAATTTCTGGATAGCATAAAGGGATACTTGAATAAAAGTTTTTCAATGAAAGACCTCGGTGAAGTTGCTTACATATTGGGCATCAAGATCTATAGAGATAGATCAAGACGCTTAATAGGACTTTCACAAAGCACATACCTTGACAAAATTTTGAAAAAGGTCAAAATGGATCAGGCAAAGGTTTCTTGCCTGTGCTACAAGGTGTGAAGTTGAGTCAAACTCAATGCCCGACCACAGCAGAAGATAGCGAGAAAATGAAAGATGTTCCCTATGCTTCAGCCATAGGCTCTATCATGTATGCTATGCTGTGTACTAGACCTGACGTATGCTTAGCAATAAGCTTGGCAGGAAGGTACCAAAGTAATCCAGGAGTGGATCACTGGACAGCGGTCAAGAACATCCTGAAATACCTGAAAAGGACTAAGGATATGTTTCTCGTATATGGAGGTGACAAAGAGCTAGTCGTAAATGGTTACGTTGATGCAAGCTTTGACACTGATCCGGACGATTCTAAATCGCAAACCGGATACGTGTTTTTATTAAACAGTGGAGCTGTAAGTTGGTGCAGTTCTAAACAAAGCGTCGTGGCGGGATCTACATGTGAAGCGGAGTACATAGCTGCTTCTGAAGCAGCAAATGAAGGAGTCTGGATGAAGGAGTTCATTACCGATCTAGGTGTCATACCTAGTGCATCGGGACCAATGAAGATCTTCTGTGACAATACTGGAGCAATTGCTTTGGCAAAGGAATCCAGATTTCACAAGAGGACCAAGCACATCAAGAGACGCTTCAATTCCATTCGGGACCAAGTCCAAGTGGGAGACATAGAGATTTGGAAAATACATACGGATCTGAATGTTGCAGACCCGTTGACTAAGCCTCTCTCACGAGCAAAACATGATCAACACCAAGACTCCATGGGTGTTAGAATCATTACTATGTAGTCTAGATTATTGACTCTAGTGCAAGTGGGAGACTGAAGGAAATATGCCCTAGAGGCAATAATAAAGTTATTATTTATTTCCTCATATCATGATAAATGTTTATTATTCATGCTAGAATTGTATTAGCCGGAAACATGATACATGTGTGAATACATAGACAAACATATAGTCACTAGTATGCCTCTACTTGACTAGCTCATTAATCAAAGATGGTTATGTTTCCTAACCATAGACATGTGTTGTCATTTGATTAATGGGATCACATCATTAGAAGAATGACGTGATTGACATGACCCATTCCGTTAGCCTAGCACTTGATCGTTTAGTATACTGCTATTGCTTTCTTCATGACTTATACATGTTCCTGTAACTATGAGAAATATGCAACTCCCGTTTACCAGAGGAACACTTTGGGTACTACCAAACGTCACAACGTAACTGGGTGATTATAAAGGAGTACTACAGGTTTCTCCGAAGGTACATGTTGAGTTGGTGTATTTCGAGGTTAGGTTTTGTCACTCCGGTTGTCGGAGAGGTATCTCTGGGCCCTCTCGGTAATGCACATCATTATAAGCCTTGCAAGCAATGTGACCAAATGAGTTGGTTACGGGATGATGCATTACGGAACGAGTAAATAGACTTGCCGGTAATGAGATTGAACTAGGTATTGGATACCGACGATCAAATCTCAGGCAAGTAACATACCGATGACAAAGGGAACAACGTATATTGTTATGCGGTTTGACCGATAAAAGATCTTCGTAGATTATGAAGGAACCAATATGGGCATCCAGGTCCCGCTATTGGTTATTGACCGAGAATGGTTCTAGGTCATGTCTACATAGTTCTCGAACCCGTAGGGTCTGCACGCTTAACGTTACGATGACAGTTTTATTATGAGTTTATAAGTTTTGATGTACCGAAGTTTGTTCGGAGTCCTGGATGTGATCACGGACATGACGAGGAGTCTCGAAATGGTCGAGACATAAAGATTGATATATTGGAAGCTTATGTTTGGACATCGGAAAGGTTCCGGGTGAAATCGGGATTTTACCGGAACACCGGGGGGTTACCGGAACCCTCCCGGGGGTTAATGGGCCTTAGTGGGCCATGAGGGAGAATAGGAGGGCCGGCCAGGGCAGGCCGCGCGCCCCCTCCCCCCTAGTCCGAATAGGACAAGGAAGGGGGGGCGGCGCCCCCCTTTCCTCTTTCCCCTCCCCCCTTTCCTTCTCCACCAAGGCAAGAGGGGGGAGTCCTACTCCCGGTGGGAGTAGGACTCCTCCAGGCGCACCCCAAAGGGGCCGGCCGCACCTCCCCCTCCCTCCTTTATATATGGGGGCAGGGGGGCACCCCATAACACACAAGTTGATCTACGGATTGTTCCTTAGCCGTGTGCGGTGCCCCCCTCCACCATATTCCACCTCGGTCATATCGTTGCAGAGTTTAGGCGAAGCCCTACGCCGGTGGAGCATCATCATCGTCACCACGCCGTCGTGCTGACGGAACTCATCCCCGAAGCGTTGCTGGATCGGAGCTCGGGGATCGTCATCGAGCTGAACGTGTGCTGAACTCGGAGGTGCCGTACGTTCGGTGCTTGGATCGGTCGAATCGTGAAGACGTACGACTACATCAACCGCGTTGTCATAATGCTTCCGCTTACGGTCTACGAGGGTACGTGGACGGACACTCTCCCCTCTCGTTGCTATGCCATCACCATGATCTTGCGTGTACGTAGGAAATTTTTTGAAATTACTACGTTCCCCAACAAGAATGACACCGGAAGCGTCATAATCATCCAATCTGGGTGACCCGGATCTAGGGTTTCCCCTAGAACATGCCAATCTTGTTGATGCAACCTGCAACGACAATGCCTCGAAAAGGATTAGACGTTAGAGACGACACCATCATCCGCCAAGACAGCAGTAGTCGCGATTTTCACCAGAAGCCACGTCACCCCGATCTCATTGTTGGCTAGGACCGCGCGGACCCTCGCCATGAAGACGTGCACTAGTAGAAAAACACCAATTAGTCCCGGTTCGTAAGGGCCTTTAGTCCCGGTTCATGAACCGGGACTAATGGGTCGTTACAAATACCTCCACCCATTAGTCCCGGTTCAAACACGAACCGGGACAGATGTGCCTCCACGTGGCCGGTCCGCCGAGCCCAGTCAGGGGGGCCTTTGATCCCGGTTGGTGGCACCAACCGGGACCAAAAGTCCATGTTTTTTTACAAAAGTGGCTGCTTTAGGGGTTTTGGGGGTTATTTTTAGGTTGTTATTAGCTAGCTAATAGAGAGAAGTGTCCTCTCTTATATCTTCGTCCTTGGTTTATCAACGCTGCTGCTATGTTCATTTCACCCGCTGATATAACATGCTCATGCATGCTCGCATCATACATCATCATATATAATAACAAGTCCTACTAATCATGCATCATCGTACAACGTCTACTCGTTATTAATAATAAGTCATACGATCATCATCCTCATAGTCATCGAACCCAACCATACGTAATTGTTCTTAGCACATGATCATCAGTATCAGGTAGGACCTAAACACCCTTAAGGTAAAATAGCATAAAACAATATAGACCCTGACTCTCCATTATGAAGAATGGCGATCATCCTATCTCCAATTCTTTCCCTTCGCTGCTTTTTGCTTCCAAGAAGCTCCTTACGACTGTCCATACATTTTTTTCCATTCTTTGATTGTTATGTCTCCACTTCTTTTATAAACCCGGTATGGACAGTTGAGATTCGTAGGACGACCTGGTTGTATGTTCAAAATATGAAGGCTACCATGCGTATACATCAGATGAGGCACACAATCATTCGGGATTATCTGTTGAAAAACATAGTAATAACTTCGTAGTTAGCAATGATGTACTAGTTTTAGAAGTGTGCAAAAAGATACACGGATGTTGTAATAGTAAAAAATAATCTTACCAAGGTATGTCCACGGTAGTTACCGTAGTTCAACACGTGCACTAGTGGCACGTATTGACCATAATGTTGAGGAGTTTGATTGTAGATATTGTAATTCTCAAGATCATTACAAAATGCGACCAGATGATTTTTCTCCTGATAAGTTAATTCAGAGCCTTCAGTGTAGTAGGTTTTGTCTACCATCTTCCGCACATTCTTTGAAGAATGAAAATAAGCTGTCAATGGAGATAAGTTGTCAACTATTTTGAAATAAACAATATAAATTACTTAATAACTATGTTAAGCTCACATGGGGGAAGAATTGCAGGTGTATCCACAAGGACCCAAATCGAAGGTCTCTCTTGCTCAATTGTAGGATCACCAAGATCCATGGTGACAAGCATACCCTCATCAAGACCATACATCTTGCAAAGTGCTTCCCAATTTTTGCAACCAAAATGGGTTACACTCTGAGCATTGTACAGCTTTACTTGAAAATCCACACCATGATGGATACTTAGGATAATTTTTTTGGTTTCGAAACTTTCATGGTCTTCAAAACCCATCCTCTCCAAGACATAGCGTCTTGCAAAGCATGGGATAAGCTAGTCGAATTGGAAAAGTTGAAAAAAATTGTCATGATTAAAATAGTCGAATTGTCATGATTAAAATAGTTGAAGTCATGAAAAATATCGTTCATTGCGTACCGTATGAACATCGAAGGTCTCCTCGAGCTTAATGCTGAAGCGACGATCTTCGTCCAGCTCAATGAACCTGTCGCAGATACCTCGGTTGTCGTGGCACCAGTCGCACTCCCCCGGGCGGTTTTCGTCGTACGAGTACGACATTTCCAGCCTATGTTCATGTTGGGGAACGTAGCAGAAATTCAAAATTTTCCTACGTATCACCAAGATCTATCTATGGAGAAACCAGCAACGAGGGGAAGGAGAGTGCATCTACATACCCTTGTAGATCGCTAAGCGGAAGCGTTCAAGAGAACGGGGTTGATGGAGTCGTACTCGTCGTGATTCAAATCACCGATGATCCTAGCGCCGAACGGATGGCACCTCCGCATTCAACACACGTACGGAACGGAGACGTCTCCCATGCCTTGATCCAGCAAGGAGGAGGGAGAGGTTGATGGAGATCCAGCAGCACGACGGCGTGGTGGAAGTAGCGGGATTCCAACAGGGCTTCGCTAAGCGCTGCGGGAGGAGGGAGATGTGTCACGGGAGGGAGAGGGAGGCGCCAGGCCTTAGGTATGGTTGCTGCTCCTTTTCCCCACTATATATAGGGCCAAGGGAGAGGGGGGAGGCGCAGCCCTTGCCCCTTCCTCCAAGGAAAGGGTGCGGCCAAGGGGGGGAGGAGTCCATCCTCCCCAAGGCACCTCGGAGGTGCTTTCCCCTTTTAGGACTCTCCCCTTTTTCTCTTCTCTTGGCGCATGGGCCTCTTGGGGCTGGTGCCCTTGGCCCATGTAGGCCAAGGCGCACCCCCTACAGCCCATGTGCCCCCCCGGGGCAGGTGGCCCCACCCGGTGGACCCCCGGGACCCTTCCGGTGGTCCCGGTACAATACCGATGACCCCGAAACTTGTCCCGATGGCCGAAATAGCACTTCCTATATATAATTCTTTACCTTCGGACCATTCTGGAACTCCTCGTGACGTCCGGGATCTCATCCGGGACTCCGAACAACTTTCGGGTTACCGCATACTAATATCTCTATAACCCTAGCGTCACCGAACCTTAAGTGTGTAGACCCTACGGGTTCGGGAGACATGCAGACATGACCGAGATGACTCTCCGGTCAATAACCAACAGCGGGATCTGGATACCCATGTTGGCTCCCACATGTTCCACGATGATCTCATCGGATGAACCACGATGTCAAGGACTTAATCAATCCCGTATACAATTCCCTTTGTCTAGCGGTACGATACTTGCCCGAGATTCGATCGTCGGTATCCCGATACCTTGTTCAATCTCGTTACCGGAAAGTCTCTTTACTCGTTCCGTAACACATCATCCCGTGATCAACTCCTTGATCACATTGTGCACATTATGATGATGTCCTACCGAGTGGGCCCAGAGATACCTCTCCGTTTACACGGAGTGACAAATCCCAGTCTCGATTCGTGCCAACCCAACAGACACTTTCGGAGATACCTGTAATGCACCTTTATAGTCACCCAGTTACGTTGTGACGTTTGATACACCCAAAGCATTCCTACGATATCCGGGAGTTGCACAATCTCATGGTCTAAGGAAATGATACTTGACATTAGAAAAGCTATAGCATAGGAACTACACGATCTAGTGCTATGCTTAGGATTGGGTCTTGTCCATCACATCATTCTTCTAATGATGTGATCCCGTTATCAATGGCATCCAATGTCCATGGTCAGGAAACCGTAACCATCTATTGATCAATGAGCTAGTCAACTAGAGGCTTACTAGGGACATGGTGTTGTCTATGTACCCACACATGTATCTGAGTTTCCTATCAATACAATTATAGCATGGATAATAAACGATTATCATGAACAAGGAAATATAATAATAATCAATTTATTATTGCCTCTAGGGCATATTTCCAACAGTTCATAATTCAAATATTAAACTAGATTATTAATCACGGGTTGACTATCGGTGATGTACATAGCTCCTCCTTTCATTCCCGAGTGCATTATTACACCAAATTGTCTAGCACACGGGAATGAAGGAGAACTTATCCAATATGAGCATTCAATAAGCAAAACCAAATCATAAAATAAGCAAAACCAAATCATAAAATAAAGTAGTATTCAAATTAGCATGCATTCAATAATTATAAGCAAAAGTACATCATCTCTTGGTGTCCGTATATCGTCGTATATTATCACTAATATAGCATCACTAATACAACTAGAACCGTAGCGCCCGACGGGTATCGACGCGTGCGGTGGACACCCAGAGATAAGGAACCATCACAGGATCATAGCTCCAGTGAGATCCCTGGAGAACCTGCCAGGTATTGTCGAACCTGCCCTCCAATGCAACCATGTAGCGACGGACGTACTCGTCCTCCTCGCTGACACGGTGACGTACCACCTCCGCGGTGTCTGGAAGCCTCGGCACCGTCACTGGCCCACGCGACCGCCACCAAACAAGGATCGGGTCAACAACGGGTTGCCTCCTCACCAACCTACTTCCCCCAGAAGGTAGCACCTCCCAATACCAGCCCGGCGGAGCCCAGTCCCGAACATGGCCCTGATCAAGCAAGCCTCCACCGCCGAGTCGACGACGACGAGGATGCGGGATAGACATCGCCGACGTCGATGCGGGAACTATACTTCTATATATAGTTAAATAAAGTAGTTTTATTAATTAAATCAACTATCTAGTTCAACTACTAATTAAGCACTTACTATAAATAAATAAAGTACTACTTACTAAAAACAAACTACTTCTATATATATAGTAAAATAAATTAGTTTATTAAATCAACTAGCTAGTTCAACTATATATATATGAAGCACTTACTATAAATAAAATAAAATAGTACTTACTAAAAATATGAACTACTTATTAATTACACAATCTAAATTACACAATATGAACTACATATCTAAATTACACCACATCTAATCTAACAAAAAGATCTACACATCTAATCTAACAAAAAAATCTACTAACAGAAAAAAAATCTAACATAATATGAACAAATTAATTACACACCTAAATTACTACAAATCTAATCTAACAAAAAATCTATGAACTATACAAAAAAATCTAAAAAAATCTAACAAAAATAAAAGAAAGTTGCTCACGGCCGGCGACGGCGATGGCGAGGTGCAGCAGGGCGGGCGGCGACGGCGAGGTGCAGCAGGGCGGGCGGCGACGTCGGGGCGGGGCGGCGATGTACGGCGTCGGGGTGGCAGGGCGAGCGGCGACGGCAGCGGGGCAGGGCGGCGACGTACGGCGTCAGGGCGCCAGGGCGGGCGGCGACGACGTCGGGGCGGGGCGGTGATGGCATCGAGGCGGGGCGGCGATGGCGTCGGGGCGGGGCGGCGACGGCGAGGTGGCGGCAGGGGACGGCGCGCGGCGTCGGAAGAGATCGAAGTCGGGGCGGGGCGGCAGTGCTACTTATATAGCAAAGGCTTTGGTCCCGGTTGGTGCCACAAACCGAGACCAATGCCCCTCTTTTGTCCCGGTTTGAGCCACCAACCGGGACCAAAGGCCTCTTTTCGGCAGCCCAAAGGGCGGGAAACGAAGACCTTTGGTCCCGGTTGGTGGCTCCAACCGGGACAAAAGAGTGGCATTGGTCCCGGTTGGTTCCACCAACCGGTACCAAAGAGTGGCATTGGTACCGGTTGTTGCCACAAACTGGGACCAATGGACCCGTCTAATTTTTTATTTTTTGCAGCTGTTTTTTAGTTGATTCTTTCTGCAGCTGTTTTTTTAGTCCCACCTCGCCAAGCGAGAGGCACTCGCAGCTGTTTATAAGCCCTGAGTGCAGAGACAATGAAGAAGAGGCTCAATGCTCACCTGCACGTTGGTTAGCTTCAAGCCTTGAGAATAGGGTAGACTGCACAGAGCTATATGCAGTGTAGTTGACACTATTTCAAAAGGCTTGAAGCAAATAAACGAGCATTGCGCCTTATTTTTATTTTTAATGACTTATTACAACTCAGAAATAAAAAGAAAAAAATAAATATAGCAGAAAAGAAAAAAACTATATAAAAAACTACTCAGAAATAAATAGAAGCAAAAATAGTTGTGATTAACTTTACTAAAAAAATGAGCATAGATGCTTATTTTTAATGACTTATTACAATTCAGAAATAAATAGAAGAAAAAATAGTTGTGATTAACTTTACTAAAAAATGAGCATAGATGCTTATATTTAATGACTTATTACAACTCAGAAATAAAAAGAAAAAATAAATATAACAGAAAAGAAAAAATATATAAAAAACCACTCAGAAATAAATAGAAGCAAAAATAGTTGTCATTAACGTTACTAAAAAAATGAGCATAGATGCTTATTTTTAATGACTTATTACAATTCAGAAATAAATAGAAGAAAAAATAGTTGTGATTAACTTTACTAAAAAATGAGCATATATGCTTATTTTTAATGACTTATTACAACTCAGAAATAAAAAGAAAAAAATAAATATATCAGAAAAGAAAAAAACTATATAAAAAACTACTCAGAAATAAATAGAAGCAAAAATAGTTATGATTAACTTTACTAAAAAATGAGCATATATGCTTATTTTTAATGACTTATTACAATTCAGAAATAAATAGAAGAAAAAATAGTTGTGATTAACTTTACTAAAAAATGAGGATAGATGCTTATTTTTAATGACTTATTACAACTCATAAATAAAAATAAAAAAATAAATATAGCAGAAAAGAAAAAAAACTATATAAAAAATTACTCAGAAATAAATAGAAGCAATAATAGTTGTGATTAACTTTACTAAAAAAATGAGCATATATGCTTATTTTTAATGACTTATTACAATTCTGAAATAAATAGAAGAAAAAATAGTTGTGATTAACTTTACTAAAAATGAGCATAGATGCTTATTTTTAATGACTTATTACAACTCAGAAATAAAAAGAAAAAAATAAATATAGCAGAAAAGAAAAAAAAACTATATAAAAAACTACTCAGAAATGAGCATAGATGCGCTTATAGAGAAAATTCAACCTAAATTCATAATAAATTTGTACTAACTTCAGAGAAATTCAGTATGAATTTAGGTTAAATTCCCTGTATAAGGGCATCTATTTTCATTTTGAGAGGAGCTCAACAAGGCAGAGAGGGAGGGGCTTATAAACCGGTCTGAATCCCTTTCGGTTGGCGAGGTGGGACTAAACTCTGACCGCAACGAGGACCAACCCTTTAGTCCCGGTTGGTGGCATGAACCGGGACTAAAGGGCAGCCTTTGGTTCCGGTTCATGCCACCAACCGGGACCAATGGTGGTGGGCCAGGAGCGAGGACCATTGGTCCCGGTTCGTCCCTCCAACCGGGACCAAAAGGTCCAAACGAACCGGGACCAATGGCCCACGTGGCCCGGCCGGCCCTCGGGGCTCACGAACCGGGTCCAATGCCCCCATTGGTCCCGGTTCTGGTTTGAGCCGGGACTAATGGGCTGGACCGGCCTGGACCGTTTGCCCCTTTTCTACTAGTGGCGTGTCGCCACTGGTACGCCGGCAAGGAACCAACAACCCTCACCGGCCCCACAACAGACCGCCGACCAGCCACAGGCAAGCTTGATGATTCATGAAAATGGGTACCAAATCCATGGGTCCCACAACTCATGGTTGGTAGCGCAGCCGCTGCACGGCCAGTGGCGCCGCCCATTGCCATTGCGCGCAATTCCCAATGGGCCACGCCCTAGCTGCACCAGTAGATCGCTGCCACGTCTAGATCCCCAGCTCTTTCGGGCCGGGCCCGCCGCCACCGCTGCCTACGCCGGTGGCAGCGACGGATGGGGAAGCAAAAAGTTAAATGGTTAAGATATTTTTTAATGATGTGGATTAACATAAGATAGGATATAAGATATAAGATTATGGTTGTGTGTATCATTTCAATGCATGCATAAGATATAGTGTGGTATATTAGTATATATGATCATCTTGAGTGCGACGTGGTTCCACAAAAAGATGGTAGCTATGGAATGAAACGATATTATGGATGGAGTGATTAGGAAATTGCTTGTGCTTCGCAACGGGATAAAAAAAATTCTAATACGTTAACTTGTGATTCACCTGCCCATACTAATACTTATATACAACATTTATTACACAACCATATTAGTTCGTCAGTAAACCAGCTTGTCCTCGAGTCACAAAGAAACTGAGGGCCGGTAAGAATCCTGACTTATTGTTTTGTGCATGCAACCGACACGTTATGTGTTTCCCGCTTTACTTCTACTCATCTACCATCTCGTTATCATATTAGGATACACAAAAATGGAGATGAAGCATAGCCTAATGACTGGTGAAAGTTAGCAAAGGAAGAGCGAACTAAAAACATTCTATAGCTAGGAGTTGAACCCAGGTTTGAGATGAGAGACTAGTATCCTAACCACCTAGACTACGGCGGATCCATGTTTTAGGGTTTGCTATCTAAGTAATCTAACTTATAAAGGATGAAGGGGTGCTAGGCGCAACCGATGCCTCGAGCGCACGGCACCACGCGAGGCGAAAAAACCACCGCACCGCGCCCGCGCGTGGGGGTGCAGCGCACCACGTGAAGGAAAAAACCACCGCACCGTGCTGAGCCCCGCGCCCGTCCGCTTTCTCCTCCCGTTCTCTCAGTCTCCAACCCTAAAATATTTTCCCCTTACAGCCGCCTTCCCAAGCTCCTCGTCCCCTCCACTCCCTCGACAATGGTGGCGGCGGCGCCCTCTGGTGGCGGAGGAGGAGGGGGGAGATGGTGGCGGCTGCGCCCTCTGGTGGCGGAGGAGGAGGGGGCAGATGGTGGCGCGGCGGCGACCTTCCCCTCACGCATCCCATCCCCCCTCGTCATCCCGGATCCCACCGGACCCGAGGCGTGCGGGCGCGGCAGCGACCTGCAAGGGAAGGGCGACGCTCCAATCGATCCAGCCATGGATCGGTCCCTGCAGGAGAAAGAGAAAATGAGGGCCTCCGTGCTCAATAAGAGGAGCCGGGGTTGCTGATCCAGCCGGCCCAGATCCACACGCCTCCTCCTTCGGCCACCTCGCCCCACCAGCTTCCAGCGCCGTGGATCCGCCGAGGATGGAGGGCAGCAAGTGAGAGGGAGCAGGAGAAGAGGTGAATCGAGGGAGTGAAAGAAGGATCTCACAGGGGAAGAGGAAGAAGGAGTCTGGCGGTGTATCCTCGTCTCATACCTGGCTGCACCTCTTCTGATGCCATGGCACCAGTGGTGGCTCCTCGATGGAGCACCTCCTTCCATGACGGCACCACCAGCGGCTCTTGCTCGACGCCATGATACACAACATTGAGGTAAGCTCGACTCCCTTTCTCCCCTCTCTCAATTGATAGTCAGTGATTTTATTCTCTCCTTTCCATCTCATGATGGATTCCTTCTTCCAAGACGAATTAGTAACTTTAGCACCAAATATGAAGTTATTTGGGCAAAGAAAAGAGCATATGGCAAAATTCTAGGCAATCCCTTGCTAGCATTTGTCTCTCTGAACTGTTGTTGGTTGATAGGCCAATAACCATGGCGATTTGCACTTACATATGCATTCTGCCTATGTTTTTGGGGTGGAATTTTGCCTTCTCTTAGGTTGTGTTCTGCCAGGTATAAGTTTGCCTGCAAATTGTTTGTGCTAATGTCTGTAAGAGCTGCCAGGTATATTCAATTGATGGCTAGGCACTATACTGTGCATAAGTAAAATTTCCAGTTTTTCTTTTCGTAGTTGCAGCAGTTATTCTGTACCAACTGCTTCCTCTCTTATTGGTGACTTGAAGTTAGAAGAGAAGATTTGGTTTTCTTTTCTTAGGTTTTGACAAAGCAGGTGAGGCCAACAAAACTGCTGCACCAGAGTAAACCTGTGCTCCAGCAGCCGAGCTGTGTATACACATCTTTGCATTCTGATCCGTTTTGTTTTGTGATTCAGGCCACCCCTGATGCTCAGGCTGATGCTTCTTCGCTTGATGCCGAAGAAAAGGATGATCAGATTCAGACGCCCAAGAACAACATGTGCTGGTGCTGCATCTTCTCTTATATGTTTATCTATGTACTTTCAATTCATATAGTCATTCAAATTGTCTATATACACATCTTGAAATTAAGAAACTCCGGTGGTTCAAAGCGAGTTGGGCCAGGGAAGAAATCAAAGCAGTGACTGTCCTGCACTAGCTGTGCAAGGATCAAAAGCATATAGGTGTAGCAATAAATTCCCCTCTTATGCTCAAGTTAAATTTCTTCACTGAAGATATGGTTGGAAGTTACGTTTTGAGTTTGATTCTTTAAACTATAGGCCAATTTGCATATTAATCTCTTTATTTATTTTCTTACTACAGTAGCACACTTGCCTAAATCCCACATAAGACTGAATGGTACTCTTCCATGGTGTTTAATCTCAGTAATGTGTCTTGTTTTATTTTGTCCGTGGTAACTGTGGATGTGTTCTCGGCTTTGCCGACAGTAAGAAGAAGGCATACAAAACATTAAATTTTTGCCTTGGTTGAATGCCGCATTTAATTGTCGCTTATGTATTCCAAGTTATTCAATTCTCATTGAGCTTCCCTTTGCAAATTTAATACGCAATATTTTTAATATGTGAGGAGGCGAGAGAAGAAAAGAGGGGTTGTTAGGTCAGACTTTGGTGCGTCTCTGGTCAGAAATGGCTGGATCCGTCCGATGCTCTTCCAAACAGTGTAGTGTAGATTCGCTGACCAGTACAACATCTAAACCTTCACTACTCTAGCTTCTTACATTTCTTAGTATCAACAAATAAGGTGGTCACAATATATACTTGAAGATTGCGTCCCGAGCCAGCTCGGGCCGCTGCTACCTCTTCCTCGCCGCCCAACAGGCCGCCGTGCTGGGGGAGCAGGGTAGCATCAGGTCCACATGCACTCTAAAGCCGAGTAAAATCCTTGCATTCGTACTATTCACTTTCAGTATGCAAACTTCTCTTTCCAAGTTTGAGAGAACAAGAAGCCAGCGTCGAGGAAGCCTTGGGGTGTGAAAAGCATAGTAACAATATATCTGGCTGCGACGTATATTGTTATGAAACTTTACTGTAATTACGATTTCCTATTATAGCTCATATGAAGAATTATTTGCTGCTTTTACATTTGCTTATTTTATTAACTTTTACTAGGATATGAGTAGCATTACTCAAAATTTTGCTTTGAGAAGAATCTAATGATGTATCCAATTTCACATCCAAGCTACTATGAATATTATGATTGAGCGACTGCTTGGCGATGTCATCGTCAGAGGCTCAGGCCTCCTCCCTGGACAAGGCACTCGTGCTAGGCGGCGGCGATCTGTGCGCCGGTTCAAGGTGAGGCATCTCCTCAAGCCACATCCAGTTTTTCCCATGAGTTTGTGCTAAAAGAATGAGTGTTCTTCTATGACCCATGCATTCTGAATTTAGGAGGAATGACAACAAAGAGAAGAGATCTTTTTGAAATTCTTAGTAAAGTCTGAGCTTTACGTAAATCTCAGTTTCCTTAGCAAACATATGTCTGCAGTTTTTAGTTTGATATGTGGCGTGAGGTTGGGATTTGTGATCAAAATGGTTGGATGTTGATTCAAGAGTGTAGAAAGGTGAATGAGATTCAAGAACGATTCAGGCAGCTTATGAGTATGTTACATTCTGATATTGGCTTCAGATTACATAATTTTATTTCCTTTGGATCGTTGCTTTGGTTCCCTGTGGCCAAGTATCATGGTTTTAAAGATAACAGGTGTTTCATGAGACTAGGATTCATTTAGGAATCCTTGTAGCACAGATCTCCACTCCTAATTTGACTAGGATATGAGTAGCATTACTCAAAATTTTGCTTTGAGAAGAATCTAATGATGTATCCAATTTCACATCCAAGCTACTATGAATATTATGATTGAGCGACAGCTTGTTACAATACACCATGCCACCAAACCAGTGCATTTGAGTGCGAGTTCAGTTATGTGTGTAAATAGCTGTAACGGAAATAATATGGAGTTGGGCATGTGCAACTCTAATTTAGACAAGGGTAGTCATATGTCAACCTTAATCCTACAAATGTGACACAAATAAATAAGATTTACTTTTGTGCCTTATCAATTTTCTTTCCTAATATTTCTTGGCTTGTAAACAGAGGCGGTAAGACGGTTGCAAAAATGCCAAGCTCTTCAGCTGTGGCATCATGCAATAATGGAATTGAGCATTCTGGGCAAAACATAAAGGACAACGAATATGCAAGGTTGGTGACACCAGCTGAACATGCAACAGCTGACAAGAAATTTTGCCTGAGCAACGGAAGTTAAGACACTTCATTTGGTGAATGAAAGTTTTGCTTGGATGCTTCCATCTTATATTAGCATCTTATATCCGTGAAATTTGGAGCCCCTTTGCCTTTGAAAATGTGAGGCGTTGATACTTCCTGTGCAAAAGAAAATCTCTTGTTAGGGATTTTTCCATTTAACATGTGCTTGTTCTAGGGTAACGTGACAGTGGTGCCGCGAGGATTTGCTGCCGTGGGAGGAGGGGCCCGACCCAGATGGCGGCCACCAGTAGGTCACACACTTATTCAGCTCGCCGTCTGGTTACTCTGATGGCTTCTCTAAGGTATCTTCTCGTGCAGCTTCACTCTTGCTTGTGTGTCTCGTGTGAAAAAGTAAGCTACCTGGCACTTGCTCTACTCTGCTTTAGCAGGCGCTCACAGAGGAGGCCAAGGGATACATGATACTGGTAATTTACTAATGATCCATCTTAGTGGAATGCTTTTGTTGTAGATATTTTCATTGGTTGTCCTTTCATTTTATTTATATTCATGGCTGGATGGTGCCTTCCACTATGCTTCTTCACTGAAAAAGGTGTTTCGCATATGTGTACTTGCTTGAGAATGGAATAATCTCAGAATTCTGTTGAAAACAAAACTTAGTTATTTCAGCATGCATAGTGTTTGGCTATAGAGATTGAGTGCTTCACATATCCAATGCCATCTCAGAATAATCTCAGACCTATTTAAATAACTTAGTGTTTGGCTAACGAGTCCGCATTGAACGCCACATATCCGATGCCAACACACCGAGGTGAGCTTCAGCAAACACACTCTCTCTCTCTCTCTATCTATCTCTTCATGCGGCCTCCTCACTCTCTGTAATCTTTCGAGATTGATTTTGTTTCCAGGTTATACTCCAATCAAACATGTGAATATTTACCAGTGCTTCAAGATCGATCCGACGAAAGCCGTCCACTGCCGCTCTGCTGTTGGGACTAATTTGGACGGGAATGGTGATTTCATGGTTGATTATGATTACTTGGTTGTTGCTCTTGGAGTTACTGTGAATACATTCAACACTCCTGGTGTGATGGGGCATTGCCACTTTCTGAAGGTCAAATCCTTATTGGCATTGTGTGTCTCTTTACTGTTCTGCTATTTCTCATGTTTCAATCCTAAGATGTAAGTTACAGTTTAATTTCCTGCAAAATCTTGAGATATATGGTATTGATACTTTAGGTTATTGTACCGTACAATATTAGTCATATCTTGTGCTTACAGCCTCACATTGTAAATGTCAGGTCATGGAGGATGCCCAAAAGATTCGGAAGAGCGTGATAGACTGCTTTGAAAAGGGGTCACCTCCTAACCTCAGTGAAGAGGAGAGAAGGAAGATCCTTCACTTTGTGATTATCGGTGGTGGACCTACGGGGTTTGAATTTGCGGTGGAGTTGCGTGATTTTCTTGTCGAAGATCTGGTGAAGCTATATCCTGCAATTGAAGAATTTGTGAAGATAACAATTATGCAATCAGGAGAACATATAATGAGGGTTGAATGTTCCTGCAGTAATAACCTTAGTTTTGGGCAAGATGATCAAGGAGTAGCGAAACTTTAGCAGTCATCTTTGGCTTCACCATCTTCCTCCCCTGATCATGCATCATTTTAGATCATATAATTATGCTATATCATATATATTGTTTAGTTCAGACTTGTGCATGTGCGTGCATTGGCATTGCTTTATACAGAGATATTGCATGATTTGTACATAAAAGGAGTACGGATGATCTAAGAATAAATGTTCGAATAAAGTTAGTAGTGAGATTTAGGTAGAGGTTACCTGCACTGTTCTGTTTTATGTAGATTCTAAGCTGCAAAATCATACATGGCCTTGTTAGTAGTTTGTCTGAGTTGTGAGTTTACGCATTTTCCCTTGGAATGTTTGTATGTGTGATCACTTGCTTTTAGGTTCCCAACGTTATATCATGAGAAGTTTTTTTACTTTGCACTGGATGATGAACTACATATTTAGACGAATACACTATTCAGGACCAGGAACATTAGGATTTCCAATGTTGTTTTCCTCTTTCAAGATTGCAGTTTTCATTAGTCTTAGATAGCTAAGGTACATAGTTTTCATTTAACAATTTTTTTTACTGTTCTCTCATCTCCTATATGATGTCTAATAAATACTAATATGTAGACAATTCAAATTTTTAAAATACCTTTTGGCCAATTATGTGGGGAAGGTGCAGCAAGCCGGCTCTCGCGTCGCAGTAGAGTGGAGCCGGCAACTTTATGATCGGTCTCTAAATATTTCAACTTGCATAGTTTGAATTAGTTTCACATGCTAAAGTATATAGTTTGAACATAGGTATTCCTTAATTTTCCATGTATAAGGTTTAGAATTATTACCCTCAGTGCTTGCTAAAACTCGAAGTTACTAACAAATGCAAAGGTTTCTGTTACAAAAGGTTTAGAATCATTACCCTTGATGCTTGAATTTAGACCTTGCACCTTACTTGGGTAACATAGAGCCAAATGGCACATTGTCTAAATACACGTTCAAAACACTTCGGGTTTGACATGGTCTCTATCCTTGATCAAACATAAAGTTACTAAAAAAGGCAAATATTTCTCAACACGAACATGGTTTCAATTGGGTCTCTGCGCCATTTGGCGCACCGGGTCATCTAGTAATATAATAGTTCACTGCATCGTGAAGGTCCACGATAGCTGGCTGTCTAGTACTACACTATTACTGAACACATAGCATCTAGCTCACCCTTCTAAACCAACCTCCTTAATATGCCACCCACATTGGATCAGAGCTTTGGGACCTTCTCCCTTGAAAAGAAGGCTGGTCAAAAGTCTCTTGTACTTTGTGACATTGAGGACGAGCGCACCAGCAGGGGGGCTTTGACCATGCTCAATATAATGTGTAGCCTAGAATTCTTGATGCCTCCCAAGCCTATATTAGACATCATCAATGAACTATATGTCATGATTTTTTGTCACCCTCTGACAGCGCGACAATATATGTGAGACAAAAAAAAGCTTTTTCATCAGCGGGTATCCAAACGACCAATCCCAATCTCTCTTGCCCTACGATCCTAAACTCCCCACTTGATTTTAAGGTGGGCCTATTAAGATCTCTCTACTAATCTTTCTGCCCCCATTTTTTAGGTGAGCCTAATGAGGTCTCTACTCTAGTCTCTCTGCCCCCCCCCCCCCCCCCCCCCCCCGGCACCAGATTTTAAGGTGAGCCTAATGATATCTCTCCTCTAATCTCTCTGCCCCTCTGATTTTTACGTGGGGCAGGTGAGACCTTCACTCTAATCCATCCTCCAACATTTAATCTCCCCTCTTATCTCTCTATCGACTTTCTAATTGTAAGTGATGCGTGGGTGGATGTGGTTGCCTAATGCAGCCGAACAACTTGGTCGGAAATCGTTCACGCCAGCATGTGCACACACATTAGCATCGCCCATCTACGATATATAAAGTTGGCGCAGCAACATGACCTAATATCTCCACACGAACACCGGTATGTTGTGTGGTAGATTCATAGATATAGTCTTGAGGAGAAAAATGAGAGAAGCGAAGGTGATATATATATGGAGTCAGATATGAGTGTGATGTTGAGCGTTAGAGAATTTTTTTATGAAGAATTATAACTCTCATTTATTTGGCACACCTACCCACCGTGTTAGAAATCATAGAGCATGTGCGGAGGAGCAAGCTGAAGTGGCCGCGAGTCGTGTTGGTATGTCCTTGCAAGAGGATCAGGAACTTATGGCGGCAGCTAGTGTTGAGTTTTCTTTTTGAGAAATAGTTGTGCCTTTATTTAAAGTTTTATACAAGAGAACCATTCCAGGTACAATGCTCTCGATAAAAATTGATGAAACTACAAAGTAACTCATCAAACTATTATTTACAATGAAATATCTCAGATACACTTCCAAGTAAAAAAAATTATGATTCCACTGAGAAAGACGGTACTTGAGCAAGTATGAGATGATGATCCATTCATATTCCCTTTTTTCAACTGGGCATATCCCCTTTCCATCAATAGCTTAACAGAAATAACTAGTACAATTTCAGTTTACAAACAGGCAAGAGGAAGAAAGGAAAGAGAGATAAGTGAGTTGGTACTAACAAGAAACCCGCCACATAAGCTGGACCTCGAACTTCTACCAGAGAACAAAATATGTTACCATCATAAACAGTTCAGGAAAGCAAAAAAATAACTAGTACAGATTTCCCACAAGTGTTTGTGGAGCACATCAAATGGATCATGCATCTGTTAGCCCAGAACTACTCGCTAGCACTCGAGTACACTGCTAAACGACCGGCGGATGAGCACACACATGCACTACACACACACGTAGTAGTAGTAGTAGTAGTAGTAGTAGTAGTAGTAGTAGTACATACACAATACTTGAGGCTTGATTGATTCGGAGTGGAATGGCCTGCTCCAAACGGGTGGAGTGCAGCTCACTAAACCGACTAACTAATGCGTCATGGCTGATGCATGTGTTACAATTGTTGGAATTAACCACGATCGGTGGCCTTGTCCGGCTCGGACAGGTGCAATCACCAACCCGTATAGGTGTAGGACTAGGTTAGGCTAGCTTAGTTCCTATATATATACTTGTACCCCTGTAAGATTTTAAAGATCAGATCAATACAAAGTAAACAACGGGAGCGACACGCTCCCGTGGCCATCAAACTCTCGCGCCTCGTGTGTTGTTCTCGTGTATACGTACGTCTGCGTATCCGGCGAATCGATCAAACAGCTTGCTAGCTAGCTTTGCTACGTTGCTAGCTAGGTGGGTTTTACCTCTGGTGAATAATCCATCAAGTCAGCTTCTGCACTTGTGTGTCTCAGGTGATATTACGTACGTGTAGTCGTACGGCCGGAAAGAACTCGGCTGATTCGACGACTACGGGTGAGCTCTCGACGGAAAGTACTCGTCTACGAGCGACGTACGTTGGGCCTGTGCCAACAATTGGTATCAGAGCAAGGTTGATCTTCTAGTAACGGGAGATCATGTCGGACGACGAGGACAAGACCAAGCAGCTGGTGGAGTACTCCGGTGCAGCTAAAGTAATTGCTGCTCCGGCGAGTTCGTCGTATCCACGGTTTGATCGCGAGAACTTCGGGGTCTGGAAGGCCCTCATGGAGTGTGGTCTCCGCGCCAACGAGCTATGGGACGCGGTGGATCCCGGAGGCGACGCGTTCAAGAAGGAGGGAGCCGAGCACCGGAAGGATCGGCAGGCGGCGTCGGCGATTTACTCGGTGATGCCGATGGATGTCCTCCAACACCTAATCGCCAAAGAAACGGCGAAGGAGGTGTGGGATACTTTGAAGCTCATGTTCGAGGGACACACCCGCGTCAAGCAAGCCAATCTCCAAACTCTGCTAAGGAACTACGAGACTTTGGTCATGGGCGACAATGAGTCCGTGGATGCGTTTGCTTCACGGGTGGCTACTCTCGTCAATCGGATCCGCGCGCTTGGAGAAAACCTCACGGAGGCCTCGGTTGTCCGGCGGTTCTTGCGCGCGGCCCCTCCCAGGTACCTGCAAATTGTCACGGCGATCGAGCAGTGCGTCGATCTCACGACTCTCTCCATCGACGATCTTGTCGGACGGTACAAGGCTCACGATGAGCGTATGCGGTACAGTCTTGGGGACGGGAAGAACGACGAGCTTGTGATGCTCACAAAGGCGCAGTGGATCGCCTTGGAAAAGCGAGGCGGATCCATAAGCAGTAGCAAGAAGAAGGGGAAGCAGCGTTCGACGAGAAAGAACTTTGCCGACTCGGACGACGACTCAGACGATGAGGCTGCGCCTGCACCACCGAGGAGGAAGTTTGACATCAGAAAAGTGAGGTGTCATAAGTGTGGCCTCCTCGGTCACTTCAAGGCTAACTGCGAGGAAGCACCGAAGCAACGGGCACTCATGGCCGAGGAAGGAGACGATGGGGATATGATGCTGATGTGCGAGCTAGTGGACGAGGAGGATCCAGATGATCTTGGTCAGCTGGACATGGGTCCGGTCAGTGCATCTGCGCCATTAAACCCAGGCGATGTTGTGGCGCCAGAAGACCATGACATAAGGTGTGATGGTGTGGTCATGCCAGTAAAACCAGGCGGAGTGATGGGGCCAGAAGTCCATGACACAAGGCGTGACGGTATGGTCATGCTAGAAGCAGGCGAAGAAGTGGCGCCAGAAGTCCACGATACAATGCGTGATGGTGTGGTCGCGCTAGAAGACGGCGAAAATGTGTCGCCAGAAGAACACATTGCAGGGCGTGACATGGTGGTTGCGCAGGAAGATGGCGAATACGTGTCGCCAGAAGAACACGGTTCGAGGCAGGATGCGTCACTAGTAGCTGCTGGGTTGCATGCGAGCGGAGATGCAACGGGTGACGTGCCCAAAGGCAGCAGCAGCTCGCTAGGCAATGCACATGCAGGTGGCTGCACTAGCTGGCCATATGGGCCAGGATCTACCCAGCGCAACAGCAGCATGTACAAGCAGTGTACATCAGCTCCACTAGGAAGCTCGCCACCACGTGGATTTCTAGTGATGGATGGGCTAGACGGTGTGCAACGTTCAGGAAAAAGAGACGGGGAAGAGGAATATAGCAGCCCAGCAAGTAGCAGTGCAGCTGTTGCAGGCTCTACGAGTGGTTCTAAGCACCCAGGAAGCGGACCAAGAGGTCCAGAAACGCCAGCAACGGGAGGTTTGGCAACTCCAGAAAAAGTGGCATCGCCTCTGACAGTACAAGAGACGATGGAACAGCCACCGAAACCAGTACGCATGCGACGCATGTTGGATCTCTCTTCAGAAGCAGGGCTTCAGATAAATTCGGTGAAGATGAAAAGTAAAGGGCAACAAAGTTTGCACATCGAGGAACCGGAAATTTTTGAAGATGCAAATATGGAGGAGTGTTGGCGTCGTGCTATGGATGAAGAGTTGGGTTCGATCCGAGACAACGATACATGGGAGCTCGCGGATCTTCCCAACGGACATAATGCCATGGAGCTCAAGTGGATGTACAAAGTCAAGAAGGATGCCGAAGGGAGCTTGGTGAAGCATAAAGCAAGACTCGTGGCTAAAGAAAACGTGCAAGAGCAAAGTGTGGACTTCGACGAAGTGTTCGCTCCACTTCCAAGGATGGACACGGTGAGGCTACTTATAGCTCTCGCGGCTCAAGAATCTTGGAGGATACATCATATGGATGTGAACTCCGCGTTGTTGACTGGGGAGTTAGAAGAAAAGTTGTATGTGAAGCAACCACCGGGGTACATCCAAGAAGGAGAGGAGCACAAGGTATTGAAGCTACACAAGGCATTGTACGGACTACGACAAGCTCCTCAGGCATGGAACATCAAGCTTGATCGTACATTGATTTCTCTTGGGTTTGAGAAAGCCCCACTGGAGCATACGATGTATAAACGAGGTAAAGGCAAGGATCGTCTCTTAGTGGGCATCTATGTGGATGATCTATTGATAACTGGAGCAGACAAAGAGGTGATTGCAAACTTCAAGCTACAAATGGAGGAGCTATTCAAGATGACTGATCTAGGGCTCTTGAGTTACTACCTTGGGATTGAGGTACAGCAAAAGCCGGAGGCGATCACAATATGCCAGGAGGCATATGCAAAGAAGGTACTTGAAAGCAGTGGCATGAAAGATTGCAATCCAAGTCATGTTCCAATGAAGCCTCGTCTTATGCTAAGCAAGAAAAGTGAAGCACCCGCGGTTGATGCAACGGAGTATAGAAGTGTGGTCCGAAAGCTGAGGTATCTCACGAATACAAGACCGGACTTGACCTATTCCGTTGGCATGGTGAGTCGCTTCATGGAAGCACCCACGATGGAGCATTGGGCAGCTGTGGAAAATATACTCAGGTACATCAAAGGGACAACAAACTTCGGTTGTGTCTACTTGAGAGAGAAGAAGAAGGAGATGGTGGAGCTACTTGGCTACAGTGATAGCAACATGGCAGGAAATGTGGACGACCGTAAAAGTACGTCGGGTGTGGCATATTTCTTGGGAGGAAGCATAGTGAGTTGGCTATCACAAAAACAGAAGGTGGTCGCATTATCATCTCGTGAAGCAGAGTATGTTGCAGCTACGACCGCGGTGTGTCAAGGCGTGTGCCTTGGAAGGCTACTCGGTGACCTCACAGGTAAGGAACCGGAACGAGTGGTGCTCAATGTTGATGACAACTCTACATTCTCTCTATGGAAGAATCCGGTGCATCATGCTCGATGCAAGCACATCGGTACGAGGTATCGATACCTAAGGGAGTGTGTGGAAGAAAGCAAGATCGACATCAACTACGTTTGCACCGACGACCAGCTTGCAGATATCCTAACCAGATCTTTGGGACGGCAGAAGTTCGTGAAGATGCGGCGAAGGATCGGTGTTCAAGCTGTGAAGTGAGGACATCGTGTTTAGGGGGGTGATTGTTGGAATTAACCACGATCGGTGGCCTTGTCCGGCTCGGACAGGTGCAATCACCAACCCGTATAGGTGTAGGACTAGGTTAGGCTAGCTTAGTTCCTATATATATACTTGTACCCCTGTAAGATTTTAAAGATCAGATCAATACAAAGTAAACAACGGGAGCGACACGCTCCCGTGGCCATCAAACTCTCGCGCCTCGTGTGTTGTTCTCGTGTATACGTACGTCTGCGTATCCGGCGAATCGATCAAACAGCTTGCTAGCTAGCTTTGCTACGTTGCTAGCTAGGTGGGTTTTACCTCTGGTGAATAATCCATCAAGTCAGCTTCTGCACTTGTGTGTCTCAGGTGATATTACGTACGTGTAGTCGTACGGCCGGAAAGAACTCGGCTGATTCGACGACTACGGGTGAGCTCTCGACGGAAAGTACTCGTCTACGAGCGACGTACGTTGGGCCTGTGCCAACAACAATGACTTCACTGCTTACGATCACTGCTGCTTGTGTTGCATGCATGCTGCCGACATGCTACTTCGAGTGACTGCTGCTTGTGTTGCATGCATGCTGCCGACATGCATCTATACCTAGCTAATAACTACCGCCGCTACATGCAAACATCGGAGACAAGGTTTGACCCAACAGCATCATGAAGACACATTTTGTGAATAAGTACGTTCAGCAGAAATTCAGGTATCAGCAATGTGGATCTCTCCTGGATCAATTGCAATGTGGCTTGATGAGGTTCCCTAGCTTTTTAGACTCACTCAGCAGCAAACACACTCCTCCTTGGAAAGCAACATTGTCTCCCTCCCTGAGTAGGCCTGCCAAGAACAACACGAAAGCACAAACGGTGAAGATGATCTCAATTAGAAACAGAACCACATGTCCATCAAGAGTTACTTTATTACATGTAGTCCAAATCCCCCAGCACACGGCTGAAATACCAACTATATATAGAACTTATATATCGCCCCCAGGAAAATAAAGCATATAACAAAGGTAGGGATTGCCAAACTGAATTACCGCCAAATGAAGTCCCTATAACTTGCCAATTGTGCCCCATATATACTGAACCATTCTCGCCGCAGTTGGAAAGTAAATGGTTAGCAGACTCAACATAATGATCATAGAAACAGCAAAGAGGGTTTTCAGATCCAGTTGAATACCTATAGATGAGATGCATCAATCCCTTTCGAGTGGACCAAACAAATTGGGTGTAGCGCACTGGCTGCACTAACAACGCAAATCGATGAAATGGTAAAGATATGCCATATCATCAGTCACACTTTTACGCGCGATTGTACTAAATAAGCGATTTTCAGGACCAGACCGGCGGTGGCAAAGCCCGGGCCAGACCAAGAGGAACGGCCGTGGAGAGGTCGCTGTGACCATGGCCTTGCTAACGACGGCAAGAGATGGATCTGGTGACCATGGCGGCGGTGTCCGGATGTGGAAGTGGTGGTCATGAGCTTCTGCGCGGTGACCATTCAACGCGTGCATCAGGGAAACACCAGTATGTCGCCCGCAAAGTACTCGTGCACTAACAGCAACGCGTGCGGCGGCGAAGTAATGAAGCCAACAACACGGGCTATGTGTCCTTTGCCAGATCTTGTTAGGTGTTAGCATATCCTGTACACGTCTTTTTTGTTTTTCCTTAGCGTTTTCTTAGCCGTATATGCAAATAAGGTAGCACGTGAATGAGCGCACAAATTTGTGTGTGCTAGTCCTCCATGATCAGTGGATCAGACCTGGGGTGGAGGTGTATACGAGGATAGCGCTGCAATTTTGTAAGACTGAGGAAGAAAAGAAGAAAGATAAAGGGCACTATTCGGGCCCTTGGCAAAAATATTTTGTGCGTGTGTTCATCTAGTCTGATGTGATCAATCCATGAGTCAGTTCCAAAAGGGTGAAGGGTTGTCGGGCATGCCACAGAGCATCGAAATTAAACGACAGTATCAGCTATGCACTTCCATAGTTGACATACATAGTTGCGCCAATATTGACAAGTCAACCTGAATGCACCCTGGTTTTATGGAGTCTGAATTGTCAAATTTAGCAGCAGTGGCGAGATTTTCGCTTGCAGTAAAGTCTACAGTTCCTTGTTCCACGGCTAACGATATCAGAAAGTTCCGGCTGCTAGTTCTGGCAGAGCTTCAATCTCAGACGCACCACAGAGTCAGGTTAACATAGTTTTGACTTGGCTTTGGAAAGTTAGAGAATACGTATCGTGCACTAGCAAGGGGCATGTGTGCAGGCTCCAAGAATTTTTTAGGGGAAAAGCAAATCGACGGACGCACAAGCAGCCACATTGGCTGGTACATCTGACTCCCATATTACACCATGATTTGGTTCACACATACAACCCATGGTCGCAAGTTCATGTGCAACCTTATTAGCACTACGCCTATAAAAAGAAATAACATGTTTTGAAAACCAAAGCTTGAGCTGAAGCTTGATATCCTCAATGACCGCCGAGTACGTATGAGTCAACTTTCTGCAAGTCCAGAACATCGGAAAGTAGTTGTGCGTCTGTTTCAAACACGACACGAATCATTCCTAAATCAGCCACCAGTGAAACCGCATGTGCCATGGCATGCACCTCTGCTGCAAACGCATCTTGGACATTTTCTTGCCACCCAGCTTAAGCACAAATGATGTCTCCATCTAAAGTCTGTGCCACAAGTCCCCAGTCGGCATGTGCCTCTCCCGGCAGGAAGGACCTATCCATGTTAATTTTAATCATGGCATCATGAGGGGGGCGCCATTTATCTATGTTTTCCTTGCTAAAGAAGGACTGAAGATCTGCTGATATTCAAGCACACAACAGCGTGTGCGCCTTGCTATCTCCTGCGTTGCTACCCGCAGGCTCCAACATTTGTATTGACATGTATCCTACAATTCTTGATGCCTCCCAAACCTATATTACTCATGATCAATGATATATGTGTTATCTTTCGTTTTCTCTATATAGAAGCATGACTCCATATATCTACGACATTTTTGGCCAGTGCAGCATACACTAAGGTCTCCATGCGGGTATATCGTGTACTAGCTTCACACGGTTCCGATGAGAGAAATAGGAGAAGAAGTGGTGATATATATTGAGTTAAATACGAGTGTGATCTCGGCCATGAGAAAAGAAATATTATGGAAAATTAAATCTCTCATCCCCCCCCCCCACCCCCCCCCCCCCCATGCGCTATGGAACACCTATCTACTTTGTAAGAGTTCCTAGAGAATGTGGGTAGTGGGTAATGAAAAGTTTTCTTAGCATTGCTAAATCCTTGCAAGAGGACCAATAATCTATGGTAGTTGGTAGTGTGGCGTTATTGCCCACACCTTCTATGTGGTTTATGATATGCCATTACTACTGTTTTATTTACGCGTAGCTATGGGGACGGAGATGAGACTGGAGCAGGCACAACATGGAGGCCACGGGCTTGGACCAACGCTGAATTGGCTACCCTCTCGTGATCCCAGATTAACATTGGACCATATCGGATGACATGGTTGTCACTCCAATGAACAACTCTCTTGTGTGCCAACATGATTCAGGCTTGGATCACCGCCATTACTGCCGCTTCTGAACTACCAGCTTCATCCATTCATCCATTACGTAGGTGACATCAATGCCGCGGCCAGCAATGGCGCAGTCGATCATACACCGTCCTAACAAAGGAGGGGGAATATATGCTGCTTACTGGCTTTGGAGCCGATGAAGAGAAGAGGAGGGCCATGGCTAAGACAAGGCTGGCTAGACGGAGAATGATTTTGACGAAGAGGATGGGGGGGGGGGGGGGGGGGGGGGGAGCATCTCCTGCTACTGGAGGGAGAGTAATGTCGCCGCCGCCACCGCTTGCGCAGGTCTGAGTCGCTATCGTTGCTAGTGGAAAGAAGTGAGGAAGGGTTTTTCCTAAAACATGCAAGAGAAGATCGAGTAAATGTGGGTGAGGCTAGATTTCGTGATATTCCGACTCCGCTGATTTTCTTCTCCCGCCATCTCCTCCACGACCCCCTGCACTGTGACGTATGCAGTGGCCCACATTTGCGCCCGACACAGCCTGGAGTCGGTCTGAGCATTCCGAGCGAGCTAGGCTCTGGCCTGTTTTAAGTATCATGTCGACCGAGCCAGGCCTCCTTGTACACAAGCACACCAATAACTTTTTTTCTGTGCGCACCTTGTTTGGCTATATGCATGTTACCAAACTCGTCCTAATAGTATCAACAGTGTGCTTCCATAGATGCCATATATAGTTGCGCAAATATTGACGACGAGTGATCTGCAACACTTTACGGTGGACGCAGGTCGTGATCTTGTCCGAAGTTAGAGAAGCTATAGTAGCCCGACTTCATGGAATCTGAGTCACGAAATGTAGCAGCAACGGGTGAGATTTGCTCCACAATAATAAAGTCTATATTTCTTCATTCAACAGTAAAAAATACTGCTACAGAGATCGCTCCAGTTCTTGATGTGTCCAGCGAGAGGATCTTGTCCAGGCTCCATGATTTGGAATAGCACATAGCCTGCAATTCTTGATGCCTCCCAAGCCTACATTATTCATGACCAACGATATGTGTTCCGTCTTTGTTGTGTCTACACGAAAGCGTGCCTATTTATATATCTGCGACATGTAGCTTCATATAGGGTTCCGATGAGAGAACTGAGAGAAGTAAACGTGATATATATTGAGTTAAATACGAGTGTGATCATCGAGATAGATAAACTTATGGAAAATTATGGCTCTCATTACTTTCACCCGCTATGGAACACCTACCCGCTGTTAGCAATAAACCACGCATTGTATGGGCAGTGTCTGACTTGTGTCTAGCATTGGTACGTCCTTGCAAGACGATGGAGAACTGATGGTAGTTGGTCGTGTTGAGTTTGCATGAATAATTTTATAAACACATAACTTAATGGATGGCAATCTGATACTACATGCGTTCATTCCATGACTATAAATTGATTCCAAAGCCAACCACAAAATAGTTTTTTTGTCAGGTGCTAGACGGTATTGTTTGTCAGGTGCGTCAATCATGGCCAGTTCATTCACGTGTATGTGTCATATTAGTGCTTAAGTAAATTAGGACTACAATACATGCGTGCATGGTGCATTGTTTCTTCTTCTCTCTGTATATGGTGTAGATGCGTGTGATCGGCCATGCAACAATTATAGATAAGCATACATGCCTTAACGTGATCGTTTACCATCTCGTTTACCAACCCATCTCTGTACACAAGAATAAGACCTTATTGGAACTTGAGATGAGATTTATGAAAGAAACCAGGTGCTTTTTTTTGCTTAACGAGCATTAATTCAACCATGTCTTATTGTTTCTTCTTCTCTCTGTCAATGGTGCAGGTGCCCTGTACTTGCTACATCTGATCCACGTGATTGTCATACCAGGATAATGATGCCACGGGTGATGGATGCACTCGTCCTCCGCCATACTGATGTGCATGCAGATGAGATCAGACTGTCTCTCGCCATCATACAAGTGGATGATACCTGGCTAGCTACGGCTACACTGCTGTTGAACTCCGCGACAGCAAGTGCCTCTGCAGTCTGCGCCATCCTTACCCTGATCAGGACTTTTAGGACCTTCTCGAAAAGTGCCTGCAGCTACCGAGCTTCATTGCTCTTGATATTTGAAATTTTTGAAAAACACACTTTCGATGCTCAAAAAAAATCTTAAAACAAATATGTGAATACGTACACATATTCCTGAGGACTGGTAGAAATCTAGAGAAGAAATACTTTGTATTTTGGGAAGTACAAAAAAGAGAAATTTCTGACAGAAATGGCACCTTTTTTCTCCTATATACTGTCAGAAATTTGTTTTTTTTTTCTGTAGTCCAAAACAAAACGAGATTTGTACCGAAACTTGCAACGGGTATTCGGAATGTGTATATGCATTCCGGGAAATAATTTCACATTTTTTTTGAAACTTCAAAAATACGAATTTGAAAATGTCAAATATAGAGAGCACTGGTGCTCGGGTGCTGCAACGCCGCTCTCAGGACCTTCTCCCTCAACAAGGAGACCGGTAAAAAGTGTCCTTTAGTTTGCTCAGCACATGCCGTGATGTTGAGGACCATCGCATAAGCAAAGGATCTTTGCCCAGCCTCTGTTGTTTGCATTACCGTATTGCCTAAAATTCTTGATGCCTCCCAAGACTACATACCCATGACCAATGACACATGTACCATCCTCTGTTCTAGCTCTGCATGGAAAATATATGTATAGTTGGGCACCCACCATAACCTATGAGAGAAGCGGAGGTGATATATATTGAGTGCTATATTGATCGTGAGGAAAACAACTTCTGAACAATTAAATCACCCATTATTTTTGCTCACCTACCCACAATGCATGTTACCTTAGAGCATGTGAGAAGGGGAAGGTAATACTGAGTTTGTATCGCTTCATTTGTACAGACGCACAAATTTAATGGATGGCAAACTTATTGCCCCATGCCGTAAGTAATAGAACCAGTACAGAGGATCCAATTTTTACCCAAAGCTAAATACTTATCTGCGTACAATCCGAAGAGGTTTGTTCTCTCTTTCTTCCTTCCAATTATTTTATATTCATAAACCAAGTATATTCATAAACCAAGATGAAAATAAACTCATTGTAGTAATTTGAGAAACGATAATTCTGAATCAAAAGATAACTTTTTAACTAACTACATCCAACGCCGATAGTCTCGCATGGTGTCTAATAAAAGGAATTTTATGTCAAAACACTTTGTACTCTCTTCGACAATGTTCCCTTTGACCTTGCCTCCACGAGCACTCCAAATCCGGTTCCCCGCTCAAGCCTAAGAAGGCAGAGTCGGTGCTCCTATATCCGGCCATGCAGGAGCTCCTCCATGGCTACATTCTGGATGACTGTGCCATTGCTCTGACAATGATTTGAGCTTGTTTTGATGTGAGATTGGGTATGCGCACCATGCGATCTAATTGCCTCTGGTTCCCGAGAGCACTAGGGTTCTTCGCCAATTGGCCAATCACCAGACAACAATAAGAACATTATAAGAAAAATAGGCACTCGTGCAACAACAAGCTAGGATCACATGATCTCCGTGCACAGTTAAACTAAGGAGCACCTTACTCGCTAGTTTAAGTTGCTTATCGCATTGGTGGAGTTGCATCCGTAGCCCACTGCTCATACACACTTCTGACTAACATCGCATCGGTTAAAGAGGGCGCCCCTAAGGCGACGAAGGTGGAAGAGGGTGCCAAATTCGGAGGGAATAACGAAGTGTTGGAAATATGCCCTAGAGGCAATAATAAATTAGTTATTATTATATTTCCTTGTTCATGATAAGCGTTTATTATCCATGCTATAATTGTATTGATAGGAAACACAGATACATGTGTGGATACATAGACAACACCATGTCCCTAGTAAGCCTCTAGTTGACTAGCTCGTTGATCAATAGATGGTTACGGTTTCCTGACCATGGACATTGGATGTCATTGATGACGGGATCACATCATTAGGAGAATGATGTGATGGACAAGACCCAATCCTAAGCCTAGCACAAAGATCGTAGTTCGTATGCTAAAGCTTTTATAATGTCAAGTATCATTTCCTTAGACCATGAGATTGTGCAGCTCCCAGATACCGTAGGAATGCTTTGGGTGTACCAAACGTCACAACGTAACTGGGTGGCTATAAAGGTGCACTACAGGTATCTCCGAAAGTGTCTGTTGGTTGGCACGAATCGAGACTGGGATTTGTCACTCCGTGTGACGGAGAGGTATCTCTGGGCCCACTCGGTAGGACATCATCACAATGTGCACAATGTGATCAAAGAGTTGATTGCGGGATGATGTGTTAGGGAACGAGTAAAGAGACTTGCCGGTAACGAGATTGAACAAGGTATCGGTATACCGATGATCGAATCTCGGGCAAGTACAATATCGCTAGACAAAGGGAATTGTATACGGGATTGATTGAGTCCTTGACATCGTGGTTCATCCGATGAGATCATCATGGAACATGTGGGAGCCAACATGGGTATCCAGATCCCGCTGTTGGTTATTGACCGGAGAACGTCTCGGTCATGTCTGCATGGTTCTCGAACCCGTAGGGTCTACACACTTAAGGTTCGATGACACTAGGGTTATAAAGGAAGTTTGTATGTGGTTACCAAATGTTGTTCTGAGTCCCGGATGAGATCCCGGACATCACGAGGAGTTCCCAAATGGTTCGGAGGTAAAGATTTATATATGGGAAGTCCTGTTTTGGTCACCGGAAAAGTTTCGAGTTTTTTCGGTAACGTACCGGGACCACCGGGAGGGTCCCGGGGGTCCACCAAGTGGGGCCACCATACCTGGAGGGATGCATGGGCCAAGTGTGGGAGGGGACCAGCCCTAGGTGGGCTGGTGCGTTCCCCCACAAGGCCCAAGGCGCAGGGAAGGGTGGGAGGGGGCAAACCCTAGGGCAGATGGGCCCTAAGGCCCACCCCAGGTGCGCCTCCCCTCTTCCCCCTTCTGGCCGCCACCCAGATGGCATCTGGGGGCTGCCGCCACCCCTGGGGAGGGAACCCTGGAGGGGGCGCAGCCCCCTCCCCTCCCCCTATAAATACATGAGGTCTAGGGGCTGCCCAACACACGAGTTTCTCTCCCTCTTGGCGCAGCCCTACCTCTCTCCCTTCTCCTCTCCCGCGGTGCTTGGCGAAGCCCTGCAGGATTGCCACGCTCCTCCATCACCACCACGCCATTGTGCTACTGCTGGATGGAGTCTTCCTCAACCTCTCCCTCTCTCCTTGCTGGATCAAGGCATGGGAGACGTCACCGGGCTGTACGTGTGTTGAACGCGGAGGTGCCGTCCGTTCGGCACTAGGATCTCCGATGATTTGGATCACGACGAGTACGACTCCTTCAACCCCGTTCTCTTGAACGCTTCCGCTTAGCGATCTACAAGGGTATGTAGATGCACTCTCCTTCCCATCATTGTTGGTTTCTCCATAGATAGATCTTGATGACACGTAGGAAAATTTTGAATTTTTGCTACGTTCCCCAACAGTGGCATCATGAGCTAGGTCTATTGCGTAGATTCTTTGCACGAGTAGAATACAAAGTAGTTGTGGGCGTTGATTTTGTTCAATATGCTTACCGTTACTAGTCCAATCTTGTTTCGATGGTATTGTGGGATGAAGCGGCCCGGACCGACCTTACACGTACTCTTACGTCAGACAGGTTCCACCGGCTGACATGCACTTGGTGCATAAGGTGGCTAGCGGGTGCCAGTCTCTCCCACTTTAGTCAGAACGGATTCTATGAAAAGGGTCCTTATGAAGGGTAAATAGCAATTGGCATATCACGTTGTGGTTTTGCGTAGGTAAGAAACGTTCTTGCTAGAAACCCATGGCAGCCACGTAAAACATGCAAACAACAATTAGAGGACGTCTAACTTGTTTTTGCAGGGTATGCTATGTGATGTGATATGGCCAAGAAGAATGTGATGAATGATATGTGATGTATGAGATTGATCATGTTCTTGTAATAGGAATCACGACTTGCATGTCCATGAGTATGACAACCGGCAGGAGCCATAGGAGTTATCTTTATTTATTGTATGACCTGCGTGTCATTGAACAACGCCATGTAATTACTTTACTTTATTGCTAACCGGTAGCCATAGTAGTAGAAGTAATCAGTTGGCGAGACAACTTCATGGAGACACGATGATGGAGATCATGGTGTCATGCCGGTGACGATGATGATCATGGAGCCCCGAAGATAGAGATCAAAAGGAGCAAAATGATATTGGCCATATCATGTTACTTTTTGATTGCATGTGATGTTTATCATGTTTATGCATCTTATTTGCTTAGAACGACGGTAGTAAATAAGATGATCCCTCATTAAAATTTCAAGAAAGTGTTCCCCCTCACTGTGCACCGTTGCGAAAGTTCGTCATTTCGAAGCACCACGTGATGATCGGGTGTGATAGATTCTTACGTTCACATACAACGGGTGTAAGCCAGATTTACACACGCGAAACACTTAGGTTAACTTGACGAGCCTAGCATGTACAGACATGGACTCGGAACACAAGAGACCGAAAGGTCGAGCATGAGTCGTATAGTAGATACGATCAAAATGAAGATGTTCACCGATGATGACTAGTCCGTCTCACGTGATGATCGGACACGGCCTAGTTGACTCGGACCATGATCACTTAGATGACTAGAGGGATGTCTATCTGAGTGGGAGTTCATAAGATGAACTTAATTATCCTGAACATAGTCAAAAGATCTTTGCAAATTATGTCGTAAGCTCGCGCTTTAGTTCCACTGTTTTAGATATGTTCCTAGAGAAAATATAGTTGAAAGTTGATAGTAGCGATTATGCGATCAGTAGAAAGCTTATGTCCTTAATGCACCGCCCAGTGTGCTGAACCCCAAACGTCGTTTGTGGATGTTGCGAACATCGGACATACATGTTTTGATAACTACGTGATAGTCCAGTTAAACGGTTTAGAGTTGAGGCACCAAAGACGTTTTCGAAACGTCGCGGAACATATGAGATGTTTCGATGGCTGAAATTGGGATTTCAGGGTCATGCCCACATCAAGAGGTATAAGACCTCTGACGATTTTCTTAGCCTGCAAACTAAGGGAGAAAAGCTCAATCGTTGAGCTTGTGCTCAGATTGTCTGAGTGCAACAATCACTTGAATCGAGTGGGAGTTATCTTCTAGATGAGATAGTGATGTTTCTCCAAAGTCATTGCCACCAAGCTGCTAGAGCTTCGTGATGAACTATAATATATCAGGGATAGATATGATGATCCTTGAGATATTCGCGATGTTTGACACCGCGAAAGTAGAAATCAAGAAGGAGCATCAATTGTTGATGGTTAGTGAAACCACTAGTTTCAAGAAGGGCAAGGGCAAGAAGGGATACTTCATGAAACGGCAAATCAGCTGCTACTCTAGTGAAGAAACCCAAGGTTGAACCCAAACCCGAGACTAAGTGCTTCCATAATAAGGGGAACAGTCACTAGAGAGGAATTACCTTAGATACTTGGTAGATGAGAAGGCTGGCAAAGTCGATAGAAGTATATTGGATATACATTATGTTAATGTGTACTTTACTAGTACTCCTAGTAGCACCAGGGTATTAAGATACCGGTTCAGTTGCTAAGTGTTAGTAACTCGAAATAAAAAAGCTACGGAATAAACGCAGACTAGCTAAAGGTGAGCTGACAATATGTGTTGGAAGTGTTTCCAAGTTTGATGTGATCAAACATCGCACGCTCCCTCTACCATCAAGATTAGTATTAAACCTGAATAATTGTCTTTTGGTGTTTGCGTTGAGCATAGACATGATTGGATTATGTCTATCGCAATACGGTTATTCATTTAAGGAGAATAATGGTTACTCTATTTATTTGAATAATACCTTGATGGTCTTGCACCTAAAGGAATGGTTTATTGAATCTTGATCGTAGTGATACACATTATCATGCCAAAAGATATAAGATAGTAATGATAGTACCATTTACTTGTGGCACTGCCATGTAAGTCATATTGGTATAAAACGCATGAAGAAGCTCCATGTTGATGGATCTTTGGACTCACTCATTTTTGAAAAGTTTGAGACATGCGAACCATGTCTATTGGTGTATACGCATGAAGAAACTCCATGCAGATGGATCGTTTGGACTCTCTTGATTTTGAATCATTTGAGATATGCAAATCTTACCACATGGGCAAGATGACTGAAAAGCCTCGTTTTCAGTAAGATGGAACAAGATAGCAACTTGTTGGAAGTAACACATTTTGATGTGAGCAGTCCAATGAGTGTTGAGGCATGCAGTGAATATCGTTATGTTCTTACTTCACGGATGATTTGAGTAGATGTTGAGTATATTTACTTGATGAAACACAAGTCTTAATTATTCAATAGTTCAAGTAATTTCAGAGTGAAGTTGAAGATCATTGTGATAAGAGGATAAAATGTCTATGATATGATCATAGAGATGAGTATCTGAGTTACGAGCTTTGGCACACAATTAAGACATTGTGGAAATTGTTTCACAACCAATACCGCCTGGAACACCATAGTGTGATGGTGTGTCCGAACATCATAACTGCACCCTATTGGATATGGTGCATACCATGATGTCTCTTATCGAATTACCACTATCGTTTATGGGTTAGGCATTAGAGACAACCACATTCACTTTAAATAGGGCACCACGTAATTCTGTTGAGATGACACCGTATGTACTATGGTTTAGAGAAACCTAAGCTGTCATTTCTTAAAGGTTTGGGGCTGCGACGCTTATGTGAAAAAGTTTCAGGTTGATAAGCTCGAACCCAAAGCGGATAAAATGCATCTTCATAAGACACCCAAAACAGTTGGGTATACCTCCTAATTCAGATCCGAAAGCAATAGGGATTGTTTCTTGAATCGGGTCCTTTCTTGAGGAAAAGTTTGTCTTGAAAAGTTGAGTGGGAGGATGGTGGAGACTTGATATGGTTATTGAACCGTCACTACAACTAGTGTGTAGCAGGGCGCAGGAAGTTGTTCCTGTGGCACCTACACCAATTGAAGTAGAAGCTTATGATAGTGATCATGAAACTTCGGATCAAGTCACTACCGTACCTCGTAGGGTGACAAGGATGTGTACTGCTTCAGAGTGGTACAGTAATCCTGTCTTGAAGGTCATGTTGCTAGACAACAATGAACCTACGAGCTATGGAGAAGCGATGGTGGGCCCAAATTCCGACAAATGGTTAGAAGCCATGAAATCCGAGATAGGATCCTTGTATCAGAACAAAGCATGGACTTTGGTGGACTTTCCTGATGATCGGCAAGCCATTGAGATAAATGAATCTTTAAAGAAGAAGACGGACGTGGACGGTAATGTCACCATCTATGAAGCTCGACTTGTGGCGAAGAGTTTTTCACAAGTTCAAGGAGTTGACTACGATGAGATTTTCTCATCCGTAGCGATGCTTAAGTCCGTCGGAATCATGTTAGCATTAGCTGCATTTATGAAATCTAGCAGATGGATGTCAAAACGAGTTTCCTTACCAGTTTTCGTAAGGAAAGGTTGTATCTGATACAATCAGAAAGGTTTTGTCAATCCTAAGGATGCTAAAAGGTATGCTAGCTCCAGCGATCCTTCCATGGACTGGAGTAAGCATCTCGGAGTTGGAATATACACTTTGATAAAATGATCAAAGATTTTGGGTTTATACAAAGTTTATGAGAAACTTGTATTTCCAAATAAGTGAGTGGGAGCACTATAGAATTTCTGATGAGTATATGTTGTTGACATATTGTTGATCAAAAATGATGTAGAATTTCTGGAAAGCATATAGGGTTATTTGAAAGGTGTTTTTCAATAGAAAACCTGGATTAAGCTACTTGAACATTGAGCATCAAGATCTATAAGGATAGATCAAAATGCTTAATAATACTTTCAAATGAGCATATACCTTGACATGATCTTGAAGGTGTTCAAGATGGATCAGTCAAAAAAGGAGTTCTTGCCTGAGATGTAAGGTATGAAGTTAAGACTTAAAGCTCGACCACAGCAGAAAAGAGAGAAAGGACGAAGGTCGTCTCCTATGCTTTAGATCTAGGCTCTACAGTATGCTATGCTAAGTACCGCACTTGATGTGTGCCTTGCCACATGTCTGGCAAGAGGGTACAAAGGTGATCAAGGAGTGGATCACCAGATAGCGGTCAAAATTATCCTTAGAGGAATAAGGATATGTTTCTCGATTATGGAGGTGATAAAGAGTTCGGCGTAAAGGGTTACGACGATGCAAGCTTTAACACCTATCCGAATGACTCTGATTAGCAAACCGGATACGTATAGTGGAGCAACCATTTGGAATAGGTCCAAGTGGAGCATGGAAGCAGCATTTACAATATGACCAATAGATTTGCGAAGTACATACGGATCTGAATGTTGCAGACCCGTTGACTAAAACTTCTCTCACAAGCAAAACATGATCAAACTCCAGAACTCATTGAGTATTAATCACATGATGATGTGAACTAGTTTAATGACACTAGTAAACTCTTTGGATGTTGGTCACATGGCGATGTGACGTGTGAGTGTTAATCACATGGCAATGTGAACTAGATTATTGACTCTAGTGCAAATGGGAGGCTATTGGAAATATGCCCTAGAGGCAATAATAAATTAGTTATTATTATATTTCCTTGTTCATGATAATCGTTTATTATCCATGCTATAATTGTATTGATAGGAAACTCAGATACATGTGTGGATACATAGACAACACCATGTCCCTAGTAAGCCTCTAGTTGACTAGCTCGTTGATCAATAGATGGTTACGGTTTCCTGACCATGGACATTGGATGTCATTGATGACGGGATCACATCATTAGGAGAATGATGTGATGGACAAGACCCAATCCTAAGCCTAGCATAAAGATCGTAGTTCGTATGCTAAAGCTTTTCTAATGTCAAGTATCATTTCCTTAGACCATGAGATTGTGCAACTCCCGGATACCGTAGGAATGCTTTGGGTGTACCAAACGTCACAACGTAACTGGGTGGATATAAAGGTGCACTATAGGTATCTCCAAAAGTGTATGTTGGGTTGGCACGAATCGAGACTGGGATTTGTCACTCCGTGTGACGGAGAGGTATCTCTGGGCCCACTCGGTAGGACATCATCACAATGTGCACAATGTGATCAAAGAGTTGATCGCGGGATGATGTGTTACGGAACGAGTAAAGAGACTTGCCGGTAACGAGATTGAACAAGGTATCGGTATACCGATGATCGAATCTCAGGCAAGTACAATACCGCTAGACAAAGGGAATTTTATACGGGATTGATTGAGTCCTTGACATCATGGTTCATCCGATGAGATCGTCGTGGAACTTGTGGGAGCCAACATGGGTATCCAGATCCCGCTGTTGGTTATTGACCGGAGAACGTCTCGGTCATGTCTGCATGGTTCCCGAACCCGTAGGGTCTACACACTTAAGGTTCGATGACGCTAGGGTTATAAAGGAAGTTTGTATGTGGTTACCGAATGTTGTTCGGAGTCCCGGATGAGATCCCGGACGTCACGAGGAGTTCCGGAATGGTCCGGAGGTAAAGATTTATATATGGGAAGTCCTGTTTTGGTCACCGGAAAAGTTTTGGGTTTTTTCGGTAACGTACCGGGACCACCGGGAGGGTCCCGGGGGTCCACCAAGTGGGGCCACCATCCCTGGAGGGCTGCATGGGCCAAGTGTGGGAGGGGACCAGCCCCAGGTGGGCTGGTGCGCCCCCCCCCCCCCCACCCCCACAAGGCCCAAGGCGCAGGGAAGGGTGGGAGGGGGCAAACTCTAGGGCAGATGGGCCCTAAAGCCCATCCCAGGTGCGCCTCCCCTCTCCCCGCTTCTGGCCGCCACCCAGATGGGATCTGGGGCTGCCGCCACCCCTGGGGAGGGAACCCTAGAGGGGGCGCAGCCCCCTCCCCTCCCCCTATAAATACATGAGGTCTAGGGGCTGCCCAACACACGAGTTTCTCTCCCTCTTGGCGCAGCCTTACCTCTCTCCCTTCTCCTCTCCTGCAGTGCTTGGCGAAGCCCTGCAGGATTGCCACGCTCCTCCATCACCATCACGCCATTGTGCTGCTGCTGGATGGAGTCTTCCTCAACCTCTCCCTCTCTCCTTGCTGGATCAAGGCATGGGAGACGTCACCGGGCTGTACGTGTGTTGAACGCGGAGGTGCCGTCCGTTCGACACTAGGATCTCCGGTGATTTGGATCACGACGAGTACGACTCCTTCAACCCCATTCTCTTGAACGCTTCCACTTAGCGATCTACAAGGGTATGTAGATGCACTCTCCTTCCCCTCGTTGCTGGTTTCTCCATAGATAGATCTTGGTGACACGTAGGAAAATTTTGAATTTCTGCTACGTTCCCCAACACGAAGTACAGGGGAGAAGGCATGCGAGGAAATAAGGACACAATAGAATGAAGAGCAGGAGTAAGGTTGGAAAATTGGCGGTGGAGACGCCGATGCCCCCAAGGAGGGTTAATTCACAAGGAGGAGGGGAGACGAGAGAGAAGTTATGATTGGGAGTTCCAACACTAGGAAGAAAATAAGACAAAGGGTGGTGTCTTGCTAGCCGATATTGGTATTCTTTTGCGCGGCCAATCCCAAGAGGACACAATAACATGACCAAGCCCAACGTCGCTTGGACCAAATTTTCGATCCATTTAAATAGGAGCTCGCAATGGCTTTGTGCAGTTGCTTTTTTGCTTCATTGATCCCAGTTCCCGCTTCTTCCATTCATACTCAAACTTCTGCCTGCGTCAACGACTCCTGTCTTTGTTCTGAAAGTCTATATGTTCCTGCTCTTTGCGGAAATTCTCATAAAAATGTTCCATGACTCCTCCAAGTGTTGGTGCCGTAATGTGGAAAATAAGGAGTGATATTAATAAAATGCTCGCACCATACATGATCTGGATCCTTAGGCATGACAATGATCACAAGGAATTAGACATTGTTGTATGCAACAAAGATTAACGTGCCATAACATACCTCCAAGAACATGTGCCATAGCAATGGTATGGACAATCTATGGAAGAAGATGTCGCCCCCACATGTTTGAGATGGCGGTAGAAGGGGGGGGGGGACTCCGTGATAAGAGATGAAGTTGCAAAATTTCAAATTTTGATAGAATAAATTTTAATTTGGCTTGAATTTAAATGTTAAAATATTTCGGTATAAAGTACCAATATTTAGTTAGAGTTATCCAACCTTGGTGTGCAATTTTATTGAATCATTGGAAAAACCCATAAATTTCAATAGATGGCAAGTTGATTACATCTAAGGTATCGATTGGAGGCCTGTTCGTCGTGGGTGTCAGCTGTCATCTCCCCCCTCCCCCCTCCCCCCCAATTGGGTCGTCGCTGGTGTCGCCAAGCTCAGCGAACATAACCTTTTACTCTTTGCTCATGTTGGCTAAAAAGACGGTGTTGATCGTGACCTCTCATTTTTTTGGCCATCCATTTGGCCATCAAGCGATCTTTCCCAACCACATCGGGGTCCGTCAGGACGGCGTCATCCTCGAGCTCCGCGACGTTCTAGCCCTTGGCGGAGATATACTCCACCGACGCCTCCGCCATCTGGAATATGAATATGCCGTCACCCTCCACCTCCACTTGCATATTCACCTACAACAACTAATTAAAGTCAACTACAAAATATGAGGTCTGGTATACGCTATTTTTCAACGGCGGCATTTGTTGTTCTGGTACGCTGGTCATATGAGGTCTTAGCACTCTGACTTCCCGATTGTCTAGTAGAACAACTTTTGCATGGCTCCGGTAGGGGAGGGGCGATGATGGTGGCGCACCTTCGTCTCACTTTAGTTCGGGTAGTTGTGTCTTCGTGGTCTACGGATCTGGATGTAATTATAAGTTGTAAACATGCCCGCGCGTTGCAACAGAAGAAAAAACGACATGCAGATAGCCCAATGATAATGGCTGAAGATCCTCTGACCGTGCTCGCTACCATCGACCTCGCTCGGATAACCGCCTTACTCAGCACCCCTACGTAGGACTACATCGCTCGCACCACCACCTGCACTTGCTGCTGATTACCTGGCCCGAACAACCACCTTAGCATGCACCCTACGGCCATAGCTACCTGGCATCGCCAGCACCAGGGCCCGTCCTGAAACCTTGGACAAGGCTAGCCGATCAACCAAAGCAAAGCAGCAATGAAGGTGATTATTTTGCCCTAAGTACTTATCCCCTATAAGCACCCTCTAGAAACTTCTATTTACAAAGGAACACAAACAATTCATGCAAGCATTATTGGCTCCATCATTTTTAGATAGTTAGTTTAGTCTAAGATGGTTATATGAAAATGTTTATGTATGGTTCTAATAAAAATGTGGAACTATCATGGAAGGGGCACAAAGATGACAATTAGCCTTTTGACACTATAAAGAAATGGTTAATTTATGTAGCTGAAAATAGCAGAAACATACAGGGCTGATTACGTCCGCTTAGTCCTATAAGTTTGGCACATACATCCGATAGATTTAACAGACACCACCTACAAGTTTAGCACCAACCTAACGCTGCTAGGTGAACATCTCACACGCTGCGAACAAGTGAGTCCTGGACTAGTGCATGGAGATTGTAATGTTAGGTTGTTTGAAGATCTATCTCAAAAGAAATGGAAAGGTCTTTGGAAATATCCATTTAGACAAGAATTGGATGTATGCACTTACACAAGATCTCGCCATGATCAAGTTCATAATCAGGGACAAGCATGCTACTTTGTTCCAGCAGTACAGATGGACTACATCTTCTAATTTTTTTATCACCATACCTAGATCTGGAATTGGGTAACTTTTGTCTTCATGGCGGCGCTGCAGCACCTTCTGAACATCCCGGACGGCGAGGCCGGCGTACCTGGCAACATCGGCTGGCAGAAGTAAGGCTGGATGGGTGCCTATGTCCACGATGTGCGCGCCATGGCGGCCACCCCCGCCGATGTTAAAGAGATGGCGGGCGCGTACACGTTCGTGGTGGATATGCCGGCGGATTAACGGATTTTATGGGCACCCTCGAGGGCGGCAGGGTGGAGTAGCACCAAAGCAGAGGCGGCGGCTCCCCAGGATAACCACGCGTTGCAGAAGGCCTCGGCGGCGTGAGATTGGTGCGTTGGCCGGCTGGTCAGATCGCCCAGAGCTCCGGCCTATGTCAATAGCGAGGACCATTGCTTCTATCATGGCCCTCGCGTGCACCTACCAGTCACGTGGAGGTGGGACTGGAGCTCAGCGGCGGGGATTCGATGCTCTGATGAGCCACATGTCCGCAGGAGAGTTGGAAGGGATGTAGGAATGGAGGCGATTTGAGGCGAGGTCTGAACCATCGATCAAGAGGAGGAGGAGAAGCTTTAATAATTCCATACGGCGGTGAAGCGGCGACACATGACAGATCACAAACGGCAACGAATCGCTGGGTTATGGTGTGAGATTTAACAAGAGTTCTCTAGATGTTGTGATCGTGGGACACAGTAAGAATTAAGAGGAGGAAGAACCAATGTAGAAGTTAACGTGGCCTCTTGAATCATCGATCTGGTCAAAGCGGTGACTGACACAACCAATCACTTACCCAGTACAAAGATAACGCGCAAAAACAACTCCGTCACACGTGTTATTTTCACAGGAGCCATAAAAAAATCCAAAAACCGAGGTTAATCGGACCCTTACGGGCCTAGTATTCTTACTATTGCTACGAAGATTTGCTACAGTACTACTCGAGGAGCTTCGTTCTCGACCTCTTGCCATTGATCGGACGCACAACAAACACCAAGTAAGGTCACTGTAGTTGTGGCCTAGTTTTGTGAAGTCAGAGAAGGGGCGACGTGCCACGCACAAGCAAGGGGGCCTGTGCAGGCTCCATCAGTTGTATTAGCACGTACTCCCTCCGTCCGAAAATACTTGTCATCAAAATAGATAAAAATGAATGTATCTAAAACCAAAATCTGTCTAGATACACCCCCTTTTGTTCATTTTGATGACAAGTATTTCCGGACGGAGGGAGTATCTTGTAATTCTTGATTACTCCCAAGCCTACATTATACATGACTAGTGACATGTGCATCGTCTTTGTTTTCTCTACATGAAAGCACGACTATATATATATATATCTACGATATTTTGTGACAGATAACCATTAACTACGGTCTCCATGCTTGTATGTTGTGTTCTAGCTGCATATAGGGTTCTGGTGAGAGAAATGAGAAAAGCAGAGGTGATATATATTATGTTAAATACGAGTACTATCTTGGCCATTTGAAAGGATGGAAAATTAGTGCTCTCGTACTTTCTCCCACTACGGAACACCTTCCCACTTTGTAACTATTCTTAGAGCATGTGAGGAGAGGGAAATGAGAATTGAGAAGAACTTTTAACATTGGTACGTCGTTGTAAGAGGACCGAGAACTTATGGTGGTGGGTAGTGTTGAGTTGTACGAATAATCTAATAAACCCATAAGCATAATGAATGCCACATTGATAACTACATGCCCTCAATTCATGACCGTACATTGATTCAAAAGCCAACCACAAAATAGTTTGTTTCTTTGTCGGGTGTGTCGATCATGGCCGGTTCTTTCAGGTGTAGATGTCGTATTAGAGCTTGGAAAAATGAGTACAGCAACAGACTGACAAGACTCTTGTGGCATTGCCCGGCCCTTTTTCTTGCAGACTACAACAATACATACGTGCAGAGAAAAAAAATTACTTCCCTAACCAGGAGGCCCCACTGGACTACTGGCGTACCGAGGCCGGTACATGGCCCAGACGTGCATGCGAACCAGACGCGTGGTACACAGGCTCGGAGTGCATGACCCCAACTAACCCAGCGAAGGGAGAATAACATCCAGAGGATCACGGCACAGGCACCGGACAGCTACCCAGTCATCTTATCCTACCTTCTCCTCTCCCCTCCCACAAGAACAGATATGTACCATTTCTGTAATCGCTAGTGCCAGTATATGTTACTCCCTCCGTCCCAAAATAAGTGACTCAACTTTGTACTAACTTTAGTACAAATCTAGTACAAAGTCGAGTCACTTATTTTTGGATGGATGGAGTATTAATTTGTGCGTGCATACTACAGGTCAGGTGTCCTCGATCTACTTGGTTCTCTCTCTCTCTCTCTCGCCATCACTGAAGGGGCTGATACCGTCCTAGCTACTGCTGCTACACTGCTATTGAACAGGGAGAACCTGCAGTCTACACAGATGCGACAGGAAATGCCTCTGCAGTCTTCGCGTTCCTAACACTGAAGGGAATCTTTAGGACCTTCTCCCTCAATGGATAGACCAATGAAAAGTGACTTTTAGTCTGTTCGGCGCAGGCCGTGATGTTAAGGACCATTGCTTAAGCAGGGGGTCTTTGCCCAGGCTCGATGGTTTGCATTAGTGTGTTGCCTAAAATTCTTGATGCCTTCCGAGCCTACATACCATGACCAATGACACATGTGTTATCCTCTGTTTTAGCTTGCATGGTAACAACATATATCTATGATGTATATAGTTGGGCACACAACAACCATAAGATAAGGTCTCCACGTGGGTAAATATGTTGTGTGGTAGCTTCATTGTTATGGTACTGACGAGAGAAATGGATGAACAATTATAACTCCCATTATTTTTGCACATCTATCCGTTGTGCAAGTAACGATAGATCATGTTGGCATGACACACGAGTAACGTGGGGTATGTCCTTGCAAGAGGACCGCAAACTTATGGTAGTGTTGAGTTTGTATCAAATAATTTGTACAAACCCACAAATTTAATGGTTATCAATGATTACTGCATGTCATAATCAAACAAACCAGCACTACACCGGATGCAGTTTTTGCCAAAAGGTAAATACATATGCGCATGTCTCTCATGAATTATTTTTAGAGAATATACTATATTCATACACCAAGATGAAAAAAAACTCATTACAGTCATTTGAGAACTCATAATTCATAATCAAAAGAAAGTGCTTTAGCTAACTACCTCCAACACCGGTAGGCTCGCATGTTGTCTAATAAAAGGAATGTTATATCAAAACAGTTTGTACTCCCTTGGATAGTGTTCCCTTTGACCTTGCCTCCATGACCACTCCAAATCCAGTTCCGCCCTGATGCCTGAGACGGCAGCATCGCTGCTCCTATAGCCGGCCATGCAGGAGCTCCTACATGGCTACATTATCAATGGCTGTGCCATTGCTCTCTAACCTGGAATCGAGCTAGGTTTTTCTGGTGAGATTGTGCATGCATGCCGAGCGATCTAATCTCCTCTGGTTTACGAGAGCACTAGGGTTCTTCGCGAAATGGTTAAGCATCGGACCAGAACAAAAAAAAAGAAAAAAAGGCACTCATGTGTCAACCAACCATGGAACACATCGTCTCCGTGCACACCTAAACTAAGGAGTGAATTACTGTCTACTATAAGTTACGTGTCCCATTGGTGGAGTTGCATTCGTGGCCGACTACTTATACACACTGGTGATTAACACCGTGTTGGTTACAAAGGGCGCCCCTAAGGTGGCAACGAGAGAAGGGGGCCAGATTTAGAGGAAATGACGTAGTCCACGGGGAGAACGCATGCGAGGAAAAATGGACAAAATGAGTGAAGAGGGGGACTAAGGTCGGACAATTGGTGGTGGAGTTGTCGATTCCTCCGATGAGAGTTATTTGTGAGGGGAGGGGAGACGAGATATAAGTTATGATTGGGACTGCCAACTCCAGGATGAAAATAAGACAAAGGGAGGGGTTGGGCCAGTGGATGCCCATCCAATAGGTGACGAGAACAAGGTCAAGCCCTACATTGCATGTACAACATGTTCGAGCCGTTTACGTAGGATCTTGTAATGGCTTTGTGCAGCTGCTCTTTTGCTTCATCGGCTCCCCGTTCGCGCTTCTTCCATTCGGACTCAAATTCCTCCCAGCGTCAACTACTCGTGTCATTGTTCTGAATTTCTATACGTTCATGCTCTTTACAATAATCCTCGTCAAAAGCATTCCATGAATCCCGCATGTGTAGGCACTGTAATGTGGACAACAAGGAGTGATGTCAATAAAGTGCCCGCACCATATAGGATCTGGTTCCTTCGGCGCGACAATGCTCATGGGGAATCAGACATTTTTGTATGCAACAAGGATTAATGTGCCACAACATACGTCCAAGAACCTGTGCCATAGCAATGGAATGTACAATCTAGGGAAGATGTCGCCCTTACTTATTTATGATGGTGATGGAAAGTGGGAGGGGCAACATGATAAGAGTTGAAGTTGCAAAATTTCAAATTTTGATGGAGTTAGTTTGGATTTAGCTTGAATTTTCAGTGTTAACATCTTTCGGTACAAGTACCAATATTTCATTGAGTTTTGTAACCTTGGCAATCCGTTTTATTGAATGATTGTAGAAACCCATAAATGTCAATAGATGGCAAACTGATTACATCTAATTTAAAGCCAACTACAAAAGCTATACATTAGAGGCCTTGTCGTCCTGGGTGCCAGCAGTTGTCCCTTGCCCCCCACACCCCTATTGGGTCATCCGGTGTCGCCAAGCTCAGCGAACATCTCCTTTAACTCTCGCCTCGCGTTGGCTAAAAAAATGATGTCCGTGAGGATGGCGTTGTCTTCGAGCTCCACGGTGTACTAGCTCTTGGCGGAGATATGCTTCACCGACAGCTCTGCCATCTGGACTACTCCCTCGCCCTCCACCTCCATATCCTCGTGCATCCCTTCCTCCTTTCCGCCTCTTCCTCGGACTCAGATTTTGAATAGAAGCTCGGGTTTGCATATGTGGCAGCAGTCGCCTAGCTAGTGGAGAACATCATAGTGACTTTCGCCGCAATTTGGGACCTAACAGGCTGGGGTGAGCTGTGCGTAGTAGGTGGGGAAGCTCCTCATCATGGCTCTAAAAACGATGAATATAGATTGGTGATTTGGGGCAGACCGTGGCTGCAAATTTAGATTAGGAAAATTTTGGGGATGATAGATGGGATTAGCATACCAGGCGATGACAGTTGCTTCCGTTTATACTCAGCCGGACATATGGGGATTTGGAGGCACTACGTACTAGGCCATGAATCTCAGTGGCCCTCCTGCTACTCTTTGTTTTTTCAAGAGTATAACCGGTTCATATTCTTTTTATAATGCAAACAGCTTTAACTTCTTTGTTAAAATGAAAACTGCTTCAACTTCTTCATAGTTGGAAACTGCCCAGTTCTCTGCAAATTGCTTGTGTTTACCTACTACATATGGATTTAGCTCACATTACAATTTCAATAACATGGCCATATTTTTGACTTGTAGATCGATTTTAGTGGCACTGCAATAAAAGAATAGAATGTTAGTTGTGTGCATTAAAGATATAAATAACACCATTTGTGGAATCATGTGTGTTCGACTGCAGCGATATCCATCAACAACACTGGGGGTATGATCTTCTTCAATACATTGAAGTATGTCATATTTGTAGGCATTGAATTTTTTTATCATTCATGTGATATGTTATATCTGCCGGCGACACCACAGTGCTAGATCGGTATACACCTCAAGATGACTATGCGTATATACATAGGATGGATGTGAACTTTTAAGACTTTTGTGCAATGGGAATGTCATTGTATCATGTGAACTTGTAAAACTGCAAAGGAATGATATGTTGCCTTTGTAATTTTAGTGTTTCACATGAATTTCATTAGTAGTGTCGGGTCTAAGGAGAATAAAATTCCTTAAAATACACAAGACAATTTTTATATGAAAATGCCTCCAACACATAGAGCATTGGAAGAAGTTTTACTCTCAGAACTGCCTGTGGGGTCAAAGAATTTGGAGGTGATTCTGAAACTGCCTTCGACATATGTAGTATTAGCCACACAGGCTTTGAAGTGAAAATGGTGAATTGCCACTGGCCCATATAAGAAAACCACCTCCAAAACCCAATTTTGTACTAGTGATCAAGTTCGCCAGCTTTGAAGCCTCATTTATCAGCAAACACACTCCTCCTTGTAAATAAGCATTGTCTCCTTCGGATGGAGAACAACATGAAAGCACGAGCGGCAAAGATTATCTCAATTGGAGACCGCAACACATATCCATTGAAGTTTATTTTATTTCATGTAGTTCAAATCCCTCGGCACAAAACTGAAATATTATTCATATATGAACTAAAACCACAACAAAAATTATGGGATGGATGGAGTATAACTTATCACCCACATGTAATTAGCACAAAAAACTAGGGTAATACGAACTCCCTATAACTTGCCCAATCGTGACCCATAATGAACAATCCACACCACTGACAGAAAATAAATGGGTAGCAGGGTCAACATATTATCACATGCCATGAAAAGAGGGTTTCCAAATTCACTCGGATTCCTACAAATGATATACACGAATCCATTCGATTGCACCAAACAAGTTAAGGGTACTGTACTGGATGCACTAACAATTGTACTGGCTGCACTAACAACACAAATCGGCGGAATGCTAAAGATATACCAGCACCAGACACTAGCTCACCGTTCTACTGCTCGCTGCTCTATTCCAATGATGTATGATGTGCTTTAGATGCTGTATGTACATGCGATATAGTACGCTTTTTCTTCTACCTCATATGTATGTAGCCGATCCACGTTATTGTTAATCATGTATTGGATTTAATGAAGCTGGCAATGTTTTGTGGTCAGCTGTCCAACCGGAGCAGGCCAACACACCAAATGGTGGAATACATGTGTGGTTTTGTTCCGCGGTTGCGTCCAACGTGGCTTGTTCATTCAGGTGTAGGTGTGAGGCGGACTCTTCTAGCCTGTCTTGGCCTCTTTCCTGGAGACTACAGTACAGACGTCCATGGTGCATCTGCAGGTGCATAAACATGAACCAAGCATGTGATGTGAAGATCTTGTAATTGGTCAATCCGTCATTGTGTTGCCAAGATGGACGATGCCTAGCCAGATGCTGCTACTGTACACTATACTTTGAGCACCTGGTTCACTCTGCTAAGCAAACTTGTTCTTTCAGGACTATGACAGATCTTGTAATTGGTAAATCTGTCATTGTGATGTGAAGATGGACGATGCCTAGCTTGATAGTGCTACTGTACACTATACTTTGAGCACTTGGTTCACTCTGCTAAGCAAAATTTGTTCCTATTTCACAGGAAGTGCCACTGCAGCCGATCTACACCTTCCTCACATTAGGAAATGGACCTCATCTCTGGAACTTCTCGCTCTCCTTCGTTATCGCAGAAACCGATGGAATTTGTCTTCTAGTCATGCTAGTGCAGGTCGTGGCGTTGAAGACAAAGCATCAGCTGGGCGACGGTGTCCAGGCCTGATAGTTTGAATTATCATGTAGCCTCACATTCTTGATGCTTCCTAAGCCTACATTATCACCCATGACCAATGGAACATGTGTCATGTTTTTTTTCTCTTCCTATGAAAGCAGGCCAAGGTCTCTATGCAAACACGGGTCTGTTGTGTGCTATCTTCATAGCTTGGGTTCTATTGGGACAAATGAGAGAATCCAAGGTGGTATGATATATATTGAATGAGATACGAGTGTGATATTCACCGTGAGAGAAAACCACTTGTAAACAATTATAACTCCCATTGTTTTGGGCACACCTATCCACTGTGAAAATAATCATAGAGCACTTGAGGAGGTGCGAGATGAAATAGTTGCGACTCGTGTTGGAATGTCCTTGCAAGAGTACCGGGAACTTGTACGGCGGCACATAGTGTTGAGTTTTTTTAAGAAAGATATGCCGAAAGTCAATTTGGCTTTGGCAGCATATGCTCATGGGGCCAAAAAAAAGTTGAAATGAAAAAAATCATGATAAATATTTTTTGTGTGCTTAGTCACATCATAATGCTACCTGCAAATTTTGAGGCAAAAATACTTAACATTTTGGCTCGTGCAAAAAAAAATTCGAACACCAAAAGTTACCCCAAATTTCTTTTTTTTCCGACGAAACACCCCTGCTCCGTTTCGCACGAAAATTGTCAAGCATGTTTGCGACAATAATACAATCATCTACAAAAAATTTCAAAAAAAATCAAAAACATTTTTAAAAACCATGTTACTGTTCACGCGTGAGCAGGCTCCTAGGATCCAAAACGCCATACGTGCCTTTATTCAAGCATGAGAATACAATGCTCTTGATAAAAAAATCAAAGAAACTACAAAGTAACTCATTTATGTATTATATTGTTGGTTTCTGACCATTTATGTCACTAGTTATGTCTCACTATTTAGATCTTTGCTAAAAAATGCCATTAGACACCATTATTATCAGCTCAAACCTGTTCACCATGTTTTATGAAAAGAATACTCCTAGACCCACATGTGTAATCTCGCTATCCCACAATGAAAAGTGTGGGCCCCACTTGTCAAGAGTAAGAACCAAATAATTTTAGAGAAAAATAAGAATGTTATTAGGGATCGATTGGAACCCAGACTTTATCGTAGTGAGATAGAGGGAGTGATGACCTGTTGGTACATGGGTATTTTGGTCATTGTAGTATGCTGACAATTATGGTGTTTAGTGCCATTTTTTAGCACGTGCCTCACAAAGAAATTGTATTTTTTAGCTCTTAAATTTCTAGTGGCAAAACTGAGTAGTGGGACACAACTGGTGGCATAAATTATGAAATCCCTATATTATTAAGACGGCAGAAAACGGACAGTGAAGATTTTGTACTAAAAAATTAAGATATGTCTACAGCTGAGATTTACCAACGTAGATGTCAAATCCTACGCGCATGAATCCATCACATGCACGACCAAAGTCAAAATACAATTGATATATTTTCGGTAAGACGTGCAAAACCAAGCTGATTGGTTTCTGGTAAAAAAAGGCACGACATACAGCTGATTGGTCTCCGGCAAGAACACACACGACATATCCCATATCAATTTCCATCTACAACATGCACGTGCAAGCTGAGTACCACATTTACAGACATTCATTGGCCCATATATGGTCTACACACGACCACACTACACTACCTCCGAACACAAGGCCATCACAAGCAGAACGAAAATATAAACAACTATGCTGCCACACGTCCATCTTATAAAAGGCACGAGAAGAACACATCTATAGGTGTGGATGATGCTCAGACACATGCTTCCATTCCAGCATGTCTCGACAAATCAAACTTCATATGTACAATGTAAATGAACACAAAAAAATTGCGATGAAACAATTATTTCTAATTTTTTTTAAGTCAACACCACCATGGTTTCCCCCAAATCTTTTGCGACGAAACAATTACTTCTAAAAGAAAATTTTAAGTCAACACCACCATGGTTTCCCCCAAATCTTTTGCGATGAAACAATTACTTCTAATTACAAGAAGCTGAGTGAAACATGTGCAAGGTCGCATCAAAACACCATCAATTATGACATATTCAATTCTGTACTCAGTTTGGTTTGGTAGGGTGAAACAGGTGCTCCACTCATAATTGAGTCATATGATCTAATTACATAGTAGTTCACCAGCTTAACAGTTCTAAAACATCATAGATCTGAAGCATGTGATCCAGATGAGAACTAATTAAGTCCAATCTAAGTGACACCAGCTTGAGGAAAAAAGGGAGAAAAATTCGCCGCTTAAAATGAAATGGCATAGGAGTTCCATCACACGTTGTTAGATGATATTTAGCATATCTGTATGATTTTACAAGAGTGAGTGATAATTATCAGATCTAAGATACTGTTTGGATGTCTTTTATTTAGAAAACAAACAAATCAGGTTATAGATCTTCACATCATCTCGTTCGTTTGTCTGTCCCACTGCTAGTCTCTGATGATGAGCAAGTATACATTACATACTGGCCCAACGGTTGGGCCTCCATCTATCTGAACGGATGGTGCATTCCACGTCTACCTGAGATGTGTGCATGGACATCATACCTGACAAGCTCAGTGTCACACACAAATAGTAGGTAAATGAAGATGAAGCAAAGGCTCAATGGTATGTGAAATTGTTAGCAAGGCAGTTAGCATCATAAACAATGATGTATATAGTAGTTCACTTTATTGTGAAGGGGGGCGACTATCACAATGCCGCTAAACTCAGAGAACCTAGTTCACCCCGCTACACCAAACTTCTTGGTCTGTTATAGGAAGCACCGGCACAGTCCGCACGTTCATCACATTTGACCACATCTATGGGACCTTGTCCCTCGACCGCTAGAAATCATTACAGCTGCAAGCCACAAACTAAAACAGAAGATACAGGGAATAGGTAGACACAGTTGCGCATGTATGAAACTCAAAACTCTCCAGCCACACGGTGCGTCAGCAATGCCATCAGTGCTTTTTTGTGCAAACTTTTCAGCAGATCTTCTGATCTTCTTCAGCGGTGACTGTTTTGGGGAGCAGTACTGTGATACATTGGTTAGTAAAGACTGTCTGGAAGCACCTTCATGTTCTTTGGCGGTGTCAATCAGTCCAACATCAACTGAAATGGTGCCAGGATAAGAGAACACACCATCTGGGAGAAAAATCCTCCGATTCGTGATGCCTCCCGAGCCTACGTGACCCATGACCTCCTTTATTTTGCTCTGCTTGTGAAAGAGCAGCTATATATAATTAGCGGGTATACCATCAGCCAGGTCTCCGCACTCTGAACGTATGTCATGTGCTATGGTTCGGAGGAGAGACAAAATGAGAGAAGCAAAGGTCATATATATTAACTCATATACGTGTGTGATCTTGACTGTAAGAGAAAAGGAACTTCTGAACTAGCGGTTCATTTATTAATAATAAATAATAATGTTGTAATCCCGAAACTAGTAATGATAAGTTGGAATTTTGAAAAACAGGAAGGAGAGCAGGAAAACCGACAGCCCGCCCCCGCGTCGCCCTCCTCTGGCGACACGGGGGAAACCCTAGCTGCCGCCGCAAGCAGGCACCTCCGCCGTCCTCCCTCGCGTCGCCGCTGCCGGAGGGCCGGCCGGCGAAGCCGTGCCGGGCCCCAGGAAGGTGGCGGCGGGGCGGATCTAGCCGCGCTCCCTCACCCCGCCCCTAAATCCCCTGCGACGGCCGCTTCCTGCCGGTCCGGTGGGGCTGCGGGCATGCCCTGGCCGTGCTGTGCGGCGGGATCTGGCCCCTCCTCGCCGACATGGTCACCTGCGCGGTTCTAGGCCTGCTGCACCTCCCCTCGTCCCCGAGCTCCTCCCCTGGCCGTCACGGGCGTCACGTCCCCCAGCTGCTGCTGAATCCTGCCGATCCGAAGGTGCTGCCCTCCCCCCCCCCCCCCCCCCGGCGGCATGGCCCAGCCTCCACTGGTGCTGCTGTTGGGTGCGTTCGAGCGCGGGGCGTGCGCCGGGTTGCGGGTGCTCACGGTCTGCTTCGTGCAGCTCCCCTCTCCTCCGGCGGCCCTTCCTCCCCCTCAAGTCAAGGTGATAGATTTTGCGCGGCGGTGGCGAGGCTTCAGTGGTTGTGGCAGGCGCGGGGCACCTCGCGGCGGGTCTTTGCTGACGCTGCTCAGGCACCGGTGGCCTCATACCCGCGTTCTCCGGTGTCCAAGGCTTGCCGGCGTTTTCTACCCGGTGGCTTCGGCCTCGGTGGCCAGTAGCTGCGTCCCTTCCAGCGAGCCAACACGCTGATGACCCGACGGCTACGGCCACGGCAGTTTGGATCTGCGTCCCTCCAGTCCCAGCTTGCCGCGTTGCCGGTTGCCGTCGCCTCCCCTCGCGGTGGTCTTTGCTTCGCCGCCGACCCTACCATGTACGCCTCAAAGCCTTCCCTTTTGCCAGATCCGGTGCTCATAGGTCCGGAGGCGGTGCCACCCTTCGGCGGCAGGTGCAGCCCCACCAACCCCCCTTCGGCTTGTTTCCGTCCAGCGTTGGCTTCCTCATCTTCAATTCCATTCCCGGCGGCTATGGGATTGCTCAGCCTCAGGCCAGGGAGAAATCCTTGCTCGGCTTGCCGGTGCTGGCAGCGGTGGCGCCCGCGGGTGTCGTATTCCTCCTTGGAGGCGTTGTCATGGCCTTCAGCTGCGCCCCTCTTCGAGCTCATGGAAAACCCTAGGTCCGGTGCACCTCCTTTTCAAAAGAAAAATGCAAGAATGTTGTTACAACTAGACTTCCAGGCAGGGTTACCTATATCAGCTATTTCCTTGCTTCAGACTAAAGACCTTACCAGAAGGCGGAAGATGGCTAGCGGAGTGCTATCAGGTGTAAATAGCTATGCAAGACAACCTAGTCATAGCCTAGAGTTGAAGGGGCCAAGCTTGTCGTCATACAGCGCGAAAAGATGAACAAAGGGACGAGCCAAGCCAGCCGCACGACAACAACAGCATGAAGCCCTTGCGGCTGGTTGGCGGACGGAGCTGAAGAGTGACGGCGGCGCTAGTGACGACGGCGGCACATGTCGCATTCCATGCTACAAGCGCACGGGGCGGCAGAGATGCGTTGCCGACGGCTGGTGGCGCGGCGACATTGCCGGTAAAGAGGGAAGATAGAATAGATGGACAAGGATGGGAAATAAGATATGCATAAATTTGTGAAAATTTCAGCATTAATTGTGTCAGTAAAATATTTTGACAATCTACAAGCAACTGATATTACTTGTATTTTTATTACTTGAGTCACATATTTGAAAACAAAAAAACTGATTTACTTGATAGTGGCTATTTTTTATGGACTCATTGATTTTGCCTACTCTAGAGTCCGCCACACCTCGAATTAAACCCGTCCTCCGCCACTCACGACGTGTCACCATGGAACACAGGAGGATGGACGACCACCACACTAGCAGGATGCCTTACTCTTGCCTCGGTAGTTGCATTAACGTTTAGCCTGGAATTCTTGATGCCTACCAATGCTACATTACTCATGACCAATGACATATATGTCATTTTTTCTTCTACGTGTATGAAAGCACAACTATATAAGGTGTCCACACGGGTATCACCACAGGTGGAATAGGTGGCTGGTTTTGTTCGTCGGATGCTTCCAAAATGGCTTGTTCGTTCAGGTGTACGTGTCGGTTCAGAGCTTAGGCAAATGAGTACTCAAATGGGACAGACAGTGAGGCAGGCCGACTCTCGTGGTCTGGTGTGGCGTTTCCTTGCAGGATACAGTACGCACGTCCATGGTGCACTGTACCCTACAAACCAACTGCCAGACCTGGAAATGGGATACTGCCATAAGCCTAGGGATTCAAGCCCAAGCCCTCCTCCCGCCCAGATGTCCACGCTCCAGCGGTAGTCGGCCAAGGCACCCCAGACGGTTTGCTGCTTCCTAGTGCGACGCAAGGCATGTTTTTCTACTTTTTTTTAACTAAATTCCCAAATTTTGTTTAATATCTTTAGCACAAAGTGTACATTATATGCGCAGATGCATTTGATATTTCTCCTGGTTTCTATTTTCTGCAAATTATAAGTTACAATGGATAGCATTTCAACTGTGCACGGATGATAGAATACTAAAATAGACAAATATGTAGAAGGCTTTTTCTTTACAGGGGTAACAGAAAGCATTTCCGTAGTATGTGGCTAATTCCAACGATGACCACACTACAAGCTCACAAAAAATAAAATCAACAAGCCTTATCGTAAACTGAAACTCAGCACTCGGTGCTTTACCATGCCAAGTTCATGAGAATTACTACAATGAGTCTGATCTTTTTTTGATATATGCCTATTGTATATTAACTGGTTTTCACTTCAATTGGCATTTTGATGGTAAATGGTTTTCACTTGATAGCAAGGGAATGGTAACTGCATACCAGCTATAGACTCTGCATGTCCGTGACATGGTTCGACAGGATCTCTTGACAGCCTCTTGGGTGCTCTATCAAAGTTATCGTTTCTGATCTTCGTTACATGGAAGTATGGAACATCTTAATCATCACAGCACGCCCTTGGCAACCATCCATGTCCGGCAGTTTTTTTGTGGCTCCAGTAACAGTGAGACTTAGTATTCGCCACTCCCAGGACCCTGTACTCTTCTCCTCTCCTCCTCTTGTTTTTTGTTGCTTGACTCGAATATCCAGTCAACTCTTTCTTTTTCGAAGCCAACATGTATCAATACAAGTTCGTCATGGAGATAATGCAATGGAAAACGACCTATCAGGAATTAAATGGTTAATGTAATGGAAGGAAGGGAAGTTTGGAATTCTCTTGGAGTACTAGAGGATATATGTGTGGTGAAATGGCATGAATGGTCTAAACAGTAATAGAGCCATGGAACATTATGAGCCATACAACAGGTACGGCACAGGTTTTTGTGGCAGCTGGAATTCCTGCCCATGCACATAACTTTCAAGACAAGCGCCGCCCCACTCCTCACCAGAGGTTAAAGCAAACATCCATTTTTAATACTCCTGGCTTTCTCTTCTTCCATCTTCATATGCAATACATCCCATAGATTTTCTTAAATTTCTTGTGACGCCGCTGCTGCTATCTCTTCTAACCTATCCAACCTATGTGGGCGCTGCATCGGATGATGAAGATTTCTCGAAACTATGTTCATCTCACAGGTGCAGCAAGCATGGACCTGCGATCTGGCTCCCATTCCGGCTGTCAACTCGGCCACCATCATGTGGCGCACCAGGTATGCAGTTATCGTGCTCCGGGGATGACACAATCCTGGATCACCCGGCTCTTGGCTCCTGCAAAGTGACCGAGATCTATTACAGACACCGTGTCATCAACGTCACCCCGCTTGTGGAACCAGCGACACAGTGCCCACTTCAGAAGCTCATCTCAACAAATTTAGCAACTGATGTGTACGAACTACCTCCATCACCAACGACCCTGGTACGTTGTTCAAGCGAATTCATACCTGCAGATCCACACAGTGTAGCTGGCCCAGCTACTTGTCTCAGTAACAACGCAACCCAGTTCTGGTATTTGGCGGCGTCAGCTTATGCATACATATATGATCTACCACGGGACTGTGAGGCCGTTTTTAGAGACATTCAAATACCCTAGAGCTATGATGTAGATGGCCCAAACATAGGAAACGAGTTTGTCTTCAACAAAAAAGCGAGTACAGTCATCAATTTTGGTGAAACAACATTCACTTGGCACCTCAGTAACCTTACCGATGTCTGCCAAAAGTGTGAAAATGAAGGTCGACACTGTGGATTCAGTTCACGAAGCCGTCAAGCATTCTGTCAGCCCCATGGTATTCTTTATTTCCCTTGGCGTGTCAATTTATTTCAGAACAACAATTCAATCTCTTATATTCCAGTGTTAACTGTTTTAAATATTCCAACAGGATTTTCACCTATAGTTTAATTATTTAACAATCAAAATTGCAATGCAAATCATAGAAATTGTTAACTTGTTGAAGCACATACAGCCTCTAGGTTCACATCCATGAAAGTTCCCACAAAAAAAAAACATCCGTTAAAAGATGCAAGTGCCAAATTATATGGGGAAACTTATGACGGTTGACTAATTTGTAAAATTCTCACAAAAACAGTAAGAGATAAACCTATTGTGGCCCTGTGGTGTATCCAATGGAATCCGAAGAACCGGCCATCAATGACAAAGGTTGTAAACATGTTAATGAGTAGGTTGCAGAACCTACAGATTCCCCCTAAGCCCTTTGTGTCATTTGAAAATCATCCTAGACCATAAAGCATGGTGAACATGCTGCCGTGATTTGGTACATACTGCACACTGTACTTAGTCCATGTGTTGCACAGGAATGCATAGCACTACCATGCAGTATATTTCCATCTTTCCACTCTATTAGCACCTGATTGTATGAATTAATAATTATCTGTCCCCATGTAATAGTACTGCTAGGTATATATGCAAGAACATATGACAACGACATCGAACGCTATTTGTACTGTATAACAGTTAAAAATATAGTACTTTGTTGCTTACCTTGTTGTGATGTTCCGCTGATTTATCTCCACTTGAGTACTTCCTGCAGTGCATTTCTCCTCACTAGGCTCCTCAGGAAACAAGATTACGCCATTTGATTGCTACTTCCATTGTGCTGGAATATGTTTCGATCTTCCCCCTCGACTAGCACCGGCCAGCTGATGTGTGAATAATCAGTCATCTCCGTGTGTTATTACTAGTAGCTATTTGCAGCATATCGGAATCAAATGGAGCTTTATTTTTTGCATTTTGACAGTTTTACATGGAGCTTTATTCTGCGCTTTCAGGCTTCAGTATTTTCTACAGTGCATTCCTCATCAGTACTAGTATTTCCTTATGTGATTTCCCTGAAGTTAAGAAGTGAGCAAGACGGTGCTAGTGCCTCATGCATACTCCATTGTGTAGTGTAGCAGCTATTTCCTTCTCCAAATCACAATACAGAGATGCGCAAATCCCTTGCTTATATTCTACTACCTCCATTCCTAAATATTTGTCTTTCTAGAGATTCCAACAAGTGACTACATACAGAACAAAATGAACGAATCTACACTCTAAAATATGTCTATATATATATATCCGTATATGGTAGTCGATTTTAAATCTATATAAGGATAAACATTTAGAAAGAGAGTCCTGTCACTAATCATGCCACTGCACCAGTTACTACCAAAAAACAAAAGGAGAGCAAAGGGATTACTCACCATGGCATGGCAGAGAGCTACCGTCCCGCCGGAGTCCCTCACCGTCGCCAGAGCAGAGGATTGGGGGCGCTTCGCTGAGACGCGAGGGAGCTCGCTTAGCAGCCGGCCAATTCGAGCGGGAGCTGCCCACGTGCGACGGACGCCGGGGGAATCGCTCGCCGTCAGCCGGCCGCCACCATTGGTATAAACGGGCCCCCATTGCAAAAATTGTGGATATTCCCTTTGGATGGATAAGCCAGAGCTGGGCTTATGGGTCGTCGGGCTCCCATGCAAACATGATGATTGACAAACCAGAATATGAAAACATGGGCCGTGGAAACAACGAAGAGGGCCGGAGAAATTATATAGTGGAGTGGAGTGTCGGAAGGTGTAGAGAACATGGAAACCTGCTATCCAACATTCCTAGTTTAGATTTTGCACATTTCAAGAAATTCCGTAACAACTCCAGAAAGAAGGAATGCTGCCCCACTAGTGGGTGGCGCTGAGGTTTGCGTTACTTGCAAAGAAACAGGGCATATTCCCATGTGTTGTCCTCGTGTTGTATGCGGTAGATGTGGTCTTAATGGGCATCTGGCTCCTATTTGCAATAATGTGCTTCCCTGGGAATGTGTGGCTCCTATGTGTGGCTTTCAAGCTAGGGGGAAGGGGTTCTTTTATATCCATGATGCTAGTACTCCTAAGCAGAATACTGATAGGAATAGATATATTGTGATTACTGTGATTGAGGGGCAAGCTAGTGGCAGACAGTTAGAGGAATTTTTCAATGCTTACATTAATACAAATTGGAAATGGTCAGCCAGATCGATTGGGCTCAATACTTTTGTCATGAGATTTCCTTCTCCCAGGGATGTGGACAAAGCTTGTTTTGCTGAAACCATTAATATTAAGAGCTATGGGGTTGTGGTGAGTCTTAAAAAGTGGTCTGAATCTGTTGGTCCCAAGGGTGTACTTAACATTGCTTGGGTCAATGTTAGCAACATCCCTTTGGACAAAAGACATAAAAAAATATAGCTTATGTTGGATCTTTGGTGGGGGTCACTTTAGACATTGATAAGTCTACTGTGAACAGATTTGAGTCGATCAGAATCAAGTTGGGATCCAGGGATGCTGAGAATATTCCTGAAAAGGCTAAGGGGTGCTGGGAGATCACTTTTATGATTTCTTCTTTTCTGTGGACAAGATCCTGGTCAAAAAAACCCCAAAATAAAATGTGACTGTGGCACAGGAGGCTGACAAAGGGGTTTCACCCAAGAGAGCCAGGATCATAGGAAACACACAAACTGATGGGCAGGTGGGTTCCTCTTCTACTCTGGTGAATTTCTCTGCTCCACCCAGCTCTGTTGGCAGGGGAGTGAGTATGCCCACTGTGTCTGAAATGGTGTAAGTGGAGAATGAGACTGTTAAAGATCAAGGGGGTAATGAGAAGAGTATTTCTGATGAAGAAAGTGAGGAAATTGATAATGAGCTACTTATTGATACCATAGCTGCTGAAAACAGAAAAAATCAGTTGGAAGGAGAGGAGTCCCCTGAAACTCAGTCCTATGAAAAAATTGTGGTCAACTCCATGCAGATTATACCTTGTGTGCCAATTATCAGAAAGTCCATATCTTATCTGGATGCAGTGCTGGGGCAACCTCTGGTTACTGAAGTATCTCCTGATGATATAACATGCCAGCAAGTTCCATCTCTGTATTCTGTGCAATCTCCTGATACTTCTGGGGAGGAAAATGTGGAAGTTATCCCTACTCCACCTGTGGTGGAAGAAATACATACCAGGCTGAGCCATAGGGGAGCTGGTGGAAACATTGAACATATGGGGATTCGAGCTAAAAAAATGACCAAGAAAAGAAACCTTCAAGGTAATGAAACAACTCCTATTTTCAATTCTTTTGAGATTTCTGTCAAACTTAGAGATTGTTGATGCTGCTGCGATGATGGGAGTTGATATCCCTGACAACAATTTTACTGTTGTTGATGTGATTAGGGAATTGGAAAAGTCTAGAGCTAACATAGCTGAGAAAACTGAAAAATAGAGAAACAACAGAATAATATACTGTTTATTACCAATGTTGCTGGTGATAAATCCCCCTTAAATACATACTGGATGAGGGAGGGTGAGATAGATGAGGAAGAATTTACTACTGTTAGGTCTAGAAGGAAAGAAAAAAAGAAGGTTAATGTTGTCATTTCTAAGCCTATGACTAGAAGTCAAAAAAATATAGTGTGTTCTGTTGCTCGTTCGACCATGCCTCCTGGTAAACCTAGCAACAGAAAGCACTCTCCTAAAAACAAGAAAAAAAATGATAAGTCTCTTTTGGAACAGTAGAGGTGTGGGGAAGAGAAGTATGGCAACTTGTTTGTCTGACTTAATAACAGAATACAACTTGGATTTTATTGGTATACAGGAAACAATGAAAAAGGATTTCTCCTCTAAATTCTTGAGGAAAATTGATCCAGGAGAATGTTTTGAATGGAAATGGATCCCATCAGTGGGCAAATCTGGGGGGATTTTGTGTGGTGCTAAGAAAGATACTTTTGACATTATAAATTGGGGAGCACGAAAGTATGTCATGAAGCTTGAGCTGTGGGATAAGAGCAAAAAGTGGACCTACTACTGTATCTTGGTGGTCTATGGATCTGCTCATGAGGAGTATAAAGTGGAATTTTTGACTGAACTTTTTGACATGTGCAATAGTACTGCTTACCCTTACATTAGGTGGTGATTTTAATATCCTGAGATATGCTAGTGAGAAAAATAAGAAAACTAGAACTAGTCATGCCTCTGAGCTTTTTAACTCCATCATCAATACTTTTTGCCTTAGAGAAGTTGACATGAATGGGGGTTTTTATACCTGGTCTAATAATCAGCAAAAGCCTACCCTTGAAAATTTGGACCAGATACTTATGTCCAGTTCTTAGCAGAGGCAGTTTCCTCTGACTTTTGTCAGATAGTTGGTCAAAGAAATTTCTGATCATAGTCCCCTAATCTTGAACACTGAAGACTTTATTCCTAATTCAGTTCAAAAGAGAGGATTCAGATTTGACCTTAATTGGCTAAAGAACCCTGAGTTTATACCCTTAGTTGCTAAGGTGTGGATGAAACCTGTTAAATCAAAAGACCCCATTGATATTTTGGATATTAAAATGAAGAGATTTAAAAAGTTTTTCAAAGGATGGGGGGCGAACCTTTTTGGTAAATCCAGAAAGAGGAGAAAAGAACTTAGAGAAGAGTTAGAACATCTAGAAAAAATGGAAGAAACGGATGTGCTATCACCAGAATTATATGGCAATAAAGTGGATATACTTGTAGAGCTATATAACCTCCTGGTGGAGGAGGAAATTGCTTGGATGCAAAAATCACATGAAATCTGGTTACTGAAACGGGACAGAAATACTAATTATTTTCATAGAATAGTGAACGGGAGAAGGCAGAGGAATACTATTTTTTCCCTTAGCCGCGGGGATTTATAAGGACCTTTTTGGGCCTGCAGCTGGAAATCTATGTAAGATGAGGGAGAATATGTGGGAGTCTAATGAGAAACTATCAGACATTGAAAACTTCATCCTTACTAGACCCTTTTCCGAAACTGAGATAAAAAAACGCTCTCTTCTCCATGAAACCTAATAAAGCACCGGGTCCTGATAATATCCCCATTGAATTCTTCCAACACTGTTGGGGAGTGGTTAAAAACGAAGTGATGCTCTTATTTGAGTGGTTTCATGACAATAAACTGGATGTGCAACGTTTGAACTATGGTATTATAACTCTGCTTCCTAAGGTTGTTGGGGCTAATAAAATTCAACAATTCCCACTACTAGAAAAAGGGCTATAGATGGAATGGCCACTAATGACGCACCTGTCATGTGGTGCGCCACTACTATATAGCAGTGGCGCACCATGTGCAGGTGCGCCATTAGTGTGGAAGACACTAATGGCGCACCAGGCACACGGTGCGCCACTAGTAAAATTTTCTTCTTATTTTTCCAAACATACTAATGGCGCATCATGGCAAGGTGTGCCATTACTAGTGCTAACTAGTAATGGCGCACCGGCCACATAGTGCGCCACTACTGATTTTTTTTTTGCAAAACTACTAATGGCGCACCGTAGCATAGTGCGCCATTACTAGTTTAAACTAGTAATGGCGCACTGTGCCATGGTGCGCCATTAGAATATATACTTTTTTTTATTTTTTTTGCAAAACTTCTAATGACGCACCAACAGCAGGTGTGCCATTAGTAACCAGTGTTACTAATGGCGCATTTGCAGGTGGTGCGCCATTAGTAACCTGGGACCAATAAGATATTTTGGACAACCCACCTACCCACTCACTTTCCCCACTTCATTCTCTCCACCTCCTCCTCCAAGCTTGTCTCGGCTGGCTCCTCCTCCTCACCTCATTGCACCATAGATTCATCCAAATTAAGGGGTTAAATTACTTTTTTTTGATAGGTAAGTAAGGGGGAAGCTATCTTTATGTTGTTCTCCCTCTCCAACAACGTGCACATGCACATTTTGCGGCCTAGCTAGATCTATGTATGTTCATGGTGTTGCATATGTTTGTGGTGTTGCATATATGTTTGTGTTTGCAGGTACCGGTATTTAAAATGCGATAGTTGCCAATATTTTGCCGGAATGTTGATTCATTTTCGTTTCGGCGAGAATTTTGGCACTATGCATTCTTTTTGGTCCTATTTTTAGGGAAAGTCATGCCAATTTTTTTCTTAGTTCTAAAATATCGTTTTGCTCTACCCCGCAGGCGACCATGGTCTGCACGATGACCGAAGGCATCGTGAATAGGTTTTTGAGCTCCGTGAAGGCTGAGATGCTTGAAAAGAACGAGACAGAGATAAGATGTCCGTGTCAAAGATGCAAGCTGAAGAGCCTTATTGCGGACCCGGATTCCGTGCAGGTGCGGGACCACCTGCTCTTGCGTGGTTTCATGGATGGCTATCGATGGCAAGGTGATGAAGATGACTATGAAGTCGTCCATGGGGGCCGGGCAAGAAATGAGGAAGGGCAGCAAGACAACCACCGCGGCTCGGGCGGGCGAGAAGACGAAGAATCTCCAGGACATGATCACGACGGTGATGCTGTACACAGTCATCATGTAGAAGATGCAGGACATGATGATGAGGAAGATGCCGGAGCAGACAAAGGGCATGATCATGAAGATGAAGATGCCGGCGGAGCAGACGACGATGGACCTTCGATGGGCTGGGTGCAGGACCCTCATGTTCAAGAGCTGCTTCTCAAGCAGACGGATAACGCAAGAGCTGCCGCCCGAGAGAAAGCCAAGCTGGATCAACTGGAGATAGACGTGGTTACTCCATTGTATGAAGGATGCAGGCCCGAGGATACCCGACTGAAAGTAACGCTCATGGCTCTGGAGATGAAGGTAAAACACAAAATGACCGACGCCTGCTTCGACGAGAACATGTCTTTCTGGCGCGAACGTCTTCCCAAGGGGAACAAGTGCCCGATCAGTTTCTAGGAGGCGAAGAAAATTGTGTGTCGTCTGGATTTACCGCACGTGAAATACCATGTGTGCATGAACAATTGCATCATTTATCGGAACGAGCACGCGGAGTCTACCATATGTCCGGTGTGCGGCATCACTCGATACAAGAAGAGGAAGAAAGCTCCTCGAAAAGTGGTGTGGTACTTTCCGATCACTCCTCGTCTGCAATGGTATTTCGCGGAACCTAAGGTAGCAGAGCTCCCGCATTGGCACGCGGATAGGGAGGAGAAGAAGCGAGAGGATGACGCAAATGATCCAGAGATAAATAAAAAAACAAGATGCTGAGTCACCCTAGGGATGGGAGCTAGTGGCAAGCGTTGAACTTCGAACACCCAGAATTTGGGAAGGATCCAAGAAACATCATGCTGGGCGCGAGCATCGATGGAGTCAATCCGTTTGGCAGCCAGAGAAGCACACATAGCACCTGGCCTGTGTTTGTGTGGATGTACAACCTTCCCCCTGGTTGTGCATGAAGAGGAAGTACATTCACGAGTATGCTAATTGAAGGGCCGAAACAACCAGGGAACGACATCAATCTGTATCTGGGGCTGCTGAAAGAGGAGCTAGACACGCTGTGGAAAACTCCAGCCAATACGTGGGACGCCGTAGAGAAAGAATATTTCCCTATGAGAGCCGCATTGCTCACGACGGTGCACGACTATCTCGGTTACGGATATGTCGCGGGGCAGGTGGTCCACGGATTTTCTGGATGCGTTAGGTGCATGGATGACACAACGTATCGCCAGCTAGATAGAGATCCCGGGTCTTCGAAAACCGTGTTCATGGGACATCGAAGGTGGCTTCGCGACAATGACCCGTGGAGGAAACGCAAGGATATGTTCGATGGTGAAACCAAACCCCGAAGACGCCCGCGTACGAGGCGCGACGAGGAAATAGACGAGCTGTTGAAAAATTGGAAAGATTGCCCACTGCCGGGAAAGAAGTAAAAGGCGCTAGAGCCGGGAAAGAAGCGAAAGGCGCCAGAGCCGCTACTAAAGGTATGGAAAACGAGGTCTGTTTTCTGGGACTTGCTGTACTGGAAGATTCACCGTGTGCCTCAAAGCCTTGATGTCATGCATATCACGAAGAATGTGTGCGAGAGTCTGCTTGGTACCCTGCTCAACATGCTAGAGAGGACCAAAGATGGGCCAAAAGCAAGGGCAGACTTGAAATCAATGGGCATCAGGGAGGAGCTTCACACTAATGATGATGATGATGAGGCGAAACAGGACACGGAAAGTCGTCGCAAAGGCAAAAAGGCCAAGAAGACCGGAAATGACTACCCTCCCACGTGCTTCACTCTATGTCAGGAGGAGATCGATTAGTTTTTCACCTGCCTCATAGGAGTAAAACTTCCTTACGGTTACGCGGGGAAGATAAGCAGATACCTAGACCCAGCGAAGTAGAAGTTCAGCGGGATGAAGTCTCACGACTGTCACGTGCTGATGACGCAGATACTTCCAGTTGCAATCCGTGGGATCATGGACGCGCACGTCCGTGAAACGCTATTTGGCCTATGCAACTTTTTCGACGTCATCTCTCGGAAGTCGGTTGGCGTGAGGCAACTCAGAAGGCTACATGAAGAGATCGTGGTGATACTATGCGAGCTTGAGATGTACTTTCCGCCCGCATTCTTTGACGTATGGTGCATCTGCTGGTCCATATCATGGAGGATATCATCCAACTCGGGCCGACGTTCCTGCACATCATGATGTCGTTTGAAAGGATGAATGGTGTCATCAAAGGATACATTCGCAACATGTCACGTCCAGAGGGAAGCATAGCGAGGGGCTTTCTGACCGAAGAGTGCATCTTCTACTGCACGAATTATCTAGGCATCGAGGACCCCGTTGGTCTGCCCGTCAACAGGCACCTCGGCAGGCTCGCTGGATGGGGTCACCGTGAGGGTCGCCGCGAAATGCATGTCGACTTCGAGGGTTGACTCGCCGACTTTGAAAGAGCAAACCTAGTCGCGCTACAACACATAGACGTGGTCGATCCTTGGGTGGTAGAGCACAAAACCTTTATTGAGAAGACGTACAATGACCGAGGCCAACAGAGGACGGATGGAGATATAATCAAAGAGCACAACTCATGGTTCATGCATTGGTTCAAGCAGAAGCTTCTGTCGTACCCTTTACATGAGGATTCTTCCGCGGAAGAACAACTCATATTCGCCTTGTCACAGGGCGCCGAGCACAACCTGATGACCTATGAGGCGTACGATATCAACGGCTACACATTCTACACCGAGGACAAGGACATGAAGAGCGATGGTTATCAGAACTCCGGGGTAACAATGGAATCCTACACCGGTAACGACAAGGACAGATACTACGGAAGGATCAAGGAGATCTGGGAGCTGAGCTACGCTGGAGAGAAGGTCCCGATGTTCCGTGTCAGATGGGCCAAGAGCGTCATAAAAGAAGACCGGTATTTCACCACCATGGTTATACCCGAAGCCAAATCCAAGACCGCGGGCGCAAACGTCACCGCGAAAAATGAGCGATGGGTACTGGCTTCCCAAGTGGACCAATGCTTCTTCATTACCGACCCGCCAAAGACCAGTCGTGTTGTCGTGAGGAGAGGCAAAAGGAAGATCATCGGAATGGATGGAGTCGCCAATGAGCAATACTTCGACAAGTACGGCGACCCGAAGATGAAACATGACGAGGACGATGAAGTATCAGCATACACCACAAGAAGAAGCAGGACCACCCTACCTAAAGGACGTTCGTTCAAGAGAAGAACTCCATTTACGAAAAATAAGGGAAAGAAGATTGTGAACAGATAGCTAGCTAAGATCGATTGTATTTAAATTGTAGCCTTCATTTCTCGATTGTATTTCATGGGTACTTTTTGAAATCATGAATGTTTTTAAATTTCATGGACACTCGATCTCGATCTCGACCCTACCTAAAGGACGTTCGTTCAAGAGAAGAACTCCATTAACGAAAAATAAGGGCAAGAAGATTGTGAACAGATAGCTAGCTAAGATCGATTGTATTTAAATTGTAGCCTTCATTTCTCGATTGTATTTCATGGGCACTTTTTGAAATCATGAATGTTTTTAAATTTCATGGACACTCGATCTCGACCCCCCTCCATCTCGATCGCTATCCCACCTTACTAGATCCGGTCCCCCTCGCCTCCGAGCACCCCCCCGCACCATCTCCCCCACTCCACCGGCCGCCGCCGCCGACCCCCCGCACCCTCCCCAACTCCACCGCCGCCGACGACCCACCACACCCCCTCCACCGGCCGCCGCCGCCGACCCCCGGCCCACACCCTCCCCCACTCCACCGTCACCGACGACCCATCGCACCCTCCCCCGCTCCACCGGCCGCCACCGCCGACCCCCGGCCCGCACCCTCTCCCACTCCACCATTGCCGACGACCCACCGCACTCTCTCCCGCTCCACCGGCCGCCGCCGCCGACCCCCGGCCCGCACCCTTCCCCACTCCACCGCCGCCGCCGACCCCCCGCACCCTCCCCGGCCCGCTCCACCGTCACAAATGAATGCAACTAAAATTGCAAAAAAAAAACAAATTTGATTATATTTTCAAATAACAAATTTGATGATATTTTCAAATAACAAATTTGATGATATTTTTTCATATTCATAAATATTTTCAAATAACAAATTTCATGATATTTTTAAAAAAATTGTTACTGTTTTTATTAAAAAATATTACTGTTATGATTTAAACAAGTTTGAACATATTTAAACACAAATAAATATCAAACAACATTTTAAATGCATAAAAACAAAAATTGGGGAGCCTTGGAATCGAACCCAGGACCTCCTAGTGTGTGTGCTACGTGCTGACCAGTCGGACTAGTGGGCGTGTTCTAATGGAGATAGGGTTAGGTGGAATATAACCTGACCAGTCGGGCTAGTAACTAAAACAAAATTCTAATGGCGCACCAGGGGTAGGTGCGCCATTAGAATCGTCGTACTTATGGCGCACTAGGAGGAGGTGCGCCATTAGAACCCTCCCCCCTCTCCACCTATTCCCCTTGCACTGTGGCCTCCCTCCCTCCCTGGCCAGATCCCCCCACTCGACAACCGTACACTGCCGCCCCTTGCTCCGCCCCCTCCGTCCGCCGCGCCTGCACGCTGTTGGCGACGCCACCGCTGCTGTGGTCTTGCGCTGCCCCGACGCCGCCGCCCCGACCCCCGCGGGACTCCACCCCCGCCGCCTCCATCCCCGCGCCCCCGCACCCCCGCCGCCTCCCCCGCTCCGATGACCGCCGCGCCTGCTCCGGCGAACAGGGCCAGCGCTAGGGTTCCAGGGCCACCGCCGGAGCAATGCCCCGCCTCCAAAAGGAGAGGAGGAGCCCGCCACCGAGGGGAAGAGGCCACCGCCGCCACCGAGGGGAGGAGCCCCGCCGCCACCGAGAGGAGGAACCTCGCCGCCAGGTCTTCAACGCCCCACCGCCGCCAGGTAACCCTCCTCCCTCTGCATCTCTTCTCCTCTCTTCCTCCTCCGCCATCAGTAATTACAGTGTGCTGCTACCATTGAAAAAGGCAGGAATACAATCCAAATTACTGAAAAAGAAACACTGTAATACCCATGTGCTTGAAAATTATGCTTGAGAAGAGAAGAAAATTGTTTCTTGTGTTTGAATATTGGCTTGATGCTGGTTTTGTAGTTTGAAGGTGTCTGTCCATGTGAAAAGAGTCCAGTCAGCAATACCCATGTGGTATATATCTCTGTCTCTGTCAGTGTGTGTGTGTAGTAGGGTAGTTGGGTTGGAATGGATCAAGAGAGAGGTAGGTGGGAATGGATCAAGTCAGTCCCATCCATTTGTTGATGTTTAATGCAGAAGAAGATAATGACATTGATTAGACTTATTATTGCCTGATAAAGAGAGGAAGGAAAAGGGAACCCAGGTAGCACATACTTACTAAGTAGTATTATTTGAGTTGACCAAAACACAACTCCAAGAGGAGCCAGGCAACCATCAATTACATGTATATGCAACTTTTTTTTTACTTATACATACTACGTCCGTCTCAAAATGTAAGACCTTTTGTTAGCCTAAAAACGTGTTACATTTTGAGAGGGATGTAGTGGTAGTAAAGTTGGAGGAGGTTAGTAGATGGTGCAGTAAAATTAAATTAACAAGAAGGGAAGAAAGAAATAAAGAGGGTTTCTTGTGTGGCAGTACAAAAGAAGACTTGTTCCTTCCTTGCTCTTGTAGTTTCTTTTATTATTAACAACAAAGAAAGAAAAAAGAAGAATGGTTATGTTGCATTCAACTAATCTGCCATGCACATACAGCTACCTAGCATATAGCTTACCGTTAGCAGGGTAAACACGCCTAGCTGGCTTCTTTACAATTTCCGGTGCGTTATTCCTGGCAGCTAGCTAGGTAGCCCTTACCTTACCATACGCACGCATAAGAACAGAAGAATGCAAAAACTGAACAGCAAGGTACGTACTAACCATCCACCACAAGGCACGTACCCAGCCTAGCTAGCTCGTTTCTTTCCCTTGCTCTGTTTTTAAAAAAGAGGTCCAAGGTTCTTTTTTATATGCAGAGAAATTACTACAGTTTTAAGGATACTCTAGTTTTAATAACACAATATTTAGTGCTAACCAAACAGGTCACAATAAATAAAACTATGATATTTGAAAAAACTGCAGTATTCTTAGAATACTTAGAAAATAGTTTACTATCAAACAGGGCCTTAAACCTAACAATATGGAAGTTTCAGATCACATGGCAGTAAAGTTGCAGGGTTACTGCAAAAAATATTCAGATTACTATAAGTGACATATTACTGAAAAATACAGTCCAAAACCACTATAACTTAATTGGAAAAAATCAGCCCCCCAAACAGATTACAGGGCAAAAATGCACATTAAATTACACTGAAAGTACACACAGATTCAGTTAAAAACCAAAATTGCTATTACACCCACCACACATACAGTGAACTACACCGCACTTAAGCTGAAAATGTACTCCAAATTAAACTGCATTTTTCAGCCAGGACAATTGAAAACTGAACTAAAAATATTCAGTCCACCAAAACACATCATGAGACACAAGAGACCAGGTAACTCATCATTTGCATCCATCATTTAGGGTCTGTACATCTACAACAGCTAAAAATCACCTCTCGAATTTAGTGTGGTCAAATTAGATACAGTGTGGTCAAATCCCTCTCGAATTTAGGTCAAATTAGGTTCAAAAAATAGTGGGAGTAGTGCCTAGCAAACATGAATAATTAGCACTCCATGTGCATTGGAGTACTTGGTACCTGCAAGATATCTGTGTGCTAGAGGTACTCTAGTTTCAGAACTGTATCTTGAACCGTTGTTTACTCTAACTTTAATTTCAGAATTGTAGTTTATGTGAACTTGATCCTGAACAAGTACTCCTCTAGTCCAGCAAGTACTCCTTGCTCTGAACCTGGAGTACGTTCAGGAGTACTTACTCTTTGTAGCTGTCATTTGTTCTGAACTTTATAAATTTGTAGTCATTATTTTACTATAGTTTCAGGACTACTAGAGTGCTAGGCCTGTAACTTTACTGAACTTGGAGTAGGCAGATCCATATATAGCACAATGCAAATAAGCACGAGTAATTGCAGAGATGAGTAAGCAAACATGTGTACCTCTAGTTCAGGATCAAGTTCACATATATATATGCATACCTCTAGCACTTGCATAACTGTCTGTGTTTGTATGTCAAGTTGTATGCATTTTTAAGCTTATTTTACTATTCTGCTAGGTGCTTATTCAGTAGTATTTTATTTTGAACCATATTTGCCTTGTGATGCAGTGCAGCTAAAGAAAGGGATAGAGAGAGAATAATGTAAGGGCCCTAACCTAAAGCAATATAATGGTCACTAGCTAATATGAACATGCTTTAGTATTACCTACTTGTATGTACTGTATATGTTATTTTAATTTGATGGCTAGTATGCAATGTTCCTTTATTTTGTTTCTAATTTCTGGAGAGGAGAAATGTTGGTCATGGTGTTGTATAATTACTGGAGTAGATGTTAAACTGTTGCCGAATCTGATACATTGTTGAACATTTTATTACTTGTTGCATTGGAGGTTCATCTTGTCTTGAGGCAAACAAATCAGTATTGGAGGCTCATCTTTGAGGCTCATCTTTATTACATATCAGAACTTGCAAACAAATCTGTGAAAGACTTGTAAAGTTGTTGGGTTTTGTCTCCGACCATTGTGTCGTGATGAATTTGCAGGTACCCCGAGAGGCCCTTGAGTTTGTCGGAATGTCGATTAACTTCCGTTCCGGCAAATACGGGTACTCCATATCTCCTATTTTCAGCAAAGGTCAGGCTGAATTTTTCCGTGAATTTTAGCATGACTTTGCTAAAAATAGGACATACGGGGTACTTGCGACTAATGCATGGGCCGGGGGTATCTTAGTACTTAGTTAAGTAGGATCAACTGCCCCGCCATTCTTGCTGCATTAAACCATAGGTGGCAATAGAGCCAAGTGATTAGGCCCAACTTAGAATTCTCCTTAGCATCGATAAACCCTAGATGATAAACCCAACATAGGTGGCAATAGAGCCAAGTGATTAGTGCCAAGGTATTAGGCCCAACCTAGGGTGCCTCGGCATCGATAAACCCTAAATGATGAAAACTTAACTTAGTATTTAGGGTGCCTCGGCGTCGACAAACCCTAAATGATAAAACCTTGGCTTCTATAGGGTGCCTCGCTGTCGATGAGAACCTAAATGATGTACGCTTAGGCTTTTAGGGTGCCTCGGCGTCGACAAACCCTAAATGATAAAAGCTTAGCTTTTAGGATGCCTCGGTGTCGACAAACCCTAAATGATGAGACCATGATTTTGTTCCTTGACAATAACCAACTTTTTGACCAAACTTTTTTCCTATTTAGAGCGAAACATGGCCAACAACGATGAGGCCGGCGGTTCGGGCGGCAAGCAATTCTGGGAGCTGTCCCAGGAGATAGAGGAACAACCTGACCGCTATGAGGACGCTGCGGAAGACACCGATCCTGACTACACAACCCCTAGTGGCGTCGGGGATGAAACCACTGATGGTGCCGCCGAGGATGCCACCACTGATGGTGCCGCCGAGGATGCCACCACTGATGGTGCCGCCGAGGATGCCACCACTGATAATGGCGGCGCACGCACAGATGGCAGCCAACCGAAGAAGCAACGGAAGGACCGGCGCCCGAACGCGCTCCGCACAGTCAAGGAGGAATTTACTCAAGTGGACTCCGACAGGCATCCAACGGAGCCCAAACATATAGTCAAGGGGTACTCAGTTCAGCTCGGGTGCATTCTCTGGAGCACCGTCTCGATCAACACCAAGAACCTTAGGCATAAGGACCGAGGGAATTTGCACAACCTCCTCTTCACGAAGCTGCACGAACGATACAAGTTCCCCGCTGAATTTGAAAACACACGCCTCTCAGGGAATAAAGTGAACAGTGCCGCCCTCACGAGGATGAGCACGGCCCTGTCTACTTGGAGAAGCACGGTGAAGAGAATGATTGAGAAAGGTGATAGTTATGAGAAGATCAAGGCGAAAAATCCTTCTATCAGCGAAGATGACTACAAGGAGTTCAAGATCAAGTGCGAGAGCAGTGCAACCTCCGAATCAAGTCAGTGGAGGAAAGAAATGCGGGAGTTGAACTTAGGGGAACACAAACTCGGTCCCGGCGGTTACAGAGTGGCGGAGCCTATATGGGACAAGGAGGACGCGGAGCATGCCGTGCAAGGCTTACCGCCCCGCTTCGAGAAATACAGCAGTGAAAAGCAGACCAGGAACTTTGTCAGGGCCCGGTACAAGGAGGAACCGATAAGAAAGGAGCTTACCACGGATCCGAAGACCAAGGCGCTTGAGCTTGTTCTGGCGAAGGAGACTGAAAGCAGTAGCGTGGGGTCATCTCAGAGCACCCCTGCTTGGGACAACACTCTAAATAGGGCGTTGAACGTAATGAAAAACAAGGATAAGCTCAGTAAACCGTCGTCAGCTGGCCGTGTGGCCGGCAAAGGCTTGTCCACAAAATGGTCGTCATACTATACCGCTGGTGGGCGAAAGGAGAAAAAGACCAGCTCAGAAAGACAGTCGTGCGAGGTTGAAGAACTCAAGGCACAAGTGGCACGGATTCCGGAGATTATCCAAGAGCAAGTGCAACAACAACTGGGAACGACGCTCACCGGCATTATGCCTACCTTGATTCATGGGCTGACGACGTGGATTGCGGGTGCCCAACAGGGGCCGCCCCCAATTCCCAGCTTCATGGCCAGCAACTCGCACAATGCGCAGGTGGCGCCATTGGTGTCTCTGGCGGCGCCATTGGTGTCATCGGCGGCGGCGGTATTGGTGTCTCCGGCGCCGGCACGGGCATTGGAGCTTAATGCACCCGGGTGTACACCGGCCGGCACCTCGCCAGCAAGCGGCCCCTCCGTCAGTTGCACGCCCACCATTGGCGGTGCCTCGACATTAGCCGAGCTCGACACCATCATCACGGTAACTAATTAAGCCTCTCGGTCAAGGACTTCATCTCCTTTTGCCTTTGACCGGGCATCCCTGACTCCCTACATGTTTTCGCAGGGCACCGCCGATGTTCCGTGCACTCTCCTGCACTTCGTGAACGACGAGTTGGTCGATATCGCCAAGGGCAAAATCGTTCCACCGGGCAACCCCGTGTTCCACGGTAAACCGATGCCACCCACCGTGTATAGGGTTCAACTGGTTCGAGTGCTGCCAGGCTGCGACGAGTTGTTACCTCTGATTCGACCCGCCGGGGCCGCCGAAGAAGACCTGATGACCCTCAGCGCCTGCCTAAGCTGGCCCCTGCTTTGGCCGAAGAGCCAGATTCGTTTGGGGGCGGGGACACCACCCCACAGACAAGACCGCCAGTCGTGCCGGCGCCGCGCCATGGCAAGAATGCCGCAATGCTACCAGACATGCCGGACATCCCCATGGCACAGGATCCAGACATGCATATGGCACAGGATCCGGACGATGATGACAACGACGATGGTACATTTACCAACGTCGATAAGTACTTTGCCGAACATGGGTACGGTGACGAGTTCAGCAGGCCTCCTTCTCAAGAACCCAACCAAGACAACCGCGATCTAGCTGGTACGGCGGAGAAATCCAATTGCAACAGGCATCATCTGGCGTTCAGTTCTTAGGAGACGCCTCCAGCTCCCACCTTCACCGAGCCTTAGATAGCTGAGGTGCGAAATATTATCAGCCCGAACACGCTCAAGAAGGCGGTCTGTGAGCAGAACTCGGTCCCATTACAACAGATCAAGAAGAAGGGACGGAAACGAAAGACTGCCAAGGGCGCCGGTGCGAGCCAGCCGGCACCGAGTATGATCCGTGCTCAGGACGGGCCAACTTCACCTTAGGATATCTCGAGGAGGGTGCATGTGGCGGGTAGGGCGATGCTACCGACAAATATGCTCAATGCTGCAACCGGTGCTATGCGGAGTCTGCATGACAGCGTTCTTTCTTTGGAGAAGATGCATCTCTCCCAGAATGATGTGGCATGCCCGGTTTTCGTGGCCAAGGTGCCAGAGGGCAAGGGCTTTGTGGATGGCGCCATCGGGGGTACGATCGTCCTGCGGTTTGATGACATCTTTGCTATGTTTAATCTTCATCCGCTGCACTACACCTTCGTTCGGCTATTTTCGCTGAGTATGGAGATGCGGATCATTCGAGACAAGACCCCGGACATCATGATAGTCGACCCTTCTACATGCGTGCCAAGATCTTGGGAAGCGCTAGGGACCGACAAGTCGCGAGTTCACACCTCGAAGGCGTCATTTTGGCAAACCCAGATAAGGATAACTTCCTCGTGCCTTACTTTCCCGAGTAAGTCATCCCCTCACCGCCCCGTAACATATGATCTCTTAGATTTCGATCGTTCTTTTTTTTTCTAACATTCCGTGTTCTATGCAGTGACACACATTGCACACTCATCCTCTTAAGCCCAAAATATTCCATGGCCACGTATTTCGACCCGGACCGTGACTCCAAGATAGACGACACAAATATCAAGAAAGTTCTTGATGATGCTCTCCCTAGCTACGCCACATCTGGAGGCACCTTTAAGAGGCCAGTTCGGAGGTACGGCAGGCACATGTTCACCCACAATATGACGTTCCCCTACGTCAAGCAGCCGCCTGGCGGTCAGAAGGATGCCTACTACGCCCTCCATCACATGAGGGTGATCGTACGGGGCCATAATCACCTTCTGCTACCAAATAATGTCAAAGATTGGGCCGCAAGCTTGGTGGCAATCCAGGACGCGGACCTCCGACAAGAATTCTTTCGCATCCAGTCGGAGTTTGCAGAAATCATCCGTCAAGATGTCCTTCGTACCTCGGGGCAGTTCTACCTCAGAGAGCAACCGTCCAATAGTGAGATAGACACAACACTTCAAATGCAGGCTGACAACGCCCGCGACTTCATGACCATCACGAAAGACGGCGGCTTCATCCACGCTCCAGTCCCATGAGTCGAGTCGAAATTAGTGATGCTATTTGTAGTTCTGAAACATTGATTAGCTCATGTTGTAATTAAACTTTAATGAACTTGTATGTCTCTTTGGTTTGGACAGTCGTTCAACTTAGATGTAATCGATGCTATTTATTAGTAGGACCATGAATCATGCTATTAATGTCTTGCTTTTCTCTTCCAATCCTTTTGTTGCATACTTGTATATTTCTTATGTATTGTCTCTTGTTTGGCTTGTGCATAGAGATGTCGTCGTATGTCGTGTACAAGATTAAGGTTCCCGGAGTCTACGACGACTGGGAGGAGTGTCGGAGACAGGTTCACCATTTCAGCGGTAACAGTTACAAAGGGTACACCACTAGGGCGGAGGCGGAATCTAGATACGCCCGCTATCTAGCGGGAGAGAGGAGAGAGCGTTGGAGGAACCGAGTGAAGACCAGTTTCATCGCGATGATGCTCATCGTGATGAGCGCAACTCTCTTCTATGTGATGGTAGTTTAGATGATCGATATCAACTTGTAATGTGAAGACAAACTCGCTACTCGCGGTCTCGAGACTTGTAATGTTCTATCTTTGTTCGGTCTTTTGAATTCGGAGACTAATATGATAAATTGTATTCGGAGACTAATCTTCTATTGTATTCGATGAATCTGCTGTTGCTGTGTGGTGTTGTCTAAATTCTGTTCAATAATATATTTTGTAACCTGTGAAAATATCAGAAAAGAAAAAAAACCCTAATATTCATACTAGTGGCGCACCACACAAGACACTAATGGCGCACTGTGATAATCACACTAATGGCGCATCACCCACTGGTGCGCCATTAGTAAGCCAAAGCACATGGGTACATATGGCCCCCTGGGAGGCATTCTAATGGTGCACTGTGGGCTATACTAATGGCGCACTACTTGGTGCGCCATTAGAACACCATATACTAATGGCGCACCAGTGGTGCGCCATTAGAATTTAATTCTAATGGTGTGATGCTAGTGGCGCACCAGTAGTGCGCCATTAGTAGGCAAAACTGGTGCGCCACTAGCATGCCTTTTCCTAGTAGTGTCCGCCCGATATGTTTGCTTCGATGCATTTATAAATTGATTACCAAGATACATACTATTAGACTGGAGCCTTTTGTGGATATCCTGTTCAGTAGGCATCAGAATGCTTTTATCAAAAAGAGAGACATCATGGATGGGATCATGTCTCTGCATGAAATCCTACATCACACATACAGTAGAAAAAAAGTTAGGATTGTGCTAAAACTAGATTTTGAAAAGGCATATGACAAGGTTAACTGGGATTTCTTGCTAGATTGTCATAAGATGAGAGATTTTCATCCGCAATGGATTGAGTGGGTCAGAAAAATTCTAGTGGGGGGTACGGTGAGTGTGAAACTGAATGAGGAGGTGGGTCCCTACTTCCAAAGCTCGAAAGGGGTGCGCCAGGGGACCCATTCTCACCATTTCTTTTTAACTTGGCTGCTGACTGCTTAACTAAGATGGTGCTTAAAGCCCAACAAAATGGTTTGTTCACATGTTTGGCTTCCGACCTGATTCCAAATGGAGTAGCTATTTTACAATATGCGGATGACACAATTTTGTGTTTTGAGGATGACCTTAGAAATGCACTAAATGTTAAGCTTCTCTTATATCTTTTTGAAATCATGTCTGGGTTGAAAATCAACTTCCTTAAAGAGTGAGATTTTTTCGGTCCGGGCGGACGATGAGACTATGCAAAAATACGCTGAGATGTTTAATTGCCAGATATGTAGCTTTCCTTTAAAGTACCTAGGCATGCCTGTTAGCTATGCTGGATTGAAAGGCAGACAGGCAGTGAATGGATATTTGTAGAGGATAAATTTGTTGACCACTGTGGAAACTGGGTCAGTGAAGTATTGTCCTTGGGAGGGAGACTTATTAAAGTTAATTCTGTGTTGTCGCATATCCCTACTTTCTACAAGTCCATGTTTTTATTGAGCAAAACCACTTTGGAGAAGTGGGACAAACCTAGAAGGAAGTTTTTCTAACATAGTAAAGGGAAAAAGAAGGGCTCATCAGGCGCGGACGAGCTCGCGCGCTCTCGCTATCGTCGGGCGTCCATCAGGCGGAGATGCGAGACTGCAGACGTATTGCAGGTGGCAGTTGGGGTCAGTTAATGCGTATACGTGACGGGCACGAGACGGCGTTGTGGAGGACGTTGGTGCCGACGTCGGAAGAGGTTTTGACGACGATTTGGCAAAGTGCCGTTCGCGCTCGGTTCTGTACCTCTCGTTCGCGCTCGGCAAGAGATGCAACGCCTCATTCTTAAATAAAGGTCTGTTGGTGCTGAGCCCGGCGCGCTCATGCTATTTAAAATTCAAAGGATGAGGGATTCCCGGTCAACAGACACAGCAGCTCTTGTGATGCCACCTGGCATAATCAGTTGCGTTCCGCATTTAATGGTTGTAGGGTTCAGCGGAGGGATCAGTGATAATGCGCAATGGGCATCAATATATGACATGAAAAATAAAATATGGAACTGAAAACACATCTAAAATTCAACAGGTCATTACATAATGAGGTGCAAACACAAGAGATGGCACACAGACATCGACGCAGCATGTTATTACACAGATTTATCAATTATCGGCTGCGGAGCCCTCAAGAACAGGTTTATTACACAGATTGAACAGACGATCTCAAATCAGACTGGTGAGAGCATTCGTGTCCATGTTAGTTGTCCCAGCAACATATAGAACAACCTTTGGCTTGTTGCAGGTGTTTCTCCTGTGGCCACCGACACCACATATAGAGCATTTAGCCTCGTTCCTTTCCTTCGGTGGAAGACCTCCTCGTTGCGGACAAGTTGTGCTCTTGTGATCAGGTTCTCGGCATATGCTGCAGAAGCGAGTGCGTTTGCTCGTGCCACACCTATCGACATCTTCAGCAGCTGTGCGTTACTTCGTCCTTTTGCTTTTTGCACCCCAGTCATCATACGGAAGCTTATCTCTGCTATTTGTTGGTCGCCCGGCTTTCCTTTTCCGCTCAGGTGGTTTCATTCCTATGAAATCCCTGATAGCACTGCCTTCTGCATCACTAACGTTCCCGCTTGTGTGTGCAATTGCTGGAACAATTTCTTTTACCGTATCCTGCATGCATTTTGTGTGTGCAAACTATCTCCTGCATGCATTTTGTTCTCTCAACATTTAGATGGCTCTTGCCGTATCTCACTTCGAACCCAACCTCCCATGAATATAGATTGTAGTAGTCGTAAGCTTCCCCCAGGGTATCGAAACTGGCTCCCATAGCAGGAACTATCACATTTTCAGTTTTTTTCTCTGCATAGCTTCGTATTGTTAGCTCCAATGCACTCATCCTGGCAGCACATGGGGGCCGTTCATCAGGCACACGCCCAACACGGATTCTGCTTTTTCCACATTATATTTTTTCAGAACCATGCCTTAACTGGTTTTTCAGTTCATGTGATTAACATATATAACGCTAGCAGACGGCAGCCCAGGCAGGGACGAGGTTCTCCAAGCAGATTAAAATGATATTAACTGCGAGGAACACAATGCAGTGGATCCTTACCTTCGCGTCCAGCCAGGGGCTTCAGGGTCGTCCTTCCCTGTAGATTGCTCGGACGCCGGCGCCGACAGGGCAACCCCCTGACAAGTGCTTTTCAAATCTGTTTCCAGTACTGTCATGGCATCTCTTGCTTCGCCCATGCTTGAGTCCGCAGGTCCACATATTACAGCCTAGCTTCTGCCGTGCTCTACCGGCAGCTCATCGCCGGCCAGATCCGGCAGGGGAATCTATTTCAAATTGACAAGTAGAGCGAAAACACACTGAAGTACCCATTTGGGATGGCAGGAAAAATAGTTATTGCGGCTTGCAAGGCATACCTGTCAACTGGATCCGATAAGAACTGCAATTCCTTGTCTCTGGTGATCCTAATCTCCATAGCCATGATCTTGGACATCGATAACTGCCAAACGATCGGCCTAGGGATACCCCAGCCCGAACAAGTCGTTCGTGCTGGGAGAGTCGCTGGAACGAACGAACTCGTTCGGTAGAAGTACCCCTCTAGCCCAAACCATCCCACGTCAGATAAACTTGTCGCTAGCAGGGACAACGATCTGGCTCTTCCCCTCCAGCGGACCAGCCCAAAAACGTCATTGCCTACAAGAATAAAAAAACAAAGAACTAAAATATTGAAGGCCCAAAACTGCTTCTGCCCCAAATAATAGAGAAAACACAAAAAAGGCCTAAAAATGTACTAGACCAAGAAAAACACTACCTGAAAAATATCTAGGAACAAAAAGTTGCAATGCTTTAATAAACAGAACTACCATATAATCATGAAAAAAGGTATATTACAGAATTTTTCATGATTTGCCATGATGTTCATGCACACTTCATGAAAAATTGAGTGTGGAAATTTTGCCATAATATTAAGAAAACACAAAAAATGACCATATAAGATAGAACAAAAAAGACTTGTACAAAAATTGCCATTGGGCATGTATAGAAAAATTCTGAGCAATGCCATGTCAAATGGATCAAAATTTATTAACTTTGACATCTTTGAATACACAAATTACTTGCATTTTCCTTACACACAACTAAGAGAAAGTAAAAACAGGGACAAAAAGTGCCATGACACAATTAGAAGTTTTCCATGGTATACTTGATGAATTTTCCTAGAATAGAAAATAAAATTGACCCTGGTAAAAAACAGGAAAAAAGCATATACACAAGAAAATGCCATGGTATTAAATGAGAAAACATGCAGATTTAAAAGTTTTTGCCATGGTACTTGGATTAAACTTGCCATGTTATCGAGTATAAATTTGCCATGGTACTTGGATTAAACTTGCCATGATCCATAAATTAATTTTGCCATGGTCCATAAAAAAGTTTGCCATGTTAAAAAATATATAAATAAAATATGGAAAATTTTCCATGTCTATATGGACCATGGTAACATACATTTCAAGAAAAAATGGGGCTAACTATTTGAAAGATGGCAAGTTTGCCATGATTAAATAACTTTCAGAATTTGTCATGTTTTAGTGATTGTTTTGCCATGGAATCTAAAACATGGACAAAAAATAGACATGATACTTGAGTCAAACTTGCCATGTAAAATCTATAAAGGAAATGTCATTTGTGTAAAAACAAATATAGCCGTGATGTGACAAAATAAATTTTCCATGGTACTGGAATTAAACTTGCCATGGTCCATCCATTAATTTTGCCATGGTCCATATAGTAAGTTTGCCGTGTTAGAGAAATGAAAACTAACATACATTTGAAGAAAATGGTGGCAACCTATTTGAAGGATCGCAAGATTGCCTGGTTTTTAGAAACTTTCAAAATTTTACACACCGTAAAAACACATCTTAATTTGCCATGGCAAAAACACATCTCAAATTGGCATGGTAAGAGTATATGTTAGTTGCCATGGTACATGGATTAAACTTGGTCAGTTAATGTTGCCCTGGTCCATGAAATAAGTTTGCCATGTTGAAAGAGATAAAAAAATAATCCAAATTTCCAGAAAATGGTGGAAAACTATTCAAATGATGGCAAGTTTGCCATGATTTAAAAACTTTCATAACTTGCCATATTTTATGTACATTTTCTCTAGTTTGGTGAATGAACTAAGCCATGTTGTGATAATTTGTAAATAATCTAAGAAATTGCCATGTTTTGCTAAACATCATGATTAGAAATTTCCATGTATTAATAGACCAAAATCCTAAAATTCTGTACTACTCACATGGCAAATTTAGTAACTAAATCGCGTCAAAAGTGTGTGCTACTCTGATTTTAGTGTAGCATGGCAATTTTTAGGGACTGTTTCATACACAAGCATCTTGGCAAATTGTGTTCAAAAAGCTCATAGTACTCATCATCTAGCAGGTCGTAGTCATCATCTAGCAGGTAGATTAACTCCTAGCAAAATCATCAGACGTGATTACAGGCGCACCTTATTCCAGTGACAAAAAAGAGTAGATGAACACCTCCCCGCCGCAGCTCCTCCACTGGCGCTGGTGGTTGTGCAGGAGCAGGCCGCGCTTGCACGCCACGGCGGCCGATTCGGCCATCTCCTCCACCCACTGGTGGAGTCGACGGAGGCGCGCCGATGCAGGAGGTTGACCAGGGGCGAGCGGGAGCAGGATCCACTCAGATCGGAAGCGGGAGCGGCTGCCAACGGAAACAGAAGTAGCCGCCGGCTTCGCACGGCGACCGCGTGAGACGAGGAGAGCACCCAGCCCTCGCCCCCATCACTAGCCGCTCCCTCCGCCTCTGGTGCCGCGACTCGGCAGCTTCCATTGCCACCCGCCGCAGCCATCCCACATCCTCACCGCCGCAATTGCGCGAGGCAGGCCATCGTTCCACCCACAAGCAGCACCTCCACCGCGACTCCACCCCGCATCGGGATCCCGTGGAGGGCGAGACCGCTCTCCCTGGCGTGGTGCCCTGCCCCGCACACGAGGCCGCCGCCAGGGCCTGTCGTGCTCCTCCCCGCGAGGCCGCCGCGGGAACTGTGTGGCTTCTTGCCGCGCGGCGGAGGCAATGGTCGTCGGGCGGGAGATGTTGTATGAAGGCGACGGCACGCAGCTGCACTACGGTGGCCGGATATGGCGCATGGTTAGCGGTGGCTATGGTGTCGATTTGTGCGGCGGCGAGCAAGGTGGGGAGGGGAACAGATAGGATAAGAACGTCGTCACGTACAATTCCATCTCATCTGTACCAATGGTACGTCAATATCATGTACCGATATGCACACGTTATCATGCACGGGTCCGTCTCCGCACGTCCGTTTTAGTCGTACTCCGTTGCTTGGTATATATACGACCGTATTAAATACAGTAGGAAACGCGGCGCCCGGTTGTTGGTCCAGCTGGCAGGAGTGCGCGAGCCCGTCCGTGCCATCTCCACTCTCGGATACCGTATGGTTAAATGGAGTCGTATATGTCGATCCAAAAAGAAAGGGGGCTTGGGAGTAAAAGACTTGAGAAAACAGAATATCAGTTTGTTGGTAAAGTGGTGGTGGAAGCTTGAGAAAAATAAAGGGCTATGGCAAGATATTGTTAAAGCAAAATACTTGAAGAAATCCTCAGTGGCCCTGGTTAAAGCAAAAGCAAATGATTCTCCATGTTGGAAATCCTTATTGAAAGTTAAAAACCTGTATATGTTGGGCAGGGGTGTCAAATGGAATAGGGGGGATGTGGCCAGACTTTGGTTGATGAACTGGAAGGGAGGCCACCCTTCAAAGAAAAATTCCCATTACTCTTTGAAGTTTGTGTCGAGCAAAATTGTACTGTTGACAAAATTGATTCGCTGAATCAAATTTCCTCCTTTAGGAGGAGGATGTCTCCTGAGTTAATGAAACAATCGGAGGAAATGAAAAAAGAGGTATTGACTTTAAAACAAAGCAATTGCCCTGATGAGGTATATTGGACATTTGACAATTCAAAAAAGTTTACAACAAAATCAATGTATAGATGGCTGGAAAGTGAAATTGCTGGTTCTAACCTCAAGTGGGTTTGGGATGCCAAGATGCCTTTAAAGACTCAAATATTTTTGTGGCAAGTGGGGCAGAATGCTATCCTGACTAGGAACAACATGAAAAAAAGATTTTGACCGGGGAACCCTTGTTGTTCCTTCTATGATCAAGTGGAAACAACGCAACACTTGTTGTTTTTATGCCCTGTAGCTAGAGTGGTGTGGAGAACTGGGGACTGATTGTTGCCCTAATTCTGTTTGGCAATACTATGCTTGGGTATATAGTTTCTTACCTGGTTTTGAACAAATTTACACCGTTGGACTGGCTGCTATATGATGGGCTATCTGGCTGGCTCGGAACCGAGCCACCTTTGAATGCAAGTGGATTAACTCCCCTTTTGAGATTGTATTCACTGCTTGTGCTTTTTTGATATACTGGGCAGGCCTACAGAAACCGGAGATGGAAGAGATGGTGAAGAAGGGTGCGGAGATGCTGAAAGCAAACACAACTCAGATGATGCTGCTTTGCGGTCCTCCGGCTCCGACCATGGACGGGTGCGACGGGAGTTAAATTGCAACTCGCTCTTCATTTTTCCGTGCTGTTGCCAGGGGGAGATGCGCTGGAAAGTCCCTGCTGGAGATCATCTGATGTTTCTTTTGTCTTGTCATCTTCGGACGGAGGATGTGCTGGGGGTTTATGGTGGGGGTCATTTCACTTTTGGTGTTTGCTGATACTTTAGCCTGGGCATGTTGATGTCGTTTGTAATATGTGAGGTACTTCTTTAGGTCCTCGTAGTGCGGCTTTGGGTGACATCAGGTTTTTGCCCAATGATCTACCGTTCCTGATGACAGGCGCAGATGGTGGGTTTCCTGATGTTGCTCCGAACTCGCTTTTCTTCTTTCCCTAGTCCTGATAGTTTCAGTTTCTGAGACAATGTATTTCCGTTATGAAAGTAATGGAAAAGGGGAAAAGCCCGGTTCGAAAAAAGAAAATATAATTTTATTTAACAGACTGCATGAAAATATTGTAAAAAATACAGGTAAAAATATATGCGAAAAATTGAAAAATGTCCGGGTGCCTCAGTATGAATCTTCATATATGTAACAAAAAAAAGTTCATCTCATATTGAAGCCTATGCCGGTGTTTGTATCCGGCAACATCGGGTATTAGAATAAATTAGGTCGGAATGCGACATGCATGTATTATTTTGCTTCTATTATCAGACTTCATTATTAGAATATAAGTCTACACTTTGAAGTTCATATGAGCTCGTATCTGTGCCGACAGTTTGGACAGTTGGATTAGGACATTGACTGACTGCACGAGATGTGTTCGACTGCTTGTGAAGTCTTCTGTTTCTAGTTAGCATTTTCCTGAGAAAAGAAGATGTTTACTGAACATATGTTTCCATGTGGCTAGAAAAACTATCGTACTAGAGGGCACCATAAATTTGCTAGATTTCATACAAACCTATTTTCAAGAGTGCCTGAACAAAAAATGGTGATTTAAAATAGCCATTGATTGTAGGAGTTCAAGCTAATTTTCTTAAAATCTGTTTCGCAACTACTAATGAATTTAAGTCATGTTTTTTTTAAACATGTAAGTGTACTGTTTACAATACTAGTAATAATGTACGTGCAACGCACGTTTATATTAGGTAGGATATTAGTTACACGTTATATTAGGTAAGATATATCTTTTACACATTGCTATTTGGTAAGATATCAATTACTTTTTTCGCGGGAATGGTAGGATATTAATTACATGGCAGATTTCATGGGATAGCATTGAGTCAAAACGTGTTTATAACCAATGTCAGTGGTGGGTAATTAGAGCGTTAAACGTGTTTGGTGCTCAATATTGGAGCAATTTGAACCGCTAGATAATATGATTTGACGATCGAGATGGTATGGATCTGCCCCTTTGGGTCTTTTCATATTGGTATAGATTCAATATAAGGAGCTAGCAAGTTAGTTGGTTAATGATTAACATAGTAAAATTTGAAAAATTAAATAACATTAATTAACATATGATAGATGAAAAGAGTTGTGTTATTTTTTAGAAGTACATACAACAACACCACTTAAACTTCGATTTTATCAATATTAAGATAAAAAATTAAAAATGAAAGGAGTTTCGTTACACATTCCATAAACTACAACATTCTTTTGCACCGCTTGTCTATCTTTTTGTGTGCAAACTGCAACGACAACAACATATTTGCACTTAAATTCCATGTGATGTCTCGACTCCCGATGAATAAACACCAACTGGTTGGTGGGAAAGGACGACTCCAATATACTCAATCTCTTCGACTGGCAATAGCGTACAACAATGGGAGGTTGATGGCATCCACCAATACATTTTACACGATCTCATTAACTTTCATGACATCCATCAATGCCCATCTTCATATCGAAGGCCTACCTGTAAATGTGTCCATCCTAAAGGAAGTTATATAAACAATCTCTCTTGAGAACACTTTGGTATAGTTGAGGAAGAGGAAACACAATGCAGGGCACTACGTGCCAAGGCCAACTGGGGGCGTGCATGTATGTCTAGGCTTGGGAAGGATCGGGAATTGGTAACTCATACTTGGCCGCCCAATTGTATATTGTGGTTTAAGCGACACATCGGGAGGCTTAGGAATACTCCTAGATGGCAGCATGTCAAATGAGCTACTAGCCTACCAAGGCAAACATAGAAAAACGAGATGAAACGATGCCTGAACAATCCTAATTGAGACTCTCTTGGACATTGAATGTGCCCACACACTACAAACTCAAGGTATTTCTGCTGTGCCAGCCTTCGTAGTATCATCAACCACATGAACGGTGGAGGATAAATAAGGGTATGTGTAGTCGAAGCTGATCGGCATACTCTCGATGGAGGTAAAATATCGGCATACAATGTGTCCCTTCCTCAGTCATGCCATGTATACTTTTTGTTGGTTGATAAATCTAATTTAGCCATCCAGGTAAAATTATTTGTGAAAAACCAAAAAATGTCCAGCTGTCTCAGTATGAATGTTCATATATGTAACAAAATGTTCATCTTATATTGGAGCCTATGCCAATATTTTTGATGGGCAACACTGGGTATTCGAATAAACTGGATCGGAGCGCGACATGCATGTATTATTTTGCTTCTATTAGACTTCATTATTAGAATAAGTCTACACATTGAAGTTCATACGAGCTTGTATATGTGCCGACAATTTAAACAGTTGGATTAGGACATTGACTCACTGCAAGAGATGTGTTCGACTGCTTGTGAGGTCTTCTGTTTCTAGTTAGCTTTTTTCTGAGAAAAGAAGACGTTTAGTGAACTTATGTTTCCATCTGGCTAAAAAAATAATCATACTAGAACGCACCATAAATTCGCTAGATTCGATAAAACTATCTTTAAGAAAATGGTGATTTAACATAGCCAATGATGGTAGCAGTTCAAACCAATTTTTTTAAAATTCTGTCTCACATCTACTAATCTATATATATCTATACCTAATAATAAAGGGTCTATTGCTTCCGCGAGTACGTCATGAAAAAACATTTCACACAGCAAAATCCCCACCTTCTCCGCCCATGCAGTACGGACCTCCTATACTATGCTCTGTGCGCCGGGAGCAGACGCAGCACACCCATTTGGGCAGGCCTATGTCCCGGTGGGCTTTTTCTTAAATTTCGTTTTTATTTTATCTTATTATTTTTCTTCTTCATTCTTGCTACTTTATAAATAATTTGGAACTTCAAAAAAAATCCGAAATTCAAAATAAAATGATAATTGTATTATAAAAAAATTCATAAATAACAAAACGCTTGTGGATTCAAAAAACGTTCACGGTTTTTGAAAAACTGTTTGCTTATTCAAACGATGTTCAAAATTTTGATAACAAATGCTCGGGAAATCAAAAATCATGCATGTTTTTTAAAGTTCATGTATTAAAAATTATTAACGAAATTGAACAAATTATTACCAATTCAAAAAATGTTCATGAATGAAAAAATATCCTAAAAATTAAAAACTGTTCTTGACTTGAAAAGTTTATTCATTCAAGAAATGACCATGAATTTCAAAAAGTGTTCTGTAAATAGAAAAATCATGAATTTGGAAATAGTTCCACCAATTTCCAAAAAAAAATTGTTCATCGATTCAACAAATGTTCACCGATTCAAGAAAATTGTTCAAAAGTGTTTAAAATCAAAAAAATGTTTCCAAATAGTATAAAAGTTCTTGATTTTAGAAAATGTTCAAAAATTTGTAAAAGTGTTCACCAATATGCAAAATGCTGATGATTTTCAAATATGTGCACGAGTTTTAAAAAAATACCCTTGATTTCATGAAATTGAGAGTGATAGTGTATATCGCTGATGCAGCAAAATGTGGTCATGGCCATTGAAGATTACGTTTTTTCCCTCCTGTTGTAACGCATGGGCCATTTTGCTACTAGTTAATAATAAAGGGGATATTGCTTCTGGCGGTACGTCACCGAATTGCATCGGAAGTTGCAAAGTATTACGCATCTATGCCACCTTTTTTTTTGAGAAATTTCGAAGCCACCTATAACTGATAAAAAACCGTTTCACACAGGGGAATCCCTACCCGGGCCAGCCCATGCAGTAAGAACCTACTACACTGCCCTACGCACGCATTGGGAGAGCACGTTTAGGCCGGCCCATGTCTGGGTGGCCTGTTTTTCTGTTTTCGATTTTTGTGTTTTTTGTTTTTCATCTTTATTTTGTCTACTTTAAGTAGTTTGGCAATTCAATAAAAAGTTTTGAAAATTTAAAAATGAGAATTTTTAAAATATTTTTTTATTATTCATAAATGTTTGTTCATTCATAAAATGTTTGCGTTTTTATAATATGTTCCCAATTTTGGAAAAAATGTTGAGGAAATAAAAACAATTCATAATTTTTAAAAATGTTAATGAAATTTAATAAAATTTTGCCAACTCAAAAATATTCATGAACTAAAAATATCCTAAAACTTCAAAAACTGTTCGTGACTTACAATATAGTACATTGATTCTTAAAATGTTCGCTGATTCATGAAATGATCACGCATTTTAAAACATGTTTGTCAAATAAAAAAATGTTCGTGAATTTCAGAAATTGTTTCATGAATTTCCAAAAAAAAATTGTCGATTCTAGAAATGTTCGCCTATTCAAGAAAATTGTTTTATTAAATTTTAATTTTTTTTACTTGTTTTGCATATTGTATGAATGCTTATGAATTCAAATTTTGTTCCTGATTTTAGAAAATGTTCAAAAATCTCTAAAAAAATTGTTCACAAATTTGAAAAATATTCATGATTTCAGATATGTTCAGAAGTTTAAAAAATTGTCATGATTTTCAACAATTGTTCATGATTTCATGAAAATGATAGTGATAGTGTATCTCGGTGATGCAGTAAAATGTGGGCATTGCCATTGGAGATTACGATTTTTGTAACGTGTGCTGCAACGGGAGAAAGAAACCATAATAATAAAAAAAAATCATAATCTCCGTTGGCCATGCCCATAATCTCCAATGGCCATCGATTATGATTTTTTTAGCGTGTGTTGCAACGCATCGAGAGTCAAAGACATCACGTGGAATTTAATGTGTGTTGCAACGGAAGAAAAAATCATAATAAAAAAAGTTGATTCAACGTGGGTCAAAAAAGTTGGATAATGGTTAACATAGTAAAGTTTGTAAAATAAAAATGACATCAGTTAACATATAAAAATTTTCTAAAAACTCTAAAATGACATTGTAAAGTTCATTCCCGCAGATCTTCTAGTGGCGAAAGAAATCACTTACAGACAATAGCAACTGACGATGACGACGCTTTGGTTTACAATGACTCTCCTCTCCTCCCCTCTCCCTCCACCTGCTCTCCACCTACAATGGCGATCTCTAGCCTAATCAACCATGGAAAGCTTACTGCATTAGGACTTTGCTCCGGGCTTCGCCCTTGCAGATCAGGTGAGAAGGAAGTTTGGGTCAACAGTTCACTTCTCCCCCTCTAGAGACACCAAAGAATTCTTTTTGGTCATTTCATTCTCTTCGGCTTCGTTCCCTCTCTCCATGGAATCAGTGGGTATTGCGTTGTAATGTTGTCTTGGAGGGATTTCCTTTGGTTTCAAGGTGGTGTCGGTCACTCTACGTTCTTTTCGTTTTTCGGTTGCCAATAACAAAGTGGGTCACTTCATATATGGGCTCAAAGACCGCGTTTGGCCAGATTTTGTGTGCCACTTTCATTTTTTTCAATGGTCGTTTTGACAAATCTCATTCTATTGATAATCATTGGCATGCTGATACGGAGTTGGTTGATATTGCGGATCGTCGTACCATGGCCCTCAATTCTTCACTCAAGTTTCTGGCTCCCAAGGAGCAGTTGGATCATTCATCCTCGAGGGAACTTAGTAAGTTTGGGCTTATTCAGCTGGACAACCAGAATTTTTCGAACAAGAATGCCCATTAAGCTTTTTCTTCTTCATCTGATCCGAAGCAGCAATTTCCAATTCATTTTGGTTCAATTCCAACAAGCAAACATTTGGGCGTGGTTTCGGCACGAGGCACTAATCACATTGCTTTAACGAACCACTATTTGTCGCATGCTCAGTCTGAGGAGAATCAAGTCATTGAATGCCTTGTTTTGGGCAGTTTTAAATGCCCTTTGTATTTGCCTTATGCCCCGCTGCCTCTATGCTTTTTGAATTCGGCATTCAAATATGCCCGTCCTCACGATATTTGGCCACCTCTGCTCAAGGCGGAACACAAGGCTGATTTAGCTCAAGCGCAATACTCGCAGAAGGAAATCGAGGATCTTGATACTAATTGGGCTGCCTTATGTTCAAAATGTCTTCAATGTGGGCACACACGGATTAATTGCGAGGCGAGGCTCATTTGCATTAATTGCTCGGGACCTGATCACAAAGCCATTAATTGCCCCATGCGTGTCACTGCTTCACAAATTAATGGGAAAGTTTCATCAATTGGTAATACTACGATCAATCTAGTCGGATCTTCTGGAGAACCCATTTGTGCTCACCAGCCTGCTCATCAATCCAAACCGTCCATCCACTGTGCCACCTGTGGCTTCTACGGACACGTGGAGAGATCTTGTAGAAGGATGAAATTTCAGAAGAAGTGGAGGTGGGTAGTAAAAGTTTCACAATCGCCCCATCCCCCCCTCACGCTCTGTCTTCCACCTCGAAAACCCAAAAGCCCTCGCTCTGCCCTGTCCCGTCAACACTGCAATCACTCCATCCTTCTCACACCTCGACCATGGCCAACTATCCATTGAACCCCGTCCCCTTCCTCCCACCGGGGTTTGCCGTCGAGCCCGGCCAGCTTGTGCGCAGCGGCATGGTGGTCGGCCCCATTGCTCCTCTTAATCACGACTTCCTGGCCATCGCGGAGTCCAGCCACTATGTTCCTCTGCACCACAGAGCTGCCGTCCGCAACTAGATCGTCGCGCTACTCCATGAATCATAGCTGTTCACCACAGAGGTCAGCGACCATCCGTTTGGGATTGGATTTTCGGTTTCGCTGATTCCTTCATGAGGGATACGGCAGTGGTCACACCTATTGAGTTAGAGGAGGAGGATCTGTTTATCTCATTTGTTCCACACAATGAAGCGCTCAATAGGTGTACTACCTCATTTGGACCGGAAGTTTGGTTGATGTTTTTTGGCTTTCCTTATGACTATCAAACCGATTACTACATCAACAAGGCCTTGGGGGGTTACGGATCTTTGGTTTCTCAGTATAATCCACGGCAAGATTGTAGGTTTGTGCTTCTTAAAGCTAGGGTTATCTGCCTCCGTTTATTCCCCAAAAGTTTCATTGTTTGGCAACTTGGAGGTGCTCGAGACTGCTGGACGGTTCACGTCACCATCTTGCGCAGCAACAACTGGAACGGTCTGTTACCAGAGGTGCTGCCAGCGGGGGAGGAACCTCCACCTCCAGATGGAAACCCTCACCTCTAGTTCGGACCTGATCTCACTGCAGAGCAGTTGTACTAGCAGCAGGTACACAACTGGTTGGTTCAGAATGGAGCACCGCCGGCGGGCAACAATGCTGACCATGGTGCGGCTCAGGATGCCCAAGACAATGGTGGTTCGGGCCACTTGCCTGCCCCTCAACCCGTGGAGCTGCCTCCAATGCCTCCTCATCTGGTTAACTATCAGGCTTGGCTTGCTGCTCAGGGATTGACTGTCCAACATGGATTAGTGCCTGAAGATAACATCATTGACAACACTTTTCAGGCCTAGATTGATTCTATAACAGTCTCTGACAACTCTAGCTCTCTAGTTTGATTTGGAAGTGTTGCCCTCATTAGATGTTGTTGTCTTAGATGATGTAGTGATCTCTGAATCTTTGTCTGTCACAGTGGATATTCATTCCCAGGGGATTCGATTTGGGCTGTCTGCATAAGGTGATGAGCTCCTGGCCATATTACTGAATGATCCCATACCTCGACAGCATCTCAACAGTTTTATCTTTCATGCTCTGCCCCCTGTGATTGCGACAATTGGCCCATGGAGAGAGGGATATGGCCGATGAATACTTCTGCTATAACTGCTGTCAGAGTTTCTCATGACTCTGTAGGTATCCACTTCTCCCAGATACAGTCTGTCAGTTCCACCTAGCCCATTGCTTCATCTGTGGTCATTGAGGAGCTAACTGAAGATACTGAAGGGGCAAGCACTGGTGAATCTCAACTCGCTCCAGATTCCATGCAGCCTAACATGGTGGTCCCATCATCTCCACATGTGACTCGGGCCAGACGTACCTGGGCAGCAGCTCCCATCTCCACCACTGAAGGCAGGCGCAGTCAGTGCTCAAACAAGTTCAATGGCTTCAAAACCCATGCTCTCAAGGATACGCGCGCGACCACATCCAAGGTAAAGCCTCGTATTATGCCCTCGATTGGATCCTCAAGCAATGCGCCTCAGATTGATGATGCAGTTCCTCCTCCAACCCCAATCCCCACACTACAAGCTATTGGCATTAACAGATGCGCCATTCCTGAAGAAGAGCTGACTTCTGAAGCTCTACTTGCTACTTCTTCGGCTGCTCGTCCTTCTGAAGAAGTGCAGGGACAAGCGGCCTCTCCCAACCTGGAGTAAATTCTGCTACTGCCATGCCCCCTCTAAGATGCTGGAATGTGCTGTCATGGAACATCAGAGGTTTCAATTCTGATAAAAAGTAGTTGGCCCTTAATAATGCTATCATCACCAGTGGCTGCGCGGTTGTTTGTCTACGGGAGACCAAAATCTCTGATGTTTCTTTTGCCTTCATTAAAACCTGCTTCCCTAGACAATTTGATTGTTTCGCTTTTGTTCCTTCTCGCAAATCTTACTGTGTGGAAAAGCGCTCTATTTTTGGGCACTGTTGTGTTTTCTGACGTATTCCCGTTAGTCGTCAGTTTCGTCAGTACACAATCCTCTCAGTCTTGGACGCTACCAATGTTTATGGCCCTTGTGCGGGTGATGATCGTATTGCATTTACCTCTTGGCTTTATGATGTCCAGATTCCTAATGGCCAAGATTGGTTGTTGATCTGTGATTTCAATTATATGCGTGCACCTGACAACCGCAACAAACAAGGAGGGAACCTGAATGACATGATCACCTTTAATGACATAATTGGCAAACAACAACTCATTGAGCTTCCGGTCCAGGGTCGATCATATACATGGAGTAACTGCAACTTGACCCCCTACTTGAGCAAATCGACTGGTTTCTTACCTCCCCGCATTGGACTTGTACCTACCCAAAAACCCTAGTTAAACCTCTCGGCAAACCCGTTTCAGACCATATACCATGCATGGTCACCATTGAAACCAAAATCTTCCATAGCAAGCTCTTCTGCTTTGAATATTATTGGATTTTACACCCTAGGTTTATGGACGTAGTGCAACAGGTTAGGGACAAGGCAATATACAATAAAAATGCTGCAGCTACGCTTTGTCACAAGTTTAAAGCCCCCCAACATGCTTTGAAGATTTGGAGTAGACACATACACGACTATCTATTGTGATCACCAATTGTAATGAGGTCCTAGCTGAGTTCAATGAGTTGGAAAACAAATGATGTCTTACGACTCCAGAGACAAATTTTAGAAACATCCTCGAAGCACATCTTCTCAAGTTGCTCAAATATCAGAAGCTCTACTGGAAAAAGCGTTGCACCATTCGTTGGATCAAGTTCGGAGATGAGAACACCAAGTTCTTACAAGCTATTGCCGAATAAAGATTTCATAAGAACAACATTGCTTCCTTCCACACTGATAACGATCAATTGGTTGAAGATCACCCTGGCAAAGAAGCCCTCCTCCACTCCACATACAAAACCAGATTGGGGACCACTGCGCAGTGTGATATGAAGTTTGATTTACCCTTTATAATCTAGCGTGCAAGCAACCTTGACCATCTCACTGAGCCGTTCACTATAGAAGAAATTGATGGAGTTGTCAAGGAAATGCCCCCTGATCATGCCCCTAGACCTGATGGTTTCAGTGGGGCTTTTCTCAAAGCTTGTTGGCCGATTATCAAGCATGACTTCTACTCACTTTGCTCGCAATTCTATGAAGGCAATCTTGACATCACCAACATCAATGATGGTCCCATTACCCTGATACCCAAGGTAAACTCACCTGAATTAGTCAACGACTACAGTCCAATCACCATGCTCAATTGCTTTCTGAAACTACTCACGAAGTTACTAGCCAATCGACTGCAACGCATCATATTACAGCTGGTGCACCGTAACCAATACAGATTTCTCAAGGGGAGAACCATCCATGATTGCCTTGCATGGCCTTATCACTATATTCATGAATGCCATGCATCAGGTCAAGAAATTATACTAATCAAGCTTGACTTTGCTAAAGCATTCGACACAGTCGCGCATGAGCCCATGATCAATATCATGCATCATATGGGTTTTAATGATCATTGGATCTCCTGGATTAATTGCCTCTTTTCTTCTGGCCGATCATTGATAACCCACAAGTATAGGGGATCGCAACAGTTTTCGAGGGTAGAGTATTCAACCCAAAATTATAGATTCGACACAAGGGGAGCCAAAGAATATTTGAAGGTATTAGCAGCTGAGTTGTCAAATTCAACCACACCTAGAGATTAATTATCTGCAGCAAAGTGATCAGTAGCAAAGTAGTTTGATAGTTTTGATAGTAGTGACAGGAGCAATAGTAATAGTAACAGTGATAGCAGTAATTTTGTAGCAAGTGTTACAGTGATGATAGCAGTAGTAACTTAGCAGAAACAATATGGGAAAAATTCGTAGGCATTGGATCGGTGACTTGTTGGATGATATTCATCATGAGCAGTTATAACCTAGGGCGATACGACACTAGCTCTAGTTCATCAATATAATGTAGGCATGTATCCCGTAAATAGTCATACGTGATTTATTGAAATAACTTGCATGCCATCTTTTGTCCTATCCTCCCGTGGCAGCGGGGTCCATATTGGAAACTAAGGGATATTAAGGCCTCCTTTTAATAGAAAACCAGAACAAAGCATTAACACATAGTGAATACATGAACTCCTCAAACTACGGTAATCACCGGAAGAAGTCACAATTATTGTCACTTCGGGGTTACCGGATCATAACACGTAGTAGGTGACTATAACTTGCAAGATCTGATCTAGAACATGAATATAATGGTGATAACATAAACGGTTTAGATCTGAAATCATGGCACCCGGGCCCAAAGTGACAAGCATTAAGCATGGCAAAGTCATAGAAACAACAATCTTAGAACATAGTGGATACGAGGGATCAAGCCCTAACAAAACTAACTCGATTACATGATGAATCTCATCCAACTCCTCACCGACCAGTGAGTCTATGAAGGAATTACTCACTCCCGGTGGGGAGCATCATGGAATTGGCGATGGAGAAGGGTTGGTGATGACGAAGAACGAAGATCCCCTCTCCGGAGCCCCAAAGGGACTAGAGATCTGCCCTCCCGAGGAAGAACGAGGCTTCGCGGCGGCTCCGTCTCTTGGATCGCAATAATTCTTTCTCCTTGATTTTTTCTCCGAAAATAGGATTTTATAGCGTCGGTTTCAGGGCCTGCGAGGCCACAAGGTGCGGACAACCCACCTGGGCGCGCCAGGAGAGGGGGGGGCGCGCCCTGGTGGGTTGCACCCACCCAGGGGCCCCTCTCTGGTAGGTCTTGGCTCCAGAAATTTTTATTATTGATATAAAAAATCCTCGCAAAGTTTCGTTCCATTCCAAGAACTTTTATAATGATTCATATCAATGACATAATCAACTAGCGAGCAATAATAAGATATCTCAAATGTAGAGCACCTCCAAAGTTCAAGCAGCGACTAAACATTGTAATTCATGGTAGAAAAGATCCAGTCATGATGCACCCAACATTAGCTACACACAATGCATAAGTCATGACAGCTGTGCTCTCAGGTTCTGGCGCTTGTTTTAGAAGGTGATGACACAACGTAAAAGTAAATAGATAGTCCCTTCGCAGAGGGAAGCAGTGATTTGCAGAGGTGCTAGAGCTCGATTTTTTAAACAGAGGTAAATGATATTTTGAGACGTGCACCCTTTTCATTTACTTCACGACCATCAGTTATCAATATCTTCCATGCTAAGCACGCTAGTGGCGGTTCCCAAGCGAAAGAAGTAAAGGTTTTTACTCCATTGGGAGTTTTTGTTTGATTATTCGAGCGATTAACTCTTTTTTATTTTGCAGTTTGGGACTGGGCATCCCTGTTACCGCCCTTTTCTCGTGCGATGGTGAGTGAATAAACACTCGACCTGAGAATAACCCACTTAGCATGGAAGATACCGACCACCTCCTATCGTTCCATGAACGATCCGGGAACACAAAACGGATATTTATTTAGAAGTTTTTAGTGGTGGCACATGCAAATTTACTTAGGACGGCAGGGTAATACCGCATATAGGTAGGTATGGTGGACTCATCTGGAATAACTTTGGGTTCAAGGTTTTTGATGTACAAGCAGAATTCTCACTTAGTACAGGCAAATGCTAGCAATTAGATTGAGAAGCGTCCAGCTAGAGAGCAACAACGATCATAACCATGCATTATGCATAAGTAACATTGGACACTAGCATGAGTAGGATACGAACACCATGAACATAAATATCATAGAGGCTATGTTGGTTTTGATTCAACTACATGCATGAACATGTGCCAAGTCAAGCCACTCGAACGTTCAGAGGAGGATACCATATCATCATAATACATCACAATCATTTTAACGCACTGTTGACATCCAAGGTAAATCATTATCCACTCCCAGCCACTTATGCATGGCATGAGACACTATAATCTCTAATTGTCATTGCAAACATGTTTAATCATAATGGGCTGAATCATGGGTACTAGGTTGAACATATTTACACAGACAGAACAAGCCAAGTTCATACCAGTTTCTCTCTGCCATGGCCAGTTCATCGAATGTCGTCATTATTGCCTTTCACTTGCACGACCGAACAATATGAAAATAATAATAGTGCAAGAGTGCCATGGACTAAGCTAGAATCTGCAAGCATTTTATTCAACAGGAGAAGACAAGGTAAACTGTGCTCTTTATTAGTTCAATAGTTAGTCATATGAGAGTCAGTCAACCTTTTCATCGTGGTCTTCTCCTTGGTACAACACGAATAAAAAGAAAAGAAATTTAGAGAAACACACTAAAATATTTTTGGAGTTTTTTTTGTTTTCTTGAACAAGCAAATAAAAGGGAAAATCAAAAATGAGAAAACTATTTACATGGGAAAGCTCCCAACAAGCAAAAGAAGAAAAAGGAAATCTTTTTGGTTTTTCTTTCTAATACTACTACTAAGCATGCATAGAAAGTAAACTAACTACAACTATTTTTTTTGTTTTTCTCAAGTTTTTCAAACACACAAGAAGAAAGCAAGAAAAAAAATCTAAGCATGGATGATACAATGAAAAAGTGTGGACACCAACAAATGGAATAAGTGAACATGAATGTAAAGTTGGTGGAAACACGTACTCCCCCAAGCTTAGGCTTTTGGCCTAACTTGATAGTCGATCAGTAGCCTGGAGGGTAGTAGGGGTGCTGAGGAGTGGGCATCCACTCAACCTACTGCTGAGGCTCCTCTTGTGCCGCCTCCGCGACAGCCTGAGCGTTCCGGTAGGTGATGATGTTCGCAGGCATAATCCTATATCTGCCCTTAGCAACAGAATCAAACAAAGTAGGAGCTGGCAATGTAATAACATCACGAGTCCTCATGCTAAAAACCAGGTTATACAGAATAGGGATGTGAGGAGATTCGACATCAGTGAAATGGGGGTGATCCATGGTTGCACGATCTAGGTAAACTTTGGTAAGAGGATAATCATGAGGGTGTATCTCAACCTTGAAGTGAGCCATCGAACGAGTAGCATAAATCCCACCATGTATTTTACCCTGATATTTATTAAGATGGAGGTGACGAGCCACAATAGCTCCAAAGCTATAAGTATTGTCGCCCTCTAAAGCACGACATAAAAAACAATAAGGTCTGGTGAACTAAGTGCACCCACCTTCTCCCTAGCAAGCAAGCATTTTGCAATGAAAAGGGCAAAGTAATGAACAGCAGGAAAATGCAATCTAGCGGCAATGGTAGATGAGAGTGTAGTGTCAGCATATAAAACAAAGCTCACTTCAGGAGGATTATTCCTAGGCAGGAAAGTAAAACTTTGAACAAAGATATTTGTGACAATTTGGTGCTGGTCACACTCATCTGCAATGAAGTCGGTGAGGCCGCCATTTGCAACATATTGCATGAGCTCCTGAAGGATTCCCACCTCTTCCAGGAACGGGGTGTGCGGCCATTCACACGACCGTACTTCCGCTAACCTCCAAGGACGGAGATCACTATCAGATGACTCCCCAATACCACCCTTGGAGTTCTTCTTGGAGCCAAACTTCCTAAAGATATTCATGGTTTTCCTATGAACAAAATTCTGAAATTTATTAGCCCACAAAAATTTCTCAACAAAACTTCACAAAATTGATACCAACTACTCATAGGGATGAATAGAGGCCATAGAAAGCATTCAAACTACTTAGAACTCTAAGAATTCAACATGCAAGCACATCTACAGCAGCACCAAGAGTAACTAATTATTCAAAATTTAAACCACTAAAACAAAAACTAATTGGACAAACAGTGGAGTCATGTACCAAGCAACAATCCCCCGAAACAGTTTCGTAAATGGAGCTTCGAGCAAAGAGATCGAAATCCACAGGTTTGAGGGCAAGAACACGGGAGAGAGAGCAAGGGAGATTTTTTCTAGAGGTAAGTGATGAAGTGGGCTGAAGGAATAAGTGAGGGGGCCCACATGGGGACCACAACCCACCAGCGCACGCCTGGGGGTCCTGGTGTGCCCAGGTGGGTTGTACCCACCTAGTGTACCTCCCTCTGATATTAGTTGCACTAGAAATTCAGAAATATTCAGAAAAAATCGTATCAAATTTGCAGGGCATCCTGAGAACTTTATTTTTGGGTCATTTTTTATTGCACGGGAAATTCAGAAAACTGACAAAACATGGCATTTTATTTTATTTAACTAACAAAAACAGAAAACTAAAAGTAGGACCAAAAAGTAGTGCTTACTAAATTCATCAAATTTATACCGTTAAAATGATCCATTAATAAGGTTGATCAGGTCTTTGATACGTCTCCAATGTATCTACTTTTCCAAACACTTTTGCCCTTGTTTTGGACTCTAAGTTGCATGATTTGAATGGAACTAACCCGGACTAACGTTGTTTTCAGCAGAATTGCCATGGTGTTATTTTTGTGCGGAAATAAAAGTTCTCGGAATGACCTGAAACTTCACGGAGAATATTTTTGGAATATATAAAAAATACCGGCGAAAGAATCAAGACCAGGGGCCTACAGCCTGTCCATGAGGGTGCGGGCGCACCTACCCCCCTGGTGCGCCCCATGCCTCGTGGGCCCCCTGGTGCTCCACTAACATCAACCCCAACTCCATATATTCATGTTTGGGGAGAAAAAAAATCTGAGAGAAGGATTCATCGCGTTTTACGATACGGAGCCGCCGCCAAGCCCTAATCTCTCTTGGGAGGGCTGATCTGGAGTCTGTTCGGGGCTCCCGAGAGGGGAATCCGTCGCCGTCGTCATCGTCAACCTTCCTCCATCACCAATTTCATGATGCTCACCGCCGTGCGTGAGTAATTCCATCGTAGGCTTGCTGGACGGTGATGTGTTGGATGAGATTTATCATGTAATCGAGTTAGTTTTGTTAGGGTTTGATCCCTAATATCCATTATGTTCTAAGATTGATGTTGCTGTGACTTTGCTATGCCTAATGCTTGTCACTAGGGCCCGAGTGCCATGAATTCAGATCTGAACCTATTATGTTTTCATGAATATATGTGAGTTCTTGATCCTATCTTGCAAGTCAATAGTCACCTACTATGTGTTATGATCCGGTAACCCCGAAGTGACAATAATCGGGACCACTCCCAGTGATGACCGTAGTTTGAGGAGTTCGTGTATTCACTAAGTGTTAATGCTTTGGTTTGGTACTCTATTAAAAGGAGGCCTTTATATCCCTTAGTTTCCAATAGGACCCCGCTGCCACGGGAGGGTAGGACAAAAGATGTCATGCAAGTTATTTTCCATAAGCATGTATGACTATATTCAGAATACATGCCTACATTACATTGATGAACTAGAGCTAGTTCTGTGTCACCCTATGTTATAAGTGTTGCATGAAGAATCGCATCCATCACTGATCCAATGCCTACGAGTTTTTCACATATTGATCTTTGCTTAATTACTTTTCCGTTATCACTGTTACAATTACTACAAAACTGCTACTGTTGCTTTTGCCACCGTTACCGTTACTTCCATACTACTTTGGTACTAAATACTTTGCTGCAGATACTAAGTTATCCAGGTGTGGTTGAATTGACAACTCAACTGCTAATACTTGAGAATATTCTTTGGCTCCCCCTTGTGTCGAATCAATAAATTTGGGTTGAATACTCTACCCTCGAAAATAGTTGCGATCCCCTATATTTGTGGGTTATCAGGACTATTTTCTGGCGCCATTGCCGGGGAAGCATAGCTCTATTCTTTGAGTCACTTGGGATTTATATCTACTGATCACTATGAGGAACTTGAAAGACGAAAATACCAAGATTTATCCCTCAACTACGAGGGGAGGTAAGGAACTGCCATCTAGCTCTGCACTTGATTCACCTTCTGTTATGAGTAAATTTGCGACACCTACACATGCTATTGATTCTGATAGGTCGCATGTTATTGATGATGCCACTTCTGCTTTGCATGATACTTATGATGAAACTACTTCTATGCTTGATACTACTGTGCCATTAGGTGAATTTCTTGATGAACAACTTGCTAGGGCTAGAGAGAATGAAACTATTGAAACTGATAATATTGATGAAAGTGATGATGAACATTCTCCCCCTAGATATGAATTGCCTGTTGTGCCTGAGGGTTATGTTATGGATGAAGAAACTGCTAGAGATTTTCTTGCTTGCAATGATAGATATGATCTTAAGAAATTATTAGCTAAGCTAAAAGAAAAATCTTTGAATGCTAGAATGAAATATGACCCTGCTTTTGCTACTTCACCTATCTGTATTTCCGATAAGGATTATGATTTCTCTGTCGAAACTGTTGTGGCACATCTTACTAAATTAAATGATATAGCCACCCTATTCACTAATGATGAGAAAACTTGTTACTACTATATCCTTAAATTATTTCCGTTCTCATTAAAGGGTGATGCTAAAACATGGTTTAATTCTCTTGATCCTGGTTGTGTGCGTTGTCCCCAGGATATGATTTATTACTCTCTGCTAAATATTTTCCCGCTTATAAGAAACAAGCTGCCTTAAGGGAAATATATAATTTTGTGCAAATGAAGAAGAATAATTTTGTGCAAATTGAAGAAGAGAGTCTCCCACAAGCTTGTGGGAGTCTTGTCCAATTACTTAATGCTTTGCCTGATCATCCTCTCAAGAAAAATGAAATACTTGATATCTTTTATAATGGACTAACTGATCCTTCCAGAGGCCACCTGGATAGTTGTGTTGGTTGTGTTTTCAGGAAAATAACTGTTGATCAAGCTGAATTGCTATTGAATAATATGTTGAATAATGAAAATGATTGGACACTTCCTGAACCAACTCCTAATTAAACCAACTCCGAAGAAAAGGGGTATTCTATTTCTCAGTCCTGAAGATATGCAAGAAGCAAAGAAATCTATGAAAGAAAAGGGTATTAAAGCTGAAGATGTTAAGAATTTACCACCTATTGAAGAAATACATGGTCTTGATAACCCGACACAGGTAGTAAAGGTAAATTATCTCTATAGATATGATAAAGCTGAAATCCCGTCTACTAAGTTTGCTAGCCAATGCTTGGATGAGTTTGATGACTTTAGGGTTAAACAAGAAAACTTCAATGCTTATGTTGGTAGACAATTGAAACACAATGCTTATATGATTGAACACTTGAGTGATTATATGTCTAGTGTTAAAGGTGAACTTAAACTCATTAGTAAACATGCTTCTATGGTTACCACTCAAGTAGAACAAGTGCTTAAAGCTAAAAATGGTTTGCTCAATGAATTAAATAATAAGAAAAATGATAATGCTGTTAGAATTGTGACTAGAGGGGGTAAAATGACTCAGGAACCTTTGTATCCTGAAGGCCACCCTAAGAGAATTGAGCAAGATTCTAGAGAACTAATGTTGATGCACCTAGTCCTTCTGAAAAGAAGAAAACGAAAAATGATAGGACTTTGCATGCTTCTAGTGAACCTGTTGTAGACACACCTGAGAATCCCAATGATATTTCTATTTCTGATGCTGAAACACAATATGGTAATGAACATGAACCTAGTGATAATGTTAATGATAATGCCCATGTTGATGCTCAACCTAGTAATGACAATGATGTAGAGATTGAACATGCCGTTGATCTTGATAACCCACAATCAAAGAATCAACATTATAATAAGAGAGACTTTGTTGCTAGGAAGCACGGTAAAGAAAGAGAACCATGGGTTCAGAAACCCATGCCTTTTCCTCCTAAACCATCCAAGAAAAAGGATGATGAGGATTTGGAGCACTTTGCTGAAATGATTAGACCTATCTTTTTGCGTATGCGTTCGACTGTTATGCTTAAAATGAATCCTTATGCTAAGTATATGAAAGATATTGTTACTAATAAAAGAAAGATACCGGAAGATAAAATTTCCACCATGCTTGCTAATTATACTTTTAAGGGTGGAATACCAAAGAAACATGGAGATCCAGGAGTACCAACTATACCATGCTCCATTAGAAGAAACTATGTTAAAACTGCTTTATGTGATCTTGGAGCCGGTGTTAGTGTTATGCCTCTCTCTTTATATCGTAGACTTGATTTGAATAAGTTGACACCTACTGAAATATCTTTGCAAATGGCTGATAAATCAACTGCTATGCCTATCGGTATTTGCGAGGATGTGCCTGTTGTGGTTGCAAACGTTACTATTTTAACGGACTTTGTTATTCATGATAATCCTGGGGACGATAGTATGTCGATTATCCTTGGTAGACCCTTTTTGAATACTGTAGGGGCTGTTATTGATTGCAATAAAGGCAACGTCACTTTCATGTTAGTGGTAATGAGCATACGGTACACTTTCCGAGGAAACAACCTCAAGTCCACAATATCAATTCTATTGGAAAAATTACAACGATTACTATTGGAGGTTTTGAATTTCCTCTTCCTACTGTCAAAAAGAAATATGATATTGTTATTGTCGGGGACATGCATATCCTCGTTGAGGTAACCTAGTGCTATTAGAAAATTCTCAGGTTTCATGCGATTCGGAATGACTTTGTTAACAAGACTTGATCAACCTTGTTAGTGGATTCCTTTTGATGAGCACGAGATGGATGAAGTTAGAAAGCACAACCTTCTATACCCTCCTTTTACTTTCTGTTATTTAGATTAAATAAAGCAAAATTAGTATATTTTGTCTGTTTTCTGAATTATCCTTGCAATAAAAATTACCCTGAAAATAAAAGTTCTCCAAATGTCCCGAAATTGAAATATGATTTTTTGTAGAATATTTAAGAATTATTGGCACTGAGAACACACCAGAGGGGGCAACCACCTGGCCACGAGGGTGCAGGGTGCACCCACCCCCCTGGGCGTGCCCCCTGCCTCGTGGGCCCCATGTGGCCCCCTCCACTTATTCTAGCACCCACACACTCCTTCTTCCTCCAGAAAAAATCACCACACAGCTCAAACCCGTGTTCTAGCTCGTTTTGCTATGATTTTCGATCTCCTTGCTCAAAGCTCCTCTCACAAAACTGCTTTGGGGGATTGTTCTTCGGTATGTGACTCCTCCAATGGTCCAATTATTTTTTGTTCTAGTGCTTTATTTATCCCAATATTTTGCTGCCTAGGTGACCCTGTTCTTGAGCTTGCATGTCAAATTTATATGGTCAAAAGTAGTTTTAATGCATGATAGAGCCTCTAGGCAATTGTGGGAGTAGTTGCTATCAATCTTGTTGAGTTTGGTTCACTTTTATTTTGAGTTACTAAAAATTTCAGAAATATTCAGAAAATGATGAAGAGATTATTGCGAGGTTCTTCGAGCCGAAGCTCGAAGGATAAGCAAAGTGAAGAGAACAAGAAGCCCAAATATATTATCCCTCGCATCGCAAAGGTTCGGCCGTGTGAATGGCCTTGTGATGAGTTCTTGAGAGCAGCCGGGACTCATGAAGATTTTTATTATTTGGCTGAGAATGCGGGCCTCATCGACTTTCTCCACAACCAGCTCGAACTGTATCTCCTACTCACTAATGTTTTTGTGAAAAAATTTTGTTTCCATGCTAGGAGAACCACCTTTAGTGGCTTTTTATTTATAAGATGAATTTAGGGAGATGTCCCTTCATGATTTTTGTGTGGTTTGCAAATTGCCTTTTGAGGGCAGCGTCGAGGAACCACATCCAAGGGATGTGGCAAGATTTATTGAATGATTACTGTAGGGAAACGAGAAAAGTGTCAGAAGCAAGAACTACTAGCACACATTTCCCTGTTCTACGTTACTATGCAATATTTGCTACTAGATGTTTAATTAGCCGCGGGAACAGTGGGGGCCTCAGTGCTCCTGACCTCGCCATTTTGCGGCATTCCTTATTCCGTGATAGAACATTCAGTTTAGGTGCTATGGTTGCTAAATGGTTGAGTCTAAACCGTATAAAAGGCCCTATTTTTGGAGGTATTTTTGCTTCGCGTCTTGCTAAATATTTTGAGATACCTATTAGACACTATGAGAAAGAAGAAAATATGTTGCCCCCTATTTTCTTAGACTATAAAAGTATGGTAGAACATGATTTTATTTGCGATGATAAGGAGAAGAGACTCATTTATAACCTGGTATTCAGTGAAAGGACTTGTCAGATTATTACCCTGCCTACACCTTCTTTGTTTAACATTCATTCAGGCACATACATCATCCTTCCCGATGACATTTATGCATATTGGGAGTGAACACGATCCCCTGAGCCTGAGCCTGAGCCATCTCCTGACCAATATCAGGAGTCTATTTATCAGTGCGATCTGGAGGAGCTCGCTAACCAGTGGCACACCGAGGATCCTCCTCAGTACACTAGAGAGGACCATTTTGATCCATGGGCATAGACCAACTTAGGCCAAAAGCCTAAGCTTGGGGGAGTACGTATTTCCCACCGACATTACATTTATGTTCACAAACTCATTCTAGTTGTCGGTGCTCATACTTTTTCATTGTACTATCCATGCTAGTTTATTTTACTTTTTCTCGTTTTCTTCTTGTGTGATTGAATAACCTTAAGAAAAAAAATAGTTGTAGCTTTTAGCTAGTTTACTTTCCATGCATGTAGTAGTAATAACTAAAAGAAAACCTAAAAAGATTTCTCGTTCTTCTTTTGCCTGTTGGGAGCTCTCTCTTGTAAATAGTTTTATTTCTTTTCTTTTCTTTGGGGGTCGAGAGGAGAAGACCATGATGAAAATACTAAGTGGCCCTTATATGCATTATTGTTGATTTAACCAAGAGCCCTTGTTACCTTGTCTTCTCCTTTGTATTAAACTAGATGACCCGGTTGCGCCAATGGCGTAAGAACCGAATTAGAAAGAATGTTAGTAGTGAGTAAGTAGGAGATGTAACTGGAAATATAATGCAATGTGGATTGTATTACATCATGTATCAACCACAAATCATGAAATCAATACCAGAGAACCAAATAATGTCACCATCTCTATACTAACAACCAACATTTTAGCATAAGAAGTATCACAGGAGTGTTTACTTGCACATCAGGAGTATCACAATTACAATTAAAGAGGCATTGTCCTCACTGCTGTCCCTGAGCCCTTCACATGGAGAGTTCCAAGCCTCGCAACTTCTTCCTCCAGCTCTGCACATGACCTCAATAACGAACCTCGTCCCTCGGCTATGATTATTTCAAAATGAAATCAACAATCTATTTCTCTGACATGAAACATGTTCAAAATTTAGTCAGTCTCACTAAAAAATGGCATGATCAATAACTAAAAAAACTGGAACAATAATGCTTGTAGCATAAATAAACCGAGAAAGTGAATTGAGGACAACAGAACAATTATTTGTAACAACGGCAAGCTTGGCTGATGCAAAATGATCACTATGAAACTATATCTTTAGAACCAAATTAAGAAGGAACAAAATAATCTAATACTCCCTCCATTCCAAAATAACTGTCTCAACTTCGTACAAAAACATCATGTATCTTTAGGACCAATTTTTAGACCATTATACCACATCATGTCTCTTTAGGACCAATTTTTATAATTTGATCAAGACATTATGTGGTACCATGGACCGATGCATTTGTATATTTGTGCGCATAATTTATAATAATCTATGCCAATTTTGTAGCTTAAATACAAATCGTGTCTTCAAATAAATTAATCTCAAACACATCTCTTTTTGAATCAAATCTTTCACAAACTAAAAGTAGCTGATTACTGAGAACTGCAATTAAGATTTAACACAAGAACGTGTTCATAGCACGTACTGTTTTATCTTTGATCAAGATATATTAGCACTAACTTCTGAGATTGTATATGTTCTCGATCACCATACACCATGGATCGATGTATTTGTACATTTGCGCGTATAATTTATAATAATCTTTTCCAATTGTAGCTTAAAATCCAAATTGTGCCTTCTATAAAAAAACTGGCAAAGACTTATATTTAGGAACGGAGGGAGTACAAGTTATATCATAACGTATATAGATGAGCAGGAAAGAATAAAAGTTCAGCAAAGAGGAACCAAATCACTAAATAGGTATATATGTATTGTTATACCAAAAATATTAGCATGAAGCGATGAAAGATCAGTATCAAACCTTGGCTAGATTTATAAGAACAGAGAGTGCCTGTACATTTAATTATGTCATCCTTCCAATGTTTCCATTTAGTCCATAAATCCATTTGTGCATTATTGTAAATAAAGCATAGTACCAAATATAAGAAAGCTAGATCTTTTGTCGCATTTACATGGAATTTTGCAAAACATTGAGCTCAGGCCAGATTATAGCAAGAATGTTATATGCATTACACATCAAGAAGCTATTATTGCATCAACTAAGGTACTCGTTGCTCCAGAGCCCAACTAAGCATCGCAACAACTAATCCTACATCAATTTGCAAAAAAAGTGTCTGCTCGGTGACTTGGCATGCAACGAGAAAGTAGTAAACTCACTGGTGAGCAAAAGAACAGTGTAGGTCTTTATGGATCATCGTCATTCGATACAAATTTTCCAAACCGTTGTATCATGGAGCTGGCAGATAGCAAGAACAAACACAAAACTCAGTAAATGAAGAGTGCATTTTTCAGTAAACTGAAACCTAGTGTAGAGAATACCACGATTTCTCTTGTTTCCAAGATTTACCTGATATATGATATTCCAAGCATATTTATGCAATGTCAAACATGTCAAAACTATTGTAGCAATTATCTATAATTAAACCCATATAGGTGAAAGTAGGTGCTCCATCTATTCCAACAATTATCTATCATTAAACACACATAGGTGAAAGTAGGTGTTCCATTACCTCTGTAGTACACAAGTCAACCATTTTTTTGGAACTCCAATACTAAACAACCTATGATGCTCTTGTACATGTGCGAAGGGAAATATGAATTTTTTGGAACAATCATTTGGTTGTGTGGTTTCCTTGCACTATAACCCTGAAAAATAAGATCATAATCAGATACAAAATTGACTACACCACCACACTACCTGGTGGCAAAATGTTTCCATCTTAACATACACTATTGACAACCACCTAATAATATGAAATGACATCAACCATGAACTAAAAAAGCTCCAGTCAAAGAAAGAGGATATGCTTACTAAATAAGCAGGCATTCTCAAATCCTTTTTGGTAGATATATTAGAACGATAGGTTGAGAAATAGCAGCAGATAATCTCCAAGCGCCTAAAGCTTAAACATGACCAATTTCTTGAGTCTCAGGAATTATCTTCACAAAAAGTGGTGACTACTCTTCCATGGAATAAACCATCTCCATATCACACTAACATAGCTATCAGTGTTGGAATTCTTATTCCTCTTCCAGAACACGGCGGGATACAAACAAAATTGTTTTTCCTCTTCCAGAACACATAGGGATGAAGTTAGAGAATATGCCACACTATCGTGGAAGCATTTATGGTTTGAGTAAGAACCAACAGCTTCTAGAAAAAGCATAGGATGTCGAAAGCTTGTTATTTTAGAGTCATTCATGTAATAAGTTGGAAATATTGCCACAGTGGAACAGAGCAAGGCGAGCCGAGACTCGCCTGCGGCGACGCGTAGCTACGCACGATGACCCTGAAGTCAAGGCATCTATAAACAAAATGCATTAGTGAACCTACCAACCATGAAGTGAATTATACCACCATACTAATTCTATCATAGAAAACACCGCCTTCCCATGATCATGCCTAATACATCAGCCCACTCATGTTCCTCACTTGAAATCAGCCAAATCAAAGCTAGTACATTCCAAAATCACAAATAGTAATTATGTGGCAGACACTAAACTGATTGAGATATGTGAAATATATGTCACCAGTAAAACATACCAAACAAATAAAATCAAAATAAGCACTTGCATAGGTGTCATCAGTGATACACGTGGCCAGCAAATTTTTGAAAACTGTGAAACTCAAATGTTGAAAGATATGTGATACACATGACCAAACTACAAATATTCAAACATGCAAAACTGAAGTAGGCACAACAAAGAGTGAGTAGTGTGAAATACACGTGTTCAGTGTAGCAGCCAGAGAACCTGAAACTGAAGTGAGATAGATGATATATATGCAAGCAGGGAAACAAATCAAGAAGCAAAACTGAAACAGAAAGATTGGGAGTAATAGGGGATTCGGGTGAGCAAGCAAAAACCCCGGTAAGTAGAGATAGTCGAAAAGTACTCAGCAGACAAGGCGACGAGAGCACGGAAAGCGACCTACTATCTAGTTGAGCGAAGAACCTACTAGCGTGTTATAGATGAAATCAGTGGGCTACAATGAAGAAAAATGAACCATGGGAAGATGCATAAAAACAACAAGCACGTAACCCATAGAACAAGCATGTCTACTGCCATCATCCATATAATTAGGCAAGAGCAACCATTGGGTGGCACATACATTAACAATGAGCAGGTGGTATTATTAAGACAAGCCTAATACATGAATGTTCCGCAAGACCAGCGTATCATATGCTTTTTTTCTTTATAAATTTTGAGCAAACACATAACGAAGTTATTTTCTGATGGAAATAAATACTATGAATGGAGTTAGTATGATAGAAGATAATAAAATAAAGTTTGAATAAGATGACAATGTATAAAAATAATAAGCAAAAATGGATAATCCACGTGTACAGAATTCAAAAATGTACTGGGCTGCAAAGCAACAAAAAAGTTATATCAAATCAAACATCAAGTTCGGGCTCTTTTTAGCCGAAAACTACAGGTTCTAATGATCTGTGCAATTTCTGAACATCATATATTGTTGAATCATCTCTAACTAAATGGTCACAAGTACCAAAAAACTCATTCGCTAACCACTGCAGTTGCAATCAATTTTCTATCAAACTTCAGAACTAACGAAACTGCCAATGAGTATGAAGAGTTCCATAGCTAACGAATATAAGCATATAATTAGTTGCACGAACACACAACACAAGGCTTATAAAGGCATGATTGTGTCCGAAACCAAGATCAAGCACACTGGGGAAAAATCACAAACCTCGCTCACCTCTTAAACCCTCCAAACAAAAGCATAAAGAAATCAATCACACGAAGAGATCTATTTACCTTTTCAATCCATCAACCTGCCCAACCTATATACTAGAGACCCTCATCACGAGGACTTATGACGCTTAAAATCTTGTCGTGCATAGCTGCAAAAACAAAGAATTCTGCTTGTCAGCGGCCATTTAACACATCTAAAAGAAAGTATGAACCACGATCTTGGGGACGCAGGAGGGGTCTCACACAACTCGATTAGCTCGGCCTCATAGCTGCAGCTACCCACCAGAACCATCATAACACCACACCTGATAAATTGTTCGCCTTAAACATGCATGTACATCAGAATACATGGGGCGATTAGCTGAGGTAGTTTGATATGAAGTCTGTTCGACCAATTCAACCAATCTTGAAAAAATTACCGAAACACTGGACCGCTAATCCTTCCCTAATTTTACCATCTCAGCTGTTCGATTTGGTTACCACAGTTCGTTATTTTCCCTCTGGTGGGTTGTACGCCATCCTCACATGATTCATCAACAGCCACCTAGAAACAATTTGCAGAAAAACAAAATCAAAGTGAAACAAAATTGAATTCAATTTAGCCAGTAACGATGCACTATATGTCACTCCAATAGTATTTTGCATGTACCCATGCAAAATCAAGTAGCACATGAGCAACAAAGAGATCAATAACAACAACATTTATTAATCAAAAAATCATGGAATCAATATTATAGGACCAAAATTTTCACAAGCAAGGGAAAGAATGTTCTTTGCCAAAGCCTTACCATAGCCTATTCATGTTATATTTTCAGACATGCACACCGCAAATTTGGAGAAATAAAAGAAAGCTTCATGAGACAGAGGAGTGGGCAGGCATATGGCAAACAAGCACTTGTAGACATATTCTTACTCCGTGAGAACTGCTATCAAGCCCTTCAACGCCCGGGGTGACATGAGGCGCATCATCTAGTCAATGAGCATGACCACCAAGTTTCAAACATCATGTCAGCTTCCTATGCTCTAATCACATGACATGCCAGCACCAGACACCACCAAAACCGATCCCTTCCTACCAGAATACCAAAATTAGAACGTGAGACATAGTACATGAAACAAAAATGTTGGTTTATCATCCGACAATGCTACTAAATTTTCTTGGGCCAGTTAAGGTGTTGTTCAAATACCATCACGATGCATGAACCTGGAGGAAATTGTGCCCATCTCGCCAGCAGCCAAACAATAGTCATAGCCACACGACAGCAGTGGCGAGGAGGCTGGCATAGCACTAAGGATATGGCTGCTCCCAAAAGTTCAAAGATCTTCAGGTTGTCCCCCTCTCTCAAATTCCTTTCTTTTCCCCCAAATTAGATGCGGTCGAGAAGGCAAGAAAACAAAGCTCATCCAGTTCTCCATCTCTATCAAAATTCCTGCATCTTTTCCCCAAAACTGGATGTGATCCAGAAGGGAAAGAAACTAACTATTGTGCAGTATCTATCTACACCTAGAGGAGAAAAATTATGGAAGAAAATCAGAGGAGCTTACATGGACTTTTCTTCAACATCTTCCGTGATGAACTTCCTAGATAATGCGGGAGGTTCATCTTGGCTTGCCCTTCTACCTAGGTCGACAACGACGATGCCATGTACCATCCCTTCATCGGCACCAAGGCCTGCTGCGGCTGCTGCTCGCGGTGCCTGCAAGGGTTGATGGTACCCTTAAGAAGCATCCCTCCCTCTCCAGATTGGGAACGTGGGGTGAGAAGAGGTGGCGTCCACTTCCATCCCATGCCGGTGCCGGCGCTCGCGGCCAAGAGGGAGGTGGGAATCGGAGGCAGCGGCACGAGGGGAGGAGGGGGATGAGAAGAGATGAGGGAGAGAGAGGGGCTGAGGAGGGAGATATTTCTTCGTCAATCCACCCACCCGTGTTTTATCAGCCCAATCCCACGCTCGTGGCAGGCAACCTGTTTTCTCACCAAAGACGAATGCAAGATACACTACAGAGCTGGGCCCGTGGGCAAAGGAGGCCCACACGTCATTCACAGAAGGCTAAAAGCAGAACGTGCAGAGCAACCAATGAACGGATTTTTGATAGCGCCATAAAACGGTACGACCATGGTAGATCGACGAACCAAATTGCACACGCGCTGCAATGCCTCCAGATGAGCGGGTACTCTAGCGTGATTTATATGTTCAATGCTTGCAGATTCCAGCTTAGTCCAATTGCACATGCACTATTATTATTATTATTATTCACACCGTTCGGTCGTGCAAGTGAAAGGCAATAATGACGATATATGATGGACTGATTGAGATGAGAGAAACTGGTATGAACTCGACCTATCTTGTTTTGTAAATATGATTAGTTCATCGTTCCTGATTAAGCCTATTATGAATGAAACATGTTTGCAATGACAATTAGAGATTATAGTTGCTCATGCCATGCTTAATTAGCTAGGAGTTTATAATGGTTTATCTTGCGTGTCAACATGCTATTAAAATGGTTGTGATGTGGTATGATAGGGTGGTATCCTCCTTTGAATGATTCAAGAGGCTTGACCTGGCACATGTTCACGCATGTAGTTGAAACAAAATCAACATAGCCTCCATGATATTTATGTTCATTGTGGATTATATCCTACTCATGCTTGCACTCAATGTTGATTATTTTAATGCATGTTCATGTCTGGTGTCGCTCTCTAGTTGGTCGCTTCCCAGTCCTTTTCTAGCCTTCACTCGTACTAAGCGGGAATACTGCTTGTGCATCCACTTCCATAAACCCCAAAGTTATTCCAAATGAGTCCACCATACCTTCCTATATGCGGTATCTACTTGCCGTTCCAAGTAAATTTGTATGTGCCAAACTCTAAACCTTCAAATGAAATTCTGTTTTGTATGCTCGAATAGCTCATGTATCAACTAGGGTTGTTTGTATCTTCCATTCTAGGCGGGTTATTCTCAAGAGGAGTGGACTCTGCTCCTCACTCACGAGAAAATGGATGGTCACTGGGATGCCCAGTCCCATGCTCAAATCAAAATAATTGCAAATAAAACTCCCCCAGGACTGTTGTTGGTTGGAGGTACCCGTTGTTTTGGGCAAGCCATGGATTGATGCTTGTTGGTGGTGGGGGAGTATAAACTTTACCATTCTTCTTGGGAACCGCCTATAATGTGTGTAGCATGGAAGATATCGAGATCTCTCGGTTGTTATGTTGACAATGAAAGTATGCCACTCAAAATATTATTTATCTCTGTTACAAAAATCGAGTTCTGGTACCTCTACAAATCCCCGCTTCTCTTTGCGAAGGGCCTATCTATTTACTTTTATGTTGAGTCATCATCTCTTATTAAAAAGCACCAGTTGGAGAGCACTGCTGTCATTTGCATCCATTACTATTAATTTATATTGAGTATGACTATGACTGGATCTCTTTTACCATGAATTACAATGTTTAGTCAGTCCTTGATCTTCAGAGGTGCTCTGCATTTATGTTTTGCGGTCTCAGAAAGGGCTAGCGAGATACCATCTTGTTATATCATATTATGATTGTTTTGAGAAAGTGTTGTCATCTGAGATTTATTATTATTGCTCGCTAGTTGATTATGCCATTGATATGAGTAAATATGAGACCTAAATTTTATTGTGAATATGGTTAGTTCATAACCTTTGCTGAAAACTTGAATGTTGGCTTTACATATTTATGACAACAAGAGCAAATAGAGTTTGTAAAAGTTTTTCTTTATCACTTTTAGTTTGTCAACTGAATTGCTTGAGGACAAGCAAAGGTTTAAGCTTGGGGGAGTTGATACGTCTCCAACATATCTACTTTTCTAAACACTTTCGCCCTTGTTTTGGACTCTAACTTGCATGATTTGAATGGAACTAACCCGGACTGATGCTGTTTTCAGCAGAATTGCCATGGTGTTATTTTTGTGCAGAAATAAAAGTTATCGGAATGACCTGAAACTTCACGAAGAATATTTTTGGAATATATAAAAAATACTAGCAAAAGAATCAGGACCAGGGGGCCCACACCCTGTCCACGAGGGTGGGGGGCGCGCCTACCCCCCAGGGCGCGCCCCGCTGCCTCGTGGGCCCCCTGGTGCTCCACCGACGTCAACTCCAACTCCATATATTCACGTTCGGGGAGAAAAAAATTCAGAGAGAAGGATTCATCGCGTTTTATGATACGGAGCCGCCGCCAAGCCCTAATCTCTCTCTGGAGGGCTGATCTGGAGTCCGTTCGGGGCTCCGGAGAGGGTAATCCGTCACCGTCGTCATCATCAACCTTCCTCCATCAGCAATTTCATGATTCTCACCGCCGTGCGTGAGTAATTCCATCGTCGGCCTGCTGGACGGTGATGGGTTGGATGAGATTTATCATGTAATCGACTTAGTTTTGTTAGGGTTTGATCCCTAGTATCCATTACGTTCTGAGATTGATGTTGCTATGACTTTTCTATGCCTAATGCTTGTCACTAGGGCCTGAGTGCCATGAATTCAGATCTGAACTATTATGTTTTCATGAATATATGTGAGTTCTTGATCCTATCTCGCAAGTCAATAGTCACCTACTATGTGTTATGATCCGGTAACCCCGAAGTGACAATAATCGGGACCACTCCCGGTGATGACCGTAGTTTGAGGAGTTCGTGTATTCACTAAGTGTTAATGCTTTGGTCTGGTACTCTATTAAGTGGAGGCCCTAATATACCTTAGTTTCCAATAGGACCCCGCTGCCATGGGAGGGTAGGACAAAATATATCATGCAAGTTCTTTTCCATATGCACGTATGACTATATTCAGAATACATGCCTACATTACATTGATGAACTGGAGCTAGTTCTGTGTCACCCTATGTTATAACTGTTGCATGAAGAATCACATCCGACATAATTATCCATCACTGATCCAATGCCTACGAGCTTTTCACATATTGATCTTTGCTTAGTTACTTATCCGTTATCACTATTACAATTACTACAAAACTGCTACTGTTGCTTTACCGTTACTTCCATACTACTTTGCTACTAAATACTTTGCTACAGATACTAAGTTATCCAGGTGTGGTTGAATTGACAACTCAACTTCTAATACTTGAGAATATTCTTTGGCTCCCCTTGTGTCGAATCAATAAATTTGGCTTGAATACTCTACCCTCGAAAACTGTTGCGATCCCCTATACTTGTGGGTTATCAGTCTTATTAACAACCACTTTCGATTAGCATGAAACCGATGAACTTTCGTAAATCACTAAGTTACCTCAATGGGGATATGCATTTCCCCAACAATAAGTATTTCATATTTCTTTCTGAGAGTAGGTAGAGGTATTTGAAAACTTCCAATAGTGATTGTCGGAGATTTTTCAATAACATCAATACCATTCACTTGTAATTGTTTCTTCGGAAAGTGAACCGTATGCTCATTACCATTGATATGAAAAGTGATCTTGCTTTTATTGCAATCAATAACAGCCCCTGCAGTATTCAAGAAGGGTCTACCAAGGATAATTGACATGTTGTCGTCCTCGGGCATCTCAAGTATAACAAAGTCAGTCAAAATAGTAACATTAGCAACAACAACGGGCACATCCTCACAAATACCGATAGGTATGGCAGTTGATTTGTCAGCCATTTGCAAAGATATTTCAGTAGGTGTGAGTTTATTCAAGCCAAGTCTTTTATATAAAGAGAAAGGCATCACACTAACACCAGCTCCTAAATCACACAAAGCAGTTTTCACATAATTCTTTTTGATGGAGCAAGGTATAGTTGGTATTCCCGGATCTCTAAGTTTTTTAGGTACTCCACCTTTAAAAGTATAATTAGCAAGCATACTGGAGATTTTAGCTTCCGGTATTTTTCTCTTATTAGTGATGATGTCTTTCATATACTTTGCATAAGGAGGCATTTTCAAGATATCAGTCAAGCGAGTACGCAAAAAGACTGGCCTCGGCATTTCAGCAAAGTGTTCAAATTCTTCATCATCTTTCTTTTTAGTTGACTTGGGTTGAAATGGCATAGGTTTTTGAACCCACGGTTCTCTTTCTTTATCGTGTTTTCAGCAATGAAGTCTCTTTTGTCATATCTTTTATTTTTAGGTTGTTGGTTATCAAGATCAACTGGTGGTTCTATCTCAACATCATTATCTAGTTTTTATCATTGTTCAGTTGAGAGTCTTCATGAACCTCATCATTATCTTTTTCATTATCACTAGGTGTGTGTTCATTACCCGATTGAGTTTCAGCATCAGAGATAGAAGTTTCATTTTCATTATCATGAGGTATTTCTATTTCAGGTTCACTAGAAGTATGCAAAGTCCTATCATTTTTATTTTTCTTTTTCTTACTAGAAGGACTAGGTGCATCAGTGTTAACTCTTTGTGAATCTTGTTCAATTCTTTTTGGGTGTCCCTCAGGATAAAGTGGTTCCTGAGTCATTTTACCTCCCCTAGATGCAAATCTAACAGAAAAGTCATGCGTATTATGATTCATTTCATCAAAACTTAGCAACTTGTTCTAACTGAGTTTGAACCATAGAAGCATGTTTTCCAACACCTCTAACATCATTTGAGATTCTAAATAACAAGTCACTCAAACGAGCAATCATATCAGAATTATATTTCAACTTTTTCATAACATTTGCATTAAAGTAGTCTTGTTTTCTAATATAGTTTTCAAACTCATAAAGGCATTGGCTATGATGCATATTGTGAGGATTATCATTATCATTGAACTTCATTAAAGAATTTACCTCTACCACCTTAGGCAGTGGTGGTGTATTAAGCCCATGTATTTCTTCAATAGGAGGTAAATTTTTAACATCCTCAGCTTTAATACCTTTTTCCTTTATATATTTCTTTGCCTCTAGCATATCTTCAGGACTGAGATATAATATACCCCTCTTCTTCAGAGTGGGTTTAGGCGGTGGTTTAGGAAGAGTCCAATCATTATAATTTTTCAATATGTTATTCAATAATTCTTTAGCTTGTCCAACGGTTCTTTCCCTGAAAACACAACCAACACAACTATCTAGGAAGTCCATAGAAGCATCGGTTAGTCCATTATAGAAGATATCAAGTATTTCATTTTTCTTAAGAGGATGATCAGACAAAGCATTAAGTATCTGGCAAAGCCTCCCCCAAGCTTGTGGGAGACTCTCTTCTTTAATTTGCACAAAGTTAAATATTTCCTGTAAGGCAGCTTGTTTCTTATGAGCATGATTTTTTTCCAGAGAAGTAGTAAATCATATCCTGGGGACTACACACACAACCAGGAGCAAGAGTATTGTACCAAGCTTTAGCATCACACTTTAATGAGAAAGGAAATAATTTGAGAATAAAGTACTAGCGATTTTTCTCATCATGAGGAAAAAGGGTGGCTATATAATTCAACTTAGTAAGATGTGCCACAACAGTTTCAGTTTCATAACCATGGGAAGGATCAGATTCAACCAAAGTAATAAACTCTGGGTTGGCAGAGAATTCATAATCCTTATCGTCAATAAAGATAGGTGAATTAGCAAACTTAGGATCACATTTCATTATAGCATTCAGAGATTTTTCTTTATACTTGTGTAATAATTTCTCTAGATCATCTCTATCATTACAAGCAAGAATATCTCTAGTTGTTTCTTCACTCATAACATAACCTTCCTGTACCTTAGGCAATTCATATCTAGGAAGGCTAGTTCTAGCAGGTGTTTCAGGAGTTTCAGTTTCAAGCTCATCATCAGATTCAACAACATCATGTTGTATTACTCTAGCAATTTGTTCATCAGGAAATTCACCAAGTGGCACATCATCATTATCAAGCAAGGTACTAGCATCATCATAAGCATCATTCATAGTAGAAGAAGCATCATCAATAACTTGCGACATATCAAAATTAATAGCATGTGGTGGTGGTGCAAGTTTACTGATAACAGAAGGTGAATCTAAAGCAGAACTGGGTGGCAGTTTCTTACCTCCCCTCTTACTTGAGGGAAATATCTTAGTCTTAGGATCCTTTAGATTCTTGATAGTGATAACATGATAATAATCCTAAGTGACTCAACAAATATAGCTATGCTCCCCGGCAACGGTGCCAGAAAAAGGTCTTGATAACCCACAAGTATAGGGGATCGCAACAGTTTTTGAGGGTAGAGTATTCAACCCAAATTTATGGATTCGACACATGGGGAGCCAAAGAATATTTGAAGGTATTAGCAGCTGAGTTGTCAATTTAGCCACACTTGGAGATTAATTATCTGCAGCAAAGTGATCAGTAGCAAAGTAGTTTGATAGTTTGATAGTAGTGACAACAACAATAGTAACAATAATAGTGATAGCGGAATTTTGTAGCAAGTGTAACAGTGATGATGGCAGTAGTAACTTAGCAGAAACAATATGGTAAAAATTCGCAGGCATTGGATCGGTGACTTGTTGGATGATATTCATCATGAGACAGTTATAACCTAGGGCGATACGACACTAGCTCTAGTCCGTCAATATAATGTAGGCATGTATTCCGTAAATAGCCATACGTGCTTTATTAAAAGAACTTGCATGACATCTTTTGTCCTACCCTCTCGTGGCAGTGGGGTCCATATTGGTTCGTGATAACTCTTTCTCCCTGTTTAATAGAAAACTGGAACAAAGCATTAACACATAGTGAATACATGAACTCCTCAAACTACGGTAATCACCGGAAGAAGTCCCGGTTATTGTCACTCCGGGGTTACCAGATCATAACACGTAGTAGGTACTATAGCTTGCAAGATCGGATCTAGAACATGAATATAATGGTGATAACATAAACGGTTCAGATCTTAAATCATGGCACCCAGGCCCAAAGTGACAAGCATTAAGCATGTCAAAGTCATAGCAACATCAATCTTAGAACATAGTGGATACTACGGATCAAGCCCTAACAAAACTAACTCGATTACATGATGAATCTCATCCAACTCCTCACCGACTAGCGAGCCTAGCTACGAAGGAACTACTCACTCCCGGTGGGGAGCATCATGGAATTGGCGACGGAGAAGGGTTGGTGATGATGAAGAACGAAGATCCCTCTCTCCAGAGCCCCAAACGGACTCCAGATCTGCCCTCCCGAGGAAGAACATGGCTTGGCGGCGGCTCCGTCTCGTGGTTCGTGATAATTCTTTCTCCCTGTTTTTTTCTCCTAAAATAGGATTTTATAGTGTCAGTTTTAGAGTCTACGAGGCCACCAGGTGGGGACAACCCACCTGAGCACGCTAGGAGAGGGGGGCGCACCCTGGTGGGTTGTGCCCACCCAGGGGCCCCTCTCCGGTAGGTATTGGCTTCATAAATTTTTATTATCGATATAAAAATTCCTTGCAAAGTTTCATTCCATTCCGAGAACTTTTATTTCTGCACAAAAACAACATCATGGTAGTTCTACTGAAAACAACGTCAGTCCGGGGTTAGTTTCATTCAAATCATGCAAATTGGAGTCCAAAACAAGAGGAAAACCGTTAGAAAAAGTAGATACGTTGGAGACATATCAATCATCCGTTTTTCTTAATGGTGTACCCGACCGACAATTTCAATGCAGATGCGGGGTTAGGCAAGGGGACCAGCTTTCGCTGCTAATCTTTGTCCTCATAGCAGAATTACTCCAGGCAACAATTAATAGTGCTTTCCGGCAAGGCAGACTTAACCACCCTTTTCCTTGCAATGGGCAGACTGACTATCCGGTCCTTCAATATGCGGATGACACGCTCATTGTCCTCCCTGCATGCACCTGACAAGCCACTCTGGTTAAGCAGATCTTATCTGACTATGCTTCCTCCATTGGTCTCAAGATTAATTTCCAACAATCCACGATGATCCCGATTAACCTTGACACGAGAGCCACGGCCAATCTTGCCAGAGTCTTTGGCTGTGCAGTTGGATCGATGCCCACCTACCTTGGCCTCCCGCTGGGCACTACCCGACCCTCAATCCAAGAGTTTATGACTTTGGTTTGCAGATTGGAAAGGCAACTTACACCCACCATTGCAATGATGTCATACGGTGGCAGACTCCCTTGATTGAATGCCTCGGTCACGTCTCTGCTGGTGTTTGCCATCTGCACACTTAAATTCCCACCCAAACTCATTCAGATCCTTGATAAAATTAGATGTAGATGCCTTTGGACTAAGAAAACTGAGCAGGGAGACAAATGTAACTCCCTGGCCGCTTGGGATATGGTATGTTGACCCAGGAAAAAAGGTGGATTAGGAGTGATCAACTTGAAAATCCACAATGAGGCCATGCTGCTAAAATTCTTACACAAGTTTTTAATAGACAAGATGTGCCATGGGTTAATCTTATCTGGGACAATCATTATGTTGGAAGAATTCCACACGCTGTTGACCCGGTTGGATCGTTTTGGTGGAAAGATATTCTAAAGCTGACTCCCATCTATTGAGGAATCTCTCGAGTTCAGCTGGTGGATGGAACATCGACCCTCTTTTGGAAAGATCTTTGGAAGGAGGAGGTTTTACAGATCTCGCACCCACGTGCTTTCTCGTTTGCCATGGAAGAAGATCTGCCATCTTTTGACTACCGACTCACTCTCCTTCAAGCCACAACAGACACTTGGCCGAACCCTTTCTTTTTTGAAACATTCTTGAGCGCGGCTTGGAGCATATGGTAGGAGAGAAATAACAAGCATTTCAGAGGACTGGCTCCTAGTGTGGGTTCTTGGCTCAAACGTTTCAAAGAAGATCTGATTTTACTTCAGCATAGGGTTAAAGCAGCGCATAGAACTGCTCTGATCACTTTCTGTACTTCTATTGTATAGTTTACACCCTGCATTTTGGCTGGTTGTACACACCCTAAGTGTGGTTCACACAAGATGTAAAGTAGCTGATATGTCTATGTAAACCTCCCATTTATATAGATATATGAAAAAACAGTAGGGGTCTTCCCCCTACTGTCATTCTGTCAAAAAAAACATATAATTTTTTTGTTTTGTTACACAATCATAAATTGCATCATTCTTTTGCAACGTATATCTATATTTATTTGAGCAAACTACACTAACAATGATATAGTTGCACTTAAATTCCACGTGATGTCTTGACTCCCGATGAATAAACATCAACTGATTGGTGGAAAAGGACGACTCCAATGTACACGATCTCTTCGACAATCAATAGTGTCCGACAATGGGAGGTTGATGGCATCCACCAATACATTATGCACAATCTCACTAACTTTGATGGCATGCATCAATGCCCATCTCCATATTTGTAAATGTGTCCATCCTAAAGAAAGTTATATAGACAAACTCTCATGAGAACACATTGGTATAGTTCAGTCAGAGAAAACACCATGGAGTACACTACATGCCAAGATGGCTGCCAACTAGGGGCATGCATGTATGTTTGGGCTTAGGAATAATCGAGAATTGGTAACTCATAGTTAGCCGCCCAATTGCATATCCTGGTTTGAGTGGCACACCGGAAGTCCTAGGTATAGTCTGGGACGACGGCATGCAAAATGAGCTACCAGGCTACCAAGGCAAAGCACAAATAAACAAGATGAAACGGTGCCTGAACAATCCTAGTTGAGACTCTCTTGGACATTGAATGTGTCCACATGCTGCAGCCTTGAGGTAGTCTGTTGTGCCAGCATTCATAGCATCATCGACCATATGAACGAGGGAGGATAACTGAGGGTATGTGTAGTAGAAGCTGATCGACTCTTCATGGAGGGCAAGTATGGAAATATGCTGTTACAAAGTGTCCTGTCCTTAGTCATGTCCCGCATAATTTCTGTTGGTTGACAAATCTAGTTTGGCAACCCTTTTCCAACCTACTTCAATTTGTCGATTAACCCGCACCCAAACAATCAAGGTGAATCAAACGAAATAGCATGTAATTAACAACATACATCAACTAAAAGAAACATGCATGCACCAGCTAGAAGAGATAGGGGTTAGAATACATGCATGCACTTCAAAAACTAAAACGGTCTAAATCTCGAAAACTATATTCAAACGAAGCTAGACAGTCATCCCAATGAACCGTGCAAAACTTTGGCTCCATCACATCCAACAACAATGACTATGTTTAGATGCATAAAAGCTTAATTAGACAATTGGATGAAAAGACAAATGGATAAGAAAAGACAAATGGATAAGAGAAGTCGACAATAGTCAATTACATAGTTGAGCCGAGAAATAACACTTGAGAAAAAACAACTCATTTCTATAATTGAGTCTATATATATGTTACATAGTATTGATTCAACAGAAGTGTTCATATGGCTTTAGGATTACCAACCAAGTTAAAAATAAAATAAAGCACTAGCCGCAAACATGCCAAAAGCGTTAACCATTTGACATTTGATTTGGTATCTAGAAGAGTGAAGTCATCTATATTAGATGATAACATATACTCCCTCCATCCCAAAATAAGTGTCTCAATTTTGTAATAGCTTTAATACAAAGTTGTACTAGAGTTGAGACACTTATTTTGGAACAGAGGAGTACTAAACTATACGGCTATAAGTTTGTCTATCTAGCAAAGTGAAATCATAACCAAATATAAGCTATTATTGAACACTAAAGAATCAAAATAAAAGTATTGAAGCAATCTTGCATAGAACATAACCAAATCATAGTCCTACAATATGAGGACTAAGGAAAAAAAATCATCCGGCGCATAAAAACTCTTGAAAGGATGATATTGATAGTTTACATAATGACTGGTTTCATAAATTTTCTTGCAATGCATTGACTTAAGTTGAACCATATAGACACCGTTATGCATATATAAAAATATTGCTTCTGTATCGTCATCATACCCCAGCAGCCGCCCCTTATTTCTCTTAATTCGAGGAGTAATCCCAAGACTTATGGTATTCCGCAACAACCATGTGGTAACACCTTGACAATTGACCTTCCTCTGCCACTTTTGGATGCTATTATTATATAACACGGCAAGACCAACATCACCATCCTCTGCCTTGATGATCCGGTGTTTACGGGGCTCAGTCAGAGCTTTAGGTCCCTCGATCGTGGCTAGGGTTTGTCTATCCAAATTAAACTCAAGTATGTTATCTTTCATGGATAGCCAATAAAGTGCACTACCAATTAGGGTCCTGTCAATATGAGCATCAAAAATCGCCCGTGGAGCCGATGTTGAGATGTAATTACCCCATGTACTAGTCTCCGAGAAGTACACACATGCAACAATTTGGTTATGATTTTTGTATGTGGACATCAACGCCACCTTGTATGTGTTAGAGTTATATATATATATATATATATATATATATATATATATATATATATATATATATATATATATATATATATATATATATATATATATAGTCATGTAACCTTTCATATTTACCCTATTGTATAAGGGGTTTCCTGCATATATTTCACACCTGTACATGTATATATACTGGCCTATGGCCACCTGGAAATACAAGTTGCATATTTCCTAACATGGTATTAGAGCTAGGTCAATTTTTTGCACGTCGCAACTCATGCTGTTAATCCAATTCGTGGCCGCCGCTGCTTCTATCTCTTGTTGCCGGCTCTCCACCTTCGATCCTCTCTCCTGCAGGTCCACGCTGGCCTACTCTTTACTTCATCACGCTCGCCAGACCGCTGTGTGCCGTCTCCTTTGATCCAGTCAACGTCGCCCCGTCGCTGCAGGATCATCCGCCCGCTCGCTAGCCTAGATCGAGCCGAGCGCGGACCTCCTTCCTGGATCGACCTCCCGCCTGGATCGCTGGATCGCAAGTGCCCAAGGTTCTGCCCACTGCTTTGCTGACCAGTCAACGCAAAGAGCCAGCACTTCCATCTGCAGCCTGCATGTTGTTCCTTGCTCGTCGATGTATCTCTCTTCAGCGGCTCGGTTGTCTTCTGCTGCTGCTAGCTCCGGCGCGTCCGGCTGTCACCTGTTGCGGCTCTCGTCAGGTCTCTCTGCTACGTTTGCTGCCTGTTGACCAAAAAAAGGCACGATGTCTCAGTCCTCGGGTTATGTTGCTGTTCCTCGCTGTCCACTGATTTTTGATGGTACCAACTACGTTGAGTTTGTCGGCTTCATGCGGATTCACATGCGTGGCCTTCGTCTTTGGGGCGTTCTTTCTGGCGAGGTCCCCAATCCGCCGTGTCCAGTTCCTCCTGTGGCTCCTACTCCACCGACGCCACCTGTTCTTGCTGCCAACGCTGATCAGGCTGCAAAGGATGCAGCTAGGCTGGCTGATGATGCTGCCGCTCTTGCTTATGATGAGCAGGTTCAGACCTATGAGGACGCACTTCAGACTTATCATGCAGCTCTGTCTGCTTACACTCAGTGGCTTGATGATGATGCTCGTGCTGCAGCTATTTTGACTGCTAGTGTTCTGCCTCAGTTTGCCTCTGAGTTTCTCGGCCTCTCTACTGTATTTGAGATGTGGACTCGGCTTCGTCAGCGCTATCAGCCCTCTGGTGATGCCTTATACATGTCTGTGGTTCGTCAGGAGCATGCTCTTCAGCAGGGTGACTCCACTATTGATGAGTTCTATGCACAGAGTTCTGCTATCTGGCGTCAGCTTGATTCTCTCCGCACCGCTGGTTGTCATACTTGTCAGTGTTGCCAGGCTGTGCGGGCTGATTTGGAGTTTCATCGTGTCTACGAGTTCTTGTCTCGACTCCGTAAGGAGTTTGAGCCCCGGCACGCTCAGTTATTCGCTCGTGGTCGTATCCCCCTCATGCACGCGCTTTCTGAGATCTGTGCTGAGGAGACTCGCCTCCGTGGCGCTGGTTTACTTGAGGGTCCCTCTGTGCTCGCTACTCGAGTTCCTACTATGCCTGCTGCACTGACTCCTTCCCACTCGAGTGCTCCGCCGCTCTTGCCTACTCCTGCAGGCGGCCAGGGTCGGTCTCGTCCTCACTGCGGCTACTGCAAGATGGATGGTCATGTTGAGTCTCAGTGTTTCCAGAAGAAGAAACACCTGCGTAAGGCGCGATCATCAGCTTCAGGGACTTCTTCTACTTTGACATCTTCAGCCACCGCCTTGACTGAGCAGGATATTCTGCGACTTAAGCGTCTGCTTGCCGCTTCAGGTTCTCCTTTGACGGGTACTGCAGGTTCTGTGACTAATGCTTCCCACACTGAGCAACCACCTTCTACACAGTCAGGTACATCCTCGTGGGTTCTGGACTCCGGAGCTTCTTTTCATATGTCTTCTCATTCTTCAAATTTGTCCTCTCTTAAATCGCTTGATTTTCCTGTTCATGTACTCACTACTGATGGTACTCCTCTTTCTGTTGCTAGTCGAGGCAATCTTACCACACCTTCTTACTCTGTTCCTGATGTTGCTCATGTTCCTCGACTTACCATGAATCTTTTTTTTGTCGATCAACTTACTGATTCTGGTTGTCGCGTTATCCTTGACGTTGACTCTTGTTCTATTCAGGATCGTCGAACGCACACTTTGGTTTGGGCTGGCCCTCGCCGCCGTGACTCTCAGGGTCTTTGGGAGCTAGACTGGCTTCATGTTCCTTCTGCTGCCACCACTATCACCAGTCCATCCGCTTCTGTCGCTTCAGCTACCGGCTCCTTCTAGCAGTGGCATCATCGACTTGGTCATCTTTGTGGGTCTCGCTTGCCATCATTAGTTCGTCGAGGTCTTCTGGGGTCTGTCTCAGGAGATGTCTCTTTAGAGTGTCAGGGTTGTAGACTAGGAAAACAGATTCAGTTACCTTATCCTACTAGTGAGTCGGTGTCTCAGCGTCCTTTTGATTTGGTCCATTCTGATGTATGGGGTCCGGCTCCCTTCGCTTCGAAAGGGGGCCATCGATACTATATTATTTTCATAGATGATTTCTCTCGTCACACTTGGCTTTATTTTATGACTTCTCGCAGTGAGGTTCTTTCCATCTATAAGCGTTTTGCTGCCATGGTTCACACTCAGTTCTCTTCGCCTATTCGTGTGTTCCGTGCTGACTCCGCTGGCGAGTATATTTCTAAGATGTTGCGTGGTGTTCTTGCTGAGCAGGGCACTCTTCCTCGGTTCTCTTGTCCTGGTGCTCATGCTCAGAATGGTGTGGCTGAGCGAAAGCATCGCCACCTTCTTGAGACGGCTCGTGCGTTGATGATCGCCGCTTCTCTTCCACCTCATTTTTGGGCCGAGGCTATATTCACCTCCACCTATCTCATGAACCTTCAGCAGTCCGCTGCTCTCCAGTGTGGTGTTCCTTCCGAGTGTCTCTTTGATCATTCTCCTGATTATTCGACGCTTCGCTTGTTTGGTTGTGTTTGCTATGTTCTTATTTCCCCTCGTGAACGCACCAAACTGACAGCTCAGTCTGTTGAGTGTGTCTTCTTAGGCTATAGTGACGAGCATAAGGGCTATCGTTGTTGGGATCCTATCGGTCGTCGGATGCGTATTTCTCGGGATGTTACTTTTGATGAGTCTCGTCCTTTCTTCCCGCGTCCATCTTCCTCGACCTTTTCAGTGGAGGATATCTCTTTCCTCACTTGTCCTGACACGCCTCCCTCTATGCCCAGTATTCCTATTCCTCGTCCTGCTGTTGCAGATCCGACGCCATCCTCTCCTACGGATTCTTCTCCTCCCTCATCGCATGACTCTCCACCTTCATCACCGACACATTTCCCATCTCCACCTTCATCACCGATATCTTCACCTTCTCCACCTTCATCATTGCTACATTCCCCGTCTCCATCTCCAGTAATTCCACCTCTTCCCTCCTTCCCTTTTCATTATACTCGTCGTCCACGTGTTGTGGATAAATCCACTGACATGCCATCTACTTCTGGTGCGTCATCCTCCTCATCCCAGCCGACTTATGGTCTTCGAGCTCGGCCTCGCCCTCCCCCTGACCGCTATTCTCCTAGTCGATATGCTCTTTCGGCTATACTTGAGCCTACGTCTTATCACGATGCTGTTGTTCATCCTGAATGGCAGTTTGCGATGGCAGAGGAGCTTGCTTCTCTTGAGCGCACTGGCACATGGGATCTTGTTTCTCTTCCTCCCGGTGTTCGTCCCATCATTTGTAAGTGGGTCTACAAGGTTAAGACTCGCTCTGATGGTTCTCTTGAGCGTTACAAAGCTCGTCTTATGGCTCGTGGTTTTCAGCAGGAGCATGGTCGTGATTACGATGAGAAATTTGCTCCTGTGGCCCATATGACCACTATCCGCACACTTCTCGTTGTGGCCTCTATTCGCCATTGGTCTGTTTCTCACCTTGATGTTAAGAATGCCTTTCTTAATAGCGAGTTGCGTGAGGAGGTATACATGCAACCACCACATGGGTATTCTGTTCCTGATGGCATGGTATGTCGTCTTTGTCGCTCTCTCTATGGCCTTAAGCAAGCCCCCCGCGCCTGGTTTGAGCATTTTGCCTCTGTGGTGACTGCCGCTGGTTTTTCAGCGAGTGCTCATGATCTAGCATTATTTGTCCATCTTTCTCCTCGTGGTCGGACTCTTCTTCTTCTCTATGTTGATGACATGATCATCACTAGCGACGACCCCGAGTATATTGCCTTTGTAAAGGCCCGTCTTAGTGAGCAGTTTCTTATGTACGATCTTGGACCTCTTCGCTATTTTCTTGGGGTTGAAGTCTCTTCTACCTCTGATGGCTTTTTTATATCCTAGGAAAAGTATATACATGATCTTCTTGTTCGTGCTGCTCTTACCGATAAGCGCATTGTTGAGACTCCAATGGAGCTCAATGTTCACCTCCGTGATACTGATGATGACCCCTTGCCTGATCCGACGCGTTATCGTCATCTTGTTGGGAGTCTTGTTTATCTAGCTGTCACTCGTCCGGATATCTCTTATCCGGTTCATATTCTGAGTCAGTTTGTCTCCGCTCCCACTTCCGTTCACTATAGTCACCTCCTTCGTGTTATGCGATATCTTCGGGGCACGATCTCTACCGTCTATTCTTTCCTCGCTCCAGTTCTTTACAGCTTCAGGCCTATTCGGATGCTACGTGGGCTAGTGATCCCTCAAATCGCCGTTCACTTTCTGCTTACTGTGTTTTTCTTGGTGGTTCTCTCATTGCCTGGAAAACGAAGAAACAAACTGCAGTTTCCCATTCGAGTGCAGAGGCTGAGTTATGAGCTATGGCTCTTTTGACGGCAGAGGTGACGTGGTTAAGGTGGTTACTTCAGGATTTTGATGTTTCTGTTACTACACCTACTCCGCTCTTGTCTGACAGTACAGGTGTTATTAGCATTGCACGCGATCCTGTGAAGCATGAGCTCACCAAGCATATTGGTGTTGATGCTTTCTATGTGCGCGCTAATGTGCAGGATCAGGTTGTTGCTCTTCAGTATGTGCCTTCCGAGTTACAATTGGCGGATTTTCTGACGAAGGCCCAGACTAGAGCGCAGCATGGCTTCTATCTCTCCAAACTCAGTGTCGTTAATCCACCATGAGTTTGAGGGGGGTGTTAGAGTTATATATATATATATATATATATATATATATATATATATATATATATATATATATATATAGCCATGTAACCTTTCGTATTTACCCTATTGTATAAGGGGTTTCCTGCATATATTTCATATCTGTACATGTATATATAGTGGCCTATGACCATCTGGAAATACAAGTTGCATATTTCCTAACAGTATGGACTTGACCAACAGCTACCATGCACGTGGTCATGTGCTGTTACGACGCAGAGCACCGCTCCGTTGAGATGGCCGCCGGTTCTCTTAAGTTCAGGCGGCATGGACATGCGATGCTGCACACCAGTGATGGGCTCGCACACAACGATATCTTTCTGCAGCTTGTCTTCGACGAGGACACGGCCGTGCCGGCAATCAAGCACACGGTACTGACGGCGCTCCCTGCAGCGTCCAAGGTCAAATCGCTCTGGAGGGATGCAGTCAGGAGGGTCTAGGATTGGGGTGAACACGATCTCCTTCTCACTGCACACGAAGGCGCCGAGGAGGGGCGGCTTGTGGTGGTGGGCACAAAAGTGGTGGAGAAAAACCTAGGGTTAGTGGCAAGTCCCCGCCACCGCTTGCAGACTGCGGAGGCGCGTGGCAGGGAGGATGGCTGTGGCGGGAGGCGGACAAGTATCTCCTCGAGGAGATCGTCATTGTCCGGCAGGGAGGCAGACGACGCCGGCGAGCTGCTGCGGCTGACCCGGCGGCGGCTGGTAGTTTCGCCGCTCATCTCTCGACTGGGGATTTATTGGAGACGACAGAGGAGACAGGGAAGAAGACGACGTTCGCCGCATGCATACAGACGTGGCTAATTCTTTTGTAGTTGCAATCCAAACTGTAAGGAGAACTCCTTTTTTTTTGCGTGGATAGAATTGGAGAACTCTTCTTTTGCATCGAATATGGGGAGCTATATTAATATTATAACCAGAGAAAGGAAGCTAGGAGTAGGAGTCCAGCACCAACGCAACTCCAAGGCAACATAGATCAATCCTCGTACGGCAGAGCACACGGACAAACCCCAGCGTTGCAGCGTACGCTTTCGATCGCGATTCCAAGTAGTACGTCCCGCCGCCATGAGCCAGAGTGAGGGCGCCGACGTGATCCAAGGCCGCCGCGGCAGCTCCGTGCTGGATGATGACGATCTCCTCTGGGAGATCCTCCTCCATCTCTCGCCGCAGCCGTCCTCCCTCCCGCGTGCCTCCGCGGTCTGCAAGAGGTGGCGGCGCCTCGCTACCGATGCCAGGTTCCTCCGCCAGTTCTACCAGCATCACCGGAAGCCGCCCCTCCTTGGCGTCTTTCAGTCCCGCGAAGACATCGTGTTCACTCCCGTCCTGGATCCGCCCAACCGCATCCCTTCTGTGTGCTTCAACCTTGGACGATTTAGCGCCGTCAGCTACTTCAACGACTTAGATCGCTTGCCCAATGAGAACCATCTGCTTGGGTGCCGCCACGGTCGCATCCTCATCGCAGACTATCTGCGAGAAGAGGTCATTGTGTGTGACCCCATCACCGGCGAGCAGTTCCCCTTGGCCGTCCCTTTGAAGTTTTGGAGGGGCTACTTCAACGGGGCCGTGCTCTGCGCTGCGGACGACCAGGGCCACGTGCACGGTGCCTGCCTTTCGAGCCCCTTCAAGGTAGTCTTGGTGTCCATGTTCAGATCAAATTCTCAACCCCTTGCATGTGTCTATTCCTCAGAGGCTGGTGCATGGGGCAACGTCATCTCAATAGACGTTCCTAGTCAAATTAGCCATGCTGCTATGCCTGCGTCGCTTGTTGATAATGCACTTTACTGGCTGTGCCTGCCGAGAGATCTCATACTTGAGTTTGATTTGAAAAAGCAGAGTCTAGCTATGATCAGGGGTCCGCCCCTTACAAAGGAATTCTGCTCTTGTCAGATCATTCAGGCTGAGGATGGCGCTATTGGCTTTGCCGCATTGTTCTACCCACGCTTCCAAATCTGGCATAGGAACTCCAATGGCCAGGATGTTCCCACGTGGGTGTTGTCAAAGAACATTGAAATGCATAACATTCTTGAGCTCCCTCCTCATATTGACAGAGGGTCGAAAGAAATATTGGGATACTCTGAGGATACTGATGAAATTTTTATATTAGTGCAACCCAATGTATACATGGTTCAACTTAAGTCGATGCAATCCAAGAAAATTCATGAAACAAATTATATCTCGAACTACCATCCTTTCACAAGTTTCTATGCAGCAGGTAATTTCTCATCCATAGTCCTTATATTTAGGGAGTAACCTGATTGTATCATGTTCATGGTTGTCCGAACCTCAAGGCAAGTTTTATTCTTTCATCCAATATTTTTTATGTGTTTTCATCAGGCTACTAATCTTAACTCCATATCAGCAACTTTTGTTGAATCATTACTTTAAAATAATAATTTTTTTCATGTTGATGACCCATCCCCATGGTGACTAGTACATTTGTAGCTCGCGCGCGTGCACACACACACACACACACACAAAAAACTTGAATAAAGCATCTCTTTGGCCGCTGTATTCGTTTTGTCTGCTTGACATGGCAAGGGGTGAATTATGAGAAAAACCTATGCCATGTGATTTTTCCTTATTGGCTAAAAATCTTTATTCTTTGATGTACTGGTAGCTAACTATATTGCTTTCATGAATATTCATTGAATTTCCAACACATGTGGTTTTGTTTATACATTGCTGGTACCAGGAGTGAGTTAGAAAACGAAAATTGCTTCTGGAGAACGAGCTCCGTGGAGGCCTCCATTTGCAAAATTCAAACTTTGTCAAAATTCATATTTTTACATTTCAAAATTTTCTGAAAAAATACAGATATACATGGTGGCATAATGTACACGTGTGTAAATTTTCAGGACGAACTACATTGAAGTAGGGTTGTGCAAAAAACCAAATCTGTGGCTTTTTAGCACATGATACTATTCATTCTCAAAGTCCATGATTTTTTTTTGTACAGGTTGCATTTGAACGTATATCATCCTGAGTTTTTCCACACATATACATTTCAACCTTATATACTAATATTTCTTAAAAAAAATTATGAAACCAGAAAGTTCGAATTTTGAAGTTTTAAAAAATTTTGGGCTCCATCAACCCCGATCACCAAAACGCTTCACTTGTTGTAAAACATCTATATAAACTCAATTTTAGACGTGAATCCATTTTTCTCTATTTATGTCAACTCAGCTGTGTAACAGGCTTACTGCTACCATCTCTTATCCATTTGTCTTTAATCCACATTGTCATGAAATTGACTTCTTATGTTTCTAGGCATACACATTTCTCGTAAATGTGATGGGGCTAAAGTGTTGCATGATGGATTGGAATGACTACCTGGTTTGATTTCCTACTGTGCTACAATGGTTGAATAGGTAAACTAGTCATTTATATATTTGTTGGTCATATTTGGACAGTATGAATTCTTTAATGATAGACATCCGGCTAATAGATTAGGTAATGTGTAAGTACGTCATTCAACCTCATCGCCTTCAAAAACTTGTGTGAAAGGGCTGAAGGGTTTATTTTGTTTTCAAAGTAATATGATATGACTTATTTTTTGATGAGATATGATATAGCTCTACTTTATGTTGTTGAGCTGGTCATGTGTTTGTACGCATACCTTGTTCATATAATGTCACATATTCTCAGGTGCTACTATTAGGTTTTGTCGTTATCTGTATCAGGCTACTATCATATTAACCCTTTTGTTCTCTCCAGGTGAAGATGAGAAGGGCCGCTGCAGTTGTTGGTTGTAATTGTGTTTGCCACATTACTTCAATGTGATCGGCAGTGTCTATACGTTATCTAAAAGCTTGTTGTGTACTCCCTCCGTTCTGATTTACTTGTCGTGTTGGTTTCTGAATTTGAACTAAAACCACGACAAGTAAATCAGAACGGAGGGAGTATTAATTTAGGCAAGATTCCAATGTAGTAAGGTGTTAAAGTTATCACTAAGTTTGTCACATCGCATCAATGTGGTTGGCAGTGTTTATATGTAATCTTATGAAACTCACCATTGCATTCATAGCTAAGTTTTAATGGAGCAAGGTGATTTTGAATACCCTAGTTCAAGTCGGATTTTGGGTATCTTGCTTTATGCCTTAGTCAGCAAAGTTTAAATGACTCGATCTTTTGAGTGTGCTTCTCGGTTGTGGTTCAAAAGGTATGCCATCATTGTCGGTCTGATATTATGTTTTTTAACTTCGATCTTATGTGATCATGATCCAGCCTTGGGTTGCTGCTTGTCCAATACTAATTTACTTGTAATGGTTCATATGAACTAGAGGACTCATCGTTCACTATGCTATTAATTCACTACTCCCTCTGTTCCTAAATATTTGTCTTTTTTAAAGATTTCAAATGGACTACCACATATGGATGTATATAGACATATTTTAGAGTGTAGATTCACTCATTTTGCTCTAGAAAGACAAATATTTAGGAACGGAGGGAGTACTAGTCAACGGGACACAACACACTTGTATCACAAGGACGTGATAGCAGAGGAATTCCTTCACGGCCAGTAGTACGCAGATATCATTTTTACGCCATGTTCACTATGCAGGCAGCTCCTGGGCAAAGTGATTTCTATTTTCCAACGTACTTTTTTTTAGAATCACCGGGGAGGAGTTGCTCCACCTGAATATGCTCAAAGTGGCCATTATGCAAGGAGACCGATCCAGTTTATAAGAAAATTTGGATTGAAGATGTACACAAGTTGACCTGTTTCTAAGGGATATCAGGCCGAAAATCGTACAAATAACAAGTTACAAGAAGAAGAGAAGAACAAGAAGCCCAACAAAGGCAAGACCTAGTTAGCAGACTAAAAGGACCATCACCACAGAAAACACTAGTAGTTGTGGGGTGTCATTGAGGAATAAGAATACCTAGACCTTGAGAGCAACCTAATGCACCCGAGCCCCACGGCACGACACAGGAGAGTCCACAACCAACGAATGCAAAAAAACACGAACCTTGACTGGGAGCCCCGTCACGTAAAATCTGAACAATTAGCAATTCGGGGAGGCATCTTGCGCCATCAAAGATCAAAGATGAACCAAGACATCACCAAGAGCCATGGGAGAGTCTTGAGCATGCATAGGGAGATACCTTCAATTCATGAGGGGGCAACAGATGGCCACCATCAATTCATGAGGGGGCAATAGATGGCCGCTCTGTGATGCCAAAGGCCCCGCTGCTAAACCCCAGAGAACACCACCAAACAACTACCGTCGACTCCAAGCCAGTCGCACCACCACCACCACTGGAACCTACGTCTGATCCCAAGCTGGCCACACTACCACCAACAGCAAACGCGTCACCCTTGACCACACGCAGCCACAGAAGCCGTCATTTGGGTCCCCAAGATGATGTCTCCAAGGAGGTAGTGTCAATATGGACACAAGACCGTCATACGATCCGGCAGGGCGGATCTTTGGTTTTCACCCGGAGACCACAAAGCAGTGTAGTGTAGGTGCTGGAGCTCCACAACGGCACCTTCTGTGAGAAAACTGACATCAACACAGACGCCATTGCCGTGGAAACGACATAGTCGATGCAAGGTTCTCACCCGGATTTTGAGCACATCCATACAGCAAAACGAGAGTCGACCGCCACCACCACCATCGAGCCCTTTCAAGACAAAGAAGCACGGCGACACCCCGCGGAGACCGCAGATGGCCAAACATCAGCACTAGGCACTAGATCCACCAATGGCTGACCGAACGCAAGGCCACCAGATGCAGCGCGAGCTGCCGAGCCTTACCGAGGAGAAAAGGAGCGCTACCCAAGGCTAGGAACTACCATGGTCCCGGGCTGCAGTCATACATCTGAAAAGCTGACACGCCCCACAACGCCGATCGTGCACCTGCCGGAGACTAGATCATATGCGCCCGCAACACCAACCGAAGGCGGGGAGATAAAAAACCGCCTGTAGCAATACCTCCACCATCCACCACCACCAGCCTCCACCGGCATCACTCAGCACCTCCCACCTCCACGACCTCCCCAAACTGGACGACCACGGGCCAGATCCATCAGTATCCAGCCAGGCCACGAAGCACAGCAGCCATCGCGCCCCTGAAGCCGAGGAGAACCTCAGTGCCGCCAAAAAGCCATGAGGGACCCAATCCGACCCCGACACCAGCCACAGAGTGGCGCTCGCCATGAGACATGGCCCCCACACCAGTTGTCGCCCCGCCCGGGCCATCGTAACGAGGGCATGCCGCCCTTGGTATGTGAGGAAACCAGGACCGAGCGAGCCTCGCCGCCACCATCCCTAGGCACACGCAACTCTGCCGGCGTCCCCTCCAGCGGCGATAAAGCATGAGAGAGGAGGTCAGGAGGACCTGGCGGTAGCACAACTAGGGTTGCCCCTTAGTCGCAAGAGCAAGTGAGGGAAGGGGGAGGGTGGGGGGGGGGGGGGGCGGGGGCAAAAATCAAATCTTGTTCTGGCGCACATAGTACGTATATTATACTCCCTCCTGTATCAAAATATAAGACGCTTTTTGGCATTATGATAGTGTCAAAAAACATCTTATATATTTTGATAGAAGGGGAGTAGTAGGAAACAAAAAATCCTACCTAGAGGAAGGAAGCTACGAGCAGGAGTCTACCATGTTTAAGTTAGTTTCCGACTGCAACAAGATATCAAATCCATCTACACAAAGAGAAGAAAGGAACCGGGGATCGGGTCCCAAAAGAAACCCACCCTTGCGTTTACCACCAGCTTGGCAGCGTCTTCGATCTCCCAAGAGCGATGAGGCCCACATGACCTTCCACTGCCACCGCAGTTCCGTGCTGGCCGTGCTGGAAGACGACGATCTCCTTTGGGAGATACTCCTCCGTGTCCCGCCGCAGCCGTCCTCCCTCCTGCGTGCCTCCACGGTTTGTAAGTGATGGCGGTGCCTCGCCACTGATCCCATGTTCCTGATCCCATGTTCCTCTGCCAGTTCTACATGCATCACTGGAAGCAGCCCCTCCTTGGCTTCTTCGAGTACCACGAAGGCATCATGTTCACTCTAGTTCTGGACCTTCCCGACCGTATCCATCCCATGCGCTTCGACCTTCTACTATATGGCGGCCACCACGACGATGACAACGTGCTCTGCTTCCCCATTGAGAACATTATGCTCCGGTGCCGTCACGGCCTTGTCCTTGTTGGGGACTATTTGTGGAGAAAATTCGCTGCGTGTGACCCTGTCACCAGTCAACAGTGCCCTGTGGCCGCCCCTTTGGACTTCCATGGTGAGTGCTTCAATGGGGCGGTGCTCTGCGTTGACCGCAATAAGGGCCACGTGCACGACGCATGCCATTCGAGCCCCTCCCCCTTTAAGGTGGTCTAGGTGTCCATGTATAGATAAAACATGGATAATTATGGACAACCCATCGCCTGCGTTTATTCCTCGGAGACTAGCACATGGAGCGGTCTTATCTCTACCGAGGCTTCACATAATAAGTGTTCTCATATCGGTCCTAGCACCCTTGTTGGAAATGTCCTTTACTGGTCTTTACATAATCGGGGAGACAACATACTTGAGTTTGATTTGGACACACAGAACCTTAGTGTGATCAAGGGGCCTCCCGGTATGTATGCTTCTGGCAACTTCCATATCATCCAGGCAGAGGATGGCACCGTTGGTCTCGCCGTGTTGTCTTACTATACCCTTCAACTATGGCAGAGGAAGGTCAATCATCGGGGCATTGCCAAATGGTTGTCACACAAGACCGTTGCATTGGGTAACCTTCTTACCATCCCTCCTCGAACTGGGATAAACAGTGAATGGCTTGGATTAGTGGGGTATGATGAGGATACCGATGTAATCTTTTAGGTATGAGCAGTGGTGTCTATATGGTTCAACTCAAGTCAATGCAAACCAAGAAACTAAATGTGACCCGTTCTTCAAATTATTGTTACCCATTCATGAGTTTCTTCCCACCAGGTTATTTGCAGATTAATGATTTGTTAATGTTAAACTGATCATTATTTTGTACTTAGTAGAAAAAGGCCTGTTTGTCGCGGTTCATAAGGCTCATTTGCCTTTGTTCCCGAACCGGTACTAAAGGGTCGGTACTAAAGACCAATATATTTAGTCCCGGTTCACCTACAAACCGGGACATATGTGGCTCCACGTGGCCAATGCGGCTTGCCCAGGCAGGAGAGCCTTTTGTCCCAGTTGGTAGCACAACCGGGACCAAAAGGTATCCACGCGTCAGCAGTTCAGGGGTTGGGGTTTTTGTTTTTTTAGGGGGGGGGGGGGGGGGGGGGGTTGGGGGTTTTGGCGGTTTTGTAGGGTTAATTTAAGCGTTTCATATATTGTGTTAGCTAGCTAATAGAGAGAAGTGTTCTCTCTTATCTCCGTGCTTGGTCGACGCTACATACTATACATATAGAGAGGACTCGACACAGTAGCTAGCTAGTAAGAAAATGAAGGAAACCATTAAGTACAGAACATTGTCATGAACATATACAGAGAGAGGTGATCGATCTCTCCTTCTCCGAGAGATTGGTCGAACAACAAGTTTTCGTATATCTATAAGACGGTACTGGCTACATATATACAATATAAGATCTCTTATAATCCCCTAACATCTGAACTCAAGTTCCACATGGTATTCTCCATTTTTATCGATGACGTGGTCAACAAAGAATCCCACCAATTCCTCTTGAATTGCTTGCATGCGATCTTGTGGTAGGAGTTCATCCCGCATCTGAAACATCTAATTTGAAGAAGGGGGTCAATACATATATATGAATGATACTCAACACAAATGATGGTAATAAAATAAAATTGCGAATATTATTGTTTACATACTTCATATTGTTTGTCAGAGTAGCCCCGCTCACAGGTCGTGTGGCGGACGAACTCGCAAATGTAGTATTGATACGTCTCCAATATATCTATAATTTTTTATTGTTCCATGCTATTATATTACCCGTTTTGGATGTTTATGGGCTTTACTCTACACTTTTATATCATTTTTGGGACTAACCTACTAACTGGAGGCCCTGCCCGAATTGTTGTTTTTTTGCCAATTTCAGTGTTTCGAAGGAAAGGGATATCAAACGGAGTCCAAACGGAATGAAGCCTTCGGGAGAGATCTTTTTGGAACAAACACTATCCAGGAGACCTGGAGTGGACGTCAAGAAGCGAATGAGGCGGCCACGAGGGTGTCCGGTGCGCCCTAAGGGTGTGGGCCCGCCCCCCACCCTCGTGGGCCCCTCGAGCGTCAACCGACATACTTCCTCCTCCTATATATATCCACGAACCCCGAAAACATCCAGGTCCACCACGGAAAACTATTTCCACCGCCGTAACATTCTGTATCCGCGAGATCCCATCTTGGATCCTTCGCCAGCGCTCCGCCGGAGGGGGAATCGACCACGGAGGGCCTCTAGCTACATCATCTCCAAGGCCTCTCCGATGAGTTGTGAGTAGTTTACCACAGACCTTTGGGTCCATAGTTATTAGCTAGATGGCTTCTTCTCTCTCTTTGATTCACAATACAAAGTTCTCCTTGATCTTCTTGGACATCTATTCGATGTAACTCTTTTTGCGGTGTGTTTGTCGAGATCCGATGAATTGTGGGTGTATGATTGGTTATCTTTGCAAGTCTCTTTGAACTATCAGTTTGGTTTGGCCTACTAGATTGATCTTTCTTGCCATGGGAGAAGTGATAGCTTTGGCTTCAATCTTGCGGTGTCCTTTCCCAGTGACAGCAGGGGCAGCAAGGCACGTATTGTATTGTTGCCATCGAGGATAAAAAGATGGGGCTTATATCATATTGCTTGAGTTTATCCCTCTACTGCTACACTGTTACTGAACACTAAGCCATATTTTACCCTGCAAAACCAAACTTCCTGGTATGCTACCCACATTGGATCAGAGCCTTTTCAACTTCTCCGTCAGCGAGGAGGCTGGTGAAAAGTCTCTTGTACTCTGCATGACGCAGGTCGTGACAATGAGCACCAGCGCACCAGCTGGGGTCCTTTGACCTTGCTCGATATAGCTTGTAGGCTGGAATTCTTGATGCCTACCAAGCCTGCCTTACCGATCACCAATGACATATGTCATGACTTTGTTTCTCCCTCTGCAAGTGTGACTATATATATTGACGACATACAAAGTTGGTCGGAGTGACATGAGCTAAGGTCTCCACAAAAACACCGGTATATCATGTGCTAGCTTCCTAGCTAGTGTCTTGAGGATAAAAATGAGAGAAGCCAAGGTGATATATATTGAGTGAGATATGAGTGTTATGTCGACCGTGAGAGAAAAACTTATGAACAAGTATGCCTCTCATTGTTTTTGGCACACCTATCCACTGTGTAAGTAATCATAAAGCATGTGCAGAGGGGCGAGATGAAGTGATCATCACTAGTGTTGGTACGTCCTTGCAAGATGACCGGTAACTTAAGGCAGTGGTACTGTTGAGTTTTCTTTACTGAAATATTTTCTGTTTATTCAAACAAGAGAACCATTGAAGGTACAACACTCTGGATCAAAAATCCTAGAAAATACAAAGTAACCCTTTAAACTAAGAATTACAATCAAATATCTCAGATACACTTTGGAAGACAAAATATTATCATGCAACTGAGAAAGATGGTACTTGATTATTGACCAACGAGTATGAGATGAAGATCCAATCAGATTCCCTATTTTTTCAATCGAGTGAATCCCTTTCCATCAATAGCTAAACAGAAATAACTACAATTTTGCCACTATAACTTGCCCAAACCTAAAGTGCTCTTCTGAGCTAAAGCGCATGTAATCTCATTGTCTGTTTCCTTCGAGTCACTAAAAGATTCATGCCACAATGTGTAGACGCACTTGTATTCTTTGAGCGTGTTTGGTAACCTCCTCTGTTTTTTGGCCCCTTTGCATGTGTAACTCGTTTGGGCCAGGCTAAGCTAATCTAGGCTAAAAACCATGTTGTGCACATCATTTAGTTGCATGCATCCTCCCCATCCTGGCTGCAAAGAAAAGCAAGTCATGTTGTCTGGTTGTGGGCTTGTTTAGTGATATGCAGAGTGTGTGCTGTTTGGTTAGATGCAGCACATGTTGTCTGGTAACCTCCATTTCGAACGGTGAGAACTGTGGTGAGAATTGTGCAAGTCATAATCACACAGTTCAATGCTAAACAGTCAAGACAAAGTCTGAAAAAATCCATGCAAAAGTCTTAGGTGCAGAGAGAACTTCCTAGGCTTCCATGGAAAAGGCCTCGTCATGTTTCTTGCACTTGGTCACCACCTCGACGCCCTCTTCATTGAACATGATCACCTTCAGGGTGTCAGGAGTCAGCAGCTTGAAGGTGACGAGGTACACGACCGTGGGTGAAGAAGGCTTTGCTGGACTAGGGCTTGGAGCAGGGGATGTTAGTATTGCTGCTTACAAGATGGACACACACAGCGGCATTGTGTAAAGCAATGAGCGGTGGAAGGATTTCCTCATGGGGAAAAATCTATAAGTTAGACATGTTGTGTTGATTACTCTTAAGAATACCGCACACAAAGACTTGAACATGATGGTTGTCATAGACATCATCTAGATGTAATCTCGAGTTATCTGAGGTCAATAATGCTACTATATATATATATATATATATATATATATATATATATATATATATATATATATATATATACGTAGCTTAATTTGAGGGTCCAGCTTATGGATGCACTGGTATGGATGAACTTGTTGTTATGGTTGTAAACTTAATTTCTTGCTTATCAATACTCTCATATTATGATATATGCCATATTTCGAATACCTACTGCAATTCTAGCATACAAAGACGGATGCCGTTGTCATGCAGTTTTCTGCTATTTAAATGCATGAAAATTCATGGGAGGCCGGAAAATCACAGGACCTAACATGGTGTCTGTTGTAGTAAAAATCCGAGGGTGTTTCTTATGCGCCTTTACGGAGGTTGTGTGGAAGTGGGGTCTTCTACCATGAAGGATCGGTCTAGCTTTCAAGTGGGAGTTCGCCCAATTTGTGAAGGGGGTGTGGGCCCATTCTTCTGTTGGTCTCAAAAAATTTATGTGCTCAGATGAGTCTATTTTAAGACACATGTCAAGTCCTAGCCTTTCTGGGGGGGGGGGGGGGGTGCCGGCCATATTTCGTGCATTTAATGCATTTCCAGAACTTAATGCCTGAAATTGAAGATCCGGGGTGGGGCTACATAAAATTTTGTCCGGATAGCTATAAGTCTCTAACTCTGGTCTTCATCCCATGCACAGACCCGGCGCACCTAGCCGAGAGGTAGGGCCCGGTGCCGTTGGCCACGTAGAGGCCTCCAACATGCAGTTTGCTGCCATTTAATTCCAGGGAAATTCATGGGTAGTCGGAAAATCATGGGACATGGCGCGACATTGTCACACGGCTCCTGGAGTCCGTGGTTAAAATTCAAGATTGTTGCTCATATGCCTTCACGGAGGTTGGTGTGATAACAACACCTTCTCCCACCAAGGACCTAACTTTTGAGTGGGAGTGCATCCCTTTTGTGAAGGGGGTGTGGGGCTCGTTCCTCTTTTGGCATCGAAATTGTTGCTATGCTTAGACGAGCCCATTCAAGGAAGCATGTAGGCCCTGCCTTTTTCGAAGGCCGCCAGCCATATTTCACGCATTACTGCATTTTTAGGGTTTAATGCCTGAAACTGAAAATTCATGTCACGGCCACATAAAATCATAGCCAGATAGGGCTAGAAGTCCCTACCGGTGGTCTTCGGTCCATGCCCAGGCTTCCATGTCAAACTGAGAGGGGGGGCACGGCGCCGAGGGCCACTGATAGGCCATCGGCGTGCAGTTTGCTGCCATTTGAATCCACAAAAGGTCATGGTAGACTGAAATATCATAATAAAAACACAGAAAATAATTTTTATAAAGGAAAATTAAAAATAAGATAGGGAGAGGTAAACAAATGGGAGTAGTGTTTGCTGAGTTCCCGATTTTCGGGCTATCGGTAGTGTTCGGTGGGATTTTTTCTTTCTAAAAGTGCATGAGCGTCGTGAGATAAGCTTTGCGGAGTTCTTATTCACAAAATAACTCGGCAAAAGTCGCCAAAAGATATTTCAGAAACGTTTTATTGCTTGTCTCTGGTTACGAAAAATCACTTAGGTCCCTAGTTGTCCTTTTGCTGTCCCAAAAAGCCTAGTCTTTGGATCCAATGTCGCAAAGGTTTGCTACAGGATGACCTCGCGCGTGAATACAAGGTTGCCTGCACGGCACATATGGTGAGGGAGAGTGACGGAGGAGCTCTGTATCGAGCTCGACGCATATGCACTCGACTCCAAAGACGAGCCCGTACCAAACAGAGGGCCACACATGACACGGAGGCGTCGGACTCTGGCAAGGGCAATAGGTCGGACTTTTATATCTCCTCCAACTAGGATTAGATTAAATTTAGATGTTTAAATGCTAAATGTGGCTTTATCACTTGGTAGCTTACTTTAGTTTAAGTTCAACTTATATTAGTGTGCGCATGTTTATGTATAATTATGCAGGTTATCTTTAAACTAGTTTCAGAATCATGTTGCAAACACAAGATTGTGCCACTATGTTTTCGAGAGTTAAATTTAGGGAATAGCTAAGGCACAAATTGGTTTTTGAGGAATCAAGTAAGTTTTGTGGGGATGTTTCAGAAGTTAAAAGTTTAGAAGACGGGATAGAGATGTTATTAGTGTTAGTATGTCCTTCGAAGAGGACCCGAAACTTATAGTAATGGGTAGTGTTGAGGTAGGATAATTTCACAAATCCACAAATTTAATCGATCCCAAACCGATTACTAGATGCCCATGTTTCATGAATATACATTGACTTCAAAGCCAACCTCAGAGAAATTCAGTTATTAGTTAAGTCTTATTGTTCATGCAAATCATGATGCTGCACATAACTAGCCCTTCTCGGAAAAACAATATTGTAATGCTTGTGCATGTACACATCAGAATAAACATTTTCCTTTGAATTTGGTTAAGCCTAGCACCAATTCCTATCTCGGGCATGTTTGGTTGCTATCTTGGTCAGCTCGTTGCAACAACCTCTCCTTTTGCGAGCTTAATTTATGAGGAGGACGGGAGCAGCTCGCTCTTAAAGACCAAGCTAAGCTACCCTCCTAGGTCAGTTTTGTGGATCATGACTAGGCAAACAAGCTCTTCGGTTGGGTGAACTCCGGGGAGTCAAGTCATGAGGTGAGTTTCAGAAAAACCTAAGAGAACCATGTTGGCTCATTTCCAATCCATTGGCCCAATAATATTCATATTAACTGGGATCACCACAACTTGCAATTCTCCATGTCTCCCAATCCTACATATCATCCAAGATTTGCAGCAGCCTGTAGTGATTAACTTGTGCCATTGACTTAAGTTTGGTGGATTCTAATGCAATCACATGCCTATGAGTATACAACACACCTGGTATCCTAAGATCTCCTCACGAGTATAATATGTGCTAGATCTTGAGGGTCTTATGAGGTTGGCATTCAAATAGCTGAAGATGGTAGAGAAAGTTATGATAAATATCTACCACTGTTGGAGTGTAATCTTGACGGGTTGAGAGAACTTATATGGAACCTTAGGAGTGAGCGGTTCATGTATCTTTATCCCTCATTATTTTCTCTTGCTATGTTGCACCTACCACTTTGGATGTAGTCTTAGCGGTAGTGAAGAGAGCAGGAATGTACAGGGTCAACTTTAAGTTCTTGTCGCCAGCGGGAGAACATGATAGTGAATAGGCATAAATTTAGGTATTTTTGGCCCATCATGCATGAATGACACAAGAGAAGCTACTTGATACTTCGTCTGTTTCAAAATAAAAGGTGTATATGTTCCAAGTCAGACTTTGTAATATTATATTCAATATTGCATATTCAAGATAATATTGAAGAATACCATTATTGCTGGTCTCTAATTACCAAATTTCACTTAGGTGGCCATTTGCTATCATCCTGAACACAGTAATCCCGGTTGTTGGATCAACATCAAGAAGATTTGCGGTGGAAAATGCACAACATGCCTCCATTTCATGGCTACTCAGGTCTCCAAGGTTTGCTTTTTATAGATATCACATAGGGGAAACAAGAAAATGTAGACTACCATTTTTTTGTTAAGAAATGCCTGATATTACTTGAAATAGACGCATCATACTATTGTATTATGATTTATTAGTTCTTTTTCATGAATTAAAGTGTTTTCATTGGGCTTTGGGTCATTTTTTTAAGAAAAGGAGGATTACCCCCGGCATCTGCATCTGGACGAAGCATGCAACCATTTTACTAATTATTCTCAAAGACCTTACAAAGTAGTACATCAGGTAGTCCGAAGCCACCATCTTAGCAACAGCTGTTGCTAATCCTATCCACTTGATGGAGGGGTGTCGATAGTCCGAGCCTAATACCAAACAGACATCGTACCAAAGCTTAACATCTAAAGCCAGAGACCCCAACTAAGCACATATTGGGTTTGGGATACAAACTGGTCTGATGCACTCTCATGTGTCGTCACCGTCGTCTTCCACCAATCCATCTTCGGAGCAGAAAATAACGCACCGACCTTGCCAGGCCTCTCTGCCATCGACACCACCATGACGCTAGACAGCATCCTCCTCCTACGCGAGTCCATCTCGGCGCATCGCACACCAAATCTCACTGCGCCATGCCGCCGAGATCCGCCGCCATCAATGAGAAAGATGAAGCACCGCTCCATGCTACTTCTTGAGCTTGCGTTGGTTTTCCCCTTGAAGAGGAAAGGGTGATGCAGCAAAGTAGAGATAGGTATTTCCCTCAATTATGAACCAAAGTATCAATCCATAGGAGGTAGATGCAAGTCTCCAATGATAGCACATGCACAAACTCAGAGAAATTAAGTTATTAATTAAGTCTTATTGTTCATGCAAATCATGATGCTGCACATAACTAGCCCTTCTCGGAAAAATAATATTGTAATGCTTGTGCATGTACACATCAGAATAAACATTTTCCTTTGAATTTGGTTACGTCTAGCACCAATTCCTATCTCGGGCATGTTTGGTTGCTATCTTGGTCAGCTCGTTGCAACAACCTCTCCTTTTGCGAGCTTAATTTATGAGGAGGACGGGAGCAGCTCGCTCTTAAAGTTCAAGCTAAGCTACCCTCCTAGGTCAGTTTTGTGGATCATGACTAGGCAAACAAGCTCTTCGGTTGGGTGAACTCCGGGGAGTCAAGTCATGAGGTGAGTTTCAGCAAAACCTAAGAGAGCCATGTTGGCTCATTTCCAATCCTGTGGCCCAATAATATTCATATTAACTGGGATCACCACAACTTGCAATTCTCCATGTCTTCCAATCCTACATATCATCCAAGATTTGCAGCAGCCTGTAGTGATTAACTTGTGCCATTGACTTAACTTTGGTGGATTCTAATGCAATCACATGCCTATGAGTATACAACACACTTGGTATCCTAAGATCTCCTCACGAGTATAATATGTGCTAGATCTTGAGGGTCTTATGAAGTTGGCATTCAAATAGCTGAAGATGGTAGAGAAAGTTATGATAAATATCTACCACTGTTGGAGTGTAATCTTGACGGGTTGAGAGAACTTATATGGAACCGTAGGAGTGAGCGGTTCATGTATCTTTATCCCTCATTATTTTCTCTTGCTATGTTGCACCTACCACTTTGGATGTAGTCTTAGCGGTAGTGAAGAGAGCATGAATGTACAGGGTCAACTTTAAGTTCGTGTCGCCAGCGGGAGAACATGATAGTGAATAGGCATAAATTTAGGTATTTTTGGCCCATCATACATGAATGGCACAAGAGAAGCTACTTGATACTTCGTCTGTTTCAAAATAAAAGGTGTATATGTTCCAAGTCAGACTTTGTAATATTATATTCAATATTGCATATTCAAGATAATATTGAAGAATACCATTATTGCTGGTCTCTAATTACCAAATTACCAAATTACCAAATCTAAACACAGTAATCCCGGTTGTTGGATCAACATCAAGAAGATTTGCGGTGAAAAATGTACAACATGCCTCCATTTCATGGCTACTCAGGTCTCCAAGGTTTGCTTTTTATAGATATCACATAGGGGAAACAAGAAAATGTAGACTACCATTTTTTTGTTAAGAAATGCCTGATATTACTTGAAATAGACGCATCATACTATTGTATTATGATTTATTAGTTCTTTTTCATGAATTAAAGTGTTTTCATTGAGCTTCGGGTCATTATTTTTTAAGAAAAGGAGGATTACCCCCGGCATCTGCATCTGGACGACGCATGCAACCATTTTACTAATTATTCTCAAAGACCTTACAAAGTAGTACATCAGGTAGTCCGAAGCCACCATCTTAGCAACAGCTGTCGCTAATCCTATCCACTTGATGGAGGGGTGTCAATAGTCCAAGCCTAATACCAAACAGACATCGTACCAAAGCTTAACATCTAAAGCCGGAGACCCAACCAAGCACATATCGGGTTTGGGGTACAAACTGGTCCGATGCACTCTCATGTGTTGTCACCGTCGTCTTCAAACAATCCATCTTCGGAGCAGAAAATAACGCACCGACCTTGCCAGGCCTCTCTGCCATCGACACCACCATGACGCTAGACAGCATCCTCTTCCTACATGTCGTGGTTCTAAGTCTGACAGTAGAATAGGGGGTAGGTATGGAGAGGCAAGATCCTAGCTATGGAGCAGTTGTGCACACAAGTGTTTTACGAGTTCAGGCCCTTCTCGGAGGAAGTAACAACCCTACGTCTCGGAGCCCGGAGGCGGTCGACTGGATTATGTGTGTGAGAGTTACAGGGGTGCGAACCCTTCTACCAGTGGAGGGGGGTGGCTTATATAGAGGATGCCAGGACCCCAGCCATCCCACGTAGCAGAGGGTTAAAGTATATTAAGGTCTGGCGTTACTGGTAACACCCTACATAAAGTGTCATCATGACCATTAAGACTACTTAATTACAGACCGTTTGGATACAGAGTAGATCTTGAACTCCTGGTGGTCGAGTGAGTCTTCATGGTCGAGTGTCTTCAGGTTCGTCGAGTGTCTTCTAGTCCGTCGAGTGGAGTCCCTCTTGGTCGACTGGAAGACGGCTTCTTCTACGAGATGTCCTTGGGGAGGGTACCTTGGTCAGGTTCATGACCCTACCCTAGATACATGACTCCATCAGTAGCCCCCGAATGGATCAAGGTTTGAGTGAGGAAGGAGTTGGCAATCTTTCCGACCTGCTTTTTGGTGTCGTAAAGGTGTTTTGCCCTGGATCGATGACTTTCAAGTGAGGGTGTCAACTTTCGTTCAGTCGCCTTGATCCATTCTTTATATCTGTCGAGTGAACTTTGTGAACTTGGGGATTTCCGAGCGACGGATCACAGGAGATCTCCCATCTGACAAGTTGCCCTGTGGTTAGCGGATTTAGTGGGATCCGAATTTTGGGGAGCACGCGAAGCGGAGAAGACCGCGGTACTCGGATGGGAAAAGGCAGGGACGCCTCAATTCTCGCGCCGCCTTTTTCGCCACGTATCACTTGTGCGACTGTTTCGGGATTTGACAGGATCGCCTGGGCCTACTTGTCAGTCACTCGGAAGTGACTCCATATAAGGAAACCGGCGGAGGTTTTTGAACAGTGCCTCCTCATTTTCTCCTCCCTCGCCTCCAGATTCATCCGCTGCGCCCACCAACTGCCCGACGCTGCTGCTCTATTCCGGCCTCGTCGGCGACAATGGTGAAAGAGAAGACGGCGGCTTTGGAGCGGACGGAGAAGGCGACGGCGGCTGCGAAAATGAAGGGGAGAGAGACCTGTCGAGGGGGATCCTCGTCGCGGTCCCGTTTGCCGCAAGGTTGGATCCAGGGTGATTGGATCCGCTCGACCATCACCCAAAAGGATCTTGACGACCTGGCCGGCGAAGGCCTGATTGCGCACGGGGCGGCGAGGCTCCCGGGGATGGAGTGGCAGCCACAGCCTCAGGAGGGTGAGTGTGTCCTCTTGGCGACTCATGTAGATCGAGGGTTCTCTCTGCCACCGCATCTTTTCTTTCGAGGGTTTCTGAATTTCTTTGGAGCTCAGCTTCATCACTTTACCCCCAATTCTATTGCCTATCTCTCCGCCTTTGTATCTTTGTGTGAGAACTTCTTGGGTTGTCGGCCGCACTGGGGCCTCTTCAAACACATATTCACTTGTCGTTCTCAGACGGTGAAAAAGGCCAGCCCCAATGACGAGAGAACTCAGGTAATCCAGATGTGTGGGGGTCTCGGGGTCCAGATGAGGAGTAAGAGCGCTTTCCCTGCTATGAACCTTCCCGAGTCAGTCAGAGGGTGGCAGTCGACCTGGTTCTACTGCCAAGACCAGTCGACGCCAGGGCAGTCGACTGGGCTCCCTCCCTTCTCTATGAGTCGAGTGAACAAGCCATCCTCTCTGAAAGTAGTTATGGAGGAGAAGGCTCAGGTAAAAATGTTGATGGAGCGAGTAGTTCAGTTGATTCGTGACGGTGTGACTGGCATGGACCTTCTGGAGGTTTTCCTTCGGCAGCGCATCCAACTGCTCCAGTACCGGGGCCACCCGATGTGGTTGTATTCTGGTACTGAAGACACCAGTTGGGTCCACCCAGAGGAGGTCGACGATGCCACACTGGAGAGGTGGATGACTGCCATCACGGGGAACAAGGACAACCCTCGTGGAGCCAGGAGGATCCCTCCACTCGACTAATCCTATGATCCGGACAAGGTACGACCATTTTTCTCCGATTGTTCCGTCCGTTCTGTTTCATCGTAGATCAGTCGATTGACTTTTGTCTTGCTTGTTTTTTTTAGGAAACCACCGAGTTGTACTTGATGCCCAATGGGGCGCAAGCACAGGCCGAAGAGGAGGAAGGAAGCGGAGGTGAAAGTCAAGAGGAGTGGGAGTCGGATGCCGATGAGGGTGATGAAGACGCAGGCTCCGACGAGGAGGAAGAGGAGGAGGAAGTTGCGCCTCCTCATTCCGAAGGAGGTCCAAGCTCGCCCACGACCCTGCGGCTGATCGTGGCAAGGGAGTCGCGCCTGCTGGGCAGTCGACGAAACGTCCTCGGACAACTTCACCGGCGCCGACTGAAAAGGCGTCGAAGCAACCGCGAGCAGCCCAGACAAAACCGGCGAAGGCCCTACCAAAGATGAGGATGGAGATTCCGACTGTTTCTGGGTAACGGCATAACTCATGTTTTTCATTCTTGGTCGACTTCAATCGCTGACCGACTGATATTTGAAACCGCAGTGCTGCTACTTCTGAGACTTCTACTAGGCATGAGGATCAAGAAATGGAAGATGCTGCTACTTCTCATCCTGGTATGATCTGCGTGGTTTTGCTTTTGGTTGATTGAATCTTTATTTTTGACTTTGAACTTCTTCTGCAGCTCCACCTAGCATTGTCATCAATCTCCCTGACGATGATGATGAAGTGCCACTGAGGCAGAGGAGGAGCAGGAAGGCGACTGCTGGCAAGGCTGCTCAGGTTGTGTCAGCACCTGGACCACAGATTCCAGAAGGGAGCAACGTTGCTTGGACTACCGTGTCCTTTGCGGAGCCGTTGATGGTTGCCCGCCCTTCGCCGTCGAGTGCTGACCCGCCTTCTCTCTTCTCCACCTACCACGTCCCGGAGGACCAAGCAAGCGCTGCCAAGGAAGCCATACGCCAGGCCGGGATTATGATGGAGCAGGTGAAGGCGATCCGAACCGCCAGCCAAGCAGCTTATGACGCGAGTTCAGCTCTCCAGAGTAATGTCCAGGTTAGTTAAACATTGACTAGAAATCTTGATGTTTGTCATGCACCCACTGGGTGTGTCAATTCTACGGTGGACTGCTGGCAGTCGACTGTAGTCTTTGTGTCTTGAGATTTCTCACTTGACTTGTTTCACTCGAGTATGGTCGAGTGGAACAATGAAACTGGTGGGGGCACGCTGAGTGCACCCACTGGGTGTAGTCCCCGAGACCGTGGTCGATTGCTGGCAATCGGCTATGGTCTGAATTTTTTTTTGCTGACAGTTAACTGCTTCCGGTCGACTGATCGACTCTGAGTCTAGCTGATAGAACTAGTGGGGGCACGCCGAGTGCACCCACTGGGTGTAGTCCCCGAGACTACAGTTGAATGTTTAGATTCAGCTGTAGTCTTAGAAATACTACGATTTTTCCTTTAGTCACTCGAAAGTGATCTGTCGTTGATGTTTGTCGACTGAACTTTCGCAGAAATCTTGTGACCTTGTTTCTCGTTATACCGAATTGGAGAACAAGTATATCCAGCTTGAGCTTGACCAGAAGCTTGTCCAAGAGAACTTTACGAAGTCGAAGGAGGAGGCAAAAGGTATGTTTGGTGAGAATCTTGACGACTGTCCTTGCTTCTTGCCTGTCTCCGAGTCTGATCTTATTGTGATTTTCGCAGAAAAACTGAGGGATGCTCTAAAGAAGAAGGACCTTGACCTCGCCGAGGTGCAGAAAACGGCTGCAGACAAGACAAGACTTGCAAAAGAGAAGTTGGCTTCTGTCAACAAACTTGAAGAAGAAAACACTAATGTGAAAGCCGCTCTCGACGTGGCCAACGAAGAAGTCACCCGACTGAAGAATGCCAATATGGTCCTGGACGACAAAGCTGGCGAACTGGCAGGAAAGAAGAATGACTTGGAGGTTTATTTGGGAGGACTCGCCAAGAAGCTATTCCTCATGCTCGAAGGTAACCTCTTATCTCCGATTGGTAGTTACTGACTTGCTATAAGGGCATTAGCTTATCCTTGAATCGTGTCCACAGAATTCTGCCAAAACTTTGAAGAGGAGACTAGTCGAGTGGAGACTGGCTTGGATCCCATCAATTCTCCGGTGAAGGATGAAACTGCTATGAATGTGCTCCGCCTCGAGTCTCGTGTTGCTGCAGTGGTCAACTACCTTGCAAGACTGAAGGCCGCCACATCGCACATCGACACATCGCTCTGGCCAGAAGAAACGCTTCAGAACGACCTTGAGTCGCTGATGACTCGACTGAACGAAATTCCGAGTCGAGTGCAAGAATGGAAGAAGTCTTCTGCCTAGTGCGGTGCTGACGTCGCTCTGTCCTTGGTCCGCGTCCAATGCAAAGAAGCGAGAGAAGACAAGTTGGTGTCTCTCAAGGTGGCCAATACTAGGAAGCATGACTTCCGTTCTTTCATGGAGACCTTCATCGCGGCTGCCACTCGGATCGCAGATGGGATCGACCTAGACGAGTTCGTTGCGCCTTCCAGCCCTCCGCAGGAGGGGTAAAAAACTACTATGCTCGATGATTTGAATTTGCCTCGGAATACCGAGTGATTTTTGTAACCGCCAAAGTTTAATAGGCTTGATGCCTAAGCACTTCTGGGTCCGTAGGACGTTATCCGAACTTGATTTGCCGTTCAAATACGTTTGCTTCTTTCGGACAACCATCTTCTTTGGGTTGGAGTATATACTAGCATCTGTAATGCTCTTTTGCAGGTAGGAATGAAGCACAAATTGTCGTCGACCAGTGCTCGTCATGTCTGGGCGAGCACTGGGCCGCAGCTAAGCCTCCGAGTGGGAGGTTTGCACTCCACTCGGTAGGATTTTAGAAACTTAGGCGAGCACTGGGCTGCAGCTAAGCCCCGAGTGGGAGGTTTGCTCTCCACTCGGTAGGTTTTTAGAAACTTAGGCGAGCACTGGGCTGTAGCTAAGCCTCCAAGTGGGAGGTTTGCTCTCCACTCGGTGGGATTTTAGAAACTTAGGTGAGCACTGGGCTGCAGCTAAGCCCCCGAGTGGGAGGTTTTCTCTCCACTCGGTGGAATTTAGAAACTTAGGCGAGCACTGGGCTGCATCTAAGCCTCCGAGTGGGAGGTTTGCTCTCCACTCGGTGGGATTTTAGAAACTTAGGCGAGCACTGGGCTGCAGCTAAGCCCCCGAGTGGGAGCTTTGCTTTCCACTCGGTAGGATTTTCGAAACTTAGGCGAGCACTGGGCTGCAGCTAAGCCTCCGAGTGGGAGGTTTGCTCTCCACTCGGTAGGATTTTAGAAACTTAGGCGAGCACTGGGCTGCAGCTAAGCCCCCGAGTGGGAGGTTTGCTCTCCACTCGGTAGGATTTTAGAAACTTAGGCGAGCACTGGGCTGCAGCTAAGCCCCCGAGTGGGAGGTTTGCTCTCCACTCGGTAGGATTTTCGTGGCATGGCTTTGGGGGAGAAGGTAGCAGTCGACCTGCACTTCGTGCTCCTTGCGGGACGCACGTTGTGTTTGTGATGTAGCTCGGAAGGAGGAAGCAGGGGTCGACCTGCGCCTCGTCCTCCTTGCGAAGCGTACGATGTCTTTTATTCTTAGGTAACACAAGGTTGCAGCTAAGCCCCCGAGTGGAAGACTGGCTTATCACTCGGTAGGATTTTTAAGATCTTAGGCGAGCACTGGGCTGCAGCTAAGCCTCCGAGTGGAAGGCTGGCTTACCACTCGGTAGGATTTTAGAAAACTTAGGCGAGCACTAGGCTGCAGCTAAGCCCCCGAGTGGAAGGCTGGCTTACCACTCGGTAGGATTTTAGAAAACTTAGGTGAGCACTGGGCTGCAGCTAAGCCCCCGAGTGGAAGGCTGGCTTACCACTCGGTAGGATTTTGTTTACTTAGGCGAAACGGATTCGCAGCTAAGCCTCCGAGTGGAAGGCTGGCTTACCACTCGGTAGGATTTTAGAAAACTTAGGCGAGCACTAGGCTGCAGCTAAGCCCCCGAGTGGAAGGCTGGCTTACCACTCGGTAGGATTTTGTTTACTTAGGCGAAACGGATTCGCAGCTAAGCCTCCGAGTGGAAGGCTGGCTTACCACTCGGTAGGATTTTAGAAAACTTAGGCGAGCACTGGGCTGCAGCTAAGCCCCCGAGTGGAAGGCTGGCTTACCACTCGGTAGGATTTTGTTTACTTAGGCGAAACGGATTCGCAGCTAAGCCTCCAAGTGGAAGGCTGGCTTACCACTCGGTAGGATTTTAGAAAACTTAGGCGAGCACTGGGCTGCAGCTAAGCCCCCGAGTGGAAGGCTGGCTTACCACTCGGTAGGATTTTGTTTACTTAGGCGAAATGGATTCACAGCTAAGCCTCCGAGTGGAAGGCTGGCTTACCACTCGATAGGATTTTAGAAAACTTAGGCGAGCACTGGGCTGCAGCTAAGCCCCCGAGTGGAAGGCTGGCTTACCACTCGGTAGGATTTTGTTTACTTAGGCGAAACAGATTCGCAGCTAAGCCTCCGAGTGGAAGGCTGGCTTACCACTCGGTAGGATTTTTTTACAAGCTTAGGCGAACCGGGTTCGCAGCTAAGCCACCCACTGGGGGACAGATTTATGAGAGAAAAAGCAATGACAATTACTAAGAAAATTATGAAACTCTTGTCTTTGATGAATATACTACAAGAGTACTTTTTAATACAACTCATCCGAGTGAAAAACTTAAGTAAAAAAAGGGCGGAGTAAGTCCGCGTTCCATGCTCTGGGCTCATCAATCTGGTGCTCGACATTGTAAAGGCGGTATGCCCCATTATGGAGAACCTTGGTGACCATGAAGGGACCTTCCCAAGTAGGAGCAAGCTTGTGTGGTTTCTGTTGATCCACTCGGAGAACTAAATCTCCCTCCTGGAAAGCTCGACTCTTCACATTTCTGGCATGGAAGCGACGCAAGTCCTGCTGGTAAATGGTTGATCGGATCAAGGCCATCTCTCTTTCTTCTTCTAGAAGGTCGACCGCGTCCTATCGGGCTTGCTCTGCTTCAGCTTCGGTGTAGAGTTCGACTCGGGGTGCGTTGTGAAGCAGGTCACTCGGCAAGACTGCTTCAGCTCCGTAGACCAAGAAGAACGGAGTCCTCCCAGTCGACCGGTTTGGCGTGGTCCTTAATCCCCAAAGCACCGACGGAAGTTCGTCGACCCATGCGCCAGCTGCGTGTTTGAGGTTGTGCATCAGTCGGGGTTTCAACCCTTTGAGAATTAAGCCATTTGCTCGTTCTGCTTGCCCATTCGACTGAGGGTGGGCGACCGAAGCGTAGTCGACTCGTGTACCTTGAGATGCGCAGAAGGCTCTGAATTCTTCGGAGTCGAAGTTTGACCCATTGTCTGTGATGATACTGTGGGGAACTCCATATTTGAATACCAACTCCCTGATGAAGCTGACGGCGGTGCCGGCATCCAGATTCTTGATGGGTTTAGCCTCGATCCACTTAATGAACTTGTCGACTGCTACCAATACATGGGTGTAGCCGTTTCTGCCTGTCCTCAGTGGTCCAACCATATCCAACCCCCATACAGCAAAAGGCCAGACGAGTGGAATGGTCTTCAAGGCTGAGGCGGGTTTGTGAGGCATATTGGAGTAAAATTGACATTCTTCACACTTGTCGACTATCTCTTTCGCCATCTCATTTGCTCTGGGCCAGTAAAAACCCGCTCGGTATGCTTTAGCCACGATGGTCCGAGAGGATGCATGATGGCCACAGGTCCCCGAGTGGATGTCATTGAGAATCATTCGACCTTCCTCTGGTGTTATGCATTTCTGGCTGACTCCAGTCGCACTTTCTCTGTATTACCGTCCCCTCATGACGGTGAAGGCTTTGGATCGGCGGACGATCTCTCGAGCCTCTTCTTCATTCTCGGGGAGCTCTTTCCTCAGAATATAGGCGATATAGGGCACTGTCCAGTCGGGAGTGATGACCAGAACTTCCATGATCAAGTCGACCACAGCTGGGACCTCGACTTCAGTCAGATCTGTGGCGCTTTTTGGCTGCGGGGCTTCCTCAGTGAAAGGATCTTCTTGAACCGAAGGCGTGTGAACATGCTCCAAAAACACGCCACTCGGAATGGCTTCCCTCTTGGAACCTATCTTGGCCAAGTCATCGGCTGCTTGATTTTTCAGTCGGGGAACGTGATGGAGCTCTAATCCCTCAAATTTCTTCTCCAGCTTTCTGACTGCATTGCAGTATCCAGTTATGGCTGGGCTTCTGACGTCCCACTCCTTCATCACTTGGTTGACCACTAAGTCCGAGTCGCCATAGACCATGAGGCAACGGACGCCGAGTGAAATGGCCATACGCAACCCGTACAAGAGTGCTTCGTATTCTGCTTCATTGTTGGAGGAATCAAAGTGAATTTGGAGTACATATCTGAGCTTATCTCCTCGGGGGGAAACCAAGACCACTCCGGCACCGGAACTATTCAGCATTTTGGAGCCATCGAAGAACATAGTCCAGTGCTCCGAGTGAACTTGGGTTGGTAACTGCTGTTCAGTCCACTCGGCGAGGAAATCTGCTATTGCTTGGGACTTGATAGCTTTCTTTGCCTCAAATCTGATATCTAGGGGAAGAAGTTCAATCGCCCATTTTGCCACTCGACCGGTTGCATCTCTGTTGTGCAGAATCTCTGATAAGGGGGCGTCGGTGACGACTGTGATAATATGGTCAGAGAAGTAGTGAGCAACTTTCTTCGTGGTCATATAAATCCCATATACAAGCTTCTGATAATGAGGGTTGACAAATCTAGTTGGTTGACAAATCTAGTTTGGCAACCCTTTTCCAACCTACTTCAATTTGTCGATTAACCCGCACCCAAACAATCAAGGTGAATCAAACGAAATAGCATGTAATTAACAACATACATCAACTAAAAGAAACATGCATGCACCAGCTAGAAGAGATAGGGGTTAGAATACATGCATGCACTTCAAAAACTAAAACGGTCTAAATCTCGAAAACTATATTCAAACGAAGCTAGACAGTCATCCCAATGAACCGTGCAAAACTTTGGCTCCATCACATCCAACAACAATGACTATGTTTAGATGCATAAAAGCTTAATTAGACAATTGGATGAAAAGACAAATGGATAAGAAAAGACAAATGGATAAGAGAAGTCGACAATAGTCAATTACATAGTTGAGCCGAGAAATAACACTTGAGAAAAAACAACTCATTTCTATAATTGAGTCTATATATATGTTACATAGTATTGATTCAACAGAAGTGTTCATATGGCTTTAGGATTACCAACCAAGTTAAAAATAAAATAAAGCACTAGCCGCAAACATGCCAAAAGCGTTAACCATTTGACATTTGATTTGGTATCTAGAAGAGTGAAGTCATCTATATTAGATGATAACATATACTCCCTCCATCCCAAAATAAGTGTCTCAATTTTGTAATAGCTTTAATACAAAGTTGTACTAGAGTTGAGACACTTATTTTGGAACAGAGGAGTACTAAACTATACGGCTATAAGTTTGTCTATCTAGCAAAGTGAAATCATAACCAAATATAAGCTATTATTGAACACTAAAGAATCAAAATAAAAGTATTGAAGCAATCTTGCATAGAACATAACCAAATCATAGTCCTACAATATGAGGACTAAGGAAAAAAAAATCATCCGGCGCATAAAAACTCTTGAAAGGATGATATTGATAGTTTACATAATGACTGGTTTCATAAATTTTCTTGCAATGCATTGACTTAAGTTGAACCATATAGACACCGTTATGCATATATAAAAATATTGCTTCTGTATCGTCATCATACCCCAGCAGCCGCCCCTTATTTCTCTTAATTCGAGGAGTAATCCCAAGACTTATGGTATTCCGCAACAACCATGTGGTAACACCTTGACAATTGACCTTCCTCTGCCACTTTTGGATGCTATTATTATATAACACGGCAAGACCAACATCACCATCCTCTGCCTTGATGATCCGGTGTTTACGGGGCTCAGTCAGAGCTTTAGGTCCCTCGATCGTGGCTAGGGTTTGTCTATCCAAATTAAACTCAAGTATGTTATCTTTCATGGATAGCCAATAAAGTGCACTACCAATTAGGGTCCTGTCAATATGAGCATCAAAAATCGCCCGTGGAGCCGATGTTGAGATGTAATTACCCCATGTACTAGTCTCCGAGAAGTACACACATGCAACAATTTGGTTATGATTTTTGTATGTGGACATCAACGCCACCTTGTATGTGTTAGAGTTATATATATATATATATATATATATATATATATATATATATATATATATATATATATATATATAGTCATGTAACCTTTCATATTTACCCTATTGTATAAGGGGTTTCCTGCATATATTTCACACCTGTACATGTATATATACTGGCCTATGGCCACCTGGAAATACAAGTTGCATATTTCCTAACATGGTATTAGAGCTAGGTCAATTTTTTGCACGTCGCAACTCATGCTGTTAATCCAATTCGTGGCCGCCGCTGCTTCTATCTCTTGTTGCCGGCTCTCCACCTTCGATCCTCTCTCCTGCAGGTCCACGCTGGCCTACTCTTTACTTCATCACGCTCGCCAGACCGCTGTGTGCCGTCTCCTTTGATCCAGTCAACGTCGCCCCGTCGCTGCAGGATCATCCGCCCGCTCGCTAGCCTAGATCGAGCCGAGCGCGGACCTCCTTCCTGGATCGACCTCCCGCCTGGATCGCTGGATCGCAAGTGCCCAAGGTTCTGCCCACTGCTTTGCTGACCAGTCAACGCAAAGAGCCAGCACTTCCATCTGCAGCCTGCATGTTGTTCCTTGCTCGTCGATGTATCTCTCTTCAGCGGCTCGGTTGTCTTCTGCTGCTGCTAGCTCCGGCGCGTCCGGCTGTCACCTGTTGCGGCTCTCGTCAGGTCTCTCTGCTACGTTTGCTGCCTGTTGACCAAAAAAAGGCACGATGTCTCAGTCCTCGGGTTATGTTGCTGTTCCTCGCTGTCCGCTGATTTTTGATGGTACCAACTACGTTGAGTTTGTCGGCTTCATGCGGATTCACATGCGTGGCCTTCGTCTTTGGGGCGTTCTTTCTGGCGAGGTCCCCAATCCGCCGTGTCCAGTTCCTCCTGTGGCTCCTACTCCACCGACGCCACCTGTTCTTGCTGCCAACGCTGATCAGGCTGCAAAGGATGCAGCTAGGCTGGCTGATGATGCTGCCGCTCTTGCTTATGATGAGCAGGTTCAGACCTATGAGGACGCACTTCAGACTTATCATGCAGCTCTGTCTGCTTACACTCAGTGGCTTGATGATGATGCTCGTGCTGCAGCTATTTTGACTGCTAGTGTTCTGCCTCAGTTTGCCTCTGAGTTTCTCGGCCTCTCTACTGTATTTGAGATGTGGACTCGGCTTCGTCAGCGCTATCAGCCCTCTGGTGATGCCTTATACATGTCTGTGGTTCGTCAGGAGCATGCTCTTCAGCAGGGTGACTCCACTATTGATGAGTTCTATGCACAGAGTTCTGCTATCTGGCGTCAGCTTGATTCTCTCCGCACCGCTGGTTGTCATACTTGTCAGTGTTGCCAGGCTGTGCGGGCTGATTTGGAGTTTCATCGTGTCTACGAGTTCTTGTCTCGACTCCGTAAGGAGTTTGAGCCCCGGCACGCTCAGTTATTCGCTCGTGGTCGTATCCCCCTCATGCACGCGCTTTCTGAGATCTGTGCTGAGGAGACTCGCCTCCGTGGCGCTGGTTTACTTGAGGGTCCCTCTGTGCTCGCTACTCGAGTTCCTACTATGCCTGCTGCACCGACTCCTTCCCACTCGAGTGCTCCGCCGCTCTTGCCTACTCCTGCAGGCGGCCAGGGTCGGTCTCGTCCTCACTGCGGCTACTGCAAGATGGATGGTCATGTTGAGTCTCAGTGTTTCCAGAAGAAGAAACACCTGCGTAAGGCGCGATCATCAGCTTCAGGGACTTCTTCTACTTTGACATCTTCAGCCAGCGCCTTGACTGAGCAGGATATTCTGCGACTTAAGCGTCTGCTTGCCGCTTCAGGTTCTCCTTTGACGGGTACTGCAGGTTCTGTGACTAATGCTTCCCACACTGAGCAACCACCTTCTACACAGTCAGGTACATCCTCGTGGGTTCTGGACTCCGGAGCTTCTTTTCATATGTCTTCTCATTCTTCAAATTTGTCCTCTCTTAAATCGCTTGATTTTCCTGTTCATGTACTCACTACTGATGGTACTCCTCTTTCTGTTGCTAGTCGAGGCAATCTTACCACACCTTCTTACTCTGTTCCTGATGTTGCTCATGTTCCTCGACTTACCATGAATCTTTTTTTTGTCGATCAACTTACTGATTCTGGTTGTCGCGTTATCCTTGACGTTGACTCTTGTTCTATTCAGGATCGTCGAACGCACACTTTGGTTTGGGCTGGCCCTCGCCGCCGTGACTCTCAGGGTCTTTGGGAGCTAGACTGGCTTCATGTTCCTTCTGCTGCCACCACTATCACCAGTCCATCCGCTTCTGTCGCTTCAGCTACCGGCTCCTTCTAGCAGTGGCATCATCGACTTGGTCATCTTTGTGGGTCTCGCTTGCCATCATTAGTTCGTCGAGGTCTTCTGGGGTCTGTCTCAGGAGATGTCTCTTTAGAGTGTCAGGGTTGTAGACTAGGAAAACAGATTCAGTTACCTTATCCTACTAGTGAGTCGGTGTCTCAGCGTCCTTTTGATTTGGTCCATTCTGATGTATGGGGTCCGGCTCCCTTCGCTTCGAAAGGGGGCCATCGATACTATATTATTTTCATAGATGATTTCTCTCGTCACACTTGGCTTTATTTTATGACTTCTCGCAGTGAGGTTCTTTCCATCTATAAGCGTTTTGCTGCCATGGTTCACACTCAGTTCTCTTCGCCTATTCGTGTGTTCCGTGCTGACTCCGCTGGCGAGTATATTTCTAAGATGTTGCGTGGTGTTCTTGCTGAGCAGGGCACTCTTCCTCGGTTCTCTTGTCCTGGTGCTCATGCTCAGAATGGCGTGGCTGAGCGAAAGCATCGCCACCTTCTTGAGACGGCTCGTGTGTTGATGATCGCCGCTTCTCTTCCACCTCATTTTTGGGCCGAGGCTATATTCACCTCCACCTATCTCATGAACCTTCAGCAGTCCGCTGCTCTCCAGTGTGGTGTTCCTTCCGAGTGTCTCTTTGATCATTCTCCTGATTATTCGACGCTTCGCTTGTTTGGTTGTGTTTGCTATGTTCTTATTTCCCCTCGTGAACGCACCAAACTGACAGCTCAGTCTGTTGAGTGTGTCTTCTTAGGCTATAGTGACGAGCATAAGGGCTATCGTTGTTGGGATCCTATCGGTCGTCGGATGCGTATTTCTCGGGATGTTACTTTTGATGAGTCTCGTCCTTTCTTCCCGCGTCCATCTTCCTCGACCTTTTCAGTGGAGGATATCTCTTTCCTCACTTGTCCTGACACGCCTCCCTCTATGCCCAGTATTCCTATTCCTCGTCCTGCTGTTGCAGATCCGACGCCATCCTCTCCTACGGATTCTTCTCCTCCCTCATCGCATGACTCTCCACCTTCATCACCGACACATTTCCCATCTCCACCTTCATCACCGATATCTTCACCTTCTCCACCTTCATCATTGCTACATTCCCCGTCTCCATCTCCAGTAATTCCACCTCTTCCCTCCTTCCCTTTTCATTATACTCGTCGTCCACGTGTTGTGGATAAATCCACTGACATGCCATCTACTTCTGGTGCGTCATCCTCCTCATCCCAGCCGACTTATGGTCTTCGAGCTCGGCCTCGCCCTCCCCCTGACCGCTATTCTCCTAGTCGATATGCTCTTTCGGCTATACTTGAGCCTACGTCTTATCACGATGCTGTTGTTCATCCTGAATGGCAGTTTGCGATGGCAGAGGAGCTTGCTTCTCTTGAGCGCACTGGCACATGGGATCTTGTTTCTCTTCCTCCCGGTGTTCGTCCCATCATTTGTAAGTGGGTCTACAAGGTTAAGACTCGCTCTGATGGTTCTCTTGAGCGTTACAAAGCTCGTCTTATGGCTCGTGGTTTTCAGCAGGAGCATGGTCGTGATTACGATGAGAAATTTGCTCCTGTGGCCCATATGACCACTATCCGCACACTTCTCGTTGTGGCCTCTATTCGCCATTGGTCTGTTTCTCACCTTGATGTTAAGAATGCCTTTCTTAATAGCGAGTTGCGTGAGGAGGTATACATGCAACCACCACATGGGTATTCTGTTCCTGATGGCATGGTATGTCGTCTTTGTCGCTCTCTCTATGGCCTTAAGCAAGCCCCCCGCGCCTGGTTTGAGCATTTTGCCTCTGTGGTGACTGCCGCTGGTTTTTCAGCGAGTGCTCATGATCTAGCATTATTTGTCCATCTTTCTCCTCGTGGTCGGACTCTTCTTCTTCTCTATGTTGATGACATGATCATCACTAGCGACGACCCCGAGTATATTGCCTTTGTAAAGGCCCGTCTTAGTGAGCAGTTTCTTATGTACGATCTTGGACCTCTTCGCTATTTTCTTGGGGTTGAAGTCTCTTCTACCTCTGATGGCTTTTTTATATCCTAGGAAAAGTATATACATGATCTTCTTGTTCGTGCTGCTCTTACCGATAAGCGCATTGTTGAGACTCCAATGGAGCTCAATGTTCACCTCCGTGATACTGATGATGACCCCTTGCCTGATCCGACGCGTTATCGTCATCTTGTTGGGAGTCTTGTTTATCTAGCTGTCACTCGTCCGGATATCTCTTATCCGGTTCATATTCTGAGTCAGTTTGTCTCCGCTCCCACTTCCGTTCACTATAGTCACCTCCTTCGTGTTATGCGATATCTTCGGGGCACGATCTCTACCGTCTATTCTTTCCTCGCTCCAGTTCTTTACAGCTTCAGGCCTATTCGGATGCTACGTGGGCTAGTGATCCCTCAAATCGCCGTTCACTTTCTGCTTACTGTGTTTTTCTTGGTGGTTCTCTCATTGCCTGGAAAACGAAGAAACAAACTGCAGTTTCCCATTCGAGTGCAGAGGCTGAGTTATGAGCTATGGCTCTTTTGACGGCAGAGGTGACGTGGTTAAGGTGGTTACTTCAGGATTTTGATGTTTCTGTTACTACACCTACTCCGCTCTTGCCTGACAGTACAGGTGTTATTAGCATTGCACGCGATCCTGTGAAGCATGAGCTCACCAAGCATATTGGTGTTGATGCTTTCTATGTGCGCGCTAATGTGCAGGATCAGGTTGTTGCTCTTCAGTATGTGCCTTCCGAGTTACAATTGGCGGATTTTCTGACGAAGGCCCAGACTAGAGCGCAGCATGGCTTCTATCTCTCCAAACTCAGTGTCGTTAATCCACCATGAGTTTGAGGGGGGTGTTAGAGTTATATATATATATATATATATATATATATATATATATATATATAGCCATGTAACCTTTCGTATTTACCCTATTGTATAAGGGGTTTCCTGCATATATTTCATATCTGTACATGTATATATAGTGGCCTATGACCATCTGGAAATACAAGTTGCATATTTCCTAACAGTATGGACTTGACCAACAGCTACCATGCACGTGGTCATGTGCTGTTACGACGCAGAGCACCGCTCCGTTGAGATGGCCGCCGGTTCTCTTAAGTTCAGGCGGCATGGACATGCGATGCTGCACACCAGTGATGGGCTCGCACACAACGATATCTTTCTGCAGCTTGTCTTCGACGAGGACACGGCCGTGCCGGCAATCAAGCACACGGTACTGACGGCGCTCCCTGCAGCGTCCAAGGTCAAATCGCTCTGGAGGGATGCAGTCAGGAGGGTCTAGGATTGGGGTGAACACGATCTCCTTCTCACTGCACACGAAGGCGCCGAGGAGGGGCGGCTTGTGGTGGTGGGCACAAAAGTGGTGGAGAAAAACCTAGGGTTAGTGGCAAGTCCCCGCCACCGCTTGCAGACTGCGGAGGCGCGTGGCAGGGAGGATGGCTGTGGCGGGAGGCGGACAAGTATCTCCTCGAGGAGATCGTCATTGTCCGGCAGGGAGGCAGACGACGCCGGCGAGCTGCTGCGGCTGACCCGGCGGCGGCTGGTAGTTTCGCCGCTCATCTCTCGACTGGGGATTTATTGGAGACGACAGAGGAGACAGGGAAGAAGACGACGTTCGCCGCATGCATACAGACGTGGCTAATTCTTTTGTAGTTGCAATCCAAACTGTAAGGAGAACTCCTTTTTTTTTGCGTGGATAGAATTGGAGAACTCTTCTTTTGCATCGAATATGGGGAGCTATATTAATATTATAACCAGAGAAAGGAAGCTAGGAGTAGGAGTCCAGCACCAACGCAACTCCAAGGCAACATAGATCAATCCTCGTACGGCAGAGCACACGGACAAACCCCAGCGTTGCAGCGTACGCTTTCGATCGCGATTCCAAGTAGTACGTCCCGCCGCCATGAGCCAGAGTGAGGGCGCCGACGTGATCCAAGGCCGCCGCGGCAGCTCCGTGCTGGATGATGACGATCTCCTCTGGGAGATCCTCCTCCATCTCTCGCCGCAGCCGTCCTCCCTCCCGCGTGCCTCCGCGGTCTGCAAGAGGTGGCGGCGCCTCGCTACCGATGCCAGGTTCCTCCGCCAGTTCTACCAGCATCACCGGAAGCCGCCCCTCCTTGGCGTCTTTCAGTCCCGCGAAGACATCGTGTTCACTCCCGTCCTGGATCCGCCCAACCGCATCCCTTCTGTGTGCTTCAACCTTGGACGATTTAGCGCCGTCAGCTACTTCAACGACTTAGATCGCTTGCCCAATGAGAACCATCTGCTTGGGTGCCGCCACGGTCGCATCCTCATCGCAGACTATCTGCGAGAAGAGGTCATTGTGTGTGACCCCATCACCGGCGAGCAGTTCCCCTTGGCCGTCCCTTTGAAGTTTTGGAGGGGCTACTTCAACGGGGCCGTGCTCTGCGCTGCGGACGACCAGGGCCACGTGCACGGTGCCTGCCTTTCGAGCCCCTTCAAGGTAGTCTTGGTGTCCATGTTCAGATCAAATTCTCAACCCCTTGCATGTGTCTATTCCTCAGAGGCTGGTGCATGGGGCAACGTCATCTCAATAGACGTTCCTAGTCAAATTAGCCATGCTGCTATGCCTGCGTCGCTTGTTGATAATGCACTTTACTGGCTGTGCCTGCCGAGAGATCTCATACTTGAGTTTGATTTGAAAAAGCAGAGTCTAGCTATGATCAGGGGTCCGCCCCTTACAAAGGAATTCTGCTCTTGTCAGATCATTCAGGCTGAGGATGGCGCTATTGGCTTTGCCGCATTGTTCTACCCACGCTTCCAAATCTGGCATAGGAACTCCAATGGCCAGGATGTTCCCACGTGGGTGTTGTCAAAGAACATTGAAATGCATAACATTCTTGAGCTCCCTCCTCATATTGACAGAGGGTCGAAAGAAATATTGGGATACTCTGAGGATACTGATGAAATTTTTATATTAGTGCAACCCAATGTATACATGGTTCAACTTAAGTCGATGCAATCCAAGAAAATTCATGAAACAAATTATATCTCGAACTACCATCCTTTCACAAGTTTCTATGCAGCAGGTAATTTCTCATCCATAGTCCTTATATTTAGGGAGTAACCTGATTGTATCATGTTCATGGTTGTCCGAACCTCAAGGCAAGTTTTATTCTTTCATCCAATATTTTTTATGTGTTTTCATCAGGCTACTAATCTTAACTCCATATCAGCAACTTTTGTTGAATCATTACTTTAAAATAATAATTTTTTTCATGTTGATGACCCATCCCCATGGTGACTAGTACATTTGTAGCTCGCGCGCGTGCACACACACACACACACAAAAAAAACTTGAATAAAGCATCTCTTTGGCCGCTGTATTCGTTTTGTCTGCTTGACATGGCAAGGGGTGAATTATGAGAAAAACCTATGCCATGTGATTTTTCCTTATTGGCTAAAAATCTTTATTCTTTGATGTACTGGTAGCTAACTATATTGCTTTCATGAATATTCATTGAATTTCCAACACATGTGGTTTTGTTTATACATTGCTGGTACCAGGAGTGAGTTAGAAAACGAAAATTGCTTCTGGAGAACGAGCTCCGTGGAGGCCTCCATTTGCAAAATTCAAACTTTGTCAAAATTCATATTTTTACATTTCAAAATTTTCTGAAAAAATACAGATATACATGGTGGCATAATGTACACGTGTGTAAATTTTCAGGACGAACTACATTGAAGTAGGGTTGTGCAAAAAACCAAATCTGTGGCTTTTTAGCACATGATACTATTCATTCTCAAAGTCCATGATTTTTTTTTGTACAGGTTGCATTTGAACGTATATCATCCTGAGTTTTTCCACACATATACATTTCAACCTTATATACTAATATTTCTTAAAAAAAATTATGAAACCAGAAAGTTCGAATTTTGAAGTTTTAAAAAATTTTGGGCTCCATCAACCCCGATCACCAAAACGCTTCACTTGTTGTAAAACATCTATATAAACTCAATTTTAGACGTGAATCCATTTTTCTCTATTTATGTCAACTCAGCTGTGTAACAGGCTTACTGCTACCATCTCTTATCCATTTGTCTTTAATCCACATTGTCATGAAATTGACTTCTTATGTTTCTAGGCATACACATTTCTCGTAAATGTGATGGGGCTAAAGTGTTGCATGATGGATTGGAATGACTACCTGGTTTGATTTCCTACTGTGCTACAATGGTTGAATAGGTAAACTAGTCATTTATATATTTGTTGGTCATATTTGGACAGTATGAATTCTTTAATGATAGACATCCGGCTAATAGATTAGGTAATGTGTAAGTACGTCATTCAACCTCATCGCCTTCAAAAACTTGTGTGAAAGGGCTGAAGGGTTTATTTTGTTTTCAAAGTAATATGATATGACTTATTTTTTGATGAGATATGATATAGCTCTACTTTATGTTGTTGAGCTGGTCATGTGTTTGTACGCATACCTTGTTCATATAATGTCACATATTCTCAGGTGCTACTATTAGGTTTTGTCGTTATCTGTATCAGGCTACTATCATATTAACCCTTTTGTTCTCTCCAGGTGAAGATGAGAAGGGCCGCTGCAGTTGTTGGTTGTAATTGTGTTTGCCACATTACTTCAATGTGATCGGCAGTGTCTATACGTTATCTAAAAGCTTGTTGTGTACTCCCTCCGTTCTGATTTACTTGTCGTGTTGGTTTCTGAATTTGAACTAAAACCACGACAAGTAAATCAGAACGGAGGGAGTATTAATTTAGGCAAGATTCCAATGTAGTAAGGTGTTAAAGTTATCACTAAGTTTGTCACATCGCATCAATGTGGTTGGCAGTGTTTATATGTAATCTTATGAAACTCACCATTGCATTCATAGCTAAGTTTTAATGGAGCAAGGTGATTTTGAATACCCTAGTTCAAGTCGGATTTTGGGTATCTTGCTTTATGCCTTAGTCAGCAAAGTTTAAATGACTCGATCTTTTGAGTGTGCTTCTCGGTTGTGGTTCAAAAGGTATGCCATCATTGTCGGTCTGATATTATGTTTTTTAACTTCGATCTTATGTGATCATGATCCAGCCTTGGGTTGCTGCTTGTCCAATACTAATTTACTTGTAATGGTTCATATGAACTAGAGGACTCATCGTTCACTATGCTATTAATTCACTACTCCCTCTGTTCCTAAATATTTGTCTTTTTTAAAGATTTCAAATGGACTACCACATATGGATGTATATAGACATATTTTAGAGTGTAGATTCACTCATTTTGCTCTAGAAAGACAAATATTTAGGAACGGAGGGAGTACTAGTCAACGGGACACAACACACTTGTATCACAAGGACGTGATAGCAGAGGAATTCCTTCACGGCCAGTAGTACGCAGATATCATTTTTACGCCATGTTCACTATGCAGGCAGCTCCTGGGCAAAGTGATTTCTATTTTCCAACGTACTTTTTTTTAGAATCACCGGGGAGGAGTTGCTCCACCTGAATATGCTCAAAGTGGCCATTATGCAAGGAGACCGATCCAGTTTATAAGAAAATTTGGATTGAAGATGTACACAAGTTGACCTGTTTCTAAGGGATATCAGGCCGAAAATCGTACAAATAACAAGTTACAAGAAGAAGAGAAGAACAAGAAGCCCAACAAAGGCAAGACCTAGTTAGCAGATTAAAAGGACCATCACCACAGAAAACACTAGTAGTTGTGGGGTGTCATTGAGGAATAAGAATACCTAGACCTTGAGAGCAACCTAATGCACCCGAGCCCCACGGCACGACACAGGAGAGTCCACAACCAACGAATGCAAAAAAACACGAACCTTGACTGGGAGCCCCGTCACGTAAAATCTGAACAATTAGCAATTCGGGGAGGCATCTTGCGCCATCAAAGATCAAAGATGAACCAAGACATCACCAAGAGCCATGGGAGAGTCTTGAGCATGCATAGGGAGATACCTTCAATTCATGAGGGGGCAACAGATGGCCACCATCAATTCATGAGGGGGCAATAGATGGCCGCTCTGTGATGCCAAAGGCCCCGCTGCTAAACCCCAGAGAACACCACCAAACAACTACCGTCGACTCCAAGCCAGTCGCACCACCACCACCACTGGAACCTACGTCTGATCCCAAGCTGGCCACACTACCACCAACAGCAAACGCGTCACCCTTGACCACACGCAGCCACAGAAGCCGTCATTTGGGTCCCCAAGATGATGTCTCCAAGGAGGTAGTGTCAATATGGACACAAGACCGTCATACGATCTGGCAGGGCGGATCTTTGGTTTTCACCCGGAGACCACAAAGCAGTGTAGTGTAGGTGCTGGAGCTCCACAACGGCACCTTCTGTGAGAAAACTGACATCAACACAGACGCCATTGCCGTGGAAACGACATAGTCGATGCAAGGTTCTCACCCGGATTTTGAGCACATCCATACAGCAAAACGAGAGTCGACCGCCACCACCACCATCGAGCCCTTTCAAGACAAAGAAGCACGGCGACACCCCGCGGAGACCGCAGATGGCCAAACATCAGCACTAGGCACTAGATCCACCAATGGCTGACCGAACGCAAGGCCACCAGATGCAGCGCGAGCTGCCGAGCCTTACCGAGGAGAAAAGGAGCGCTACCCAAGGCTAGGAACTACCATGGTCCCGGGCTGCAGTCATACATCTGAAAAGCTGACACGCCCCACAACGCCGATCGTGCACCTGCCGGAGACTAGATCATATGCGCCCGCAACACCAACCGAAGGCGGGGAGATAAAAAACCGCCTGTAGCAATACCTCCACCATCCACCACCACCAGCCTCCACCGGCATCACTCAGCACCTCCCACCTCCACGACCTCCCCAAACTGGACGACCACGGGCCAGATCCATCAGTATCCAGCCAGGCCACGAAGCACAGCAGCCATCGCGCCCCTGAAGCCGAGGAGAACCTCAGTGCCGCCAAAAAGCCATGAGGGACCCAATCCGACCCCGACACCAGCCACAGAGTGGCGCTCGCCATGAGACATGGCCCCCACACCAGTTGTCGCCCCGCCCGGGCCATCGTAACGAGGGCATGCCGCCCTTGGTATGTGAGGAAACCAGGACCGAGCGAGCCTCGCCGCCACCATCCCTAGGCACACGCGACTCTGCCGGCGTCCCCTCCAGCGGCGATAAAGCATGAGAGAGGAGGTCAGGAGGACCTGGCGGTAGCACAACTAGGGTTGCCCCTTAGTCGCCAGAGCAAGTGAGGGAAGGGGGAGGGTGGGTGGGGGGGGGGGGGGGGGGCGGGGGCAAAAATCAAATCTTGTTCTGGCGCACATAGTACGTATATTATACTCCCTCCTGTATCAAAATATAAGACGCTTTTTGGCATTATGATAGTGTCAAAAAACATCTTATATATTTTGATAGAAGGGGAGTAGTAGGAAACAAAAAATCCTACCTAGAGGAAGGAAGCTACGAGCAGGAGTCTACCATGTTTAAGTTAGTTTCCGACTGCAACAAGATATCAAATCCATCTACACAAAGAGAAGAAAGGAACCGGGGATCGGGTCCCAAAAGAAACCCACCCTTGCGTTTACCACCAGCTTGGCAGCGTCTTCGATCTCCCAAGAGCGATGAGGCCCACATGACCTTCCACTGCCACCGCAGTTCCGTGCTGGCCGTGCTGGAAGACGACGATCTCCTTTGGGAGATACTCCTCCGTGTCCCGCCGCAGCCGTCCTCCCTCCTGCGTGCCTCCACGGTTTGTAAGTGATGGCGGTGCCTCGCCACTGATCCCATGTTCCTGATCCCATGTTCCTCTGCCAGTTCTACATGCATCACTGGAAGCAGCCCCTCCTTGGCTTCTTCGAGTACCACGAAGGCATCATGTTCACTCTAGTTCTGGACCTTCCCGACCGTATCCATCCCATGCGCTTCGACCTTCTACTATATGGCGGCCACCACGACGATGACAACGTGCTCTGCTTCCCCATTGAGAACATTATGCTCCGGTGCCGTCACGGCCTTGTCCTTGTTGGGGACTATTTGTGGAGAAAATTCGCTGCGTGTGACCCTGTCACCAGTCAACAGTGCCCTGTGGCCGCCCCTTTGGACTTCCATGGTGAGTGCTTCAATGGGGCGGTGCTCTGCGTTGACCGCAATAAGGGCCACGTGCACGACGCATGCCATTCGAGCCCCTCCCCCTTTAAGGTGGTCTAGGTGTCCATGTATAGATAAAACATGGATAATTATGGACAACCCATCGCCTGCGTTTATTCCTCGGAGACTAGCACATGGAGCGGTCTTATCTCTACCGAGGCTTCACATAATAAGTGTTCTCATATCGGTCCTAGCACCCTTGTTGGAAATGTCCTTTACTGGTCTTTACATAATCGGGGAGACAACATACTTGAGTTTGATTTGGACACACAGAACCTTAGTGTGATCAAGGGGCCTCCCGGTATGTATGCTTCTGGCAACTTCCATATCATCCAGGCAGAGGATGGCACCGTTGGTCTCGCCGTGTTGTCTTACTATACCCTTCAACTATGGCAGAGGAAGGTCAATCATCGGGGCATTGCCAAATGGTTGTCACACAAGACCGTTGCATTGGGTAACCTTCTTACCATCCCTCCTCGAACTGGGATAAACAGTGAATGGCTTGGATTAGTGGGGTATGATGAGGATACCGATGTAATCTTTTAGGTATGAGCAGTGGTGTCTATATGGTTCAACTCAAGTCAATGCAAACCAAGAAACTAAATGTGACCCGTTCTTCAAATTATTGTTACCCATTCATGAGTTTCTTCCCACCAGGTTATTTGCAGATTAATGATTTGTTAATGTTAAACTGATCATTATTTTGTACTTAGTAGAAAAAGGCCTGTTTGTCGCGGTTCATAAGGCTCATTTGCCTTTGTTCCCGAACCGGTACTAAAGGGTCGGTACTAAAGACCAATATATTTAGTCCCGGTTCACCTACAAACCGGGACATATGTGGCTCCACGTGGCCGATGCGGCTTGCCCAGGCAGGAGAGCCTTTTGTCCCAGTTGGTAGCACAACCGGGACCAAAAGGTATCCACGCGTCAGCAGTTCAGGGGTTGGGGTTTTTGTTTTTTTAGGGGGGGGGGGGGGGGGTTGGGGGTTTTGGCGGTTTTGTAGGGTTAATTTAAGCGTTTCATATATTGTGTTAGCTAGCTAATAGAGAGAAGTGTTCTCTCTTATCTCCGTGCTTGGTCGACGCTACATACTATACATATAGAGAGGACTCGACACAGTAGCTAGCTAGTAAGAAAATGAAGGAAACCATTAAGTACAGAACATTGTCATGAACATATACAGAGAGAGGTGATCGATCTCTCCTTCTCCGAGAGATTGGTCGAACAACAAGTTTTCGTATATCTATAAGACGGTACTGGCTACATATATACAATATAAGATCTCTTATAATCCCCTAACATCTGAACTCAAGTTCCACATGGTATTCTCCATTTTTATCGATGACGTGGTCAACAAAGAATCCCACCAATTCCTCTTGAATTGCTTGCATGCGATCTTGTGGTAGGAGTTCATCCCGCATCTGAAACATCTAATTTGAAGAAGGGGGTCAATACATATATATGAATGATACTCAACACAAATGATGGTAATAAAATAAAATTGCGAATATTATTGTTTACATACTTCATATTGTTTGTCAGAGTAGCCCCGCTCACAGGTCGTGTGGCGGACGAACTCGCAAATGTAGTATTGATACGTCTCCAATATATCTATAATTTTTGATTGTTCCATGCTATTATATTACCCGTTTTGGATGTTTATGGGCTTTACTCTACACTTTTATATCATTTTTGGGACTAACCTACTAACTGGAGGCCCTGCCCGAATTGTTGTTTTTTTGCCAATTTCAGTGTTTCGAAGGAAAGGGATATCAAACGGAGTCCAAACGGAATGAAGCCTTCGGGAGAGATCTTTTTGGAACAAACACTATCCAGGAGACCTGGAGTGGACGTCAAGAAGCGAATGAGGCGGCCACGAGGGTGTCCGGTGCGCCCTAAGGGTGTGGGCCCGCCCCCCACCCTCGTGGGCCCCTCGAGCGTCAACCGACATACTTCCTCCTCCTATATATATCCACGAACCCCGAAAACATCCAGGTCCACCACGGAAAACTATTTCCACCGCCGCAACATTCTGTATCCGCGAGATCCCATCTTGGATCCTTCGCCAGCGCTCCGCCGGAGGGGGAATCGACCACGGAGGGCCTCTAGCTACATCATCTCCAAGGCCTCTCCGATGAGTTGTGAGTAGTTTACCACAGACCTTTGGGTCCATAGTTATTAGCTAGATGGCTTCTTCTCTCTCTTTGATTCACAATACAAAGTTCTCCTTGATCTTCTTGGACATCTATTCGATGTAACTCTTTTTGCGGTGTGTTTGTCGAGATCCGATGAATTGTGGGTGTATGATTGGTTATCTTTGCAAGTCTCTTTGAACTATCAGTTTGGTTTGGCCTACTAGATTGATCTTTCTTGCCATGGGAGAAGTGATAGCTTTGGCTTCAATCTTGCGGTGTCCTTTCCCAGTGACAGCAGGGGCAGCAAGGCACGTATTGTATTGTTGCCATCGAGGATAAAAAGATGGGGCTTATATCATATTGCTTGAGTTTATCCCTCTACTGCTACACTGTTACTGAACACTAAGCCATATTTTACCCTGCAAAACCAAACTTCCTGGTATGCTACCCACATTGGATCAGAGCCTTTTCAACTTCTCCGTCAGCGAGGAGGCTGGTGAAAAGTCTCTTGTACTCTGCATGACGCAGGTCGTGACAATGAGCACCAGCGCACCAGCTGGGGTCCTTTGACCTTGCTCGATATAGCTTGTAGGCTGGAATTCTTGATGCCTACCAAGCCTGCCTTACCGATCACCAATGACATATGTCATGACTTTGTTTCTCCCTCTGCAAGTGTGACTATATATATTGACGACATACAAAGTTGGTCGGAGTGACATGAGCTAAGGTCTCCACAAAAACACCGGTATATCATGTGCTAGCTTCCTAGCTAGTGTCTTGAGGATAAAAATGAGAGAAGCCAAGGTGATATATATTGAGTGAGATATGAGTGTTATGTCGACCGTGAGAGAAAAACTTATGAACAAGTATGCCTCTCATTGTTTTTGGCACACCTATCCACTGTGTAAGTAATCATAAAGCATGTGCAGAGGGGCGAGATGAAGTGATCATCACTAGTGTTGGTACGTCCTTGCAAGATGACCGGTAACTTAAGGCAGTGGTACTGTTGAGTTTTCTTTACTGAAATATTTTCTGTTTATTCAAACAAGAGAACCATTGAAGGTACAACACTCTGGATCAAAAATCCTAGAAAATACAAAGTAACCCTTTAAACTAAGAATTACAATCAAATATCTCAGATACACTTTGGAAGACAAAATATTATCATGCAACTGAGAAAGATGGTACTTGATTATTGACCAACGAGTATGAGATGAAGATCCAATCAGATTCCCTATTTTTTCAATCGAGTGAATCCCTTTCCATCAATAGCTAAACAGAAATAACTACAATTTTGCCACTATAACTTGCCCAAACCTAAAGTGCTCTTCTGAGCTAAAGCGCATGTAATCTCATTGTCTGTTTCCTTCGAGTCACTAAAAGATTCATGCCACAATGTGTAGACGCACTTGTATTCTTTGAGCGTGTTTGGTAACCTCCTCTGTTTTTTGGCCCCTTTGCATGTGTAACTCGTTTGGGCCAGGCTAAGCTAATCTAGGCTAAAAACCATGTTGTGCACATCATTTAGTTGCATGCATCCTCCCCATCCTGGCTGCAAAGAAAAGCAAGTCATGTTGTCTGGTTGTGGGCTTGTTTAGTGATATGCAGAGTGTGTGCTGTTTGGTTAGATGCAGCACATGTTGTCTGGTAACCTCCATTTCGAACGGTGAGAACTGTGGTGAGAATTGTGCAAGTCATAATCACACAGTTCAATGCTAAACAGTCAAGACAAAGTCTGAAAAAATCCATGCAAAAGTCTTAGGTGCAGAGAGAACTTCCTAGGCTTCCATGGAAAAGGCCTCGTCATGTTTCTTGCACTTGGTCACCACCTCGACGCCCTCTTCATTGAACATGATCACCTTCAGGGTGTCAGGAGTCAGCAGCTTGAAGGTGACGAGGTACACGACCGTGGGTGAAGAAGGCTTTGCTGGACTAGGGCTTGGAGCAGGGGATGTTAGTATTGCTGCTTACAAGATGGACACACACAGCGGCATTGTGTAAAGCAATGAGCGGTGGAAGGATTTCCTCATGGGGAAAAATCTATAAGTTAGACATGTTGTGTTGATTACTCTTAAGAATACCGCACACAAAGACTTGAACATGATGGTTGTCATAGACATCATCTAGATGTAATCTCGAGTTATCTGAGGTCAATAATGCTACTATATATATATATATATATATATATATATATATATATACATATACGTAGCTTAATTTGAGGGTCCAGCTTATGGATGCACTGGTATGGATGAACTTGTTGTTATGGTTGTAAACTTAATTTCTTGCTTATCAATACTCTCATATTATGATATATGCCATATTTCGAATACCTACTGCAATTCTAGCATACAAAGACGGATGCCGTTGTCATGCAGTTTTCTGCTATTTAAATGCATGAAAATTCATGGGAGGCCGGAAAATCACAGGACCTAACATGGTGTCTGTTGTAGTAAAAATCCGAGGGTGTTTCTTATGCGCCTTTACGGAGGTTGTGTGGAAGTGGGGTCTTCTACCATGAAGGATCGGTCTAGCTTTCAAGTGGGAGTTCGCCCAATTTGTGAAGGGGGTGTGGGCCCATTCTTCTGTTGGTCTCAAAAAATTTATGTGCTCAGATGAGTCTATTTTAAGACACATGTCAAGTCCTAGCCTTTCTGGGGGGGGGGGGGGGGTGCCGGCCATATTTCGTGCATTTAATGCATTTCCAGAACTTAATGCCTGAAATTGAAGATCCGGGGTGGGGCTACATAAAATTTTGTCCGGATAGCTATAAGTCTCTAACTCTGGTCTTCATCCCATGCACAGACCCGGCGCACCTAGCCGAGAGGTAGGGCCCGGTGCCGTTGGCCACGTAGAGGCCTCCAACATGCAGTTTGCTGCCATTTAATTCCAGGGAAATTCATGGGTAGTCGGAAAATCATGGGACATGGCGCGACATTGTCACACGGCTCCTGGAGTCCGTGGTTAAAATTCAAGATTGTTGCTCATATGCCTTCACGGAGGTTGGTGTGATAACAACACCTTCTCCCACCAAGGACCTAACTTTTGAGTGGGAGTGCATCCCTTTTGTGAAGGGGGTGTGGGGCTCGTTCCTCTTTTGGCATCGAAATTGTTGCTATGCTTAGACGAGCCCATTCAAGGAAGCATGTAGGCCCTGCCTTTTTCGAAGGCCGCCAGCCATATTTCACGCATTACTGCATTTTTAGGGTTTAATGCCTGAAACTGAAAATTCATGTCACGGCCACATAAAATCATAGCCAGATAGGGCTAGAAGTCCCTACCGGTGGTCTTCGGTCCATGCCCAGGCTTCCATGTCAAACTGAGAGGGGGGGCACGGCGCCGAGGGCCACTGATAGGCCATCGGCGTGCAGTTTGCTGCCATTTGAATCCACAAAAGGTCATGGTAGACTGAAATATCATAATAAAAACACAGAAAATAATTTTTATAAAGGAAAATTAAAAATAAGATAGGGAGAGGTAAACAAATGGGAGTAGTGTTTGCTGAGTTCCCGATTTTCGGGCTATCGGTAGTGTTCGGTGGGATTTTTTCTTTCTAAAAGTGCATGAGCGTCGTGAGATAAGCTTTGCGGAGTTCTTATTCACAAAATAACTCGGCAAAAGTCGCCAAAAGATATTTCAGAAACGTTTTATTGCTTGTCTCTGGTTACGAAAAATCACTTAGGTCCCTAGTTGTCCTTTTGCTGTCCCAAAAAGCCTAGTCTTTGGATCCAATGTCGCAAAGGTTTGCTACAGGATGACCTCGCGCGTGAATACAAGGTTGCCTGCACGGCACATATGGTGAGGGAGAGTGACGGAGGAGCTCTGTATCGAGCTCGACGCATATGCACTCGACTCCAAAGACGAGCCCGTACCAAACAGAGGGCCACACATGACACGGAGGCGTCGGACTCTGGCAAGGGCAATAGGTCGGACTTTTATATCTCCTCCAACTAGGATTAGATTAAATTTAGATGTTTAAATGCTAAATGTGGCTTTATCACTTGGTAGCTTACTTTAGTTTAAGTTCAACTTATATTAGTGTGCGCATGTTTATGTATAATTATGCAGGTTATCTTTAAACTAGTTTCAGAATCATGTTGCAAACACAAGATTGTGCCACTGTGTTTTCGAGAGTTAAATTTAGGGAATAGCTAAGGCACAAATTGGTTTTTGAGGAATCAAGTAAGTTTTGTGGGGATGTTTCAGAAGTTAAAAGTTTAGAAGACGGGATAGAGATGTTATTAGTGTTAGTATGTCCTTCGAAGAGGACCCGAAACTTATAGTAATGGGTAGTGTTGAGGTAGGATAATTTCACAAATCCACAAATTTAATCGATCCCAAACCGATTACTAGATGCCCATGTTTCATGAATATACATTGACTTCAAAGCCAACCTCAGAGAAATTCAGTTATTAGTTAAGTCTTATTGTTCATGCAAATCATGATGCTGCACATAACTAGCCCTTCTCGGAAAAACAATATTGTAATGCTTGTGCATGTACACATCAGAATAAACATTTTCCTTTGAATTTGGTTAAGCCTAGCACCAATTCCTATCTCGGGCATGTTTGGTTGCTATCTTGGTCAGCTCGTTGCAACAACCTCTCCTTTTGCGAGCTTAATTTATGAGGAGGACGGGAGCAGCTCGCTCTTAAAGACCAAGCTAAGCTACCCTCCTAGGTCAGTTTTGTGGATCATGACTAGGCAAACAAGCTCTTCGGTTGGGTGAACTCCGGGGAGTCAAGTCATGAGGTGAGTTTCAGAAAAACCTAAGAGAACCATGTTGGCTCATTTCCAATCCATTGGCCCAATAATATTCATATTAACTGGGATCACCACAACTTGCAATTCTCCATGTCTCCCAATCCTACATATCATCCAAGATTTGCAGCAGCCTGTAGTGATTAACTTGTGCCATTGACTTAAGTTTGGTGGATTCTAATGCAATCACATGCCTATGAGTATACAACACACCTGGTATCCTAAGATCTCCTCACGAGTATAATATGTGCTAGATCTTGAGGGTCTTATGAGGTTGGCATTCAAATAGCTGAAGATGGTAGAGAAAGTTATGATAAATATCTACCACTGTTGGAGTGTAATCTTGACGGGTTGAGAGAACTTATATGGAACCTTAGGAGTGAGCGGTTCATGTATCTTTATCCCTCATTATTTTCTCTTGCTATGTTGCACCTACCACTTTGGATGTAGTCTTAGCGGTAGTGAAGAGAGCAGGAATGTACAGGGTCAACTTTAAGTTCTTGTCGCCAGCGGGAGAACATGATAGTGAATAGGCATAAATTTAGGTATTTTTGGCCCATCATGCATGAATGACACAAGAGAAGCTACTTGATACTTCGTCTGTTTCAAAATAAAAGGTGTATATGTTCCAAGTCAGACTTTGTAATATTATATTCAATATTGCATATTCAAGATAATATTGAAGAATACCATTATTGCTGGTCTCTAATTACCAAATTTCACTTAGGTGGCCATTTGCTATCATCCTGAACACAGTAATCCCGGTTGTTGGATCAACATCAAGAAGATTTGCGGTGGAAAATGCACAACATGCCTCCATTTCATGGCTACTCAGGTCTCCAAGGTTTGCTTTTTATAGATATCACATAGGGGAAACAAGAAAATGTAGACTACCATTTTTTTGTTAAGAAATGCCTGATATTACTTGAAATAGACGCATCATACTATTGTATTATGATTTATTAGTTCTTTTTCATGAATTAAAGTGTTTTCATTGGGCTTTGGGTCATTTTTTTAAGAAAAGGAGGATTACCCCCGGCATCTGCATCTGGACGAAGCATGCAACCATTTTACTAATTATTCTCAAAGACCTTACAAAGTAGTACATCAGGTAGTCCGAAGCCACCATCTTAGCAACAGCTGTTGCTAATCCTATCCACTTGATGGAGGGGTGTCGATAGTCCGAGCCTAATACCAAACAGACATCGTACCAAAGCTTAACATCTAAAGCCAGAGACCCCAACTAAGCACATATTGGGTTTGGGATACAAACTGGTCTGATGCACTCTCATGTGTCGTCACCGTCGTCTTCCACCAATCCATCTTCGGAGCAGAAAATAACGCACCGACCTTGCCAGGCCTCTCTGCCATCGACACCACCATGACGCTAGACAGCATCCTCCTCCTACGCGAGTCCATCTCGGCGCATCGCACACCAAATCTCACTGCGCCATGCCGCCGAGATCCGCCGCCATCAATGAGAAAGATGAAGCACCGCTCCATGCTACTTCTTGAGCTTGCGTTGGTTTTCCCCTTGAAGAGGAAAGGGTGATGCAGCAAAGTAGAGATAGGTATTTCCCTCAGTTATGAACCAAAGTATCAATCCATAGGAGGTAGATGCAAGTCTCCAATGATAGCACATGCACAAACTCAGAGAAATTAAGTTATTAATTAAGTCTTATTGTTCATGCAAATCATGATGCTGCACATAACTAGCCCTTCTCGGAAAAATAATATTGTAATGCTTGTGCATGTACACATCAGAATAAACATTTTCCTTTGAATTTGGTTACGTCTAGCACCAATTCCTATCTCGGGCATGTTTGGTTGCTATCTTGGTCAGCTCGTTGCAACAACCTCTCCTTTTGCGAGCTTAATTTATGAGGAGGACGGGAGCAGCTCGCTCTTAAAGTTCAAGCTAAGCTACCCTCCTAGGTCAGTTTTGTGGATCATGACTAGGCAAACAAGCTCTTCGGTTGGGTGAACTCCGGGGAGTCAAGTCATGAGGTGAGTTTCAGCAAAACCTAAGAGAGCCATGTTGGCTCATTTCCAATCCTGTGGCCCAATAATATTCATATTAACTGGGATCACCACAACTTGCAATTCTCCATGTCTTCCAATCCTACATATCATCCAAGATTTGCAGCAGCCTGTAGTGATTAACTTGTGCCATTGACTTAACTTTGGTGGATTCTAATGCAATCACATGCCTATGAGTATACAACACACTTGGTATCCTAAGATCTCCTCACGAGTATAATATGTGCTAGATCTTGAGGGTCTTATGAAGTTGGCATTCAAATAGCTGAAGATGGTAGAGAAAGTTATGATAAATATCTACCACTGTTGGAGTGTAATCTTGACGGGTTGAGAGAACTTATATGGAACCGTAGGAGTGAGCGGTTCATGTATCTTTATCCCTCATTATTTTCTCTTGCTATGTTGCACCTACCACTTTGGATGTAGTCTTAGCGGTAGTGAAGAGAGCATGAATGTACAGGGTCAACTTTAAGTTCGTGTCGCCAGCGGGAGAACATGATAGTGAATAGGCATAAATTTAGGTATTTTTGGCCCATCATACATGAATGGCACAAGAGAAGCTACTTGATACTTCGTCTGTTTCAAAATAAAAGGTGTATATGTTCCAAGTCAGACTTTGTAATATTATATTCAATATTGCATATTCAAGATAATATTGAAGAATACCATTATTGCTGGTCTCTAATTACCAAATTACCAAATTACCAAATCTAAACACAGTAATCCCGGTTGTTGGATCAACATCAAGAAGATTTGCGGTGAAAAATGTACAACATGCCTCCATTTCATGGCTACTCAGGTCTCCAAGGTTTGCTTTTTATAGATATCACATAGGGGAAACAAGAAAATGTAGACTACCATTTTTTTGTTAAGAAATGCCTGATATTACTTGAAATAGACGCATCATACTATTGTATTATGATTTATTAGTTCTTTTTCATGAATTAAAGTGTTTTCATTGAGCTTCGGGTCATTATTTTTTAAGAAAAGGAGGATTACCCCCGGCATCTGCATCTGGACGACGCATGCAACCATTTTACTAATTATTCTCAAAGACCTTACAAAGTAGTACATCAGGTAGTCCGAAGCCACCATCTTAGCAACAGCTGTCGCTAATCCTATCCACTTGATGGAGGGGTGTCAATAGTCCAAGCCTAATACCAAACAGACATCGTACCAAAGCTTAACATCTAAAGCCGGAGACCCAACCAAGCACATATCGGGTTTGGGGTACAAACTGGTCCGATGCACTCTCATGTGTTGTCACCGTCGTCTTCAAACAATCCATCTTCGGAGCAGAAAATAACGCACCGACCTTGCCAGGCCTCTCTGCCATCGACACCACCATGACGCTAGACAGCATCCTCTTCCTACATGTCGTGGTTCTAAGTCTGACAGTAGAATAGGGGGTAGGTATGGAGAGGCAAGATCCTAGCTATGGAGCAGTTGTGCACACAAGTGTTTTACGAGTTCAGGCCCTTCTCGGAGGAAGTAACAACCCTACGTCTCGGAGCCCGGAGGCGGTCGACTGGATTATGTGTGTGAGAGTTACAGGGGTGCGAACCCTTCTACCAGTGGAGGGGGGTGGCTTATATAGAGGATGCCAGGACCCCAGCCATCCCACGTAGCAGAGGGTTAAAGTATATTAAGGTCTGGCGTTACTGGTAACACCCTACATAAAGTGTCATCATGACCATTAAGACTACTTAATTACAGACCGTTTGGATACAGAGTAGATCTTGAACTCCTGGTGGTCGAGTGAGTCTTCATGGTCGAGTGTCTTCAGGTTCGTCGAGTGTCTTCTAGTCCGTCGAGTGGAGTCCCTCTTGGTCGACTGGAAGACGGCTTCTTCTACGAGATGTCCTTGGGGAGGGTACCTTGGTCAGGTTCATGACCCTACCCTAGATACATGACTCCATCAGTAGCCCCCGAATGGATCAAGGTTTGAGTGAGGAAGGAGTTGGCAATCTTTCCGACCTGCTTTTTGGTGTCGTAAAGGTGTTTTGCCCTGGATCGATGACTTTCAAGTGAGGGTGTCAACTTTCGTTCAGTCGCCTTGATCCATTCTTTATATCTGTCGAGTGAACTTTGTGAACTTGGGGATTTCCGAGCGACGGATCACAGGAGATCTCCCATCTGACAAGTTGCCCTGTGGTTAGCGGATTTAGTGGGATCCGAATTTTGGGGAGCACGCGAAGCGGAGAAGACCGCGGTACTCGGATGGGAAAAGGCAGGGACGCCTCAATTCTCGCGCCGCCTTTTTCGCCACGTATCACTTGTGCGACTGTTTCGGGATTTGACAGGATCGCCTGGGCCTACTTGTCAGTCACTCGGAAGTGACTCCATATAAGGAAACCGGCGGAGGTTTTTGAACAGTGCCTCCTCATTTTCTCCTCCCTCGCCTCCAGATTCATCCGCTGCGCCCACCAACTGCCCGACGCTGCTGCTCTATTCCGGCCTCGTCGGCGACAATGGTGAAAGAGAAGACGGCGGCTTTGGAGCGGACGGAGAAGGCGACGGCGGCTGCGAAAATGAAGGGGAGAGAGACCTGTCGAGGGGGATCCTCGTCGCGGTCCCGTTTGCCGCAAGGTTGGATCCAGGGTGATTGGATCCGCTCGACCATCACCCAAAAGGATCTTGACGACCTGGCCGGCGAAGGCCTGATTGCGCACGGGGCGGCGAGGCTCCCGGGGATGGAGTGGCAGCCACAGCCTCAGGAGGGTGAGTGTGTCCTCTTGGCGACTCATGTAGATCGAGGGTTCTCTCTGCCACCGCATCTTTTCTTTCGAGGGTTTCTGAATTTCTTTGGAGCTCAGCTTCATCACTTTACCCCCAATTCTATTGCCTATCTCTCCGCCTTTGTATCTTTGTGTGAGAACTTCTTGGGTTGTCGGCCGCACTGGGGCCTCTTCAAACACATATTCACTTGTCGTTCTCAGACGGTGAAAAAGGCCAGCCCCAATGACGAGAGAACTCAGGTAATCCAGATGTGTGGGGGTCTCGGGGTCCAGATGAGGAGTAAGAGCGCTTTCCCTGCTATGAACCTTCCCGAGTCAGTCAGAGGGTGGCAGTCGACCTGGTTCTACTGCCAAGACCAGTCGACGCCAGGGCAGTCGACTGGGCTCCCTCCCTTCTCTATGAGTCGAGTGAACAAGCCATCCTCTCTGAAAGTAGTTATGGAGGAGAAGGCTCAGGTAAAAATGTTGATGGAGCGAGTAGTTCAGTTGATTCGTGACGGTGTGACTGGCATGGACCTTCTGGAGGTTTTCCTTCGGCAGCGCATCCAACTGCTCCAGTACCGGGGCCACCCGATGTGGTTGTATTCTGGTACTGAAGACACCAGTTGGGTCCACCCAGAGGAGGTCGACGATGCCACACTGGAGAGGTGGATGACTGCCATCACGGGGAACAAGGACAACCCTCGTGGAGCCAGGAGGATCCCTCCACTCGACTAATCCTATGATCCGGACAAGGTACGACCATTTTTCTCCGATTGTTCCGTCCGTTCTGTTTCATCGTAGATCAGTCGATTGACTTTTGTCTTGCTTGTTTTTTTTAGGAAACCACCGAGTTGTACTTGATGCCCAATGGGGCGCAAGCACAGGCCGAAGAGGAGGAAGGAAGCGGAGGTGAAAGTCAAGAGGAGTGGGAGTCGGATGCCGATGAGGGTGATGAAGACGCAGGCTCCGACGAGGAGGAAGAGGAGGAGGAAGTTGCGCCTCCTCATTCCGAAGGAGGTCCAAGCTCGCCCACGACCCTGCGGCTGATCGTGGCAAGGGAGTCGCGCCTGCTGGGCAGTCGACGAAACGTCCTCGGACAACTTCACCGGCGCCGACTGAAAAGGCGTCGAAGCAACCGCGAGCAGCCCAGACAAAACCGGCGAAGGCCCTACCAAAGATGAGGATGGAGATTCCGACTGTTTCTGGGTAACGGCATAACTCATGTTTTTCATTCTTGGTCGACTTCAATCGCTGACCGACTGATATTTGAAACCGCAGTGCTGCTACTTCTGAGACTTCTACTAGGCATGAGGATCAAGAAATGGAAGATGCTGCTACTTCTCATCCTGGTATGATCTGCGTGGTTTTGCTTTTGGTTGATTGAATCTTTATTTTTGACTTTGAACTTCTTCTGCAGCTCCACCTAGCATTGTCATCAATCTCCCTGACGATGATGATGAAGTGCCACTGAGGCAGAGGAGGAGCAGGAAGGCGACTGCTGGCAAGGCTGCTCAGGTTGTGTCAGCACCTGGACCACAGATTCCAGAAGGGAGCAACGTCGCTTGGACTACCGTGTCCTTTGCGGAGCCGTTGATGGTTGCCCGCCCTTCGCCGTCGAGTGCTGACCCGCCTTCTCTCTTCTCCACCTACCACATCCCGGAGGACCAAGCAAGCGCTGCCAAGGAAGCCATACGCCAGGCCGGGATTATGATGGAGCAGGTGAAGGCGATCCGAACCGCCAGCCAAGCAGCTTATGACGCGAGTTCAGCTCTCCAGAGTAATGTCCAGGTTAGTTAAACATTGACTAGAAATCTTGATGTTTGTCATGCACCCACTGGGTGTGTCAATTCTACGGTGGACTGCTGGCAGTCGACTGTAGTCTTTGTGTCTTGAGATTTCTCACTTGACTTGTTTCACTCGAGTATGGTCGAGTGGAACAATGAAACTGGTGGGGGCACGCTGAGTGCACCCACTGGGTGTAGTCCCCGAGACCGTGGTCGATTGCTGGCAATCGGCTATGGTCTGAATTTTTTTTTGCTGACAGTTAACTGCTTCCGGTCGACTGATCGACTCTGAGTCTAGCTGATAGAACTAGTGGGGGCACGCCGAGTGCACCCACTGGGTGTAGTCCCCGAGACTACAGTTGAATGTTTAGATTCAGCTGTAGTCTTAGAAATACTACGATTTTTCCTTTAGTCACTCGAAAGTGATCTGTCGTTGATGTTTGTCGACTGAACTTTCGCAGAAATCTTGTGACCTTGTTTCTCGTTATACCGAATTGGAGAACAAGTATATCCAGCTTGAGCTTGACCAGAAGCTTGTCCAAGAGAACTTTACGAAGTCGAAGGAGGAGGCAAAAGGTATGTTTGGTGAGAATCTTGACGACTGTCCTTGCTTCTTGCCTGTCTCCGAGTCTGATCTTATTGTGATTTTCGCAGAAAAACTGAGGGATGCTCTAAAGAAGAAGGACCTTGACCTCGCCGAGGTGCAGAAAACGGCTGCAGACAAGACAAGACTTGCAAAAGAGAAGTTGGCTTCTGTCAACAAACTTGAAGAAGAAAACACTAATGTGAAAGCCGCTCTCGACGTGGCCAACGAAGAAGTCACCCGACTGAAGAATGCCAATATGGTCCTGGACGACAAAGCTGGCGAACTGGCAGGAAAGAAGAATGACTTGGAGGTTTATTTGGGAGGACTCGCCAAGAAGCTATTCCTCATGCTCGAAGGTAACCTCTTATCTCCGATTGGTAGTTACTGACTTGCTATAAGGGCATTAGCTTATCCTTGAATCGTGTCCACAGAATTCTGCCAAAACTTTGAAGAGGAGACTAGTCGAGTGGAGACTGGCTTGGATCCCATCAATTCTCCGGTGAAGGATGAAACTGCTATGAATGTGCTCCGCCTCGAGTCTCGTGTTGCTGCAGTGGTCAACTACCTTGCAAGACTGAAGGCCGCCACATCGCACATCGACACATCGCTCTGGCCAGAAGAAACGCTTCAGAACGACCTTGAGTCGCTGATGACTCGACTGAACGAAATTCCGAGTCGAGTGCAAGAATGGAAGAAGTCTTCTGCCTAGTGCGGTGCTGACGTCGCTCTGTCCTTGGTCCGCGTCCAATGCAAAGAAGCGAGAGAAGACAAGTTGGTGTCTCTCAAGGTGGCCAATACTAGGAAGCATGACTTCCGTTCTTTCATGGAGACCTTCATCGCGGCTGCCACTCGGATCGCAGATGGGATCGACCTAGACGAGTTCGTTGCGCCTTCCAGCCCTCCGCAGGAGGGGTAAAAAACTACTATGCTCGATGATTTGAATTTGCCTCGGAATACCGAGTGATTTTTGTAACCGCCAAAGTTTAATAGGCTTGATGCCTAAGCACTTCTGGGTCCGTAGGACGTTATCCGAACTTGATTTGCCGTTCAAATACGTTTGCTTCTTTCGGACAACCATCTTCTTTGGGTTGGAGTATATACTAGCATCTGTAATGCTCTTTTGCAGGTAGGAATGAAGCACAAATTGTCGTCGACCAGTGCTCGTCATGTCTGGGCGAGCACTGGGCCGCAGCTAAGCCTCCGAGTGGGAGGTTTGCACTCCACTCGGTAGGATTTTAGAAACTTAGGCGAGCACTGGGCTGCAGCTAAGCCCCGAGTGGGAGGTTTGCTCTCCACTCGGTAGGTTTTTAGAAACTTAGGCGAGCACTGGGCTGTAGCTAAGCCTCCAAGTGGGAGGTTTGCTCTCCACTCGGTGGGATTTTAGAAACTTAGGTGAGCACTGGGCTGCAGCTAAGCCCCCGAGTGGGAGGTTTTCTCTCCACTCGGTGGAATTTAGAAACTTAGGCGAGCACTGGGCTGCATCTAAGCCTCCGAGTGGGAGGTTTGCTCTCCACTCGGTGGGATTTTAGAAACTTAGGCGAGCACTGGGCTGCAGCTAAGCCCCCGAGTGGGAGCTTTGCTTTCCACTCGGTAGGATTTTCGAAACTTAGGCGAGCACTGGGCTGCAGCTAAGCCTCCGAGTGGGAGGTTTGCTCTCCACTCGGTAGGATTTTAGAAACTTAGGCGAGCACTGGGCTGCAGCTAAGCCCCCGAGTGGGAGGTTTGCTCTCCACTCGGTAGGATTTTAGAAACTTAGGCGAGCACTGGGCTGCAGCTAAGCCCCCGAGTGGGAGGTTTGCTCTCCACTCGGTAGGATTTTCGTGGCATGGCTTTGGGGGAGAAGGTAGCAGTCGACCTGCACTTCGTGCTCCTTGCGGGACGCACGTTGTGTTTGTGATGTAGCTCGGAAGGAGGAAGCAGGGGTCGACCTGCGCCTCGTCCTCCTTGTGAAGCGTACGATGTCTTTTATTCTTAGGTAACACAAGGTTGCAGCTAAGCCCCCGAGTGGAAGACTGGCTTATCACTCGGTAGGATTTTCAAGATCTTAGGCGAGCACTGGGCTGCAGCTAAGCCTCCGAGTGGAAGGCTGGCTTACCACTCGGTAGGATTTTAGAAAACTTAGGCGAGCACTAGGCTGCAGCTAAGCCCCCGAGTGGAAGGCTGGCTTACCACTCGGTAGGATTTTAGAAAACTTAGGTGAGCACTGGGCTGCAGCTAAGCCCCCGAGTGGAAGGCTGGCTTACCACTCGGTAGGATTTTGTTTACTTAGGCGAAACGGATTCGCAGCTAAGCCTCCGAGTGGAAGGCTGGCTTACCACTCGGTAGGATTTTAGAAAACTTAGGCGAGCACTAGGCTGCAGCTAAGCCCCCGAGTGGAAGGCTGGCTTACCACTCGGTAGGATTTTGTTTACTTAGGCGAAACGGATTCGCAGCTAAGCCTCCGAGTGGAAGGCTGGCTTACCACTCGGTAGGATTTTAGAAAACTTAGGCGAGCACTGGGCTGCAGCTAAGCCCCCGAGTGGAAGGCTGGCTTACCACTCGGTAGGATTTTGTTTACTTAGGCGAAACGGATTCGCAGCTAAGCCTCCAAGTGGAAGGCTGGCTTACCACTCGGTAGGATTTTAGAAAACTTAGGCGAGCACTGGGCTGCAGCTAAGCCCCCGAGTGGAAGGCTGGCTTACCACTCGGTAGGATTTTGTTTACTTAGGCGAAATGGATTCACAGCTAAGCCTCCGAGTGGAAGGCTGGCTTACCACTCGGTAGGATTTTAGAAAACTTAGGCGAGCACTGGGCTGCAGCTAAGCCCCCGAGTGGAAGGCTGGCTTACCACTCGGTAGGATTTTGTTTACTTAGGCGAAACAGATTCGCAGCTAAGCCTCCGAGTGGAAGGCTGGCTTACCACTCGGTAGGATTTTTTTACAAGCTTAGGCGAACCGGGTTCGCAGCTAAGCCACCCACTGGGGGACAGATTTATGAGAGAAAAAGCAATGACAATTACTAAGAAAATTATGAAACTCTTGTCTTTGATGAATATACTACAAGAGTACTTTTTAATACAACTCATCCGAGTGAAAAACTTAAGTAAAAAAAGGGCGGAGTAAGTCCGCGTTCCATGCTCTGGGCTCATCAATCTGGTGCTCGACATTGTAAAGGCGGTATGCCCCATTATGGAGAACCTTGGTGACCATGAAGGGACCTTCCCAAGTAGGAGCAAGCTTGTGTGGTTTCTGTTGATCCACTCGGAGAACTAAATCTCCCTCCTGGAAAGCTCGACTCTTCACATTTCTGGCATGGAAGCGACGCAAGTCCTGCTGGTAAATGGTTGATCGGATCAAGGCCATCTCTCTTTCTTCTTCTAGAAGGTCGACCGCGTCCTATTGGGCTTGCTCTGCTTCAGCTTCGGTGTAGAGTTCGACTCGGGGTGCGTTGTGAAGCAGGTCACTCGGCAAGACTGCTTCAGCTCCGTAGACCAAGAAGAACGGAGTCCTCCCAGTCGACCGGTTTGGCGTGGTCCTTAATCCCCAAAGCACCGACGGAAGTTCGTCGACCCATGCGCCAGCTGCGTGTTTGAGGTTGTGCATCAGTCGGGGTTTCAACCCTTTGAGAATTAAGCCATTTGCTCGTTCTGCTTGCCCATTCGACTGAGGGTGGGCGACCGAAGCGTAGTCGACTCGTGTACCTTGAGATGCGCAGAAGGCTCTGAATTCTTCGGAGTCGAAGTTTGACCCATTGTCTGTGATGATACTGTGGGGAACTCCATATTTGAATACCAACTCCCTGATGAAGCTGACGGCGGTGCCGGCATCCAGATTCTTGATGGGTTTAGCCTCGATCCACTTAATGAACTTGTCGACTGCTACCAATACATGGGTGTAGCCGTTTCTGCCTGTCCTCAGTGGTCCAACCATATCCAACCCCCATACAGCAAAAGGCCAGACGAGTGGAATGGTCTTCAAGGCTGAGGCGGGTTTGTGAGGCATATTGGAGTAAAATTGACATCCTTCACACTTGTCGACTATCTCTTTCGCCATCTCATTTGCTCTGGGCCAGTAAAAACCCGCTCGGTATGCTTTAGCCACGATGGTCCGAGAGGATGCATGATGGCCACAGGTCCCCGAGTGGATGTCATTGAGAATCATTCGACCTTCCTCTGGTGTTATGCATTTCTGGCTGACTCCAGTCGCACTTTCTCTGTATTACCGTCCCCTCATGACGGTGAAGGCTTTGGATCGGCGGACGATCTCTCGAGCCTCTTCTTCATTCTCGGGGAGCTCTTTCCTCAGAATATAGGCGATATAGGGCACTGTCCAGTCGGGAGTGATGACCAGAACTTCCATGATCAAGTCGACCACAGCTGGGACCTCGACTTCAGTCAGATCTGTGGCGCTTTTTGGCTGCGGGGCTTCCTCAGTGAAAGGATCTTCTTGAACCGAAGGCGTGTGAACATGCTCCAAAAACACGCCACTCGGAATGGCTTCCCTCTTGGAACCTATCTTGGCCAAGTCATCGGCTGCTTGATTTTTCAGTCGGGGAACGTGATGGAGCTCTAATCCCTCAAATTTCTTCTCCAGCTTTCTGACTGCATTGCAGTATCCAGTTATGGCTGGGCTTCTGACGTCCCACTCCTTCATCACTTGGTTGACCACTAAGTCCGAGTCGCCATAGACCATGAGGCAACGGACGCCGAGTGAAATGGCCATACGCAACCCGTACAAGAGTGCTTCGTATTCTGCTTCATTGTTGGAGGAATCAAAGTGAATTTGGAGTACATATCTGAGCTTATCTCCTCGGGGGGAAACCAAGACCACTCCGGCACCGGAACTATTCAGCATTTTGGAGCCATCGAAGAACATAGTCCAGTGCTCCGAGTGAACTTGGGTTGGTAACTGCTGTTCAGTCCACTCGGCGAGGAAATCTGCTATTGCTTGGGACTTGATAGCTTTCTTTGCCTCAAATCTGATATCTAGGGGAAGAAGTTCAATCGCCCATTTTGCCACTCGACCGGTTGCATCTCTGTTGTGCAGAATCTCTGATAAGGGGGCGTCGGTGACGACTGTGATAATATGGTCAGAGAAGTAGTGAGCAACTTTCTTCGTGGTCATATAAATCCCATATACAAGCTTCTGATAATGAGGGTATCGTTGCTTGGATGGGGTCAGGACTTCAGAAATGTAATACACTGGGCGCTGAACTTTGAAGGTTTTCCCTTCTTCTTCCCGCTCGACCGTAAGTACAGTACTAACGACTTGTCCTGTGGCTGCAATGTAAAGCAGCAAAGGCTCTTTGCTGATTGGGGCAGCAAGCACCGGCTGGGTGGAAAGCAGGGTTTTTAACTCTGCAAACGCTGCATCAGCTTCTGGAGTCCACTCGAACTTGTCTGACTTCTTCATCAGTCGGTAAAGAGGCAATGCCTTTTCACCGAGGCGAGAGATGAATCGACTTAACGCGGCCAAGCATCCAGTAAGTTTCTGGACATCGTGCACATGCACGGGGCGTTTCATTCGGAGTATAGTGCCAACTTTTTCTGGGTTGGCGTCGATTCCATGTTCAGAAACGAGAAAACCGAGTAACTTTCCGCCAGGAACTCCGAATGTGCACTTTGATGGATTAAGCTTGATATCATACCTCCTGAGGTTGGCAAATGTTTCAGCGAGGTCAGTCAGCAGGTCGGAACCTTTCCGAGACTTGACCACAATGTCATCCATGTACGCTTCCACATTCCGACCGATTTGAGTGAGCAAACACTTCTGAATCATCCTCATGAACGTGGCTCCGGCATTCTTGAGGCCGAATGGCATGGTGACATAACAGAAGCACCCGAATGGGGTGATGAAAGCCGTTTTGATCTCATCGGGTCCAAACAGACGGATCTGATGGTACCCGGAATAAGCGTCCAAGAAAGAAAGTCGCTCACATCCCGCAGTCGAGTCGACTATTTGGTCGATGCGGGGAAGAGGAAAATGATCTTTCAGGCAGGCCCGATTGATATGCTTGAAATCGATGCACATGCGAAGCGAATTGTCCTTTTTGCGGACCATGATGACATTGGCGAGCCACTCGGAGAAGGTAAATCTCTCGGATAAACTCTGCTGCTAGGAGCCGAGCCACTTCTTCGCCAATGGCCTTCCTTTTCTGGATGGCGGACCGTCGCAGATGTTCCTTCACAGGTTTTGCCTTTGAATCGACTCGTAGATGATGCTCAACCAGTCTCCTGGGTACACCCGGCATGTCAGAAGGTTTCCATGCAAAGATGTCCCAGTTCTCACGGAGGAACTGGATGAGCGCTTCTTCCTATTTGGGGTCGAGTGTTGTGGAGATATGAGTCGGAGCAGCGTTTGGGTCGGTCGGGTGGATGTGCACGGGTTTTGTCTCACCGGACGACTGAAACGCTGATTCCGTAGCAGGCTTCTTGGCTCGCAACAAATCACTCGGGTCTGCGTTCCTTTGGTGTTCCTGCGACTCTTCTGCCACCATCTGAGCATCGGCGATCTTCGAGCCCTTCTGGAAACACTCTTCTGCCTTCTTGCGGTTACCAGTGACAGTGATCACGCCTTTAGGGCCAGGCATCTTTAGTTTGAGGTATACGTAACATGGTCGAGCCATAAAACGTGCATAAGCTGGCCTGCCCAAAATTGCATGATAGGCACTCTGGAAATCCACAACCTCAAATGTCAGCTTCTCTTTACGGAAATTCTTTGAATCACCAAAAACTATGTCAAGAGCAATCTGGCCGAGTGATGCGGCCTTCTTGCCAGGGATGACTCCATAAAAACTCATATTGCTTGTGCTCAGGCTAGACATCGGAATGCTCATCCCTTTCAGCGTCTCAGCATACAGTATATTCAAACTGCTGCCGCCGTCCATCAACACTTTGGTCAGTCGAGTGCCTTCAACGACGGGATCGACCACCAACGCTTGCCTCCCAGGGGTGGCTATATGCGTGGGGTGATCAGATTGGTCGAATGTAATGGCAGTCTGAGACCACTTCAGGTAATTGGGTGTTGACGGAGCAGCCATATTCACCTCTCTGTTTATAACTTTCAGTCGGTTTTTGCTCTCAACATCGGCAAAAATCATCAAGGTGGAACTGACTTGCGGACATTCCTCTTCACTATCCTCCTTGTCCTCAACCTTGTCCGACTCTTTTTCTTTGTCCTTGGGCTGCTTCCCTTGGAACTGCTGTATCAGGAGTCGACACTGTCGAGTGGTATGCTTCGGGTAGATGAAATTACCCTCTTCGTCTTTCTTGGTGTGGATGTGACATGGTAAATCCAACACGTCATTTCCTTCTTTATCTTTTACTTTCTTGGGGTTCCAAGGCCCCTTGGGTTTCCCTTTGAACTTTCCTGGGTTCAGGGCCAAGGCTTCTCCAGGAGCGGCTGGCTCGGCTTTGCGCTTTTGCTTTCGACTGGAATTTCCGCCTCCGGTGTCCTGGGCGACTGACTTGTGCTTGCCACTCCGGAGCCGATCCTCTTCCTCACCATTGGCATACTTGGTGGGAATTTCCATCATTCGACTCAGAGACATGTCTCCGGTTCGACCGAATTTCAGACTTAGCTCCCTGTACTTTACACCCTCCTTGAAGGCGCAAACTGCCTGGTGATCAGATACATTTTCTACTGTGTGATGCAGTGTGATCCATCTCTGGATGTAATCCCTCAGAGTCTCATTCGACTTCTGTACACAAGATTGCAGCTCTGTCAGTCCCGCCGGCCGCTTGCATGTTCCTTCAAACGTCCTGACAAACACTCGGGAGAGATCCTCCCACGTGTAGATGCTGCTGGGTGTCAACTGATTCAGCCATGCCCTGGCTGACCCTTCCAACATGAGAGGAAGATGCTTCATGGCCACCTCGTCATTTCCACCGCCGATCTGAACAGCCACTCGATAGTCCTCAAGCCAAGTATCGGGCTTGGACTCACAGTTGAACTTGCTGACTCCAGTCGCCAACCTGAAGTTGGGAGGAATCACCGCGGCTCTGATGGCTCTGCTGAAACACTCTGGCCCGGAGACGTGCACTCGGCTGCTGGTGGGTACATCTCTGTCATTACCCTCTATGTGGGCTCTGTTCCGGTCGACCAGACCTTGAACGATGATGGATCTCGCATCAAAGCCTGTTTCTCTGGGGTCGACTGGAATTATTCGCCCGCCACTGTACTGGCGTCTGTCATCCTGCTGTCGAGGCATATATGATCCACCCCTCCGGGGAGGAGTGGGCACTCGACGTCGATCGTTGCGATCGACTCGGTGATCATCCTGCTCATAATTCTTGTACTGATCGTGTCAGTCGTCATGTCCTTCACGCCTCGGGGGCGATCTAGGGCTATGAGCTGACTCGACAGTATTCGCTGCCACGGACCTGCTAGGAATCCTGTTCCGCAACTGCGACACAGCCGAATTCTGATCTCTAGCTGCTCGGAGCAAATCCCTGATCTGCATCAAGTCTCTGCCAGCCTCTAACTGGGAAGGCTGAATCGACTCTGCTATTCGTGTTGCAGCTGCCAAATTCTGGATTGGAGTGCGGTATACCTGAGTCGGGGGTTTGAAGAGTTGGCGTCGACTGGAGTCTGGAATCCGTTGCCGCGCGCGCTCGTCAAGTGCCCGCTGAAGGTTCTCCAGTCGAGCGCGCTTAGCCAGGTTGGCCAAGCGCGCGTCCTCTAAGGCACGAGCCTCAGGGGTTTCTCCAACTATCGGAGTATGGAGCGCGTCCATGTTCCGGCGGCGAAGCTCTTCCCTCTGTCGCGAGTCGAGGGGCTCGGGGCGGTACTCCTCATGGTCGTGCGACGGGTCGCCCCCGCTGTTGCCTCCCTCGGCGCCAGGAAAGCCGGGAGGAACGTGCGGCCCGTTGACCATCAGGACCTCCGCCGCCGGATCACTGCTGTCGCATTCAGATGCAGTCTCTGCAGAGCCAGTCGACAGGTCGAACAGGCCATAGAGAGATTCGTCGGGCTCGATTGCCGTGACTTGGGCAGCGGTCAACTGGCGAGCCACTGCATGCCTCACCCACCACTGGAGCCTCGACCGACCGGAGCGCTTACGCCGGCGGGAAGCTGGGAGGGAGGATGACATAAAAACTGGCCGATACTGAGTCGACGGTTGCCGCAGAAGGATGCCGCGGACGCATGCTCGAAAATGCGTAGCTCCGCGGACCGGGAGCGCATCCACGTCGAGCGGAGCCTCCTGCAGCCAGGCAAAGTCGTCGGCGACGAATGTGAGCGCGCCGAGACGGATCTCGCGGCCCTCAACCAAAACTCGGCCTGAAACCATGATGATGGGAATTGAAAAGATCGCAACTTCTCCAACAAGTCGCTAAGACACCGGCCCCACGGTGGGCGCCAACTGTCGTGGTTCTAAGTCTGATAGTAGAATAGGGGGTAGGTATGGAGAGGCAAGATCCTAGCTATGGAGCAGTTGTGCACACAAGTGTTTTACGAGTTCAGGCCCTTCTCGGAGGAAGTAACAACCCTACGTCTCGGAGCCCGGAGGCGGTCGACTGGATTATGTGTGTGAGAGTTACAGGGGTGCGAACCCTTCTACCAGTGGAGGGGGGTGGCTTATATAGAGGACGCCAGGACCCCAGCCAGCCCACGTAGTAGAGGGCTAAAGACATTAAGGTCTGGCGTTACTGGTAACGCCCTACATAAAGTGTCATCATGACCATTAAGACTACTTAATTACATACCGTTTGGATACAGAGTAGATCTTGAACTCCTGGTGGTCGAGTGAGTCTTCATGGTCGAGTGTCTTCAGGTTCATCGAGTGTCTTCTAGTCCGTTGAGTGGAGTCCCTCTTGGTCGACTGGAAGACGGCTTCTTCTAAGAGATGTCCTTGGGGAGGGTACCTTGGTCAGGTTCATGACCCTACCCTAGGTACATGACTCCATCACTACGCGAGTCCATCTTGGCGCATCGCACACCGAATCTCACTGAGCCACGCCGCCGAGATCCGTCGCCATCAATGAGAAAGATGAAGCACCGCTCCATGCTACTTCTTGAGCTTGCGTTGGTTTTTCCCTTGAAGAGGAAAGGGTGATGCAGCAAAGTAGAGATAGGTATTTCCCTCAGTTAAGAACCAAAGTATCAATCCATAGGAGGTACATGCAAGTCTCCAATGATAGCACCTGCACAAACTAACAAATACTTGCACCCAACGCGATAAAAGGGGTTGTCAATCCCTTCACGGTCACTTGCAAGGATGAGATCTGATGGAGATAGGTATAAATATAAATAAAAGTGCAAAACTAAATAAAAGTAAATAAATTGCAGCAAGGTATTTTTGGGTTTTTAGGTTTATAGTTCTGAAAATAATATTATAAAACAAGACCCCCCAGGCCATAGTTTTCACTAGAGGCTTCTCTTGAAAGAACGCATACAGTGGGTGAACAAATTACTGTTTAGCAATTAATAGAAAAGCGAATAATCATGACGATATCTAAGGCAATGATCATGAACATAGGCATCATGTCCATGACAAGTAGACCGACTCCTGCCTGCATATACTACTATTACTCCACACATCGACCGCTATCCAGCATGATCCAGTGTATTAAGTTAATAAAAACGGAGTAACGCCTTAAGCAAGATGACATGATGTAGAGGGATAGACCCAATAAGTATGGTAAAAAACCCATCTTTTTATCCTTATTAGCAAGAATGCTATACGTGCCATGTCCCCTTCTATCACTGGGATTGAGCATCGCAAGATTGAAACCAACACAAAGCACCTCTCCCTTTGCAAGAAAAATCAATCTAGTTGGCCAAACCAAATCAATAGATCCGAAAGGAATACAAAGCAATCTTAGTCATGCATAAAAGAGTTCAGATAAGACTCAAATAATATTCATAGATAATCTGATCATAAACTCACAATTCATCAGATCTCAACAACCACACTGCAAAAGAAGATTACATCGAATAGATCTCTAAGAATATCGATGAGAACATTTTACTGAAGATCAAAGAGAGAGAAGAATCCATCTAGATACTAGCTATGGACCCGTAGATCTGTGGTAAACTACTCACACATCATCGGTAGGGAAGCAAGGTTGATGTAGAAGCCCTCCATGATCGAATCCCCCTATGGCAGATTAACGAAAAAGGTCTGCAGATGAGATCTCATAGCTCTGGAACTTGTGGCAGCGGAAAAGTATTTTTGGTGTGCCTTCTGGTATACGGGGAATATTTGGAAATTTATAGTGCTGAGGTTAGGGTTGGAAGTGCCACGAGGGGCCCACAAGCCCTACGGGCGCACCCCCCCCCCCCCCCCCACCCAGGGCACTCCCTACAGGCTTGTGGCCACCTCGTGGCTATTCTGGCCTCCTTCCGGATCTTCATGTGTGTCTTGTTGTCCAAGAAAAACCGTCAAAAAGTTTTGTTCCGTTTGGTATTGATTTTCTATAGAAGACAAAAACAAGGAAAAAACAGCAACTCGCCCTAGGCACTAGGTTAATAAGTGAGTCCCAAAAATGATATAAAATATCATAATAATGCATGTAAAACATCCAAGATGGATAATATAATAGCATGGAACAATAAAAAAAAATATAGATGCGTTGGAGACGTAACGCTCCACCAAAGAAGCCATCCATTGGTCCCTCGAGCCTGTGTACACCTCCAAGAATGACGCCCTCAAGGGGGAAACGATACCAGAGCGTCGCCGTCATCTGATCTACTGATCTAGGGTTTCCCCCGAAGGTAGCGAATATATGTCTGGAGCTTTTCCACGGCGATGCCTTCAAGAAGGTCACGACACAAATGAGTGATGCCATCGCCGGTCTTGGCAACAAGCTAAGAACGAGGTTTTCACCCAGATCCGCTTGAACCACCTCCATCTCGCATCTTTGTTTTGTTTTATTTTCGGAAGACTCGTGAAATCAAAAAAATGTTCATCAACTTGATAAAGTATTAGTGAATCAAAGAAGTTCACAGATTTGATATATTCACAGTTGAAAAAAGGGTAAATTCTAGAAATGTTGTGAATTTCAAAGGAGTAAAAAAATATTCACGAATTTAGAAAAATATCATAAATTAGAAAATATTTGTAACTTTGAATAAATAATCACAAATTTTGAAAATGTTTGTGGTTTTGGAAAAAATTTAATGAATTTGAAAAAGTTCACACATAAAATGCTTTTATATTTGGAAAATTTTCATTAATTTGAAAAATCAAAATTTTGAGAAAATATAAACGGTTTTTGAAAAGCATATTTAGAAAAGTTCACAATATTAAAAAAAATATAATTTTTAAAAGATTCAAAATATTAGAAAAAAATCATGTGTTTAAAAAAATGAAAATAAGAAAAATGGAAAATAAAGAAATACAAAAGAACATTTACAAAACCGATAAAACTCCAGCAAAAATAGATAGAGAAACTGTCCCACAGAACCGGTGAGAAAGAACCTATGTGGGCCAACCCACATAGGAACCGATGATGGCTACTATTAGGCGCATAAGAACTTTTCCGTCTCCATATTGTCTTGCTGAACTTTTCTGCAACCTAATGTCACGTGAACGTTCGCAATGAAAGCTAGATAGCTAGGGTGGCATCAAGGAAAACTACCGATCACACCACTTGCAACATGTCGTGTATAAGTGTAGGTAGCTTTCCCGAGACAATAATCTACTCCCTCCGTTCGGAATTACTTGTCTCGGAAATGGATGTATCTAGAACTAAAACACATCTAAATACATCCATTTGTACGACAAGTAATTCCGAACGGAGGGAGTAGTTGTGGATGGTGTTGCTGTTGTTTAGCTGGACTTGAAGTGGCTTGGCATGGCACAAAGCATCGATCGTTGTCCCGATGTATCTCCCCGACAAGAATTCATGATGCCTACTAGGCCTGCATTACTAATGACCAAAATCTGCCCGGTCCATTTTTCCTCTGCATGTGAAAGTGCAAGTATACATACTTGTGACATATTTGGCCGGTGCACGATGAGCTAAGGTTTCTTTTTTTTTTTCTTTTTTTTGCGGGGGATGAGCTAAGGTTTCTACAAGGCCCAAGGATATGTTGTGTGTTAGCTTCACAAGGTTTTGAGGGAAGAAAGGGGAGAAGCAAAGGTGATATATACTGAGGCAGATACATGTATGTGTGATATTGATTGTGACAAGAAAAAGCTTCTGGTGGGATTATAACTCTCACCATACCTATTTACTGCGTGAGTAACCTTAGAGCAGGTGCCGAGGAGAGAAATGAAGTGGTCGCAAGTAGGGTTGGTATGTCCTCGCCGGAGGGCCGAGAACTTACTGCGGCCGGTAGTGTTTTTTTTTAAATAACCTCATCCCTAGGGAAGGGGGTTCCTGCAGTTCATTAGAAAGAAGAAAGACGGTGCAGTTTATAAGGAAAAAAACCAGATATTCCTGGTTAATCAGGGAAAACCAAGTGAAAACAAAAAAAAACACAAAAAATACACTAGAGTTCTGGCAGGTAGTAACTCGTACGTAAAAATGTGTGTCAAAAATGTGTCCTGCCATCAAGATCCGAGGGCATATCCAACAGGCATTGCTAGCTTTTTTTTTAGATGCCACATAGCAAAAACAAGAAAATGTAGACCGCCATTTTTGTTAATAAATGCCCGATATTACATGAAATAGATGCTATTATACTATTTTTATTATGATTTTAAATGATCATTTTTTGTGTAGTAAATCATTTTTGTAAGGGTTTGGCTCGTGTTGTGCTCGGGGGTTTTCTTATCTTGTGCCCAGATACTAGGACCTCCTCTACAGCGCACACACGGGCTGGTCCGCTTCTTCGCCCCGCCTTCGTTGAGTAGCTGTTCTTTTTCTCATTCTTTAGTTGTTGTTGCTGCTTGTCCGATCTCTCATAAAATATGGTCTATTTATTTAGTCAGTTTTCAAAAAATAATCCCAAATTCAAAAAATATTCAAGGATTTGAAATGTTTGCGGCCTTTTGAAAAGAAGGATAAATTCTGAGAAACTCCAAATTTGAAAAAAAAATCCAAATTTGGAAAATAATAATCATATATTACAAAAAATGTAAATTTTAAATAATATTCATGAATTTTAAAATGTTAATAAATTCGGGAAAAACGTAAATTTCTAAAAAAAACACGAATTTTAGAAAATGTTTATGGTTCTGAAAAAATTATTTGCTGGTTAAAATTTATTTATTTATTTTTAAAATACTTTCTTCAAAATTCTAAAATGTTCACGATTTTGAAAAAAAAACTTTTTTTAGGTTGTGAGAACTGGAAAAACGAATAAATAGACTAAAAAGAAAAATACAGAAGAAAAATGAATAGAACACCAGCCAAAAAATAGACAGAGAAACCGGCCCAACAAAACGAGGGAACTTTCTAAATGGTTCCCAGAACCGGTGAGAAAAAACCTATGTGGGTCGGCCCGCATTGGAACTCGGTTAGGGGGATGTGTGTGACCCGTACAGGATGGTTACTTTTAGGCGCATAAGAGGATCAATATCTCCAACAGTATTTGTTGAGTTGCATATATAAATGTGACAACACGTATCAATTGGGGTACTAAGATGTAAAGAAGACCATGTCTACATCAATGTCTTTTTTGAATATTTCTCTGATTTACAGCCGCAGTGTGCAGTTCCAAAATCATTGCTATCAGATATCTTTCTTTCTGTATTTGTCCTACTGAATGAATATATAGTATTGTTATCAGATACTGAATGAATTGTAGTATTGTTTTGCCAACAAAAACCCTTAACAAATGAAGCACACATTTGTCCCAGTTCCTGAATTATAGTATTGTTGCAAATGACAGTGTCTCCAGAAACAGGAAAAAAAAATACACTCCTACAAACAAAAGAAACTATAGAACATATCAACAGCGAGGCTAAGAAAATCCAAATGATAAAGCATGCATCTACAGAAAGAAAGAAAGAAAGAAAGAAGATCTCCAATCAAAAGAAACGGACATTTTTGGTTAGGAGACGTGCTGTGCTCAGATGAATTGTAATCTACTATAGAACAAAAACCAAAAAAACTTGTTAGCCCGAACGAAGACAATCAGATTTTGGTTAGGAGACCTTTTACAGTTGTTGTGTTGTACTGTGAAATTTAGTGGATCTTACTGCTTCAAGTAAAAAGAGAGAGCCCTTCCAACAAGCTACTAACAAACTGTTGAACATCCATCCCAAGTTCCAAAATGTGCAATCACTACTTCCTTTTTTTCAAGAACAAAATGTGCAGTCAAGAGTGACTATCATTGTTCACTTCAACAACAGCAAAAATGTATTCCCAGCTAGTGTGGATGCACACCGGCCCCTTGTCTTACCATGAAAGATAGAAAGTGTAGAGCTAATGCACATGTCAAGGTCAATATTTCAGGACAATTATCATATCAGTAACAATGTCAAGGTCATATGTCTCTGTCGATGTCAATAATCAGATCAATAATAAGTTGAAAGTTCTGTGTTTCTGTCGCCACATTCAGTAATGTCAGGAGCTCAACTTCATAATTTTCTCTCCTTTTCTTTGCACGGCAGATGATAGATCAGGTTAATTAGACTACTACTAGCTAGTATCTGTCCAGATCAGGTTACATCACCTCCCTCCTTACTTCCTTCAGACCATAAAGACCATACCTGAGTGAAGGTGGATGCTAGTGCTACACTGCTACTGCTCTAGTTGGTGCACCTGATTCACCCGGCTGAACCAAACCGAGTGCAGGATCATGTGGAAGATATCATACTTGACAGGCTTCGCGTGCCACAAAAAATGCCTCTGCACCTTCTTCACATTGGACCGCATGGTTATGTACCTGCTCTCCTGGATCGCCAGCAGGATCTCCTTCAGCCTCGGCACGTCTTTCTCCGCCACCACCACGGAGAAGGCGGTCCAGTCGAGCGCGTCGTCGAACGGGAGCACGAAGTTGTCAGCGATGATCACCGGCACGCACTCGTAGTAGATCGCCTCCACGATCCGCGGGCTGTTCACCTCGTACCCCATCGGGCAGATGCAGTACTTGCTCGACTTCATGTGCTTGGCATAGTTCATCCGCCGGGTGATTTGGCGTGGGATCCGGGTGTATATTTGCATGTCCGCGTCCTTGCCTCCCCAGTACTTGACAAGGGCGGGCCGAACACGGCCATGCATCTGCCCTGCAAAGAAGGCCAGGATAGATCTCTCTGCCGCTGGCTTCCCACCGATGTCTCTCACAGGTCTCCTTGCAGACTTGAGGTATGTTTCTGGAAGGGACACATCTCTTCCGCGGATGAAAACCCCTTCTGAGACATCAGCGTTACAGAGAGCTTTGATGGTGTTTTTCCGCAATTCGTCGTGTAATTTGGTCGTGTAAGGTCCCTGCAGAAAAGACCTCAAGTCAGGAACAGAATACCATTTCTGTATGTAAATATCTGTTTTGCAACAATTCACTAGAACACAGTGTACAATTTGGGTCATGACCTATGATTACGCAAAGATTCAGGCAGGCGAAGAAACATACCCAGTCATGGCAAGCAACGAAAAAATGATCAGCGCCTTTCGTCCTATTCCAATGCGGAAACTTAGCAGAGATCATATCTATGTAGTTTTTCACAAATATAGAAAGTGGGTCGAGTGTATTTGATCCAGGCACATAAAGATTATGCTCCAGCTGCCGAGCGCTATACGGCAGGTAGAACAGGTGTGCTCTGTTTGGATCCCTGACAACAAAATTCTGATCTGCCTCCATCAGTTTCATAAACCATCCCTCGGAAGCATAGATGCCTTTCAACTCTGGAGAATGAAAAATGGGTTTTGCTCCATCATGGTATATGAAAACCTTAAGAAGCCTCTCCATCAGTTCATAACTCCTACAGGCATGAGTTGAAAGTAGTTTAATAAGCATCTTCTGAACAGAAGAAAATTATACATTATTTCATTTTATGGACAAAATGACAGCACAAGAAAGTTGCTTACACCCAAACCAGAGCCTTACCTCTTAAAGACAGACACGTTCCTAAATAGAGGTGCATACAAATCAGGGTCACCAAATACCAATGGTGCATTAGCAATCTCTTTCTTCGCATATATAAGCTCTTCATCTGCCGCTGTTGACCAAAGCGGTATCTGCTAAATTCACAGCAAATCAAAGATTATTACCATTTGGACTCCAGATACCAGATATAGAAATTGTATTATACGAGAGGCAAATCCTTAACCTCTGGCTTTGGATGCAGCTCTGCATTTCCACTCTTGTCAGGGTCTTCACTGGCATCAGAGCTCATTGTAGGAGGACCACTGGAAATGGGCTTCACAATTATAAAGGTTAAAATTAGAAGTTTCAATTGCTAAAAAAAAGTCTACCCAACACTAGATATGTACCTCTGGGAGAAAAGGGGCCGATTCATTCAGTGAATTTTCCTAGCGAATCAGTAACCTTTAATTAGAGGCTATTATAAGACATACGGATATTCTATGCGTATAAAAAACATGGCACAGCATGCAAACCTTCCTACTGTACATCAGCATATGTCTTGCCCCAAGAGAAGCAAAAATTGGCAGAGAGAAATGCAAATACCTTGATATCGGGATGCTCGGGTTCCTCCGCTGACCCATCATCAAAATTCTCTGCCGGCGAAGGCACCGGCGCCGAAAAGATGGAAGGGGCCGGTGATATCTTAGATGGCAAACTGACCTGCGAAACAAAAGAAACATTTCATTTTGCATGCTCAGATCCATCCAAACTGCATCACATTCTCCTACCCCCATATGCAGGCTGATTATAAGTCGTTCAAATCGCCCAAAGTCCCAACATTTCAGCTCATAATTAAGGATTATATGTTTAGGTTTGCACAAATGTTGAGCAAGAGTTATGCACAAATGTTCAGGATTTGACTGCATTTCAACCGAGAGCTATGCTTTTTCAAATCTGCATTATGAACTGTTTGAGGGGAGCACAAAAATAATCTCTGAGACGGAAGCTCGGCACGCACCTTGGCCTTGAGGGGAGGAGGCGGCGCCGGGGCCGGCGGCAGCGAGGGGGCGTCGTCCGCGGAGCGCCCCGCCGCGGCGGCATGGGGAACCTCGCGGGGCCTGGGGTGGAGGCGGGCGCCAGCCACGAGCAAGGCGCGGCCGGGGACCTCGGTGGTCGGAGCGGCGAGAAGCAGAGCCGCGGCCGCCGCGAGCACGGTGACGGCGGCGCAGGCGAGGACCACGCGGCGGCGAGTGAGGAGACGGCGCAGCGGAGAAGGGTGCGGCATTTCGGGGGCGGTGGTCGCCGGGGACGCGGCGGCGGAGGCGGAGTTGACTGCTAGCGGGGGGGCGGCCGGTGATGGTGATGGTGATGCGGCGGGCAGCGGTGGGCGAGCGATTGACGGATTTGCCCCCGGTGACACTCACACATGCCCATTGCTCATCCTCCTCTTGCAAGAACTATTACTGGTAGTAGCTAAAGAATCCTCTTTTTTTACAAGGAAGGATGTGATTAATATTTGTGTGGATATTGTGATTTCATTATCTTATATAGAATAAGAAGATGGTTATTAATCAGATTTTGCATGTCTATGACATGGGCTCCGGTCAAGTGATAAACGGGGCAAAAATATGCGGTTCTGTTCCGTAAGAACAAGCCCAGTGCACAGAAGCGGCAACTGCTCGAACTTGTTGGCCTTGATTCTCAATGTTTGCGGGGGAAATATCTTGGTCTGCCGAGCTATGTTGCCCGCGCACGTCAAATGTGCTTTGAGTATTTTAAGGGAAGGAATCTAGGAAATCTCTACTCTTAATGAAGCAGTTGGTAATCTCTACTCTTAATGAAGCAGTTGGTAATCTTCGTTGTGTACCTTTCGGTCACCGTCGGTTTACCGCTGCCGAGGTCCGCATTCGGCAGCCTAACAAGGGGGGGGGGGGGGGGAGAGAGAGGGGGGAGGGAGAGAGAGAGAGAGAGAGATAGGTGAGAGAAACCTGACAAGGGGGCCCCACCCAGGTCAAAACCGCCGTTGACTAATGCCACATCAGCAGCCGGTGGAGAAAAACCAGTCAGGGGGTGTTTTATCCGGTTTGGGTTTGTTTGGGGGTAAAAGAAGTTAAAAAAAACAGATCAACGGGTAAAGTGAACCACCCACTTTATTCAAGGTAGTAAAATGGACCTTTTTCTTCAATATAATCTAGAATATGCACAAAAATATATGGAAAAAATTATAATGTTTGCTTCTTAAAAAAATATGTCTTATATTTAGAAGTCAATGAAATTGAAAGGCACCTCTGACAACAGAATTAAAAGGGATTTAGCGCACATGGAGTATCAAGTAGCTTGTCATGTGACCGTCATGCATGATGTGCCACTAATCCTTAGCAACTGCCTCAAATTTAGGGTACCACGCCTTGAACATCCTTAGCAACTGCCTCAAATTTAGGGTACCACGCCTTGAACAGAAAGGACTTAAAGCGGACCCATTGCATTATTCATTCCCTGCTCACTCGCTCTAAGATTACATGCAAAGTGGTAGGTGCACCATAGCGAGAGAAAATAATGAGAGTAAAGATCAATAAACCACTCATCCCACAGTTTTATATAAAGTCTCTGATGCAACACATCAAGATTACACTCCAACTGTGCTTGTTATCTACCACAACCTTCTCTGCCATCTCTTTAGGACCCTCAGAATCTAGAATATATTATACTTGTGAGGAGAGCTCAAGATGCACCAAGTATGACGAAGAATCGTAGACATGTGAATGCATTACCATCCACACAAGTTAAGTCGATGACACAAATTAAGCATGACAGGCCGTTGCAAATCATGGATAGTACGTAGGATTGGGAGACATTGAGAGTTGCAAGATGCATACACTGTAGATCATATGTTGTACTAACAGAGTGTTGGGAGCTCATGATTGGAAATGAGCCAACGAGGTTCAGTCAGGCTTTGCAGGAAAGCACCCAGTGACCTGGCTCTCCCAACCCAAGAGCTTGCTATCCTAATCATATTCCGCAAAATTAACTGGGTAGGGTAGCTTAAATTTATTATTGAGTAAGATGCATCATAAGTCCTAAACTATGGGAGATGTGTAAGTTTAGTCCTGTAATTTTAAAACTGCTGTTTTAGGTTAAACTATTGAAGGTGGGTCAGTTTAGTTCTATAATTTCAAAACTGTTGTTTTGGGTCCCAAAACAAAGTATGTTTGTTCATCTCAAGTCCTAAGCTTGCATGGCCAGCATCGACCCGCCGTCGTGTCGCTTGGAGATGCTTGGGTTGTTGCCACGTTGAGCAGTGGACCCGCCGTGTTAACTTATGGAAAGTAAATATGCAAGAAAACCCCTAGAGCATTGTCTCGCCTCATTCTCACGCACTCGTCTTCTCCCACACATAGACTGCTCAAAGGCGACAATACGGAGGCCATCACCGCCATGATGGCTTGAGCTCTAGCGAGGAGAGTAAATCGGTCATCTTAGCCTCACCCGCAGTAGCAGAACGACACACATCACAGAATGTCCAATTGCTACCCACCTGTGGCTGCGGATGGGGTTGCATCACTCTTGCGACCTTTGTGCTAGCATCACTTTTGCGTGTTGTAGACTCATAGACCTGTGATGATTACATTAGAATCCAAAAAAAAGCCAATGACACAAGTTAATCACGGAAACCTGCCGCAAACATGGATAATATGTACATTGCTAGACACATGCAGAATTGCATATTGCGTTGATCCCAGTTTATGTGGAAAGTGTTGGGGCACAAGATTGGAAACGAGCAAGCCAAAGTACGTGGTTCAGTTAGTGTGTTTTAAATGGTTCAGTTAATTTTTTGTGGAACTCGCCCCGTAACGTGACTCCATGGATCAAGGTTCAGTCATGTTCCACAAAATTGGCCTAGGAGGGTAGCTTGGCTTGGACGTCAAGCATGAGAATGCTCGCATGCTCATCATGGCCTGAGCTGGCAAAAGATGAGTATGTTTGGTTCGTGTTATGGATTGGGAGCAATGGCGGAGTCAGCGCGTACAAGAAGCCTGGGCAGGGTTTGACAACTAGTCCTTCCGTCCCATAATGTAAGACGTTTTTGACACTATACTAGTGTCAGAAAATGTCTTACATTTTGAGACGGGGGGAGAATTTCCTTGGCAAGAAAATGCATATCAAAATTGAAACAGAACACTCGTACAACACTAAAATCAAATAAGGGTTTATCGGTGGTGCCCGAGCAACTGCCCAAGGTAGCTGGGCGGTGGCTTCACTACTGATTGGGGGCTTACACCAAGTCAGCAACATGCAAACCCAGGCCCCTCAAATCGGACACCGGGGATTGCTGCTTGGCGGAGGTGAATTGGCCAAGACAGTAACCAAACATGCCCGACATTCAGAAGAGTTAGCAGGCAAAATGAAACTCAAAGGAAATAGTTGTTTTGATGCATACGTACACAACATTGCATGATTGATTTGGACATGGTGACTAATTTGGGCCATCAACTTAATCTCTACCATGATGACGCACAAGAACCATAAAATTGAACTAATGATCCACAATGTCAATTCATACTTTTTTTTGTTCTTGGCTTTGATGTCAATGTATAGTCACGGAATGAGGGCATGTAGTAATCATTTGGCCATCATTAAGTTTGTTGGTTTATTCAATTATTCGATACAAACTCAACTCTACCAACTACCATAAGATCTCAGTCCACCTGCAAGGACATACCAACACTGAGAGGACACTACATTTCCCCCCTTCTCACATGCTCTAAGAATACTTACGAAGTGGATAGGTGTTCCGTAGCGCGAGAATGTAATGAGAGTAATAATTGTTCGTGAGTTTCTTTTTCTCACAACCAAGATCACACTCATATCTGACTCGATATATACCCCACTTCTTCTCTCATTTCCCTCATTAGAACCCTACGAAGCAAGCACACAACATACACCTGTGGAGACCTTAGCTTATGGCGTGCTAGCCAAGCATGTCCTAGATATATACAGTTGCACTTTCATACAAACAGAAAAAAGATGACACACATAGCATTGGTTACGGGTCATGTAGGCTTTGGAGGCATCAAGAATTTCAGGGTTTACCCTAATGTAACCGACTAAGGCCAAAGAAAGGCATGCTTATGGTGCGATCATTGTCAACATTGCGACATGTGTGCACCATATCGTGTTCCACGGTCACTCGCCAACAACCTTAATGCAACTATGTATGACATCCATGGAAGCACATGAATGATACCTTGGCCAACTCCGTAGGACATTGACCCTTGTTGGGGAGCTAAGCCAAGACGGCGGTCGATGCTCTGTGGCATGCCCAGAACCTTCGCCTCCAGCTAGACATCAACGCTTGATGTTGCTAGATTTTCTTCTAAAGCTATATAGATTGATGCACCCGGTTGTCCGGCATGGCTAGGTTGTCCACGAAAACCGTCAAGGATCATTGTATGACACCCTCCGCCTGATTCTGCACTCGGGTTGAGTTAGTAGGGCCAATCAAGTATTGCCAGCCGGCGAGTATAGCAGCAGCAGTGTGGCAGTAGCCAAGCCATCTTCCACCTTCTGGTCAAGTAAGCTGTGTGTGAAGGACGGAACTTTCAAAATGGAATCAGCTAGCAGCAGTGTTGCACTAGCTAATGTAATATGATATTCAATACTAGCCTGCTTGTAATTGTGTCCTTGTATGCCTTCAAAAGAAAAATGGAGTTGTGTCCTTGTATGGCCTAAGAGCATCTCCAACACACGCGCGACCGCGCACTAAAAAACATTTACAACGCCGAAATAGCATTTTCGCGCGTGGGGGCTGGGTTGCTTTACTAGGCGCTGCAAATTTTAGCGCGCCGTTGTAGCGCAGTAGGCGCTGCAAAATCCAGCGCGCGCGATCAGCCAGCGCTGGGCACATATGAAACAACACACACCAATTTGACAATAAGATGATCTCAAACATAACAAATATGCAAAATAATGAGTTAGGGCAACATGGCATAGTTCAAAATCACCTAAACCACAACCAAGTTCATGACAAATTAGTTCACACAAACGAATGAAACATCAACAATCATGCCTCATCTTCTTTATCCTCCTCTTCATCCGTTTCTTCCTCCTCTTCTTTCTCGTCTTTCTCATTGGAAACTCGGATGGTGTTGGCACTATCTCCAAAGGCATCATGCGAAGGCATGTGAGGCACACCGAAAGCCATGCGTCCACCCATGTCATTCGGAGGTGCTCCCATGCCTCCCATGTCATCCGGAGGTGCTACCATGCCTCCCATTGAGAGACCCAAAACTCATGCCTCTTATTGTAGCTCCGAAGCCACTCATGCCTCCCGCGGGTGGTCCCATGCCACCCATGCCGGACATGGCGCTCATGGCTCCCATGCTTGTTCCCAAGCCTCCCATGGTAGCTCTCATGCCTCCCATGCCTCACATGGTAGCTCCCATACCTCCCAAGCCTCCCATGGTAGCTCCCAAGCCTCCCATGGTCGTCAACATTTTTTGGACCAAGACTTCATCGCGGAAAAGGTTGATGAACTCCTTTTGCCTGGCATCGAGGTTAGATGTGTCTGTGAAGAACAAGTACTTCTCCCATTCCAATAATCTAGTTGCTCCTCTATGGCTAATTTCTTCAAATGCCACCTTCCTCTCCTCGGCCGCCACCCTCCTCTCCTCCGCCGCCGACTCTTGGCCCCTTGCCAGCCTCCTATCCTCGTTTGCTTCCTTCCTTTCCTTCACAATAGCATCCATAACATTCTTTATCTCATCATCCACTCCCTTTTTATTCTTATTTTCTCTTGCTTGTTTATCTCCATTTGGTCTTTTAGGCTTGGAGTAGGCAATCGAGTTTGGTGTTGGGCTCCTCTTGCCGCCATCACTTGATGCCTCCTCCTCATAATCATCATCCAAATCAATAGTTCTCTTGTGTTTCTTGCTCCCCTCTTCGACATCATCATGGGGCTTCCATTTTTCTTCATCCTTCAACACTCCGTAGCAACAGGGCAACCCAAATGCTCTCCTTCTCTTGACCTTGCCTTTCTTGGTCTTCTTCTCTCCTCCGTGAAACAAGTTTTGTGCAATATTGAGATACAAACAAAAGAAAATTTACTACTTAAAACACAAAAGATGAAGCGTCAACATGGAACATAAAGAAATGTCACTTACCCTATCTCTATCATTAGTGCCACTTGGGCTCAACGTGTCAATCGACTTCATTGCCGCCACCCACTTTTGACAATCTTCGTTGATCGTCGACCACCGGGAGCGAAGAGATCTATCGGTGCGCTCAATACCACTCTTGTTGTGTGTATCAAAGAACTCCTTCATCTGAAACCAATATGTATCTCTAGATTGGTCCCCTCCAACGGTGGCATCCATAGACACGGTCAACCATGTATTGCATAGCAAGACGTCTTCCTAATTGTGTAGTTGTACACCCTTTTTTTGGTGCATCGACGATACCCTCACCATCGTCATCCACTTCATACTAATGATCATCCTCATGCAGTTCATTGGTTTGAGACCAATGAGAATTGTTGGAGCCAACACCCATAGTTGACATGTATGTGTCATCATTAAAACTACAAAGTATGATAAAGAAAAACTAATCAAGCTATCCGTATGTATACAGCAAAAGAAAAGAGGGGGGAAAACCATACCTTGTAGGCATTTCGTCAAACACCTTGTGCGCATCGGCCGCCGACGCAACAAATTATGAGCTTTCCGGCACTTCGGGCAGCGGACGTGCGGCCAGATGCGATGCAAGTTTCTTCTTCATGCGTCTAGGAGCGTCGTCCCCTTTCTTCTTCTTTTCGGTCGCCGCCGCCGCCGCATTCGGTCGCTTGGAGACAGAACCCCGTGGCTTCACAGCGGGCGGCGACGCCATTTCGCCACCATGCGAGGTGGTTCGGGGCGCCATGAAAAGGCCGCGCGCAAGACCGGTGCTTGGAGAAGGAGGGGCGCCGGCGGCGAAGCCGAAGCTCAAGCCCGCACTAGGGTTTGCGGCGGCGACAACGGCGGGGGCGGGGTTGCGGGTATAGGGAGGGTTTGGGGGGATGTCGGTGCGGGCTTCCATCTGTGCAATTTCATCGGCGACGGTGCCGGGCGTGGCGGGGCGGACGAAGAGGAAGAGGGTGGCAGTTGGTCTCGCGCGCAAATATTCGTTGTCCAGCGCGCGGTAGCTGGCACACCAAATACACAACGCGCTGAACCAACTTTACGTCGCGCGTGATTTTTGCGGCTGCTGGAGCGCTAGTTTCAGTCCCGCGCACGTTAGAAAGTGTTTTTCTTTTCAGCGCGCGGCTAAATTGGCGCGTGTGTTGAAGATGCTCTAATGTGTTGTGGTGTTGAACTGAACTGTCACATCTTGATGTCTAAGTAAATTATCATTCTAAGTTTCTCACAAATCCGTCGTAGTCTAGGTGGTTAGGATACTCGGCTCTCACCCGAGAGACCCGGGTTCAAGTCCCGGCGACGGAATTTTTTCTGTTTTTATTTCTCTGCTGATCACTGGGCCCGACCTAACACACATGTTTTCATTCTAAAATGGTCTCTGTTTTTATGTTGTAAGCACCACGAGTTCAAGATACTGACCCAAAAACTCTGCAAATTTTAGTACTCTCTTTCTGTAAAGAAATATAAAAGCGTTTAGATCACTGCTTTAGTGATTTAAATGCTCAGTCTTGTATTTGTTTGTAAGGCATTTCCACCGTTTCATTAGAATGAATTAAAAAAAGACATGCCGCGCCAAACACATCTACAACCGCGGCGTTTGGAAGCCTCAGATTGGATCACTGAATATGACAGCTCAATTTAGGATACAATTGCATCAGCTTTATTTTTATTTTGTAGCATCATCAAGGCAATACGAAAAACTGGTTTCATCCAAACGAACAAATGAAAGAAACCCGCAAAAAAGGTCTCGCCCGACATATCTATAACTGCGTCGCATGTTTGACATCCTAAGTTTGTTATGTTGTATCACGTCACATGACAGCTCAATATACCAAGCCATATTCCCAGGAAGCAGAATGCCATGTTTCTATGTACCCTCAAAATGCCGAACCGAGTGGATCCTCCTGTGAGGAGCCCATCCGTCTCAGGAAGCTCGCTCTCAGGATGAGGATGGGGATGACGGAGTAAGCCGTGCGGAACCTACTTTTGGCCGCCTGAAATCATGCCAGTTTGTCTCTCCATGGAATTCCCTCCCATGTGAGAACCAGCTCATCTCAGCGAGATCTCATTCACTCGGGAAGCGTAAGGCGGTCAAAGAGAACCAGGAAGCTCTGCTCAGGCACGCTGTACAGGAAACCGAGCTCTGCGCCACCAATGTGTGGGATTGCACTCTGCAAAAAGAATCCATGTGAGACGTCAACGGCAATGTTGCTAAAGAGTTCATGGCAAAATCATCAATGTGGGTGGATAACTTTATGACCCATTTGGAATACAAACTTCTGTTAGTTCAGAGATGAGCCCAAAGGTTTACAGCATAAGTCTTAGACCAGATAACCGATATTCTGCGAGCTCGATTGCTAGTGATATCATTCAATACTCTTAATAGTTTCCAAAATAAGCACAACTATTTCTGCATGCATAAACTTAACATCATGGCAATGCCTAATTATTTATTTCAGTAGCAGTGCTGCTCCAGGTGCAAAGCAACAGTGTCGGATATTTTATTTTACCTTGCCATTGAGCACCAACAGCTCACCATCCACCCACCGCGGGTTTTTGAATCCAGGTTGCGCTATTCTCCCCTGACCTTTATAACTGGCAGTCTGGAATTTTTGAATAGATTTAGATTGAAAAATATATATAACAGATGCAACACATATGCTCAGGAACACTCTATGCTAATGTGCTTGGCTGTATATGAAATTTAAACCTAATAAAGCAGATGAGTTGTGTTTGTCCGAATACAAACTGAATCAGCACAAACACATTATTTATAATTAGGACAGTAAACAGGAATTACCACACCAAACTCTTCAGGGTATGCACCACGATTCTCAAGACGACTGCCCTTCGCAACCTTAGCACGGAACGTTACCTGTGACAAAATTTAAAAAGTTTAAACACAATGCCAGCTTGGTTTTGTAGAAGCATAAAAAAAAATATAAAAGTATAAACCAAATGAAAAGCTGCAAACCTGTCCAGCAGGGACACTTAGATCACCAGTCAACTTAACCGCTTCGACATACTCGAAAAACTCCACGTCATCAGTACTATTCCAGTGACCGAACTTGCGACGGAGCTGCACAACTTCGGGGCCATATGGACTAAATGCTCCAACATAGAGACCTAAATGTAGACAAGGAATCCATCTGTCAGACTGAAAAAGAAGCAAGCCGTCAACTTAACTGAGCAAACTTTACCATTAAATGGATCTGAGCCATTAGAGTCCGTAACAATCCGATTGAAAATGGTATTCTCAGTCAGCTTGACTCGGGCCTTGCTCAGTGTAAGCTTTAAAAGCTCCTGGACTTCTTTATTTATCTGCAGTGAGGCCACCATTTATCAGTTAGCTTGATTAGATGAATAGGAAATGGTCTACAGAACTGGTGGCAATGGAAAGTTATCACCATACATGGACCAAACTAGTCAAAGTTGGGATAGAATGGATCAAACTGCACATTTTTCTAAGTCACCACACCAAATATAATCTCTGATAGTACCACCATACATGGATCAAACAAGTCAAAATTAGGAGAGAAAGGATCAAACTGTACAGTATTCTGAGTATTGACTCGTTATCACAGCAAATAACCTCTGATAGCATCCCCAACTATCGAAGAAGGAAAAATGTTGAGCACCAAATGGTACAACCAGAATTAACTAGTCTTTTTTTTCTTTTCCAAAACTGTCAAAATCCAAAGACCGCCAAAGTTTGCGGAGCCAGTGTCCAACAAATAGCTGGGCTTCCAAAAGTTTACCAGACTGACAAAGCTTCCCACCTGACCTTCTCAAGGGAAAAGCCCTCTAATTTGCTTACACTAAAAGCAGGAGGTATACACGATACTGAAAGCGGGAGATATAAACGGTATCGAAGACTCTGTACTTGCTAAATAAGCACATCCAGTAAACAGAAAGTACAGGCAAACAAGTATAGAATGATGGAAGTGCCCTTAATGCTTCAAAAATTACTGTGTAGAAGAGATTATGAGATTTCACAAAACTGGCAACAAACATGCTCAAGCATACCTCAGCTCACTTTCTGAGCCACAGAAATATATAGTACAGCTAAACCGACGTTTATTCTTACCTTGGAGGAACTCTTGGTGGTACCCCATAACGCCTTTGCGACATCAGAGGGCATGAGCTCTGACGCTAATTTAGCAGCCATATCCGCGACTTTCTGTTTCGCGGCCTTTGTTTCACTCAGATCTCGATCAGAACCTTTTCCAGGAATGTACAGTTCAAAGGAGTCCCTTTCCAGGTTATTTATTTCAGCGGGAACTCGAACATAAGATTTTGCACCAGCCTCCTCTTTATTATGAACTACTCCGCTAATGAAAAGCTTTACTTCTGGCCCCTTACTTTCGTCGTTCGAGTCTGAATCTCCATCAGAGACATCTTCCTCCTGGAATTCCTCGGTGCTAGGCTCTTCCAACGAACTCTCTGATGTGCTCTTCACGTCATCTTGCACCAAATCTTCCGACGAGTCCGCAACCAACTCAGCTTCCTCGGGCACCTCCACATTTATGACCTGAACTTTGAACTCAGGAATCCGGGACTTGAAAAAATTCAGAACGCTTTTCAGCCCTTCGACGCCGCTTTCCTTGGTTCTTCCAGTATCCTGCGCTTTCTCCTCGACATCTTCATTTCCTTTTAATGAAGTATCTGTGCTTGCTTCCTCTGTAATGCCTTCAGATAAAGCACCGCTCTCCGGTGAACTCTCAATCTCTGCCTTAACTGGATCTTCTGCGGGTGTTGATGGCACGGACGACGACTCAGTTGAAGCTCCTTTTGTCGGTCGCAAGTGTACCACCTGTCTAATTTTTTTGTAAATACAAATATCACATCTGGGCATAACAGAGATTGTTCATCTTATAAACTGCGTTAAGATATATCAGTGCACCTTCATTGTGTACGTCTCGTCTTCGTCCCTGACGAGGAATATTTCAAATAATGGGCTCCCTGAAGATGCAGTGACCAATTGCCTACAAGAAATGAAACGCTCTTGGTTAGCAAGTATCGGTAACAGAACTATGCAGAGATTTACTTGGTTGTAAGATAAGTTGCGAAATAACAATGAGCGGACCTTGGGCTGTAGCTCTTGGCGACATATCTCCCGACACCGGGGGTTATCCGCACAATCCTCCCGATCGAGTCATCGGTGTCCTTGGCATACCCCACCCACCAGCCTACCTGAAAATGAAATTGGTTAGAATCGAACCCAGCCACATACGATGTGGCCTGCGGGATGGCATCAGAAGCCTGCTTAATGGATCACCAAATGTTTACAATTTAGGCTAACTTTGGAACAGCCATATATTTGTTCTTTTGCATATACAGTAAGGATCCAACAACAGAGGAATTATCACTAGCCATGATTCCGGCGATGGGGGTTGCTCACCAGGCTGGTTCCGGCGAGCTTGGTGAGCCTGGAGGCGTCCTGGTAGCGCTGCTCCTCGATGGCGCTCTGCGAGGATGGATCAAAACAAGAGGTGAGGTGAGGTGAGGGGAACAAACCCTAGGTAGGTAGCAGAAGATGGTGCGAATCCGGAGCCGGCGAGGGCGAGACGGGCGAATCGAGGAGACCTTGAGCTCGGCCATGACGCGGGAGACGGCGTCGTGGGCGGTGGCGTCGAGGAGGGCGCGCTTGAGGGCGGCGGCCTCGGCGAAGTCCTCGCCCTCCACGGCCTCCTCCAGCTGGAAGCGCAGCACGGAGGCGTAGCTCTCCGCCTGGTCCACCTCCGCGAAGTGCCGGCTCCAGCGGGTCCAGTCCCACGCCGACGGGGACACCGCCGCCGACGCCGACGCCGCGGGGGAGGAGGATGCCGCGGCGCAGCGGCATGCCGTGGCGGAGGAGGCGCGGCGGGCGGCGGGGACGTGCGCGGCGGAGGGGGGCGGCGGCGGGCAGCGGCGCGAGACGGGGAGCGGCGGGCGCGCGGCCGCCGGCGTGGCGCACGCGGCGGGGGGCATGGGGACGGATGGGCCACGCGGTGGAGAGAGAGAGAGGGAGGGAGGGAGGGAGGGGATAAGGATGGCGTGATTCGAGATTGGGAAGTGGCGAAGATGGATGGAGAGGCGTGTGCTCGGCTGGGGATCGCCGGTCGCCACCACCACTCGCCGCCGGTAAAAGTTAAATCTTTTTCCTTCCAGAATCCAGATAGGTGTTACTCCTATTAGGGAGCTGCAGTTCAATTAACAGAGGAAAAAACACCACATTTACAGCATCTCGAGTACTCCTTCCGTTCGGAATTACTCGTCCAAAAAATAAATGTATCTAAATGTATTTTAGTTGTAAATACATCCATTTTCGTGACAAGTAATACCAAACGGAGGGAGTAGATCCCTAATTTTCTTTTTGCTGTTAGGGTCGTCTCAGTAACACTTTTCTGATTATTGAGGAGTCGTTTCAGCAGTTTCATGATAAATTTACCTCTCATATGTATGCATCAAGGCCTAGTGGAGGGAGTGTTCCGCGCAAAAAAGGAGTGTTGTGCAAACGATGCGGACGCGAAACCGACAACACGCTGGAACCACCGCCCCGAAAAGAGATGAGTCTCAAAGTGAATCCATCAGCAACACGAATGCGCCTATGAGGCCGTTGAGGCTCATACTGCCTTGTTAGCAATCATGACCGCACTAGTGCAGAACCGGGCAATAGCACCGATTCGTAAGGTCCTTTAGTGCCGGTTCCATAACCGGCACTAAAGTGTGGGTACTAAAGGCCCCACCCCCCCTCCTTTAGTACCGGTTCAGCACGAACCGGTGCTAAAGGGAAACCACGTGGCACGAGCCAGCTCCAGGGGCCTGGAGCCCTTTAGTACCGGTTGGTAAGACCAACCGGTACTATAAGGTTTGGGGGTTTTAGTTTATGATTTCTTTTTCATTTAATTTTGTGTTTTCATTTTAATTCTTTTTCGTTTGCTGGTATTTTACGATACTACACATTGTACACGTTATGCATATATATATATATATATATATATATATATATATATATATATATATATATATAATTTCTAGTAGAACCAATCATGCATATATATATCATCAATGTCTCACAAACCATCATATTAATTAATTCACACATACACACATGTATAGCTATATACAATTTCTCCTACATATGCATGTTGCCTTCGGAGTCAGTGGCATTATAGCCTAATTGGTGCCTTCGGAGCACGATGACAATTGGAAGTGGATTTCATGGGGTGGTAGCGGGTAATAGTATTCTCCCTTCGGATTTATGACCTGGTCGAGCAAAAATCCCGCTATTTCCTCTTGAAGTGCTTCTACGCGCTCCGTTTCTAGGAGCTTCGCCCGCACATCTCTGAACTGTTAAGAAGGAGATCAATATGCATGTGTATTAGTTGTATGACTAGATATCGATAATGGTGTAAAAATTGTGAATAGTGTTTTGACAAGCGTACCCATTCCTGTCTTTGAGATCTGCTCCTTTCGGACGCCATCATGCGAATGTTCTCGCAAACGCAGAATGCACACAGATCAGTCCCCTGCGTCTGCTTCAGGGCCTTTACGAGAATGGAATTTGATCAGATAATAATTAATCAAGCATGATAATTAAAGAGATGGCAGCTAGCTAGCTAGCTAGTACTACTTAATTACTTACCTTGGGTCTTCCCCATTTAAGCTTTTCTTTCCATTCGCCGTCCGTGACCCTGATGAACCTTGCCCAAGCCCTGCCCGCCGACAAAGAAAATGAATAAAGGGGTTATTAAATAGTTCATATCATGAAATGACGAACTAAATAGGCCGAGATATATAATTAATAATGATTGAAATTCCCTGTTGACTATCCCAAACAAGATGTTATAGTCAGTTTTTTCTTTGAGTAGTGAGTCTAGTATTTCAACTGTTCCGGCGTCAACTTTAATGATACACAAGACCCAGTGAAATCTGCATGCACACACGTTTGCATGTCTTAATTAAGCGGGCATATGTAAGCAAAAACATGTAGCTAGCTAGTAGGCAAAAACAGAAAATTTGTAGTACAAGACAGTATGACTCACTGGAAGTTGTAAGGAAGTAGTATATCTTCATTGTATTTGAGGCGCTTCATGAACTCTAGCATGCTGTCCTCTACGGCCTTTTGATGACGTTCATCTATTTTCCATGTGTATTCATTAACGGTGTTTGGGTCAATGAACCCAATGCCATAGCGTCCACCTTTTCTCATTTCATACATCTTCATCCTGCATATAATACCACAGAAAAGAATATAGTGAGGATAATTACAGGTAATGATTGATCAAAAGGATCACTACAGCTAGCTTGAGACTTAAATTACAGAAAGAAATCACTTACAGACAATAGCAACTGACGATAGATTTGTCGAGTGCATCTTGATTGTATAACTGAAACAGTTCAGAATACTCAACGGACACAGCTTTCTCATGGTAGTAATGCTCCTCCTTGACATTCACCATGAGGGACAATCGATCGGAAATCTTGATAATGTTCATGTACCATTGATGCAATGCATACATTCTCGTTGGGAGGTTCTTGACCTTGTCTGGCTCGACCAAAGGTTGGCCCCGGACATATTTCCGTTTTATTTCATCATCTCTAAGCACAGGCATGGACTCGATCTCGAGGAGTTGTCCAACAGTGATTTTGAGAACTTCAGCCTGCATTATATGCTCCTCCGTTATTACCACATTGCCCACCTCAGGAACGTAAACTGTTTGCCCACAATAATATTGGGCGCGCGTACTATCACGTGTTGTTGGCACAACAAGCGAGGGGATCGATTGCGCCGCCTGTTCTCCCAGCTGGGGAATGGTTTTCCCGCATTTTTTGACAGCTGCTTCTTGTTTGCTCGATCCCGAGCTCGCCTCCTTACGTACACGTGCTCGATTTAACTTCCTGATGTGGCGCTCATAGTCTGTGTCAACAGGCTTGGGAGCTGGTGGTTGAGCCATACGAATGAAGTGGTCAATCGTTTCCTCAGGCACTTTCTCCCTTGGCGGCGTTGGCGGTTTCGGTGCAAAATGGGCTTCCACCTCGGACTTCGATATGGCTGGGATTTCCTCCTCGGACCTGTCATAAGCCCTCTGCGGAAGAGGCGTGAGGCTTGGACCATATTTATATCGCTTGCCTCCGCCTGTACTTCCTGTACTACCTCGACTCGTACCGCTACGCACCATAGCTGCGGGGTGTCTCTTCTGTGGCGGCGGAGACGGCTGACGGGGCTGAGTTGGACGAGGAGGAGTGGCCGCCTGAAGCTGTGCCGGACTTGGAGGAGGAGTGGCCTGAGGTTGTGCCGGACTTGGAGGAGGAGTGGATGTCTGACGCTGTGGCAGACTTGGAGGAGGAGGAGTGGCCTGACACTTTGCCGGACTTGGAGGAGGAGTGGCCTGACACTTTGCCGGACTTGGTGGACTAGCAGGAGCGGGAGACTGCTGACTCGGTGGCGGACTTCGACGAGGAGTCGGCTGACGCGGTGTCGGTGGCCTTCGAAAGATGATGCAATCCTTTTTTCCATAGGATGATACGATGTTTGGCATCTCCGAGAAAGCGCTCGTCGTCACCTCCAGGATAGTCAAGCTCTAGCTCCGAATATGGGCCCACCACCTCATCAACCAAGACACGAGTATAGCCCGCTAGAATCGGGTTACAATGGAAGGTTGCCTCGGGGGGATTTGTAAAAGCAACGACGTTCGCCACCTTCATGGATATGTTCTTCATTTTGACGTGTAGCTCGCAGCTAGTGTTCTCCTGATGTCATCCACGGGGTATCTACCCAGCATTGCGTCGTCCGGGGCGGAACCCATGCTGCTTCTCGGCATGGATGGGGCGGTGCTATCCAATGCTGGATCATTCGCTAGCTGTTGCAGCTGCTGAGACCCCCTTTGCTGGGTAAGTGAGTCGATCTGCTCCTGCTACCGCTGGAATTTGACTACCAATTCCGCTTGACTTGCTTCTAGGCCTTGAAGGCGTTCATAGTTCCGCTTCCTCTGCTCCTCCTCCATCTTCCTCTTCTTCTCCTTCGCAATCTTCTTTCTCGCACGGGTTCTGTAGTCGGTGTTCCAGTCTGAGAACCCCTCATACCACGGAATAGCGCCCTTGCCTCGTGTTCTTCCCGGGTGTTCAGGATTTCTCAGGGCATGCGTAAGCTCGTCGTTCTCTCTGTTGGGCTGGAACACCCCCGATCGTGCCTCTTCTATTGCAACAAGTATCGCATCGTTGGCTCCCTTCAGACTTGCCCTCGTCGAAACATTGCCTGTCTTCGGGTCCAACTCCCCCCATGCGCATAGAACCAAGTCCTGACCCTGGGGGCCAGCTCTTAGTAACCGGAGTGGCACCTGCATCCTCCATCTCTTTCTCAGACTTATCCCACTTAGGCATTGCCACCGCATAGCCACCTGGCCCCAGCTTATGGAACTTATCCTTTTTTTCGGCATTCTTCTTGTTTATTCTCGACCGTTCCTTAGCTAATTCCGAATCCTTGAATTTCACGAAATCGTCCCAATGAGCACGTTGGTTCTCTAGTGTTCCCTCGAATACTGGAGTCTTCCTTCCTCCCTTGACGTACTTGTCCCATTCACGATTCTTGTGGTTCTTGAATGCAACCGCCATCTTCCTAGGAGCAGCGTCCTTGACTTTCTGCACATCTGCTTCTGTGAAATGATCTGGTAGGGTGAAATGTTCCATGAGAGTATCTCAAAGCAGATCTTTTTGATTCTTGTCGACAAAAGTAACATCTGGACGTGGAGCAGCGTCCTCTTTGCCTTTTTGTCTTTTGTCTTTTGCTGGCTCTCTCCATTCTTGAAGGGAGATCGGGAGTTGGTCCTTCACAAGAACTCCGCACTGACGAATGAACTTGTCCGCAATCTTCTTAGGCGCTAATGGTTCGCCATTAGGTCTGACTGCCTCGATATTGTACTTTACGCCCTCCTTCAACTTTTTGTTCGGGCCTCGTTTCGTCCTTTTGCCTGAAGATTTGCTCGATCCGGATGGCCGAAAGAACAAAGATCGATTCGTTAATATATCTTCAAGTCATTTAAAACATGTGATGATCACCAGATACCTGCTTATATAAATATATATACCTCGCCGGTCTTTGTTGTTTTAGGATCAACATGTTCTTCGTCATCGTCATAATCGTAGTTCATGACTTCATCAATTCGGTCGTCGCGATCGAATATCATATCACCCTCTCCGGTGTTGTGTAGAAATTCGGAGCCGTCATAATCTTCTTCATTCTGATCATCATCTGGCCCGCGTATCATATCGAACATGGTCTGTTCTCCCTCTCTGTCGGTATTGTCTGCCATAGCTTTTATTTAACTAATTTAAAAGAAATATAAAACAATTTAGTATTCAAATTACATCGTCTCGAATAATAGATATAATCTCGAATACTTCGTCTAGAATAATAGATATAATCTCGAATACATCGTCTCGAATAATATATAATATTGAATAGTACATCACTGGCTAGCTAATTAAAGATCGAATACTATAGAAGAATCTAGGACACTCGCGGTTCCTGCGGCGCGGGCGGTGGACACCCAAAGAGAAGGAACCCTCACAGGATCACAGCTGAAGTGAGATCCACGAAGATACTGCCAGGTATTGGAGAACCTGTCGCCCTCTAACGCAATCATGTAGTGATGGACGTGCTCGTCCTCCTCCCTGACACGGCGACGTACCACCTCCGGCGGGGCCGGGTCCCTCCGCACCGAAACTGGCCCACGCGAACGCCACCAAACGAGATCAGGGTCGACGACGGGACCCTGGGCCGGGTTCCTCATCAAGCGGCGCGCCCCTCCAGGCAGCACCTCCCAGTGCCAGCCCGGCGGAGCCCAGTCCCGGACATGGGTCGGCTGGACGTCGTCGCGGACGGGTCGACGGCGAGGATGCGGGCCGGGCATCGTCGAGAACAAATATTAGCTATATGCCCGCAAAAAGTAATATTTTTTTAATGATTGGATTTTGATAACTAAAATTTCTAACATTTCTACTATTTCAAAAATCTATATACTATTTCATACTAATTAAGCATCTAACACTAAAAACAGAAAACACAACTTCTATACATCCATTAAAAAATTGAAAAACAACATTATATAAAAAAATTCCATACTAATTAAACACTAATTATATCCATCTAACATGCATTCATACATATATAATAGTGAAAAAATAATAATCTAAATAATCTAAACTAATTAAACATACAAAATACGTATATACTAATTAAACACTAAATAATCTAAACTAATTAAACATACAAAATACATATGTACGTGTGTGTGTGTGTGTGTGTGTGTTCAATCATGCTTGTGTGTGTGTGTATGGGCTCGGGGAGGGGCGGCGCCCATGGTGGCCGCCGGGGGCGAGGGAGAGGGGTTAGAGGGGGAGAGCTCACAGCGGGCGACGGCGACGGCGAGGCGACGGCCGGGGCGGCAACGGCGGGGACGGCGCGACGGGGACGGGGATGGCGCGACGGGGACGGGCCCGGGGCGGCGACGGAGACGAGGGCGGCGACGGGGACGGGGGCGGCGACGGAGACGAGCGGCGACGGAGATGATCGAGGGCGGCGGCGACGGCGACGGAGACGGAAACAGAGGAACAAACCGAGAGGAAAACTGAAATTTTCGTAGCTGTTGTATATATAGAAGGCACCTTTAGTACCGGTTGGAGCCACCAACCGGTACTAAAGGCCTGTTTTGGCCAGACCAAGCGGCGGGAAGCGACACCCTTTAGTACCGGGTGGTGGCACAAACCGGTACTAAAGGCCCCCCCTTTAGTACCGGTTTGTGCCACGACCCGGTACTAAAGGGGTCGCGCTGCCACCCCAAAGTTTAGTCCCACCTCGCCGGGCGAAGGGCAGCCGCACTGGTTTATAAACCCAGCCACGGCTACCACTTCGAACTCCTCTATATAGCTAGCAGGCTTGTGGGCCTAAACTCTGCGCGCTGCCCTGTGAGTCTGCTGGGCCTTTAAGGCCTGTAATTACACACCTGTGGCCTATCAAGCCCACAGGGCAGCGCCCCAATTTTTTTATAGTTTTTTTTCTTTTCTGCTTTATTTTCTTCTATTTATTTTTGCGTAGTTTTTTGTATAGTTTTTTCTTTTCTGTTATATTTATTTTCTTCTATTTATTTGTGAGTAGTTTTTCATCTAGTTTGCCAAAATTCAACATTTTCAGAATTCATTTTGTAGTGATTTTTAATTTCACGGTCATTTTGTAAACGATTGAAAAATAGCAAATATTTTTTTTTCTTTTCTGCTTTATTTTTTCTTCTATTTATTTCTGAGTAGTTTTTTCTTTTCTGCTATATTTATTTTCTTCTATTTATTTTTGAGTAGTTTTTTTATATAGTTTTTTTTTCTTTTCAGCTATAGTTTTTCTTTCTTTTCTGCTATTTTTTTTGTTAGTGCCCGTAGTTTTCAAATTTGAATAGTTTAAATTTTGAATTATTTGAAATTAGTGTGAATTTGTTTGCACATAAAATTTCTTCGCGTTTCAAATGCCAAAACATATAACTACCCTAACTATTACAGAGATTCCCCTCTCGGTGCGAAGCACAGAAGAAAGTGATGATAGCTAGTGAAGCCGATCACATCCCAGATCTTTGGGTGTGAAACTTTTTCTTCGCGTGTGTCCCTTTGCGCCATAACCATGGAAAATCTTCATCATTTAACGGGATGATCGGGTCAATATTCACTATGAATGGAGCAATTTCATCAAACTTTTCATAATCTTCTGACTTGTCTGTCTTGTCATCCACTCCCACGATGTTTCTCTTTCCAGAAAGAACTATGTGCCGCTTTGGCTCATCGTACGATGCATTCGCTTCCTTATCTTTTCTTTTTCTTGGCTTGGTAGACATGTCCTTCACATAGAAAACCTGTGCCACATCATTGGCTAGGACGAATGGTCCGTCTGCATACGCAAGATTGTTGAGATCCACTGTTGTCATTCCGTACTGCGGGTCTTCCGTTACCCCGCCTCGTGTCATATTGACCCATTTGCACTGAAACAAAGGGACCCTTAAACCACGTCGATAGTCAAGTTCCCATATGTCCTGTATATAACCATAATATGTTTCCTTTCCTGTCTTGGTTTCTGCATCAAAGCGGACACCACTGTTTTGGTTGGTGCTTTTCTTATCTTGGGCGATCGTGTAAAATGTATTACCATTTATCTCGTACCCTTTGAAAGTCATTATATTCGAAGATGGTAACTGGGACAGCAAGTACAGGTCATCTTCAATAGAGGTGTCATGCATGGTACGTGTCTGCAACCAGCTGGCGAAACTCCTGGTTTGTTCACGTGTAATCCAGTCATCAGACCGCTCCGGGTGTTTGGAGCGTAGCAAATTCTTGTGTTCATCCATATACGGAGACACCAAGGCGGAATTCTGTAGAACTGTGTAGTGTGCTTCAGTGAGAGAATGTTCGTCCATACATATTATATGTTCCCCTCCTAGCGTGCTTTTTCCATGCAGTCTGCCCTTATGCCGTGATTCAGGAACACCAATCGGCTTAAGGTCAGGAATAAAGTCAATACAAAACTCAATGACCTCCTCATTTTGATGGCCCTTGGAGATGCTTCCTTCTGGCCTAGCACGGTTATGAACATATTTCTTTAAGACTCCCATGAACCTCTCAAAGGGGAACATATTGTGTAGAAATACAGGACCCAAAATGTTAATCTCTTCGCACAGGTGAACTAGGACGTGTGTCATGATGTTGAAGAAGGATGGTGGGAACACCAACTCGAAACTGACAAGACATTGCACCAAATCATTCTGTAACCTTGGTATGATTTCTGGATCGATTACCTTCTGAGAGATTGCATTGAGGAATGCACATAGCTTCACAATGGTTAATCGAACGTTTTCCGGTAGAAGCCCCCTCAATGCAACCGGAAGCAGTTGTGTCATAATCACGTGGCAGTCATGAGACTTTAGGTTTTGGAACTTTTTCTCTGCCATGTTTATTATTCCCTTTATATTCGATGAGAAGCCAGACGGTACCTTAATACTGAGCAGGCATTCAAAGAAGATTTCCTTCTCTTCTTTGGTAAGAGCATAGCTTGCATGATCCTGATGTATGCCGTCTTCTCCGTGCATACGTTGCTGGTCCTCCCGTGCCTCAGGTGTATCTTTTGTCTTCCCATACACGCCCAAGAAGCCAAGCAGGGTCACGCAAAGATTCTTCGTCACGTGCATCACGTCGATTGCGGAGCGGACCTATAGGTCTTTCCAATATGGCAGGTCCCAAAATATAGATTTCTTCTTCCACATGGGTGCGCGTCCGTCAGCGTCCTTTGGAACAGGTTGTCCGCCAGGACCCTTTCCAAATATCACCTTCAAATCCTTGACCATATCATGTACATCAGCACCAGTACGGTGGCGAGGCTTCGTCCGGTGATCCGCCTCACCTTTGAAATGCTTGCCTTTCTTTCTTACGGGATGCCTGCTCGGAAGAAATCGACGATGTCCCAGGTACACATTCTTCTTACAACTATTCAAATATATACTGTCGGTATCATCCAAACAGTGCGTGCATCCGTGGTATCCCTTGTTTGTCTGTCCTGAAAGGTTACTGAGAGCAGGCCAATCATTGATAGGTCACGAACAGCAATGCCTTTAGGTCAAATTCTTCCTGTTTGTGCTCATCCCATGCATGTACACCTGTTCCATTTCACAGTTGTAAGAGTTCTTCAACTAATGGTCTTAGGTACACATCAATGTCGTTGCCGGGTTGTTTAGGGCCTTGGATGAGCACTGGCATCATAATGAACTTCCGCTTCATGCACAACCAAGGAGGAAGGTTATACAAACATAGATTCATAGGCCAGGTGCTATGGTTGCTGCTCTGCTCCCCAAAAGGATTAATGCCATCTGCGCTTAGACCAAACCATACGCTCCTTGCGTCATCTGCAAACTCCTTCCCGTACTTTCTTTCGATTTTTCTCCACTGTGACCCGTCAGCGGGTACTCTCAACTTTCCGTTTTTCTTACGGTCTTCTCTGTGCCATCGCATCGCCTTGGCATGCTCTTTGTTTTGGAACAAACGTTTTAACCACGTCACCTTGGCAGGAATCTTCTTCCTGGGGCACTCGCCCTCGACATCACCATGCTCATCGCGGCTGATCTTATAGCGCAATGCACCACATACCGGGCAAGCGTTCAAATCCTCGTACTCACCGCGGTAGAGGATGCAATCATTAGGGCATGCATGTATCTTCTGCACCTCTAACCCTAGAGGGCAGACAGCCTTCTTTGCTTCGTACGTACTCTCGGGCAATTCATTGTCCTTTGGAAGCATATCCTTTATCATTACCAGCAACTTTCCAAATCCCTTGTCAGATACACTATTCTCTGCCTTCCATTGCAGCAATTCCAGTGTGGTGCCCAGCTTTTTCTTGTCACCTACGCAATTCGGGTAAAACAATTTTTTCTGATCCTCTAACATGCGCTGCAACTTTTTCTTCTCCAAATCACTTGCACGGTTTCTCTTTGCATCGGCAATGGCCCGACCTAGATCATCAACGGGCTCATCTGATGCCTCTTCTTCAGCTTCTTCCCACATTACCGGCTCAGCTTCTTCCCCCATTGTTGTATCATCGTATTCAGGGAACCCATGGCCAGGATAGCTGTCGTCGTCCTCTTCTTCTTCATTGTCTTCCATCATAACCCCTCTTTCTCCGTGCTTGGTCCAAACATTAGAGTGGGGCATGAAACCGGACTCAAACAGGTGGACGTGAATGGTTCTTGACGTAGAGTAATTGTGACCATTCTTACAGACACCACATGGACAAGGCATAAAACCATCCGCCCGCTTGTTTGCCTCAGCCGCAAGCAGAAAAGTATGCACGCCCTCAACGAACTGGGGTGAGCATCGGTCATCGTACATCCATTGCCGGCTCATCTTCATTACACAACACCGAATAGACCAAATTAATACAAGTTCATACATAAAGTTCATACAACACTTAAATGCAACAAACAAATAACTCTCTAGCTAAAGCATTTAAATGCAACAACAAATGCGATCAAGATCGCAACTAAGGTAACAATTGATCCAACAGCATAATGATACCAAGCCTCACTATCGATGGCATATTTTCTAATCTTTCTAATCTTCAAGCGCATTTTCTCCTTCTTGATCTTGTGATCATCGACGACATCGGCAACATGCAACTCCAATTCCATCTTCTCCCCCTCAATTCTTTTCAATTTTTCTTTCAAGTACTCGTTTTCTCTTTCAACTAAATTTAACCTCTCGACAATAGGGTCGGTTGGAATTTCCGGTTCACATACCTCCTAGATAAAAATATCTATGTCAACTTGATGTGCATAATTTGTCATAAACACGAAATGCAACAAATAGTTTTAAAAGAGAATATACCACATCCTAATCATAACAAGGACGAGGGCCGACGGGGACGGATATCAAAACCATGGCACTATGTATAACAAATAACGTACAGGTAAGATAATTATTATACGAGTAACTATATATCCAAATCACACAAACATCAACTTTTTATATAAAATTTCATGAACAAGAGGCTCACCACAAGGTGGTGCCGGCGACGGGACGGTGCGGGCGATCGACGGTGGTTACAACGGAGATTTAGAAGGCACTAAGTAAACTACACCTACATATGCAAACTAAGTGTTATTTTAACCTCAAATTGCATATAAATCAAATACTAGCACATATATATATTTCCTCCCAAATTACTAAACTCACAAATTAATAACTATATAAAGCATTGCAAGAGCTAATCTAGCAATGAGAGATGAAAGGACAAAGTTGCTAACCTTTGTGATCATTTGAATGGATGGGGGCCTTCAAATCTTGACAAATTTTGGGCAAAATGTGTGATGAGCTCGAGAGGAAGAGGGGAAGAACAGAGAGGGGAGGGGAAAGGGGAAGAATAGAGCGAGCTCGAGTGGACGAAGGGTTTATGTAGGACGACCTTTAGTACCGGTTCGTGCTAAGAACCGGTACTAAAGGTGCTGGAGGGGGCCCAGACTGACAACATCCTACCACCACTCTCATTAGTACCGGTTCGTGGAACGAACCGGTGCTAAAGGTTAGCCACGAACCGGTACTAATGAGAGCGGCCCGGCTAGCCGTTGGAACCGGCACTAATGTATACATTTGTGCCGGCTCAAATACAAACCGGCACTAATGTGCTTCACGTTTGACCCTTTTTCTACTAGTGTCGGGAGGTGTGCACACATTGAGGGGAGGCTCACACCGGAGGATGCGTGCAGCGAGGCAGACCGCCCAAAGGAATTCCAGTGTGGTGGCGTGGAGCAGTGGAACCCGAGGCAGTCATGCATGGTGCTGCGTTAGGGAGGCATCAAAGGACGACGACCCGATAACAGGGAGGAGAGTATGGAGGGGCGAAGAGGTAGAGAGGAGGCGACCAAGGAAAACTCCAACAGGGGTCACCAAAACGGACATCCTCAAACGTCCGTGGGGAAGACGTCCAAACGTGTCCACCTCCCCTAACTTTAGGACTCCCTCAACTCATCGGCATGGGTTTTTTATTGCCAACTCAGACTAACGAACATCTCCGGTTTGATGGATTTTATAACGAGTGTTGATGCGTGATTAGTGTGCCGTAAGTGCTTTCTACAAAATCATTAGGGCTTCTTCGGTTTGATGGATTTTATAAAAATATAGGGATAGAAAAGAAAAAGAATATGATGTGAATGAATATAGGGATATGCTTTTTTGGTAATATCGACATCTTTATTTTTCCCTGAAGCACACTGTAGATAGACGAGTGAGTCATGCCTGTTGGTTCCGATCGGACGAGATGACGAACCTCTGCTGAGAAAAAATAGAGTGCTGTCGTTGCTTTTGCCTGACTGCCTGCCCATTCTTCTATGGCCAGGCAGGCAGATGTCATTGTTGATGTTAGAGTCCAAAGATAACTTCACACTCACTGACACATCAAGGTTCTGCCCATTCTTATGAGCATGGACTTGTTAGTCCATGCTCCCCTTCCCCCTCTCCCACCACCTCACCTTGCTCCTCAACTACCACTTCATTCTTCTTCTCTTGTCTCTCTGTCTACACAAACAGACACCAACAAAAGAATTTGCAAGAGACCATCCATCATTAGTTGAGATAGCTTGCTAGCCATGTACATGGCGCAGGAAGAGGCCGGCCTGGCTTTGGGTCTCTCCCTCGGCCCCGGCGCCGGGCACCACCACCACCACCACCTGCTTCAGCAGAAAGAAGCGGTGCCTCTGGAGCCGTGCCTGTCCCTGAAGAGGGAGGAGGAGGAGGAGGAGGAGGAGAGGGCCCTGATCTACTGCTCGGCCGCGGACGACCGGATCGAGGGGTACAACAGCAGCGGCGGCGGCGGCGGCAGCCGGAAGAAGCTGAGGCTCACCAAGGAGCAGACGGCGCTCCTGGAGTGTCAGTTCAAGGAGCAGAGCACCCTCAGCCATGCAAGTGCTCCATCCTCAGATGATTTTTTTTCAAATTAATTACTGCATATTCTTTTTTTCATGATTTTTTTGCATGATTGATTTTGGTTTAAATCTGGTTTTTACGGTTGATTTTCTGGTTTGACCTTTTTGATTGATTGATATAATCTGAGCAGAAGCAGAAGGCGTCTTTAGCAAGGCAGCTCAACCTCAGGCCAAGGCAGGTTGAGGTTTGGTTCCAAAACAGAAGAGCCAGGTTAGATACATAGTAATTGCATCAACCAATTTTCCGGTTAAATACAAGACATTTTGGCGGTTCAATTTAAACCGTCAAAACGTCTTATATTTAGAAACGGAGGTAGTAGTAGTATTCATGAATGTGGATGCATGATGGTTAATTCGTCAATTAAACTGGTTGCAGGACGAAGCTGAAGCAAACCGAGGTGGACTGCGAGCTGCTCAAGCGCTGCTGCGAGACGCTCACAGAGGAGAACCGCCGCCTCCACCGTGAGCTCCAGCACCTCCGCGCCCTACACCACCACCAACACCACCACCACCCAGCCGCAGCTTTCTTCATCCCGTCCGCAGCCACGGCGGCCTCCGTTTGCCCTTCCTGCACCGGTGCACCGCCTGCCCACGCCACCGATCGCCCCGCCACCAAACGCAGCTTCTTTGCCACCAAATCTGCAGCCTGCTAGCTATAACTCCACGCACACATAATACACACCCATAATTTGAGCTAATCATCATTGGCTCATCACCGCATCGATTAACTACTGTATATAGATATTCATTTCATCCCATCCCCTTTGTTTGGTTAGCTTCGTTTTTTTCACAAGTTGATCAAAGGAGGATGGGTGGAGTAGCGTGCATTTTTCTTTACATTTCTTTAGAAAATGGAAGCTCTTTTATCCCGGGCCTTCCACCAAAGATGCATACACATGCGTTTAGGAAAATGGTTTAATTAATTATGGTGTATAAGTTGTTGGTGTGTTGTGTATATAGCAAACCTAGGTTTGGTTATTTCTGATCGTCACTGGTGAATTTTATTACCAGAAGACAATCATGATGTCGATGACGTGACACGTTGTCACCTTATACATCCTGGTTTGTTTGGATGTATAATAGATTGTATGCATTCTTAATCATCATATGGTGTAATATCAATTTGTTTCTGACGATGTACATGTATGTATTGACTTATTTAAGAAATGATAATATATGCGTGCTCGAGACATGAACTACATTTTTATTTGTACCGTAGGAGTTGTGGTTGAAGCTATCTCTTCTCTATATCGTTCCAGTTCTTATCAGATGTCTCGGAGATTGCGAGATTATATCATCTGTCTGTTGTTTCATAACTGAAACAATGATCAAAGTTAATGACAAGGATTCAACTAACTGAAGTTTGATTTCGAACGTAAATTTGGGATGTATAATAGATGTTTGTATTCTTATTCATCATCTGGTATAATATCAATTTGTTTCTGACGACATACATGTATGTATCAACTTATTTAAGAAATCATTATATACGCGTGCTCGAGACTCGAAGACTACATTCTCTTTGTACCGTAGGTGTGGTTGAAGTTATATCTTCTCTGTGTCGTCCAGTTCTTATCAGATGTCTCGGTAACAACGAGATTATATCTTCTATTTGTTGTTTCATAACTGAAACAACAATGATCTAATTTGACGGCCAGGATTCACCTAACCGGAATTTGATTTCGACCGTAAACTATGGGTTAGGTCTGGTAATATTATCCAGTGTTCTTTTAGATGTTAATCAGTGCTTCTTGAGACGACACAAATGATGTGATGGAGCAAATCAAGATGAGACATGAACTAGGCGTGACATGGTGCCAAAGAGGGAGGTTGGGTGGTGGGTGGTTTGTGAGGCATGGGTTGTATGCAGCCTGGCCAGCTAGGGGACACACGCACAATCAACCAAGCAAGCAATGATCTTTCTGTTGGACACAATCACACCATTCCGATTGCTGCCTCCCTATCTTTTGGCAGGCACTTCCTCATGACCCCGTCGCCCACGGCAGGCATGTGACCTCTGTATCACTAGCATGGCATCCGTATCATGATAAAAGTAGTCATCCTGATTTTGCACTTTGCGGTCTTTCGCTGCATGCGTATAATTCACCTGAAGATATATATGATTTTTTTTACATTTACAGTGGTAAAAAGCAATAAAGTTGGCAAATTTCGGCGAACAATAAAGTTATCTTGCTCCTTTTTTTTTCTTGATTTTATATTTGTGTTGCGGTTTTATGTTTATTTGCTCGGGTGTAAAACTAATTCGGTTTTACAAATGTTATAGATAAACATCAACATGTTGTCCCTTTGTTGCCGGCGTGGATGCTCTTCCCCATGATCGACGGCCTCACATCAACAATGATCCCTCTTGGCAGGCTCATCATTGATTCTTCAACTTCATGATGCAAACCGATAACACGGTCTCCAGCTCTTGTAGACCTCGTGACTTCATAAATCTCAAGATGATATGCCGGCTCAGTCTCTCGAAGATGCTCATAGGGGTAGGGTGTGCGTGTGTGCGTTCATAGAGATGAGTGTATGCGCGTGTATATGAGCGCTTGTGTCTGTACTGATGCTAAAAAAAAGCTCTTGTAGACCTCTTCGAGGAAAGAGCTAGCGCCGTCCGTGGCGGACGCAAAGAGGAACCCGGTCGCAATGCGGATTTGGAACGCAAGCCTACGCAGTGGTGGCGACTGCAACCAAATGCCTCCTGGTCGTGAATTGCGTGCCCTAGCTACTGTTAGTTCCATTTGATTTACATCACTCTGGCCTAGCTGCTACATGCTCTAGAGTTTGGATGGCGTCGCCTAGATGCTGCCCTGGCAGATAGATGCTGCCCTGGCAAAGAGAGCCTTGGCTCAGTGGTTGGGCATGCGGTTGTGCAGCCTAGCGACCCGAGTTCAATTCCTAGAATTGACAGGTGATGCACAGGGGTTTTCCCCGTTTATTGAGGATCAAGCTTGGTGTGTGGTGTAACCTCTCATCAAGAAATATCTTATCTTGATACTCATTTAAAAAATTCTGAGGACCATGTTTATCTTGGTACTCATACTAAAATGGTTGTATGCATCCATGGTTGGTGCAGAGGCCGGGAAGTGAAAATCTCTCCCATTTAAAAAGGATAGTTCTCTAGTAATTTGCGGTAATACTTTAGTTTCCAAGAAAGCGACTCTCCCCCGAAAAGCCTTCTCCCCCCGTGCGGCGGCGCCGCGCCGCACCGTGGCCAACCCGCCGGACCTCCTTCTCCTCCCCCAAGTGAACGACTCTCCCGCCGCCGCCGCCGAGAGCATCGCAGGCTAAGCCTGCATGCCGCAGCGGCGGCGGCGGCAATCTTCCACGGCCGGCGATCAGACCTGGGTGGCGGCGATCCATTCTGGCCGATTCAAGGGCGGTGGCGCGGGCCGGCGGCGACCAGGGTTGTCATCTTGGCGGCGGCGACGACGGTATCGTGGGGGCGGCTAGGGCGCCCGATCTGAATCCATATCGGATCTGTGTGGTGGTGTTCCTCAGGCCGTCATGCGTATTCTTTGTTCCGACACAGCAAGCGGCCTTTGGACTAGGCCCGCGACATGAGGACGTCGGGGGCTCCGGCCTAGGCGTAGAGGTGGAGGCCATCCTCTTCGCCGGAGGTGGTCGGCTGGAGGGTCGTGGCTTCTCGCATCCAGTCCCGGCGTCGAGCGGGGAGGCGAGGCTTTCGGTGAAAACCGTGCTATGACTCCGGTCATGGTGGGCGATGGCGGCGTTTTCGCGTCGTTATCTTGTTGAAGACATCGCCACCGCAGCTTCCGTCCACTTGCTTGCGCTGCTCTCGGTGAAAACCTAGACCCGGGGTTCCTGGATCGGACGATGGCGGCGCTTTTTGCGTCGTTCTCCCTCATGGGGGCATCATTTTTGAGCAGCAGCTGCATGGAGGAGACAAGTGGTGGAGCGGTTTTCCATTTACCACGTTGATGACCGCGGATCTCGACGACGTGGTGCAGTGGGGACTCCACGCCCGATGCGCGGTGATGGACTCGCACAGGAGGGTGACGCCGTCTGATGTCGTGGTGGTGTCGACTGCAGCGAGACCGGGCAAGGTAGATGTAGCAGTACAACTCTGAAGATGGATTGGTGGCAGGTGACTGCGGCGACCTCATACCCGGCAGGAGTCCTGGTTGAGGAGCACGCCGGACTGGTGGGTGCCCATACCCGGCAGGCGTCCTGGTTGGGACATCTGGTCTTAGATGTTAGGTTTGCCTGCAAGGTCTGTTTGGTATTAGGCCTAGACTATCAGCGCCCCTTCATCAACTGGATATGAGTAGCGACAGATGTTGCGTAGACGGTGGCTTTAGTCTTACTGTTGTATGATTTTGTAAGGTCTTGTGTCAATAATTAATAAAATGGTTGTATGCATCGTCCAGATGCAGAGGCCGGGGGTCTTCCTCCTTTTTTTAAAAATAAAAAAAATCATTACAGAAATATAATTGGATTGCCCATGTAAAGATAGCGACATCTAGCTGACTAATTTTGAAATATTAAAAAAAAGGCATTCGTACCTTCTCAAGAGACTTCCAGATTTTGAAGATAGAAGACGTTTTGTCACCCATCATCAGCCAATATAGCAAGCTTGAATCATCAGTTTGGAAAAAATGTTGATCATTAGACATCAGTTTCTAAATTCATCAAAACATAAAAATTGGAGTACAGTCATGCCTGGCTGGTGCCCTGTCGAAGTGCCACCCATGTGTAGTGAGCAGTGAACAAAAATAAATATTAGCATTAGAAAATTCACCAGAGAACAAACACTTTTGTGGAACTGGGCAGGCACACCATTGTTGACCTGCAAGTGGTGTGTGGTTTCACCTACGGAATCAGAGTTCATACATAGTTCTCATAAAACAACATACAACTATCTAGAGCATCTAAAACACACATTGAAACTAACCTACAATAATGTAAAATATTTAAATGCAACAACAAATGCGATAAAAATCGCAACTAAGGTAACAATTGATCCAACAACATAATGATATCAAACCTTTTTATCAATGGCATATTTTCTAATCTTTCTAATCTTCAAGCGCATTGCATCCATCTGGATCTTGTGTAGATCGACAACATCGACAACATGCAACTCCAATTTCATCTTCTCTTCTTCAATTTTTTTTATTTTTTCTTTCAGATAATTGTTTTCCTTTTCAACTAAATTTAACCTCTCAACAAGAGAGTCGATTGGAATTTCCGGTTCACATACCTAATATCTATGTCAAGTTGGTCGGCATAATTGTCATAAACACTGAATAAAATAAATAGTTATAAAAGATAATATACCACATTCGAATCATAGACCGCACGAGAGCCGACGGGGGCGGATATCAAAACCATGGCACTATATAATAACAAACAATAATACAAGAGTAAGAAAATTATACAAGTAACTATCTAAATCATACAAGTAAGATTTCTTTTTAAAAAAAGATAAGAAGAAGAGGCTCACCACGGGGGTGCCGGTGACGAGATCGGCGCGGGCGATCGACGGCAGTGAGGACGGGGACGGGGACGGGCGGCACCCTACAAATGTGCATTGCATCTAAATCAAATAAAATCCCACATACACTCCTCCACTAAAACCCACAAATCACTCTACTTCTAGAGCATGAAATAAGCTAAACTAGCAATGAGAGATGAAATGATGAAGTTTCTAACCTTTTAGAACACTTGGATAGTTGGTGCACCGACAAATCTAAACAAATCTTGGGGGAAATGGAGCTTGGAGGAAGAACAGAGGAGAAGATTGGATTGTGTGGCTCAGACAAGAAAGAGGAGAAAAAGCTTAAGTGTGGCTCGGGCACCTCATATCATGTTTGTTTTGTGTGAAATCAAGTGGCATCATGCTCTCAGGCATTTCATCGAACACCTCTTGTGCATATGAAGGGAGAACAAAGTAGCACACACCTCCCACCTCCTATAAGAAAAACAATAGAGGAGAGGGCGGGTAGGGCGAGGGATATATATGGGCAAAAAATTTAGTCCCGGTTGGGGTCTAAAACCGGGACTGAAGATAGACCTTTAGTCCCGGTTGGATACATGAACCGAGAATAAAGGGTATGGCGCCCTTTAGTCCTGGTTGGTGTCTGGAACCGGGACTAAATTAGGTCCCATTCGAACAGGGACTGATGCCTACAGAGCCCACCGGCGTCGTAGCCGCTCGAACCGGACTGATGCCTACAGAGCCCCCCGGCGTCCTAGCCGCTCGATCCAACTATTGCTCCGATCCGACTAGAACCAAAGCCATGTTTCTACTAGTGTTGCAATGGCACCTTAAACTTTCAGATGTGGATCGACCTTGGGATAGGCCTGATGTCTACTACGCAACTTTATTCTTGTAGACACGTGTTGGGCCTCCAAGCATAGAGTTTTGTAGGGCAGTAGCAATTTTCCCTCAAGTGGATGACCTAAGCACTAGTGCAGAACGGGGCTATAGCACTAGTTCGTAAGGCCCTTTAGTGTCGGTTTTGTAACCGGCACAAAAGGGTGGGGACTAAAGCCCCCCCCCCCCAAGTACCAGTTCAGCACGAACCACCACTAAAGGGCCACCACGTGGCACGAGCCTGGCCGGGGGCAGGGAAACCTTTAGTACCGGTTGGTAACACCAACCGGTACTAAAAGGTTTAGGGGGTTTTGGATTTATGATTTATTTTTCCTTTAATTTTGTGTTTTCCATTTAATTCTTTTTCATTTGCTGGTATTTTATGATACTACATATTGTACACGTTATGCATATATATAAATAGAATTTCTCGTAGAACCGATTATATATATTCACATATACACATGTATATATACAATTGGGTATATACAATTTCTCCTACATGGAGGCATTACTGCGGTAGCGGGTAATGGTATTCTTCTTTGGGATCTATGACCTGGTCGAGCAAACATCACGCTATTTCCTCTTGAATTGCTCGTACGCGATCCGTTGGTAGGAGCTTATTATCCCACACCTCATTGAACTTTTAAGAAGGAGATCAATATGCATGTATTAGTTGTGTGATTAGATATCGACAATGATGTAAAAATTATAAATAGTGTTCTGGAAAATGTACCCATAGCTATCTAGCAGTTTCGGTCCGAAAGGACGCCATCATGTGAATGTTCTCGCAAACGTAGTATGCACATAAATCAGTCCCCGACGCCTGCCTCATGGCCTTTACAAGATTAGAATTCAATTAGGTAATAATTAATCAAGCATGATAATTAATGGTATTGAAACTATAATTGAAGATGTGGTACCTAGCTAGCTAGTACTACTTAATTACTTACCTTGGGTCGATACCAATACAGCTTTTTTTCCCATTCGCCTGGAACCTCTTTGATGGACTTTTGCCAAGCCCTGCCCACCGGCAAAGAAAATGAATAAAGGAGATATTAATTAGTTGATATCAGGTGAAAGATCGTGGATGTCGCCTAGTGGGGGGGGGGGGGGTGAATAGGCGCTTTAAAATAATTACGATTGAGGCTTGAACAAATGCGGAATAAGCCTAGCGGTTAATTTGTCAAGCACAAAACCTACAACAACTAGGCTCACCTATGTGCATCAACGACTTATGCTAAGCAAGAAAAACTACTTAGGTGATAGCAAGATATATGACAAGAAACAATATGGCTATCACAAAGTAAAGTGCATAAGTAAAGAGCTCGCGGGAGAGATAACCGAGGCACGCGGAGACGACGATGTATCCCGAAGTTCACACCCTTGCGGATGCTAATCTCCGTTTGGAGCGGTGTGGAGGCACAATGCTCCCCAAGAAGCCACTAGGGCCACCGTAATCTCCTCACGCCCTCGCACAATGCAAGATGCCGTGATTCCACTAAGGGACCCTTGAGGGCGATCACCGAACCCGTACAAATGGCGACCCTTGGGGGCGGTCACCGAACCCGTACACTTTGGCAACCCTTGGGGGCGGTCACCGGAACCCGTCAAATTGCTCGGGGCGATCTCCACAACCTAATTGGAGACCCCGACGCTTGCCCGGAGCTTTACACCACAATGATTGAGCTCCGAACACCACCAACCGTCTAGGGCGCCCAAGCACCCAAGAGGAACAAGCTCAAGGGCACCAAGCACCCAAGAGTAATAAGCTTCTCAACTTGTAACTTCCACGTATCACGTGGAGAACTCAAACCGATGCACCAAATGCAATGGCAAGGGCACACGGAGTGCCCAAGTCCTTCTCTCCCAAATCCCACCGAAGCAACTAATGCTAGGGAGGAAAATGAGAGGAAGAACAAAAGAAGAACACGAAGAACTCCAAGATCTAGATCCAAGGGGTTCCCCTCACTTAGAGGAGAAAGTGATTGGTGGAAACGTGGATCTAGATCTCCTCTCTCTTTTCCCTCAAAAACTAGCAAGAATCCATGGGGGGATTGAGAGTTAGCAAGCTCAAAGAAGGTCAACAATGGGGAAAAACACGAGCTCAAAGGATAAGGTTCAATGGGTAAGAAGACCCCCTTTTATAGGTGGGGGAAAATCCAACCGTTATGCTCACAACCCGCACATAGCGGTACTACCGCTCGTCCTCACGGTACTACCACTAGGGATCGCGGTACAACTGCTTGTGTTACAAAAAATATACTTCCGTACCTACCTCCGCAGGACTTGGGACGAGTTTTTTGGTCCGGAGCGGTACTACCGGATTAGGAGCCACGGTAGTACCGCTCTGGAGCGGTAGTACAAAATTACATCCGCTCCAATTCGCGGTAGTACCGCTGCAGCCTTTTCAGAACACCAAAACTGCCACAACTTTTGCAAACGGACTCCGAATTCGATGAAACCAAGTTTGTTGGAAAGCTAGCGACAAGGGCTAACACAATCTTGAAAGAAATACCAATAATAAGAAAATGAGAAAAGGCCCAAAAGAAAATGGTGAGAACCCTTCCTCAAAGAAGACCGGTAAAACCTCCAACACCGAAAACATCATAGAAGACGCATGCAAACTCCATTTTCGATGAACTCAAGCTTGTCATCAAGATGACCATAAGCTCTAAGACTCACAAAGAGAATCAAACAAGAACCAAGAAACATGATGCAAGGATGCAATGGTTTGAGCTCTCTATGAACGATACGATCAAGCAACTGATCGAGAGCCCCCCTTGATAGTACGACAATCGATCCTATAACACGGTCTCCCACAACTACCATGAGACCGGTAAAATAGAAAACCTATCAAGGGCAAACCTTTGCCTTGCACATGGTCCACTTGAGCTAGATGATGACGATCTTCACTCCCTCAAGTTGGACCGCCTTTCTTGATTGCGTTGGCTCGATGAAGACTAGATGATTGCTCCCCCATAGTCCACTATGGGTGAGCCACTCTTCAGCTCATCTTCACAAGACCATTGACACCACAATGGATGGCAAGATTCAAGCACTTGATCTCTTTGTGATGCTCCACTTGAACTTGCACACGACAATCGTGATGACGATAACCACTTGATGTCATCCTTTCCATGGGTTGTATGATATCTTCCTTTTGATGCAAGCCCATGAATACGTACCTAACCCCACATAGAACTCTCACATAGACCATGGGTTAGTACACAAAGTGCAATGGACAATGCTTACCATACCATGGGATCACTTGATCCCTCTCGGTACATCTTCTACGCTTTGTGAGTTAATCAACTTGATTCACTATTGACTTAGTATTGATCAACCTTGAATCTTTGCAACTCTCTTCATTTGGATAATGTATTGAAGGTAAACATGAATGATCACACAATCTTCTTCTTCAAGACATGCTTGCAATAAGCTCAACACTCACATGACCAATCTTTGGACAATTCCTTAATAGCACCTTGGTCAACCCATAAACTCCTTGAAACCAACACATGGACTTCAAGAAATGCCTATGGAAAAATCCTTCAAATATAACTCGATGCAACCATTAGTCCATAGAGAATGTCATCAATTACCAAAACCACACATGGGGGCACCGCATTTTCAATCTCCCCCATTTTGGTAATTGATGACAATCACTTTCAAGAGAGTTTATATAAGGAATTATGCATCACAATGCAATGTAACAGCCAATGATGCAGGAGAATGAGATGCAAATGCTTAGGACCAAAACCAAAGCAAGGAGAAAACTCAGAAGACTTCTCCACAGAACTCTCTGAAACTCCTCCCCCATTGGCATCGATTGCCAAAATGGGTGAAAAGGTGAGAAGGCCAAAATAAAAGGTGTTCCTCCATAAATTGTGTATTTCTCAACAAGAGAGTGGAATGCAATACACATATCCAACTGCCAATACTTGGAGGAAGACAAACTATATTGAGGCCGAAAGATTGCAACAAAAAGATATGACACAAAGACATAACAAAGAGAGACACAATCAATCAGAAGATACCAATTGAAGCAAGCAATCAACGGATATCAATTGAACCAACTAGACCAATGATCCTACATGCCACAAGAATAAAGATATTATGATAAACGCACAGGAGTGTTCTAAAGAAACTAGAGAAGCTCCCCATGATTTGTGCACACATAAGAATTTTTGTATTTGAATACAAAGTGCACAAAATAGGATCATAGTTCCCCCAAAATCAATAGAAACTCACATCCAGTGCAAGTGAGCATATAGGAAACAAAGCCTAGCGCTTGCAACAAGCACATGGTTGAGCAACATGTAAAAGAGGCAACTTAAGAATAGGCTCAACCAAAATGATGTGTGTGAGTCATGGCGAAGCACTTGAGAGGACTAAAATTAGGATGAGCATTAAGCATCAACATAGTCTTGAAAGAATGAGGCACACAGTGCAAGGCCTATCATTCCCACACACAACTAGCAAATGGGTTCACAAGCTTACTAATAAGCATATAAAGAACTTATGCTTGTGACAACCCGTGGTGAAGATAGAAGATGAAAGCCTCATCAAGACGAGGGATGCCAATTAAGATGGCAAAAGCCTAGTAAAGATAAGCATGAGGAAAATAATCTTCACCACACAAGAGTGCATCAAGATGCAACGATAGAGGACACGCACTCAAGGCAAAAGCTTTCACGGAGCCACCAAAGAAATAACATAAGAAAGACAAGGTGGACGTGAAAGAAAGGATATCAACTAGAGATGTAATTTCTCTCAAGTGTATAAGGTTCTATGTAGACGAAATCATGATGATATATATATATATATATATATATATATATATATATATATATATATATATATATATACAAAGAAGGATGTACACCCGAAATAGTTACACCACGAAGGAACAAGATATCCACAAGGAAGTCATAAATATACCAATAAGATATTTGCTTGAAAGCATAGCACTTGGCTAGATATGGTCTTGTTGTATATAAATGAAGTCCAAACACACATCCATCAAGGGCATCACAACTAGCAACAGAGATCATCATTGGGATGCTTTGAGAAAGGGAACAAGTATCACAAGATATGAAATGAATATCATGCCAAGATACAACCTACACAAGGTTGAATGCAAGAGAGGAAAGCATGAATAGATACTTGTTACCGAGATATCATTGGAAGGATGTAGTAGATACCAATTGAAGGTAGATAGTAGTTCATTGATCATCCTAGCTTGACCCCAATATGCACATGGTGACAACACCTTCCTTGTGAGTGAGCCGAGCATCCAATGCATCTCCAAATGTTCCTAGAAGAACAACACAAACTAAACGGTACCCAAACTCATCGGGACCAAATAGTTAGAAACACAATACATAGGACAAACTCCACATAAATATGTGCATATAGATATGAAAATGAATTTCATGCACATCTCATCCAAATTGAGACTAGGTGGAGTTTCCCCTATATATTGAGTCAAAGAAAGAAAGCATGCCAAATGAAATACATGAAGTAAACATGCATGCTCAAGACTTTCAAAACCCAAAACCAAAAGACAAAGAAATGGCAAGTGAAAAGGATACTAAATGGAGAAATCATCACTTGGAAGATATCATTAAAGATACATCAAGGAATGAGATATCCATTGATACACACTAAACTAAAGATGTCAAACTCCCAAAGAGAGGATGGTTCCAAACAAACCAAGCCCTCAACAAAGTTTCATGATAGCACAAAGTACCAAAAAGAAATGGCTTGCCTTCCACCAAAACACACTTGATAAGGATCACAAGAAGAGTGTTCTGAAGAAAATAGAATAGCTCCCCCACGAGTTGTGCATTATATAGGATTTGTATTTGAATACAAAATGCACAAGGTGGGATCACCGCTTTCACTATATCTAGAAAACACTAGACAAGAACAAGAAATAAACAAGATCCACAAGTGGTATGTAAGACAACGGGAGTTGACACAATCCTTGGCAAGAGAAAAGGCAAGTAAAACAAAAGCCAATGTAAAGATGATCAATAAATTCTACCACACATAAATGACTACCAATTGTCAAAAGACAAGAAGTAGATAGAAAGAATTCCCGGTGGTAGATAGCAAGGATATCCAACATCATCTTCACGCCACACACAAGCAGATTGCAACTTGTAGAGCTAACATGCCACCTAGGAACAAGATAATCTACAATATCAACACTAGGTGACAATATCTCAAATGTACACATTTTCTAGGCTAGTAATATACATAGCATATTACTCCCCCATAATGTGATAACAATGAAGAAAAATTAACAAGAGGCAATAAGAGGATCCAACAATAGATAATTAATGGACAATTTAGAATTTGAATTTCTCATGAGAAGACATACCACATAGTGACTAGATAATCTTGTAATATCAATACTAGATGGTATTCCTCATGTACACACACTTATAGGAGTGTGAGGTGCACAAAGCACATCACTCCCCAATAATGGGATATTCCATTAATCTCTCACAAGAGCCAACTAAGATACAAAGAAGATGCACAAAGGCTCAACACACAACTCACACGTACATGAAGTGCACACCAACATACATAAGCAAGTTGGAAGCGCAACATATACAAACACATGCAAGGAACAAAACCAAAACATGCAAGGGGGCAAGTAACTTTCAAAGTAAACAATTTAAGTACAAGTTACCGCAAGGAGGCACATTGGATATAAGATAGAAACTTGATAATCCAATTGACTTGGCTTGTGAAAAAAAGAATGATGAAGTCCCCTTAATTCTTCATAATGTAGCCAAGTCTCCAATGCCCTCCAAAAATACCTATTGATCAAGTTTGAGCTTGTTGGTCCCCAACCAAGTTGGGTCCTAAGAGGTTAGTCACAATAGGCTTGGCTACCCAAATGGTTCTTTTCTTGACACCACTTTGAGTACCAACAAACTTGGCAAACACATTGCCAACCTTATCCTTCCCAAGAGAATAGATATCATCGATAATAATTGGGTTGGATAAGTTACCACTAGTGCATGAAGAAGCGACGTGACCTTTCTCACGACATAAGTAGCAACGTCTACTCTTCACTTTCTTCTCACTTGATTTTTCCACAAGAGAAGCATTAGCTTGAGTCTTCTTGGGAAGTGGCCTTTCTTCAACTTGAGGTTGAGCATGAGATTGAACTTGTGCCCTCTTCCCTTGTTGCTTGATACTAATGGCCTTCTTCTTTAATGGGCAAGATCTGACATGATGCCCTTCTACTTTGCACTTGAAGCAAACAATCTTGGCCGAATTCTTGACTTGTTCTTGGCCCTTCTTTTTGTTCATCTTGTACTTCTTCTTATTGGAGTTGAATCCAAGTCCACCTTTGTCATTGGGGGATTTTTGCACACTCAAGATATTGTTGAGTGCGGATTTCCCTTCATGACACTTTTCCAAGTCTTTCTTCAAAGAAGTGACTTGGGCCTTGAGCTCTTTGATTTCCTCTACATGGTTAGTCTCAACACAAGTACTAGAGGAAGTATAAGCTTCATCGTTAGAGCAACAAGGCAAGGAAAGCAATTCATCACAAGATGTACCAACATTGTGAGTAGATGAATTATAAGGACTAGCACATGGCAATATACTATTTTGACTAGAAGTAGTGCTAGTATCCACATGAGGCTCACTAGATGTTACCTTAGCAATCATGGCCTCATGAGCTATCTTTAGCACACTATGGGATACTAGAAGATCATCATGAGAGCTTGAGAGCTTTTCATGACTTTCTTCCAATTTCCCATAATTGCAAGATAGCACTTCAAGTTGAGCCCGTAGCTCAACATTCTCCTTCAAAATGGATGCTTCACAAGTAATAGAATTAGTAGCACAAGCATCATCATTAACAACAAGAGGAGAAGGCAACTTGGCAAGCTCTTTTAAATAAGAAGCTTCAAGTTGAGCATGAGACTCGGTGAGTTTGATGAGCTCACCCTTGATGACCCTTGAGCCATTTTCGAGGTGCTCAAAATCCTCAAGGAGTCTAGCATGAGCAACTTCAAGCTTAACATTTTTAGTTTCAAAAACATTGGCCACCTCAAGGGCTCTATCAGTAGATTCCTTCACTCTAGACAATTCTAGAGAAAAAGTCTCCTCAAGAGATTCCTTGGTGGTTTGTTCAAGTTCAAGAGCTTGAGAGAGGTCCGCAATCTCATTAGCGTAATCACGCCCATGACCTTCCATTTTATCAATGGTGACCTCATGCTCCTCAAGACGAGATTCCAACTCATCAATATATTTCTTGCTCTCAATAGCAATGGACATAATTTCCATGAAGTTGGAACGAGCAATTTTATTTTTATGAAGAGCTTTAAAAACCATTTCCCCCTTAATTTTTAAGGAGGCAACATTATCATTCTCTTCATCATTATCCTCATCATCATTAGCATCAACATCATCATAAAGAGACATATTGGGGTACAAAGTAGGAGATACCTTTGACGCCTTAGCCATAAGGCAAAACGCAATATATGATGATGTAGGATCCCTTGAGGCACCATTAAACACCACATCTTGTTCCATGGAGTGTTCGGTTTCCTCTACATTGTTAGCACAACAATTCGAGGAAATAGATGCATTTTTATAATGGCAACAAGACATAGCAAGCATATCATCATGAGATTTAGTCAAGCAATTTCTACATGATATGCAAGGACTATCAACACAAGCATGTGAAACATTTGGAGTGCTAGAAGTGTTAAAGTCCAAAGATGAAGCATTGCAATAAGAAAGTGATGAAGGATTATCAACAATAAGCCCACTATCATCATTGCAATGAACACCACTACTCACCATGTCATTACCTTGTGGCAAACCACATGTAGGTGAAGTAGAAGAAGTTGAGAACGCAACACGGCCGGAGGTGGAGGGAGAACAATCATCCTTACAAATCTTGGACACGCCATATTTATCTTGAAGCTTTGTCCACAACTCATGAGCATCCCGGAACGGCATGAGTTGAAATATAACTACATTGCTCAAAGAATCAAAAAGCACATTAGAAGCTTGAGCATTGAGATAAGAGTTTTTCTCATCCTCTGAAGATAATCTTTGGGGATCCTTTGGAGGAGAAAACCCCATATCAACAATTCGCTCTAAATTTGGGTCCATGACCCTAAAGAGATTAAGCATGCGAATTACCCAAACATCAAAATTTGTGCCATCGAAACTAAGAGTGTCAGATAATCCTAATCCTCTAGTCGACATCTTTACTCTCTAGGCGGTTAAGCCCAACAAAGAGAGACGAGGCTCTGATACCAATTGAAAGATCGTGGATGTCGCCTAGAGGGGGGGGGGTGAATAGGCGCTTTAAAATAATTACGGTTGAGGCTTGAACAAATGCAGAATAAACCTAGCGGTTAATTTGTCAAGCACAAAACCTACAACAACTAGGCTCACCTATGTGCACCAACGACTTATGCTAAGCAAGAAAAACTACTTAGGTGATAGCAAGATATATGACAAGAAACAATATGGCTATCACAAAGTAAAGTGCATAAGTAAAGAGCTCGGGTAAGAGATAGCCGAGGCACGCGGAGACGACGATGTATCCCGAAGTTCACACCCTTGCAGATGCTAATCTCCGTTTGGAGCGGTGTGGAGGCACAATGCTCCCCAAGAAGCCACTAGGGCCACAGTAATCTCCTCACGCCCTCGCACAATGCAAGATGCCGTGATTCCACTAAGGGACCCTTGAGGGCGATCACCGAACCCATACAAATGGCGACCCTTGGGGGCGGTCACCGAACCCGTACACTTTGGCAACCCTTGGGGGCGGTCACCGGAACCCGTCAAATTGCTCGGGGCGATCTCCACAACCTAATTGGAGACCCCGACGCTTGCCCGGAGCTTTACACCACAATGATTGAGCTCCGAACACCACCAACCGTCTAGGGCGCCCAAGCACCCAAGAGGAACAAGCTCAAGGGCACCAAACATCCAAGAGTAATAAGCTTCTCAACTTGTAACTTCCACGTATCACGTGGAGAACTCAAACCGATGCACCAAATGCAATGGCAAGGGCACACGAGTGCCCAAGTCCTTCTCTCCCAAATCCCACCGAAGCAACTAATGCTAGGGAGGAAAATGATAGGAAGAACAAAAGAAGAACACGAAGAACTCCAAGATCTAGATCCAAGGGGTTCCCCTCACTTAGAGGAGAAAGTGATTGGTGGAAACGTGGATCTAGATCTCCTCTCTCTTTTCCCTCACAAACTAGCAAGAATCCATGGAGGGATTGAGAGTTAGCAAGCTCAAAGAAGGTCAACAATGGGGGAAAAACACGAGCTCAAAGGATAAGGTTCAATGGGGAAGAAGACCCCCTTTTATAGGTGGGGGAAAATACAACCGTTATGCTCACAACTCGCACATAGCGGTACTACCGCTCGTCCTCACGGTACTACCGCTAGGGATCGCGGTACTATTGCTTGCGGTACAAAAAATATACTTCCGTACCTACCTCCGCAGGACTTGGGACGAGTTTTTTGGTCCGGAGCGTACTACCACTCTAGGAGCCGCGGTAGTACCGCTCTGGAGCGGTAGTACAAAATTACATCCGCTCCAATTCGCGGTAGTACCGCTGCAGCCTTTTCAGAACACCAAAACTGCCACAACTTTTGCAAACGGACTCCGAATTCGATGAAACCAAGTTTGTTGGAAAGCTAGCGACAAGGGCTAACACAATCTTGAAAGAAATACCAATAATAAGCAAATGAGAAAAGGCCCAAAAGAAAATGGTGAGAACCCTTCCTCGGAGAAGACCGGTAAAACCTCCAACACCGAAAACATCATAGAAGACGCATGCAAACTCCATTTTCGATGAACTCAAGCTTGTCATCAAGATGACCATAAGCTCTAAGACTCACAAAGATAATCAAACAAGAACCAAGAAACATGATGCAAGGATGCAATGGTTTGAGCTCTTTATGAACAATACGATCAAGCAACTGATCGAGAGCCCCCCTTGATAGTACGGCAATCGATCCTATAACACGGTCTCCCACAACTACCATGAGACCGGTAAAATAGAAAACCTATCAAGGGCAAACCTTTGCCTTGCACATGGTCCACTTGAGCTAGATGATGACGATCTTCACTCCCTCAAGTTGGACCACCTTTCTTGATTGTGTTGGCTCGATGAAGACTAGATGATTGCTCCCCCATAGTCCACTATGGGTGAGCCACTCTTCGGCTCATCTTCACAAGACCATTGACACCACAATGGATGGCAAGATTCAAGCACTTGATCTCTTCGTGATGCTCCATTTGAACTTGCACACGACAATCTTGATGACGATCACCACTTGATGTCATCCTTTCCATGGGTTGTATGATATCTTCCTTTTGATGCAAGCTCATGGATACGTACCTATCCCCACATAGAACTCTCACATAGACCATGGGTTAGTACACAAAGTGCAATGGACAATGCTTACCATACCATGGGATCACTTGATCCCTCTCGGTACATCTTCTACGCTTTGTGAGTTAATCAACTTGATTCACTATTGACTTAGTCTTGATCAACCTTGAATCTTTGCAACTCTCTTCATTTGGATGATGTATTGAAGGTAAACATGAATGATCACACAATCTTCTTCTTCAAGACATGCTTGCAATAAGCTCAACACTCACATGACCAATCTTTGGATAATTCCTTAATAGCACCTTGGTCAACCCATAAACTCCTTGAAACCAACACATGGACTTCAAGAAATGCCTATGGAAAAATCCTTCAAATATAACTCGATGCAACCATTAGTCCATAGAGAATGTCATCAATTACCAAAACCACACATGGGGGCACCGCATGTCCTTTCATCAGGAAAATGATGAACTAAAGATGGCGACGTATAGTTTAGTAATGATTGAAATTACCTGTTGACTATCCCCTTCACGATTTCGTACTTAGTATCTGGTTTAAGTAGTGAGTCTAGTACTTCAACTTTTCCTTCTTTAACTTGAATGACTAACAAGATCCAGTGGAAACTGCATGCACACACGTTTTCATGTATAAATTAAGCGGGCATGTGCATAACACTCATCAACTACCCTAAACCCTATACACTTATTAACATCTAGCTAGTAAGCAAAATCAGAATTTGTAGTACAAGACAGTGTGACTCACCTGAAGTTGTAAGGAAGTAGTATATCTCAATTGGTATTGAGGTGCTTCAAGAACTCTAGCATGTTTTTCTCTACGTCTGTTGATACCATTCAAGTGTCCATGTCTCTTGATTAATGGTATTTGGGTCAATGAACCCAATGCCATAGCGTCTAGCTTTTTTCATTTCATAGATCTTCATCCTGCATAATACCACACACTACAAGAAAAATGCTTGATTATGACTAAAATTATTGACGGCGGTTTGATTGGTCATTGATCCATGACCAAAATTCACAAATTTGTCATGAAGAGTCTAGAGGGGTCCAAACCCTATAATCTTGTGACAATTCGTGGCCGAAAGGTCGTTATTTGATTGCATAGAATGGTCATTAAGATGTGAATGATGCATACCACCTTATTTCAAGTCCCTCTTGACCAAATTATATCATCATTGAAATTAGACGAGGGTGATTGGATGACAACGTGGCAATTTTGTTAAGCAACTATATTTTATATTGCTTATTTATTGCTGAAAATTTACCAGGGCATGTTCCTACCTATATACTTCCTTACACCAAATTTGAGATCATTTAATTTAGCCAATTCCCCTCAATAATTTTCTCAAAGTTTCTGTCTAGAAAAGAGCATTGTGAAGGAAGTACCACTTTGGCATGTCCAAATGGTATCAAATTTTTACAGAGCTTTCCTCCGCCCAAATGACCATCCTCCACCAAATTTCAACTCAATCCATTCATTCATTTGAGCCCAGCTTCAGCATCCATATTTTTGTCCAGTGTGGCACTTTGCAAAGGAAGTGCCACCTAGGCTCCTCCATTTGGTCTGTAAATTTTCCAAGAGAGTCTCCTTAGTATCTAATCTCCCTCAGGAAAAACTCAGGAACATTGGCCATGTGCATTTTCCCCACCGCTAATCAAACACTTGGTTGCTAATTCATGTTTGATCTTAGTTCAGTTTCCTCATGAGATTCTTCTATTGTATTCTTATTCCTAACACCTCCCGGGAGAGTGTCCAACCCATCAGACATGCCTAGGTCGCCCAGAATGTGTGGCAACTCCACAGTCACGCGGTGACCACGCCAGTTTATGCGCTCTGGAGTTGGGGCCTTCGGCCACTGTCCAAACCTCGATGTCTTGCCACCACACCATGTATATCTGATTAAATAAATACTTGTGTACCTAGAAATGATTTTTGGAAAAAATAAAGAGCAAACTATAAGGCAACTGCAGTTCAAATTTGACCCGCTTCCAGCTGAATCGACGAAAATTTGTCTTTTTCACGAGAGGTGGATCAAAGATTTTGGCACACAACCATTTTGTCAATTATACAATAAATAAGGCCTAATATTCTATAAAATTTATTTGGTCCAATTTTGCAACAAATATATGATAGGTCCTTCACAAAAAACTCATTTTGGGCACTCAAAAAATGGAAAATAAAATTTTCATTCAAAGAAAATGAAAAATTCCTTTGGCAACATTGTTTGCCATTCCAAGATGCACCCTTGTGCACAATGTGTGATCATTTGAACAAACTATGCCATTGATGTGGCCATAAGATTGATCATTTGGCTTGAAAGCCATGGATCTTCACACATGATAGCTCCTTTCTGAGAACAATTTTTTAAAAGAATTACCGTATTACAAGTTTATTATTTTTCTTGGGAACTTGGTCACATATAATGACACAATGCGAAGGTTTTCCATTTTTTATATTTTTTTTGAATTTTTCATGCCCATTTCAAAATGCGGTGAAAACGGCAGGCATGACCGTTCCTAGCTAGTGGTTGAATCTTGGAATTTTTTTTGGTGTTTCTTTGATTAAATAGATACTTTTGTACCTAAAAATGATTTTTGGAAAAAATCATGAGCAAACTATGAGGCAGCTGTAGTTCAATCTTGACCCACTTTCAGCTGAATCGGTGGTAATTTGTCTTTTTTATGAGAGGTGGATCAAACCTTTTGACACCCAACCATTTGGTCAACTGTACATTAAATATAACCTAGTATTTTATAAAATTGATTTGGTCCAATTTTGCAACTAATATATGGTGAAAAATTACCACACTGCAGAAAATTTATCAGAGATCATTTTGCAAAAAGTTTCACTATTTTATCACTTTCTGTTTTCAAACAGCAACATGTATACTTGGAAATAAGCATGGCAAAGGCTATCATTGCCACTTTTATTGAAATAAAAGATGCAAAACATTATTATAAATAACAGCAAGCAAATACTAATAAAATAAAATGACGCTCCAAGTAAAACTCATGTCATGTGACGAATGAAAACATAGCTCCAAGTGAGGTTACCGATAATGTTGGAGACGAAATAGGGGATGCCTTCCGGGGCATCCCCAAGCTTAGTTGCTTGGATCTTCCTTGAATATTACCTTAGGGTGCCTTGGGAATACCCAAGCTTAGGGTATTGTCACTCCTTATTCTCCTCATATCGATATCTCATCCAAAACTTGAAAACTTCAATCACACAAAACTTAACGGAACTTCGTGAGATATGTTAGTATGATAAAGAGCAAACCATTCCACTTTTGGTACTGTCAAAGACAAGATTCATAATTGTTCTCACACAATGACTACTGTAGCATATCCATTCTAAAATTTATATTGAGCAATATAAGGCATAGAAACTAGGGAACAAGCAAACTATGCATGAAAACAGAATATGTCAGAAACAGAACTGTCTGTAGTAATCTGTACTCAAACCATAATTGTGCTACTCCAAAAATTATGAAAAATAGGACAACGTGAGCAATTTGTATATTAATCTTCTGCAAAAATAATCAACTCAAAAGCACTCTTCTGTTAAAAATGAGAAAAAAATTCGTGAGCACAAAAGTTTCTGTTTTTCAGCAAGATCAAATCAACTATCACCCAACATGATCCCAAAGGCTTTAATTGGCACTTTATTGAAACAAAAGATATAAAACATGATTATTACAGTAGCCTAATCATGTGAACACACAAAAACAGTAGGGGTAAATGTTGGGTTGTCTCCCAACAAGCACTTTTCTTTAATGCCTTTTAGCTAGGCATGATGATTTCAATGATGCTCGCATAAAAGATAAGAATTGAAAGACAAAGAGAGCATCATGAAGCATATGACTAGCACATTTAAGTCTAACCCACTTTCTATCCATAGGGATTTTGTGAGGAAACAACTTATGAGAACAATAATCAACTAGCATAGGAAGGCAAAACATGCATAACTTCAAAACTTTCAACATAAAGAGAGGAAACTTGATATTATTGCAATTTGTAAAAGCATAAGTTCCTCCCTCATAATAATTTTCAATAGCATCATGAAGAAATTCAACAATATAACCATCACATAAAGCATTATTTTCATGACACAAAAGCATATAAAACTTATTACTCTCCACGTAAGCAAATTTCTTCTCATCAATAGTAGTGGGAGCAAACTCAACAAAATAACTATCATGAGAGTGAAAATTAAAATCATGATGACAAGTTTCATGGTTATCATTATTCTTTATAACATACATGTCATCACCATAATGATCATAGATAGCAACTTTGTTCTCATAATACTCAATTGAAACCTCTTCCGAAATAGTGGATTCGTCACTAAATAAAGTCATGACCTCTCCAATCCACTTTCATAATTATTACAATAAGATTCAACACCCTCCAAGATAGTAGGATCATTAGTACCTAGAGTTGACACTCTTCTAAACCCACTTTCATCAATATAATCATCATAAATCGGAGGCATGCTTTCATCATAATAAATTTTCTCATCAAAACTTGGGGGAGTAAAAGTATCATCATCATCAAATATAGCATCCCCAAGCTTGTAGCTTTGCATATCATTAGCATCATGGATATTCAAATAATTTATACTAACAACATTGCAATCATGCTCATCATTCAAATATTTTGTGCCAAACATTTTATTGACTTCTTCTTCTAACAATTGAGCACAATTTCCGATCCATCATTTTCAAGAAAGATATTATGAAGATGATCAATAATATGATGCAACCTCAATTCCATTTTTATGTAGTTTTTTTAAAAGCAAACTAGTGATAAAAAAGAAACTAAAAGATTCAATTGCAAGATCTAAAGATATACCTTCAAGCACTAACCTCCCCGGCAACGGCACTAGAAAAGAGCTTGATGTCTACTACGCAACTTTATTCTTGTAGACACGTGTGGGGCCTTCAAGCGCAGAGTTTTGTAGGAAAGTAGCAATTTTCCCTCAAGTGGATGACTTAAGGTTTATCAATCCTAAGAGGTGTAGGATGAAGATGGTCTCTCTCAAACGACCCTGCAACCAAATACAAGAAATCTCTTGTGTCCCCAACACACCCAATACAATGGCAAGTTTTATAGGTGCACTAGTTCGGCGAAGACGTGGTGATAAAAGTGTAATATGGATGGTACAAATATATTTTTATAATCTTAATAAGTAAAAACAGCAAGGTAGAAAATAGTAAATGGGCACAAAAACGGTATTGCAATGCTTGAAAATGAGGCCTAGGGTTCGTACTTTCACTAGTGCAATCTCTCAACAATGCTTCGATCATATAGACACCCCTCAAAGTGCGATGAAGAATCACTCCAAAGTTCCTATCTAGCGGAGAACATAAGAATAAATTGTTTGTAGGGTACGAAACCACCTCAAAGCTATTATTTCCCTTCGATCTATTCAAGAGTTCGTACTAAAATAACACAAAGCTATTCTTTCCTTTCGATCTATCCTAGAGTTCGTACTAAAATAACACCAAAGCAAATTCATATTCATAATACTCAGTGCAACACAAAGAACTTCAAAGAGTGCCCCAAGATTTCCACCGGAGAAACAAAGACAAGAACGTGCAGCAACCCCTATGCATAGATTACCCCAATGTCACCTCAGGAATCTGCGAGTGGAGTGCCAAAACATATATCAAGTGAATCAATACGATACCCGATTGTCGCCACGAGTATTCAATTGCAAGACGTATATCAAGTGTTCTCAAATCCATAAAAGTATTCAATCCGATAACAACGAAATCTCAAAGGGAAAAACCCAATTCATCACAACAAGATAGAGAGGGGAAAACACCATATGATCTGACTATATTAACAAAGCCCGCGATACATCAAGATCGTGACATCTCAAGAACACAAGAGAGAGAGATAGAGAGAGAAAGAGATTAAACACATAGCTACTGGTACAAACCCTCAACCCGAGGGTGGACTACTCCCTCTTAATCATGGTGGCCGCCGGGATGATGAAGATGGCCACTGGAGATGATTCCCCCCTCCAGCAAGGTGCCGGAACAGGGTCTAGATTGGTTTTCGGTGGCTACAGAGCCTTGCGGCGGCGAAACTTCTGATCTAGGTTAACCCTGAGGGTTTCTGGAATTTTTGGGAATTTATAGGGTAAAGAGGGGATGCAGGAGGCCATCGAGGTGGGCACAACCCACTTGTGCACGCCTGTGCCCCCAGGCGCGCCCTGGTGGGTTGTGCCCCCCTCGGGGCACCCCCCAGGTGCTGCTCTGGCCCATTGGTGGTCTTCTGGTCCATAAAAAATCCACAAAAAGTTTCGCGGTGTTTGGACTCCGTTTGATATCAATTTCCTGCGATGTAAAAAACAAGCAAAAAACAACAACTGGCACTGGGCACTAGGTCAATAGGTTAGTCCCAAAAATGATATAAATTTGCTATAAAATGATTGTAAAACATTCAAGAATGATTAAATAACAGCATGAATACTTCATAAATTATAGATACATTGGAGACGTATCAAGGCCCGGTGTTAATCAATTATGTATACATAGATTTAACCGAGAACACTCCTGACACGGATAGCTGCCAAAGCAAGGAGTCTACTGCATCAGATAATTGCACTATTCCAGAAGACAATAATTAGACAAAGTGGGACGCGAGCCTTTTTAGGTAATGTTAACCATGGACAATGGTTGAACACAATTGTACACAACCATGTCGAGCAACTCCGCAATGTACAATTGTACACGCCCTAACTTTAGTCCAAGGGAACACTGGCAATGGAGAATAAAGAAGCTGAACACCAGACCACAAATTAAAGAGGAACTCATCGAGGAAGAGATCGTGAGGAAGTACGATGATCTGTGGTGGCAGCGGCGATATAAATAGGATACCGGAAGAAAGGCGTTGCTAGGATAGTTGCTAGTGGGCTGTGTTTAGGGCGTCCCTGTCATGGTTCACCTGGTGAACAAACGAGGTAGGGGATAGAGATGGAGTTATGGAGGAGGTGCTCCTGGGAAGAGTAAAGGGCAACCGTTCTATCAAAAATTGAAATGGTAGGACGCTGAGTTGGGGAGGGGAGGTGAGAAGACATCGGTGAAGAAGGCGACAGAGCCGTATCATGGGTTCGAGGATGTGTGTAACTTCCCAAATTTTTAATTTGGAATGTTTTACAGTTATTAGCTAAACATCTATGCATTTTGTTTGAATTGAGTGGCATTTGGAAATTTCAGAGGCATTTGAGTTTTATCTGACTTTGAATTCAATTTGGCATTTGAACTTTATTTCAAAAAAATCCCTGATAAATACTTATTCAAAAGTATGAGAGGAGCTAACATGACACTCCAAAAAGTCAGAAGAAAACAATGCCAAAAGTTTTGAATTCAAATTTGAGTTTCATTTGGATTTTTTTAAATGGTTTTTTATAAAGTTTTTATTTAGCCTTTGAAAAATAGTTCATCTTGTAGGATTTATTTTTCTGAATTTTTGATATATATATATATATATGTCCTATATAAAAATATTTTTAATTTCTCTCTTTATATATTTTTTTCTCTGTCTAATTCAAAAAAGAAACTCAGCGCCTGACCAGGCCAGGCCCAGCCTTCCCACGACCCAACCTGGTCGTCTTCTTCCTTACTTTCATGGCAGAGCCAGGAGAACACACAGCCATCCAGCGCCCCACCCCCTCCCTCGCTCCAAAACCGCTCTGAATGGAATCCCCTCGCCTCCCTCTACCCCTTCCCCTTCCTAGTGCGCCTTGGAGTCGCTTGTAATGGCCATTACGAGGCAGAGGAACAACCACCATTAAAACTCAATCTTCTGCTCGAACTCTGGCCCTCCCCTGCCCTATATAAAGCACCCCTGGGAGTCCCTCTCACCCCTCGTCCAAAGACCTCTCCTTATAGATCTTTTCCCGCTCCCTAACCTCGCCAATTGCTCGTCAGAGTTCATGAATTCCGACGACCTCTCACCGTGTGTATAGGAAGCAATCTACAACCACAACTTGTTCAAGTGGTTCACCTCATTGTCCTCTACATCGTTCCACACGCGTCCTTCGCTGAAGCACACCGGGGCCGCCTTCTTCCTCATCGCCGGCGACAACTCCGGAGAGCACCCAGCCAACCAATCAGAGAGTGCCACTTGGCATCTGGCCGATTTTTTTTCTCTTTTTCCAGTATTTTTCCAGTCTCAGATTCTATACCAATTCTTCTTTCTAGTATATCTTTTAATCTATAGATCCGATTTAGTTGATTATTTTTCCTACGGTTTCATAAAAATACCCTCTATCCAGAGAACCAAACGAAAAATATTTTTGAAAGTTTTAAAATTTGAATTCAAACAAATTTGTATTCAAACTTTGTTAGGCCATAAGTTGAGTTTCGTAACTTCGTTTTGGGTGATTCTTTTTACAAATAGAAGCTTGTGACATGTACTTTCTGTTAAAACCAAAACCAATTATTTTTGTTTCTGTAAAAATTACTTTCTATAAAAAAACTTTATTTGGGTGTTTTTGTAGTTTTTGAAGTCTTTTATTTGTTTTCTTTTTTGGATCTTTGCTTGTATGCTTATGTATGTTATTGCTTGCTTACGCTAGATCATCCGGAGTGTGAAGCTTGCTACTACGAATCTTTAGAGTTCAACGAATGTCAGCAAGGCAAGTTCACACTTTGATCATAATTTTCAATATCTAGTTTTACTATGCATTAGTTTCACCCTCGAAGATTGCATGAGTAGGTTTGGGAACATGTGGTTATGCTTTGTAGTTCATGTGGTAGGAACATATGCTTAGCCATGCTCGTGGACGGGGATTGGTATGTGTGATCCATGCAAGTTGTGAGAGTTAACAATTTTTGGGATAACCTAAGGTGACAACTTTAATATACATCTGGGTGGATTGTTTTGGGCACCTGGAGTAACCAGTGCTTGCCCAAGGGGAATCCCGGAGTACCAGTGTGATTACCCTAGGTCCGCCACCCAGGCTCAAAGGGATCATAAGATATTTTATGCCTAGAAACTTCCATGTGCAGCCATAAGCCATTATGGGCTCTGACATAGTTGAGTAAGTTGTGTGACCTCTTTTCGTGGTAGACTAACTGATGTAGAGGAAAGTAGGTGTACTGGTCTACCCAGGGTTTAGAGAAAATACTTTAGAAAGGCTATGCTCGATCTTCCGATCATGGAGGTGGTCGAGTCTTGTGGGGAAAAGTGCACAAACCTCTACAGAGTGTATAAATTAATCATGATTAGTCGTGTCCCCGATTATGGACAACTTGAGTATCTATAAGTGCATTATTGGTTGATCTCATCACTCTATTTAATGAAATTATTGGGTTACTAATAACTTGGGAATTTTGGATTGAGTTGGAGGAACCTTCTCAATAATGGCATTTTAATTTAGTAGTAAATAAAAAATTATTCTTTTGTTATAGGGTAAAATTGGCTTTATGCAAAAATTAAACTTAGAGCCTCCACTAGCTAAATTTGCATATAGAGATAGTTTTTTTCTCATTATTATTCTATGGTGTGAAATTGCCAGCATATTCCATGTGCTGACCTACACGGTTGCAATGTCTCATGTTGCAGACTTTTTTCAACGAGGATTAAGGTGCGATATGTCGTTGTTCTGCACTCAGTTTGTCGTGAAGTTGGATGGACTCATTTACCTTCGATGCTTCCGCGATTTTTTTTATTTAGATGGCCTTTGGCCATGTTATTGTAACAAATACACTTTTGAGGACCTTGATGTAATAAAGTGTGTGATTGAACTTTGTTATAATTCCTTGAGTACTGTGTGTGTCAGCATACCGATTCAGGGATGACACTTAAGCACAGAGACTTTGATCCATTTGGGTCGGGTCGTTACAATGTGACATCCCCAGCTTACTAAACCTTAGTTATGCTAATTGGTCATGCCAAGTCATCATAATTATAAAAAAATAACTAAGAAATAATACAACTTTTTAATTCAATTCAAATTCCAATTTCAAATTGCAAGTCAAATTATTATTTCTTCAAACATTAAAATAAAAATGTGGGTGGTGTTGAAAATATTCAATAAGTAGTTATCATGAAGAAACCAACATCATTTGAATTATTAAAATGCCATTAACATAATTGAAATAGAACCAGCAGCATTAAATTGAGTCATTTCAATTTAAATAAATAGTTAAACATTTCCAACTGACCTCAAATCTTGTTAGTAGCTTTAAAATATTACCTTGTATTTACATGTCAAGTTCATATGTAACAAAAATCATTTGCTATTTTAAATAAATGCAAAAGAGTAGGTGATTCAAGGATGAGGTATAATTGTGCTCTTGCGAGGAAGTACACCATGCTCCAAGTGCACTAGCTTGTGCTCCCGCAGGAAGTGAAGAAAAACCCGTGCCCCCGCGAGGAAGCATACCTGTGTTCCGATCTAACTAAAAATTGAAAAAAAAAACAAGAAACATAAAAAAAATCTAAGATAAAGGCAAAAATTGGGTAAAATCAAAAAAAAATCAAAAGGGAAAACAAAAAGGAAACAAAGAAAATCTCCCACATGTCTGTGTTCTTTGCAAGCAACATATCTTGGATAGGGAGTGATCCTCGCCGTGCATGAAGTGCCATCGCGGAAGCCCACCCGGGGGCACCCCTTAATTCGCAAGCGCTCTATCTCGCTGCAAGCATCTACGGTTTCAAGCCGCCCTATAGCGACTGTAAAAGAAATAGAAATGTAGATGAAAAACGGAGCCAACAAGCTAGCGCCGGGTTGGTGTATTCTTATACAACGCGACCTACTTAAGGGAGCAGAGCCGATTTTCCATAGGGTTTTCCTGGTTTTCTTGTTTATGTTTTTTTCATGATTTTTCTTCGTTCTTTTTTCCATTTTCACTGATTTTTTATTTCCTTTCTTTTTCTTTGGTTTTATTTACTTCTTTTCATGATTCCCATTGGTTTTTTCTTTTCCTTTCCTTTTTCTTTGTTTTGCTATGGTTTTCTTTGTTTCTTTCTTGGTTTTCAATGCTTTTTTTATTTTCTATCCTTTTTCTTTGTTTATTTTGTAAATGCATGATTAATATTTTCCAAGTTCTTGATTAACATGCTATATACATTTTTTAATGCATGGTCAATATTTTTCTATACACATTTAACAATTTCCAAATGCTTGATTAACATTTTTCATATACTTGTTCAATAATTTTTAAATGCTTGATTAATTTTTTATACGCATGATCAAAAAAATTCATCATTTTTAATACATGATCAACAGTTTTCCTATATAAACATTTAAAAGTTTTCAGATACTTGTTAAATTGTTTTTAAATGCTTGATTAACATTTTTTGAATACATGATCAACAGTTTTCCTATATAAACATTTAAAAGTTTTCAGATACTTGTTCAATTGTTTTTAAATGCTTGATTAACATTTTTTATACATTTTTTGTATATCTGATAAACATTTTCTCTATAAACATTTAACATCCTTCAAATGTTTGGTCAACATTTTTAAAATATTTTCATAAAGTATTTTTTGCAATATATATGTTTAGGATATTTTAAAGTATAAAAAAGTAAAAATAATAAAGCAAAAAATGGAACAGAACATGTAAGAAAATAGAAAAAGAAGGTTGTATTCTCGCGCGCAGCTGGGCCGCCCCCCTTAATTAGCGTACCTGTATTTCTTTGCGTTAAACACGTACAGTACAAGTTTTCAAACGAATGTTTATTATGAATGGGTAAATGGAAGTTTAGTTTTGTATTTTTAGGGACCGAATGGAAGTCTAGCTTTGTATTTTTTTAGAAGAGATTTGTATTTTATTTAGGGGTATTTGCTTGTATTGGGCTCATTAGATTTCCTCCCAGGTGGACCAGTGGCCCGATCCAGCCCACCAGCCGATGTGGGATGCGGCTAGGGTTAAGTAACCTGCCTCCCCCCCTCCGTATCTCTCCTTCTCTTTCTATATCCCGAGAAATCCCTCAAAAAAAAGAAAAAAAAAAGGGAGAGGCGAGAGGAAAATAAATGGTGGCGGCGGGTGGCGACGGCGCAGGTGCGATGGCGCGGCGAGTGACGGCCGAAGATGGCGCGGCCGGCGGCGGGGGATCGGGCGACGGCGCGGCTGGTCGCGGGGGCGCGGCGCGTGGTGGAGGGCCGGGCGCCGCTGTGGCTGGTGGCTTGGGCGACGGCGCGGCTGGTCGTGGGGGCGCGGCGCGCGGCGGAGGGCCGGGCGCCGCCGCGGCGCGTGGCGGAGGGCCGGGCGCCGCCGTGGCGCGTGGCGGAGAGCCGGACAACGGCGCGGCGGGTGGCGCTGGTCCAGGTTTTTTTTGACAGAACTTCTCCTCCTTTATTCAGCGCTCAAAACTGTGGCGGGCTACTTTAGTACTATTTCTATTACAATGAACATAATGTGATAGCCATGATTAGATGGGATCGGGTAGGTGAGGAGGGGAAAGGGGAAGAATCCTTGGGGAAGAAGAAGATAGGACAAGGGGACAGGAAAATCAGAGTCCAATATCCTTTTCTTCCATACCCGATACAGAAGGCAACTCCGGTGTATAACCCACCGCACACCCACGACCCACACACACCCGCTACCCTCCAGCAGTACCCCGGGCCTACTGGCCAGCTGCTACGCTTGGCCTCCCTTCAGCCACTGTCGCCGTATGTTTCTGAATCCTTGCCCAGGTAGTCGCTCGTTGCGTACTGCTGACAGGTTCCCACCCTGAAGACGCGGCTTGTCCCCACGCCGCTGCATTCGGATACCGCAGTCAGAGAAGATTTGTAGTCCTCCCAAGTAGCTGATGCTGGCGGCAAGCCGGACCACTGTATCAGAACCTGCACATGTGCATGCTGCCCTTTCTTGACCATCCTTCTGTCCAGAATGAGCTCCGGTGCTGTGTCTTTGGCTGCAATATCCCAGTCTGTTGGCAGGGTTGTGAAGACAGGGATATGGTCTGGCACATGTTCCTTGAGCTGAGAGACATGAAACACCGGATGAATTTGAGCCTGGACTGGCAGTTCCAACTTGTAAGCAGCTGGACCAATCTGCTCTATAATTTTGAAAGGCCCAAAGTACTTCATGGCCATCTTGTGACAAGGTCTGTTGCCCACAGAGTGTTGGGCATATGGATGCAGCTTCAGGTAGACTAAATCTCCCATCGTGAAAGTTCGTTCAGACCTATTCTGATCGGCATGATCCTTGTTTGCGCTCTTTGCAACTGTTCTTTCAGTACCTCACAATGTCCTGGTGCTCTTGCATCCATTGATCGACATCCCAATTGTCTGAATGCAGACTTGTAGGAAAAGCTCCATATGAAGTGTCATGACCATAGATAGCTTTATAGGGAGAACAACCTAGAGAAGTATGGTGATTTGTGCTGTACCCGAACTCCGCCATGGGCAACCAGGAGTGCCATGTCGTTGGTTTGTCATGAACAGCACACCGTAAGTACATTTCCAAACACCGATTGGCCCTTTCACTCTGGCCGTCCGTTTGAGGATGATAAGCTGTGGACATGAGCAGTGTGGTGTTCCAGCACTTGAATAATTCCTTCCAAAATGAACTTGTGAAGATCTTATCCCTGTTAGAGATGATCGATTGAGGAGGCCCATGGAGCCTGACCCATGGATTACGAGACTACAAAGACGAGTCGAGCCGTCGAAGGACTAATTGACGACTAGTCTGGACTAGTTGTGCATCTTGAGTCGTTCGACTCAAAAAAAATCCAGGCTTGCTCCAAAGAGAGCTGCCTTAGCTGGGACGAGGCGCCGCCAACACCCATTGGCCTGCCATCGCCGTCGCCGCCGCCACCCACCGCTGGGACGGCTGATGGCGCAGCCAAGTGCGGCAGCCGGCCGGAGCTCGTGCTCAGGCGGCGGCCATGGCCGTGACCCGTAGGCGCGCGCGACCTTGAGACGAGAGAGGAGGAAGAGAGAGAGAGAGAGAGAGAGAGAGAGAGAGAGAGAGAGAGAGAGAGAGAGAGAGAGAGAGAGAGGAGAGGAAAGGAAGAGGCATGGCGGTGGTCGGCGGGCTCGCCGGCGGCAGCAGCCGAGGCCGGCGAAAGGCGGCAGGAGGTGCGGGTCGCGTGCGCGCGTGCTCCGTGCGTGATGGTGCTGGTGGCGGCGATTGGGTAGATCGAGAGCTAGGGTTCCAGTGGTTGGGGGACTAAGTAGGCTGGCCACTTGGGCCAAATGGGCTAGTTGGTGGGTGGGGGGGCGTGCTGCACGGTGCTGAGCTGGGCTGGGCCTGACAAGTGTTGACTAGCACTGCTGGTTTTATTGTGTATATACTGTAATGTGTTGTACAGTTTGCTACATACTGCTACTAGGTATTAGTAGTTGAGTACTACAGTACTATGTCGACTAGTCTAGCACTAGTCTAAGACTAGTCCGATTAGTCTATGAGTCTCAACCTCGGAACGACTCGTTGACTCGTAATCCTTGGCCTGACCACATTAGTGAGAAAAGCCCTGGCCACCGATGAAGCAGTGAAAGGATGTTTCAAAGCTATGAAGTGTGCATATTTCGTAAACCTGTCCACCACTACCAAAATTGCATCATAGCCTTCTGACTTGGGCAAACCTTCGATGAAATCCATTGTTATGTCCACCCAGGGCTTGGATAGAACTGGCAAAGGCTGAAGAAGCCCCGAGTACTTGCAATGCTCATGCTTTGCTTGCTGACAAGTTGCACATTGCTGAATAAAGCTAGTCGCATCCTGTTTCAAACCGTGCCAACAGAAAAGTTTCTTAACTCTTTAATAGGTTGCTTGTATTCCTGAGTGGCCTCCCACAACACTTGCATGAAAAGAGGATATGATCCTGGTTTTCAAAGCAGCACTAGCTCCTATCCAAATTCTGCCCTCCTTGGTGATAATGCCCTCTTTGAGGCAGTAATCATCCACAGGTTCAGGTGAGATAGCTAGTTTCTGAAGTAATTGTTGTGCTTCACAGTCCACAGTATAAGAATTCTGCACTTCTTGCAGCCACAGAGGGTGGGCTTTTGCTACAATATGGGTAGATAGTAGATGCCCTACTATGGAGAGAGCATTAGCTGCCCCATTGTCTACTCCCTTCTTATATTGGATTTTAAACTCTAATCCCAGCAGCTTGTGCATTGCCTTTCTCTTCAAATCAGTAGTTAACACTTTCTCATTGAGATGAGCCAAGCTTTGATGGTCTGTTTGGATGATAAACAAGCCCTTGCTCAAGTAGGTCTTCCACCTTTCCACCGCCATAATGACCGCCAAGAATTCCTTATCATAGATGGACAAATGCTAATTTGCCACACTCAGGGCCTTGCTATAAAATGCTACCGGGTGACCCTCCTGCCTGAGCATTGCCCCAATGCCTGTAGCACAAGCATCAGTTTCGACAGTGAATTGCTTAGTGAAGTCAGGTAAGGCCAACACAGGTGTTTGCACCATTGCCTGCTTCAACATGTCAAAAGCCACTTGCGTTTCAGCAGCCCAATGAAATACTTTCTGTTGTAGTAAATGAGTCAGGGGCTGAGCTAGAGTTCCATAGCCTTTCACAAACTTTTTGTAGTAACCTGTCAGCCCCAAGAAGCCCCTTAATTCAGTAAAATTTGTAGGAATTGGCCAGTCCACCATGGCCTGTGTCTTAGCCGGGTCTGTGGCCACATCTTGGTCAGAAATAATATGGCCTAGTTATTCCAATTCTTTTTGAGCAAAAGAACACTTGGACATGTTGACAAACAGTTGATGCTGCCTCAAGGTGCTCAGAACAGTCCTCAGGTGCTGAAGGTGATCTTCGAATGTTTTGCTAAAAACCAAAATATCATCCATGAAGACCAGGACATAGTGTCTGTTCTGGGGAGAAAATATAAATTTCATGATACACTGGAAAGTACCAGGTGCAGTAGCTAATCCCATTGGCACCACCTTGAACTGGTACTGCCCACAGTGTGTTTTAAATGCTGTTTTGTGCTCATCTTCTTCCACCATCCTAATCTGATGATAGCCCGCTTTCAGATCCAACTTAGAAAAATAAGCAGTGCCTGCTAGCTCATCCAACAGTTCATCCACAATGGGCATAGGGAACTTGCTCTTTATGGTGATATCATTGAGCTTCCTATAGTCCGCACAAAACCTCCAGGAACCATCCTTCTTTTTGACCAACAAAACTGGGAAGCAAATGGACTTATGCTTGGTGTGATAATGCCAGCTTCTAACATTTTGTTCACTTGTCTCTCTATTTCATCTTTCTGCAAAGGAGAGTATCTGTAAGGTCTGGAATTGACAGGTCTGGAACCTGGAATGAGGTGAATGGCATGATCAAAAGCTCTTTTGGGAGGCAGGATTGAAGGTTCCTGAAACACATCACTAAATTCTTGTAGTATATCTTGTATCTCTTGAGGATTATCAGTTGTCACAGTCTTCCCTTGAGGTATTAGGATGATAGTAGTGGCCCAAATGTCATTGCCCTTATAGCTTCTCATGACTTGATCCACTGTCAGCTCTTGCAGCACAGTTTGGTAAGTAACTAGCACCCCCTGTAGTTTAGTGATCTTGTCCTTATATTGGAACTCTATCCATTTTTCCTTCCAATGACAGGTCATGGCCCCCCATTGCTCAACCAATCCATCCCCAGAATCAAGTCATGCCCACCCAAATCAACCAGTTTGGCTGAATAAGAGAAAGTATGGCCTTGGAGCCACCAAGTCAAGGCAGGTACTTTCGAGGTACAAGGCAGTGTTTCTCCATTGGCCACCTTCACAGTTAAAGGCTGTGGTAGTTTCCTTGTTTCAGCACCAATTCGGGGTAGCAGTGCCGTGTCAATGGAACTGTGAGTGCTCCTTGAGTCCAGCAAGATTAGCACCACCTGATTGCCCACCAGTGCTCTAAATCTGATTGTTTTTGGGTGTTCTGCCCCTGAAATTGCATTAACAGAGAGCAGCAGCTCTTCTTCCACTGCTTCTTGTACTGCTATGGCATCCAGTACTGCATCTGGAATTCTGTCTGGGTCTTCCTGGCTAGAAGTCATAGCATGGGCCTGAGCAGCAACTGGAGTTTGGGTAGCACACACATGCCGTGGAGCAAATTTTCTCCACAGCTGCAACAGAGCCCATGTGTGCGTCTATAATCTTTCAGCTGTCTTGCTTTCCAAAGATCACCTACCACTGTCGGCTGCTGTTTGCCATCCCCTTTTGTGAAGCTATTCCTGGACTGAAACTTGCCAGATTTCTGTCTTGAAACAGAGCCCATGTGTGCGTCTATAATCTTTCAGCTGTCTTGCTTTCCAAAGATCACCTGCCACCGTCGGCTGTTGTTTGCCATCCCCTTTTGTGAAGTTGTTCCTGGACTGAAACTTGCCAGATTTCTGTCTTGTTAAATTAGCTTCCTGAACTGTTGCAAATGCTGCTGCTGCTGCTATAGTTACAGGAAATTGAATTTCCACGGCACCCTTCAGTTCCTCCTTGAGACCCAAAATGAACCGTGTCACCAGAAACGTGTCACTGCTGGTTCATACAGTTTGATCTGATACACCAACTGAAGGAAGTCTCTCTTGTATTCCTCTACAGAACCCTTTTGCTTCAACAGCAATAAGGCATGCATGATCTCTCTGTGTACATTGACATCAAACTCGGCCATGACTGCATCCTTGAATTGATCCCAGTCCACCCACCCAGCTAATAACTTGAAAGCGTGGTACCAATGCGCCGCAACGCCCTCGAGATGTAAAGTGGCTGATGTAACCTTGAAATTCTCCGGAATATCATATAAGGAAAAAAATGCCTCACACCCGTCGAGCCATATGTGCACATCAGACCCATCAAACTTGGGGAAATTCATCTTTGGTAGCCACGGTCGACGCGCTGACGACGACACGTCGCGGCCGCGAGCGGTGTCAGGTTGGTGTTGCGAGAAGCTGGGCTTGGGAATCTGTAAGGGTGGTGGAGGGGGATGTGGTGGTGGCGAAGGAATGATCCCCTCCTGCTGCCTTGCCGATGGCGAGCTCGGAATCGTAGTGGCCTTTGCCCTTTCGCCGCTGCCACTTGCTCCTGCCTGACATCAGGATCGAATTCATCGTCAGGTTTACCTTTGCCTGCATCGCGTCAATCTGCCCCATTTGCTTCTCCATCTGCTTGTCCAGAGCATCCAACCGCGAGGAAATCGCATCGATCCCCTCCACCTTGTCCTTGACGAACTTGAGGGCTTCCAGTTCCTTCATGATGCGCTCCTCGAACGCCTCCATCGCGGAGAGCACCTGCCTCGCCTGCGCGCTAGGCTTGGATGACGTTGTCGTTGCTCTAAAGGAATTACGCAGATCAAGAGCTTCCACTACCTCCAAGCTGTCCGAGCTCACCAAGATCTTGCTGCATCCGACAGTTCTTGCAAGGTTCAGCCCAAACCTGACAGCCAGGGCTTCTGCTGTGAAAGAGTCAAAGCAAATGTCTATTTTTTCATTCACTGCCGCTATGAACTGTCCACTCTGGTCACGAATGACTGCCCCCATAGATCCTTCAAGTAGATATTGGTCAAACCCCGCATCGACATTCAATTTCATGTATCCCATTGGCGGTTTTTCCCAAACTCCAGACCGAGCTTTGGCCTTTGGTGAACATGCAATACTGAAATTTGCCTTTTGCATTCTAGTCTCTTGGCATCCTCTTATAGCCTTTTGGCATCCTCATCTGTGTGTATATATGTTGGCATTGGCCTTCTAATAATATATGTTGCATATTCCTAACATGGTAGCAGAGCCTTCGGATTTTATTCGCACGCCACAACTCGTGCTCGATCCTCTCTTTGCGCCGCCGTCCTCTCTTTGCCGGCTGTCATTTCCCTCCCTACCCGCTATGTTCATCGCTGCTCTGGCTGTTGCTGTCCACGCGACGTCTCACCTCCATGTTCTGGCCTGATGTATTCCAATCCTGCGTGCCGCACGACTCAATCCGATCTTCCGCCTGCTGGTCAACCTTCGTTGGCTGATTTGCTAGAGAATTCTGCACTGTACACACACCTGTTCCTGATTACAAGTCCTGTGGGCTCAAGTCAAAACTCCATATGTGCTCATCGATCACGCTGTGAAGTCTGCCGCTACTGCTCGCGCTGTTGGCTGTTGGTATTCGCTGCATCTCGCCCAATACTGTCGGATTCAGTCACTCCCGCTCGTCAACGCTCGTTGCTCGCCGGATTCAGCCACTCCCGCTGGTCAACGCCCGCTGCTTGATCCGCCAGTTGCTCCTTCCCGATTGCTGCTCCGCCTGGTGGGTGCTGCTGGTTCTGTTTCGATCGAACCTGCTTTGATCAGATCGAGCGCTCACCTGGGCCCGCCCCTCTGGATCAATCTGGTCCTCGTTCGGCTGGCCTCCCGTCAGGATCGAGCGCTCACCTGGATCTGCGTCGCTGCCGCCGGCCCCGTCCGCGCCGCTGCTGCCTTCTGCGGCGCCACCGGTCGCTGGCCCCGTCTGCCCTGCTGCTACCGGCTGCCGGCCCCGTCTTCCGCGGCTGCCTGCGGGGTGCTCGCGTGGTTATGTGAGTGGCTGCTGCCGTTTCTTGTCCGGGTGTCTACTGCTCCAGATCGTGACTGTCTAATCGATTTGGTCCTGGTTCGAATGGCTTTTCGTCTGATTGATCTGCTGCTGGTTCTGGCCGCTCTCACCTTGGCCAGTTGAGTCTTTGTGACAGAAAAGTTGCACTATGTCTTTGGCATCATCTGGCTACGTTGCCATCCCGCTCTGCTTGGTGATATTCGATGGGGCTAACTTACTGAGTTCGTTGCCTTTATGCGCATTCACATGCGTGGCATTCATCTGGGGTGTTCTTTCCGGTGAGGTCCCTGTCCTCCATGCCCAGTGCCTCCTGTGGCTCCTACCCCACCGCCGACGCCACCGGCTATTGACACAGATGCTTCTGATGTTGATAGGGCTGCAGCCACAATTGCTGCTGATGATGCAGCTGCCGCTTATGACCAGGAGGTCTTGGATTATTCAAATGCTCTTTCTGTTTATCGAGACAATCTGGCTGCTTACACTCAGCGGTGTGATGATGATGCTCGTGCTGCGACTGTTCTCACTCCCAGTGTTTTGCCTCAGTTTGCTTCTGAGTTTATAGGCCTTGGTACTGTCTTTGAGATGTGAACTCATCTTCGTTAGTGCTATCAACCCTCTGGTGATGCTCTCTACTTGTCTGTGGTCCGTCAGGAGCATGCTTTTCAGCAGGGAGACTCCACTATTGATGAGTTCTACACTCAGAGTTCTGCTATCTGGTGCCTGCTTGACTCCCTTCGCACTACTGTTTGTGGCACTTGCCAGACTGTGAGGTCACTGGCGACGATTCTAAGTACATTGCATTTGTTAAGGCTTGTCTTAATGAGCAGTTCCTTATGTCTGATCTTGGTCCTCTTCGTTACTTTCTTGGGATTGATGTTTCCTCCACCTCTGCTGGCTTTTTATTTTCCAAGAAAAGTATATCTAGGGCCTTATTACTCGTGCGGCTCTTAGTGATGAGCGCACTGCTGAGACTCCTATGGAGCTCAATGTTCACCTTCGTGCTTCTGATGGTGAGCCCTTGTCTGATCCGACACTTTATCGTCATCTTGTTGGGAGTCTTGTGTATCTTGCTGTCACTCGTTCAGATATCTCTTATCCTGTCCATATTCTGAGTCAATTTGTTTCTGCTCCCACTTCAGTTCACTATAGTCACCTTCTTCGCGTTCTACGATATCTTCGTGGCACGCTCTCTCATTGTCTCTTTTCCCCTCGTTCCAGCTCGTTACAGCTCCAGGCCTATTCGGATGCTACGTGGGCTAGTGATCCTACGGGTCGCCGTTCACTTTCTTTCTACTATGTCTTTCTGGGTGGTTCCCTCATTTCCTGGAAGACGAAGAAACAGATTGCAGTTTTTCGTTCGAGTGCAGAGGCCGAGTTGCGAGCTATGGCTCTTCTTACAGCTGAGATGACTTGGTTACGATGGTTACTGGAGGATTTTGGTGTTTCTGTTACTACACCTACCACCCTCCTGTCAGACAACACAGGTGCTATCAGTATTGCGCGAGACGGCGTGAAGCATGAGCTTACCAAACACATTGGTGTTGATGCTTCTTATGTGCGCGCTGCTGTGCAGGATCATGTTGTTGCGCAACATGGATTTCACCCCTCCACACTCAGTGTTGTGGATCCACCATGAGTTTGAGGGGGGTGTTAGAGTTATATTAAGTGATGTCTTTTGGCCTTTTGCATTCTAGTCTCTTGGCATCCTCTTGTAGCATTTTGGCATCCTCATGTATGTGTATATATGTTGGCATTGGCCTCCTAATAATATATGTTGCATATTCCCGACATAGGTGACGGCGCGGCGGGTGGCGGGAGGCTGGGCGACGGCGCGGCGGGTGGCGGGAGGCTGGGCGACGGCGGGAGAGGTCTGCCCTGGCTCCACGGAAGGGAGGGCGTGCCGTGGCTCTATCTTCTATCGACTTCTAAGGACTTGAGGATCAATCTATCAATAGGGAGGCTTGCTATCACCGGTATTGTCAATCGCATCTCGTCAGTTGGCCAAATGGCCGAAGATTTCTTCAACGGCAACAAGCCCATGGTTACCAAGGATGGGAAAGACCTGACTTCTGCACTCGAGGTGTTCGTGAACTGGTGTATCACGGAGGTGCAAAACAAGATCCAAAGAAGTTTTCATCCGTCTTCCAGTAACAGGCCCCTCAAGAAGGTAGTGGTTACTATTCAGAGTTTGCTGGCTACGCGCCCGGATCCTGTTCTGATTGGGTCACTTTTTGCTGGTTCAACGGAGGAGCTGGAGGTGTTAATCAAGATATTATCAGTTCAGCTGGACACGGTGCTGTTTTATACCATGGAAGCAGCTGGGGATATGTACTTCGTCTGGCGGGATCTCCCCATCGATCCCAAGCTCTTCCACGAGAATATGCATCAAAGTTTGGATAGGGCTCGACAATCCGCTCAGAATATCAAGGGGGCTGTGGATCTTATGAGCAGGATTGAGTCTTTGCTTGTTGCAGCACCAGTTAATATACGTCGCTTTTTGTCTTTTCGCCATTTTGTCCCATCGGCAGAGTAAGGCAGGTATGTGCTACAGATTTAGTATCCCAATTTTTCATTTAGCCTATCTGCAAGTAGAAATAGAGAAATTACTAAAAACCCCATAAAGTGTGTTGCTTCAGCCTTCTCACTTCACAAGTTATTGCTGGAGTAGAATATCTTCGGCATCCACCTCAGAAAGCAGCTCCTTCACAAGTCGTTCATTCCAGGATTTTATATATACCAAAAAGCAATAGCTTCGACACTTTGTTTATAGAAATATCCCTTTTTTATATATCTCCAAAGGATGCCTGCAGCCACTTTGAGGGAGCAAGTTATTCTTCCAAATATACACCTTATCACAGCTAACTACCCTGCAGTTCAGGCCCCCCTTCATAAGAATACTATTGCCCTCTAGAATGCTACGCCATGTTAGCGAACCATTCCTTGGAGCTTTTGGAGCCTTAGGACCTAGCACATATTGAACCTGGACAGGGTAGCAACCTCCAACTTTTTGACGTGCTAAAAGGGCTTGATTTAAAAGTGCCCTGTCCTGAAAACCCACTCTGCCCCATTTCTTTGCAAAACACAACCTCTCCCAGCTTATCCAATGCACCTTCCTCTGTGGATCTTCCAACCATGGTTGGCAAGCCAAGATATTTCTCATTGACGACTTCGTTCTCAATGCCACAAGAATTCTTCAGAGCACCTTTGCCTTTTCTGGCACTCCAGAGCCAAAATAAATTGATGGTTTTGGGAGATCAACTTTCTAGCTACGTTGTGGTACATATTCTTGCACTAAGCCTAACCTGCCAGGACCTGTAGCAAAACTATCTTGTCTGTCTACTACGGTTAACAAGATCATCTCACCAATCTCCAATAATTCCTTTGGTGCTTACCCCAAGTTTTTATCTCACCTAATAAGCCAAAATGCAAAGGTGCTCACATGCATGTCTAATCTATGCTAAAGCGCACACAACTATTGCTTCCCTGCAAACATCAGCACATAGGGTTTTTCTCTTGATGAAAAACCAAGCAGCCATCAGACAAGATACATAGCATACCTAAGCTCGAGCTTATGAAATCTGTTGTCTGAAACTTGTTAAAACATTTTTACGCAACGACATTTTGTATGGTAATTTGGAATACTTTCCCTAGATCTCTACGTTCATTTTGTTTGACAAATATTTTGACCACGGAGCCTACTATTAAATGAGAACAATCTATTAGATTCATGTAACTTTAGTAGTAATCTAGTAGATGAACTTGTGCAGAACCTGCTGTACGTTTAGTAAAATGGTCTGGGTAATGTCCTCTTTCAATGATTCATGCATGTGTGTGTCAAATAATTGTAGTTTGTGCTATCAAAGAGGCCATGCTCAATTTGTATTGGATTTATGGAATATTTTTTTGTGAAAAAGGAAGACTTGAAAGGAGAGTATACATGCTAAATTTATCACATGTTTCTGAAATATTCTTTAGATTTGAATGATTTTGTGAAATCAGAATTTTATCATGTTTAAATTATTGAAATTAGTCACTGTATATATTCCGGTTGGGGTTTATTAATATATACTTTGGTTAATTGTTCTTTTTGTATATGCATATGTTTGCTCACAGTTGACCTTTTTTTTTACATTAGCAGGCATGTTGAGGGGAGCGTGGACCAAACTGTTGCATCCATTCAGTGACAAATCGCTTATCATTTTTTATGTTAGTTATTGCAAGTTCAGTAACTTCAATATGACTTGTGATGACTGAGGCGAGCGAAACTGGGAAATTGTTCGCTTATCTTCTTTCTACGTCGTGACATGTGATGATTAAAACTGCTAAATTATAATTACTCGGTTGTGGTATATGATGATTAAAACTGATAGATCATAACTATATGATGCATTTCCTCTTTATTATATAAATAATTATTGTTAGATGCATGGTTAATGTTTATGCATGTTTTAGTTGTGCAATCATTGGGTTACTAAGGTACAACCTGCACTTTTGGTGTTATTATTGTTATCTTGTGATGTTAATATGTGTGGCTTGCTAGGATTTGTCCTTGTTGCTTAGTGGATTGTACATAGTCGTACATAGTCTAGTGTGTATACATGATGTGTTTAAAAAAAACTGGTACCATGCTAAAACATGATCGCCAAAATAATGAATCATTTGTATTTGGAAATGTTTGCATACATCTTTATAAAGTAGGATGTCGTCCAGTTTATGGGCGAGTTTCTTATAGTGAATGATAATAATGACTACTGTGTTGTTCTCGCACAGAGTGTTGGATTTGAAAATAATGGATCAACTTTCACATTCTATATTTAGTTTCCATGTGGACAAAGAAGAAATATATAAAATTTGTGTCGCCTTTGTTGCATACTTCTAAATTTGTATCTTCATTTAGTAAAAAGGATGGTGATAGTTTAGTATTCGGTTCTCTTTGTACTCCTGGATAAATGAATTATACCATGTACAACAGAGTACTATGAAGTGCTTAGTAAAATGAATCAAGTGTTTTGTAAGCACCCGTGCTTATATCTATGGCGGGGGTGCCTAATTAAACATATGCCTTTCACAAATAAGCACTAATGTTGAAGTGAAAACCGGTCTATTTTATGAGCACCGCCGGAAGCACCTTGCATTGTATGCTATCTTATAAATGATAACAAAGAGATGGTAATGTTAGGCTTAGGAGTCATAATATTATCAGAGTGCGCATTGACCGTAGTGTATTTTGGAAAGTCAGTTTGCTTGTCCATCCTTTTAGCATTGTGATATATTATGATTAAAACTATTAGAGTATAATTACTTTGCATTTGGTACATATATAGATGACCACCATTAGATATATGCCTTAGTGTTAATGCTATTTTAGTTGTAAGGTGGTTGGGCTACCAAGTTAGGCCTAGTGATGTGATGTTGACTTGTGTGCTGTGTTCTTTTCTATGTAAGGTGTTTTTCAATGTTTTACTAATAGCATGAAGTGGATGATTGTCGAAATATGAATCATTAGTTAAAATTTTATTTGCATGGTTCCGTTGTAAGTACAATGTTGCCTAATCTATTAGCAAGTTGCACGCAGTGAAATGAATATGACGACTAGTTGGTCCTGTTTCATATACCTCTGAACTTTTTTTAGTTCTACAAATTAACTAGTTTTCATAAAGTGATGTGATCTAAATAAATAATACATTTGATTCAACTAAAGAGGATTGGAGGGTACACCGAGGGTATCACCAATTTGAACCCCTGCAACTACTCCCTCCGTTCCAAAATAGATGACCCAACTTTGTACTAACTTTAATACAAAGTTGGGTCATCTATTTTGGAACGGAGGGAGTAGATGGTAAAGTTAGTATCACAAGTCATAATCTTTTTTTGGGGGAACGCAACAAGTCATAATCTTAGCATAGTGTGCATTGATCTTAGAGTGTACTTTGGCAAGTCGTTTGCTTATCCTTTCTTTCGTTGCAATATATGATTATTAAATTTGCTAGACTACAATTGCTTAATGTATTTAGTAACTATGAGTGTTTGCCATCAGATGTATGGCTTGGTGTTAATGTTATTTTAGTTGTGAAATGGTTGGGCTACTAAGCTATGTCGTCATTATTATCCTGTGATGTTAACCCGTGTGATTACATGGTTTTGCCTTGTTGCTTGGTTTGGTCTACATATACTACGTATGAGGGCATGATTGTGTGGTTTTGCCTTGTTAATTGTTTTATTGTACATATACTACATATGAGAGAGTGCTTTCAAAATTTTACTAGTATCATGCAGTAGGTAGATACCAACGAATAAATTGTTAGTATTAAAAGTTGTTTGCATTGATCCATAGGATTAGCATGTTGTTTAATTTCTTTTGAGGTGTCTATAGTGAAATGAACATGAGAATATTTTGTTATGCCGGTAGAGAATATTAAATTTTAAAATAATAGGTCAATTTGTAGATTCTTTATTTAGTTCTATGGGGATAGAGACAAAAGATGACGCTCAGTAGATATTTCTAAATTTGCATCCTAATCTAGTGAATTTTGTGATAGTTCACTATTGGGTTCATTTTGCGTTACAGTGTCATATGACATGCATGCTTAAGAAAAAACAACAAAGGGATGCATATGTTCAAGTGTATATGTGGGGAGGCGTTTTGGCTCCCGGGTGCATTTGCACCTGGATGAACAGTACCCCGAAAAAACAAATTAAATGTTTTCATAAAATTCTGAAAAAAATTGTAGATGATCATGTTGGTGTCGCAAACATGCTTGACAAAATTCACGCGGAACGGAGCAGCGGTGTTTCGTCGGTGAAAAAAACAAATTTTGGGTGACATTTGGTCTTTGATTTGTTTTTCTTTTTTGCACAAGCCAAAATGATTAACATTTTTGTCTCAAGTTTTGCGGGTCGCATTTGTATGTGACAAAGATGACAATTTTTTTTTGACATTTGAAAAAATAAAAAATGGCCCCGGGTGCATTTGCACCAGGGAGATTAACATTTTTGTCTCAAGTTTTGCGGGTAGCATTTGTATGTGACAAAGATGACAATTTTTTTTTTCAATTTTTTCGACATTTGAAAAAATAATCAAAAATGGCCCTGGGTGCAAATGCACCCGGGAGCTGAATTGATTTTCGAGATTGTCTAGCCCTTTCCACCAGTTTGGACTATTGGTTGCGTTGGCTAGTTATGAAGATTAACATGATATTAGAGCCCAAGGTCTTGAGTTCAAGTCCTGGCTTTCATAATTTATTCAAAAATTGCTGCTGCCCATCTTTGTGTTTACATATAGGCCTCTTAAGCCATACCTTCAAGTCGATTCACGTGTTCGCTTACCGCGTTACACGTGAGAGGGGGTGTTGAAGTGTATATGTGGATTGTCTAGCCTTTTTCATCAGTTTGTACTTTTGGTTGCGTTGTGTAGTGCATGAAGCTTAATAGCACGATACTATCATAGTGCACATTGACCAAAGAGTGTCGATTTATTTCTTTATGTTGTGTACTATATATTTTATGTTGGTTTTTATCATGATTGGTAAGTCTCATGTTATTGATGCCTTGTTGTTTTTCCAGGAAAAAAAGGAATGCAATATTCAATTACTTTACTGTGTTTTGGAGATATAATTTAAGTTATTTGAGGATTGGAGATATAATCTAAGTAACCTGAGGAGGAAGATTACAGTTTACGTGAACATTGACATGATGTATCAGGCAAGTTTTTTTGTGAGGGAGTTCCCAAATGTTTGATAAGCTTGTAATGCTCCATTGTTTTTATTATCTAATGAAGTTAGATTTGTGTAGACTTGTGTGGTTATGCCATCATTACTTGATTATTCGTACATAAAATATGTTTGAGTGAGGTGTTTATAAAATTTAATAAAAATTATTATAATGTTTTTTAAATGATTCATTATTTTTTTTTAAAAATACAGTTTACGAGAATATTAACATGATGTATCAGGCAATTTTTTTGTGAGAGTTCCAAAATGTTTGATAAGCTTGTGATGCTCCATGTTTATTATTATCTAATGAAGTTAGATCTGTATGGACATGTGTGGTTATGCCATCATTGCTTGGTTATTCCTACATGAAATATGTATGAGTGAGATGTTTCCAAAATTTAATACAATTTTACTGTAATGTTTTTTAAATAATTCATTATTTTTAAAGACAACTGCAGTGAATGAAATGAATATAATGACTATTTATTTTACTTATGTTAAATATTGATAATAGTTCAATTTTATACTGTTTATTTAGTTCAATAATGTTAGGTTTTTTAAACATTTATAAATTTGAAATATTTATTCAGTAATTGGTAGTTAACTATTTTGTTCATTTTGTGTTCTACCACTAGATGAAATTCATGCTTAAGAAATATATATAGGCAGCCATATAATACTATCATAGGGTGCACTAGCCAAAAAGTGTGATTTTATCTGTTTTATGATTATTTTGTTTTTTTAATCATGATTATGGTATGTTTATATAATGATGCCTTTTGTTTCTCCAGGAAACACAATGAATATTCACTTCTTTATAGTGTTTGTGAGACATAACTTAAGTTATGTGAGGAGGAATGACCTTATTGTTTTGTTAATTATATCTATATTATGTATGAGTGGGGTGTTTTTTTTTGTTGCTAAAATCAGGATATAGTTAATTTTAAAGAATGAGTTATTATTAAAAATGTTTTCAATGAGTGTCTATTGGCAAGATGACTGTAGTCAATAGAATGAATATAACGACTCTTTGTTCTAATTGTGTTAAATGTATAAATGATAGTTTAACTCTTTTAGATTCTCTATTTAGTCCAATGATGTCAGTTTTAGACATTCCTACATTTGCATCTTTATTTTGTCATAATTTTTGTACTGCACTATTGGGTTCATTTTTGCGTTATACCACCAGATGAAATGCATGTTAAGATAAAGGGAGGCATAATCCTATATCATAGTACGCATTGGCCATATGGTGCACTTAATTATTTGATGTGCCTTGTTCTGTAGGATATTTATTTTGCAATATTCAATTACTTAGATAGTGTTGAAAGGCATAGCATAAGTTATGTGAGGAGGAAGAGTACAACATGTAAGGGAGCAGTGACATTATCAGGGTTTTTTTTCCTGTTGAGAGTCACCAAGACATCTGATAAGGCCTGTGGTGCTCTATGGTTGACATTATCAGTAGCAGCCTAACAATCTGGATGGTAACACTGGTTTGGTGTGGGGGTTGTGCAACAAATGATATCAAATCAAGGTACTAGTATTTGTATTGTTAATTTGAAGGTCAATAATGTGCTTTATTTGTTGTTGGACAATAAGCATTTTTATTCATACATAAAACTAAATTGTGGGCTTGTCTTAGTTGCCAATAGATGTTTATGTTTCAGGAATAATTCAATTCAGTGTAGGAGATGAGAACGCGGAGGACCAGCTTCATCAACTATTGAAGCTGCTGCTGGTTTAAGGACTGAGATGCTTATGTCCACTGAATTAATCCTTGTATTCAGTGAAGAGGGGACGTCGTAGGACTGCTGCTGCTGGTTTATTGACATTAGTTAGCTGCTGCGACGCACCGCCAGAGTTGTTGTGTGTGCATGTGTGCTTGTGTTGAGCCAGTTATAAAATATAGTTGGGGATCACAGATCATATGAAATGGATTTTTACTGAAGGTATTGAAATTTATGAATTCATATGGATTGAACGCCATTTTCTTAGAATTGAATTGATTGAAATAGGTGATTTTGATCATTTACTATGCCACAACGTTGGATCTTTGTCGGCAAAGTATATCATTCCAGTCGTCTGCCATTGAGATTCACACCATGTCTCATGGTGGGCAAAAATCGCACCACACCTTCGCTCCCCATCTCCTCCTTGCAGCATTCTCTCCACACTCTCCATGGCAACCAGCGAGCAGGAAGAGGAGTTCTCCGGCATAAAAGCCAGCTGGGTGGCTTGCCGAGCCCGCCGAATACGAGCCAGACAACTCTCTGCTCCTCCTCCCTCGCCGCTCCAGGCTGTTGAAGGCCAACTTGCGGAGGAGGCAGCTCCAAGTCGGTGCGTGGTTCAGCAACTCGCCGCTCCAAGCCAGGTCGCCGTCGGGCAGTGAGTTGCTCCAAGCTGGTACGCGGGGGAGCACTAGCATCGTGGCCGTCGTGGACGAGTCCGTGTCGTATAGCTTCTCCCGCGGCTGCGACCGCGCCATCCGCCACCAACATTGGCGGAACTGCGCCCTGCCGACGGAGAAAGAAGCCAGCTCCACGGAGATCCGCCGATGTAGGCCATAGACTAGTTATGCGCATCCATGTCGTGGGGATGGATATCCGCTGGCGATGGCCGTAGACTAGTTTTACCTTAGTTCGGTATAGTTGTTAGTTAAAATACGTCTGAAATGTAAAATTTGTTCTTGTCGGTTTATATAGAAATCTGTCGTGTTTGCATGAATTTTGTTCGGTTAGTTGAAACCCGGCTTAAAATGTATGCGGACAGTGTTAGATGGCCGGCTTCTGCATCCCCATGTGTGGACTGATCCCTCTGCGTGCGTTGGACGGATGAGATGCGCTAAGTCTCATTTTTGAACAGTTTCACAGGGCCACGTGTGACACGAGCGGACAACTTTTTTTTTGTTGAGGGAAATACGAGCGGACAACTTTACAGGGCCTCCGGCTCAGATGTGGATTGACAAACCATGATGTAGATTATGGACTAACCGGCACCCCAACCAATTATTTCATCCAACCACTGAAGCTACCGACGAATCTTCCTCCTCTCAATAAAATCCATCCGCTCATAATTTTCTTCATCCTCCTCAATCAGATTCAGATGTAAGGAGTCTGAGCTAGGACATTTCAAGCCTTTTCCTCATAATGGATATCGCAAATGCTTTTGATTCAGTCGACTGGAGCTATCTACTTGAGGTTTTGCAGCGTCTGGGCTTCGGCCAGCGTTGGAGAGATTGGATATGCTTGTCCTTGGCCTTGTCCTTCAGGATTCTACTCAACGGAAGCCCTGACCCTCCTTTCAGGCATGCTTGTGGGCTGCGTCAGGGTGACCCCCTATCGCCAATGCTGTTCATCCTGGCTTTGGACCCCTGCAACAGATCCTTCGGTTGGCCTCGCATCAGGGCATCCTAAAGCTGTGGCGACTTTTGGCCATGTTTTTTTTTTGATTTTGAGGGAAAACTTTTGGCCATGCTAGTGGACTGAACCGGATAGGCCTTGGGTGGGAACACAACTCCCCTGCGACTAGTCAGACATGGACCTCTTTCGGGCATGCACCACCATCACCATCGAAAATGGGCGCAAGGCGCTGTTCTGGCACGACAACTAGAGTGATAGGGGTCCCCTGAAATCACTTGCCCTAGAGCTCTTCAAGATCGCGTCAAGAAAGAATCAGACGGTGCAGCAGGAGCTGTGCGGCGAAAACTGGAATTGCACGCTCTCAAGGATCCATTCTTTACCTCTGCTAGGGGAATACATCGCCCTTTTGGCTTGGTTATTATAAGCCATGCGCACCTATCGCCCAACCGGGAGGACTCCATAATCTAGAACTTGACTTCAAATGGGGCGTACTCTTCTGCGTTCGCGTATGCTGCCCAATTCCATGGTTCCCACCCCAAGTCCAATGACGATCTTACAAGATCTGGTCTGCTCATGCTGAGCCTAAGTGCAAGTCCTTCGCATGACTTGTACTTCACGGCAGAATCCTCAGGGATGATATGTTGGCTATTCATGAATGGCCGCATGACCCAAGATGCCAGCTTTGCCTTCAGGCCCCGGAAACAGCCACCTTTGCAAGGATTGACCTTTCGCGGTTGCCATCTGGAATCACGTGTCTGCCTGGATACATGAGGACTTACCAGTCTCAGGTTTCCTTCCGGACCCCAGTAATGTCTCGGGATGGTGGATGAGCAGTCATTGCAAAGGAGGCGAAGCAGGGCCACATGCGCCGCAGTGGGCGGCTTATCTACGCCCTGTGGAGTATTCAGAAGGAGAGAAACATGCGCACTTTCACGGGTTCCCGCATTATGCACTATGAGGTGGCGATGCTAGCCTTTGACGATATCAAGCAAAGAGAGAGCGCGTTTGGTGTTGACGTACCAACCGTAGGTGTGGGCTAAGCTCGGGTCGGACTAATTCCTAGGGTTAGCCATGTTCCCTTCAAAATGTGTGCATCTTCGTAAATATTGAGTTTTCGCCTCTTTCTTCTATATATGAAAAGGCAATGCTCCTGCGGGTTCCTCGAAAAAAATAAATGTACACAACTGGCTCTGTTTTTTGAATCCATAGACACATCAGACATGATGGATATACAATTGCAGAGAACGTCACTACCGCAATAAACCCCTATGCCGACGATCATCGTATACCGTCGGTATACCTCTATGCCGACGGCTGCCATCGGCATAGGCCCGTCGGCGTCGATCTCGACGGCGAACTCTTGTTAGACCATCGGCATAGACACATATGCCGACGGCACCCGTACAACCATTGGCATAGAATGGCCGTCGACACAAAAAATGCCAGGCGGCAACTAACGGCGCCGCCACCAAGTGGCCCTAATAAGGAGAGGACACGTGGCGCTCATACGCCGACGGACAGGCCGTTGGCATGAGCGCCACGTGTCTAATTTTAAAAAAGATTCAATACAAACATATTAAGAAAAATTAATTTGCTATTTATTAAAAGGGAATTTATAATCATCGATGCAATGTTACAAATTTGTTATTCTATTTTTTAGTAAAAAATGAGTGCACTGAAAGATAAGTCTGTGATTTTCAAAAAAATGTATGTAACATTTTCAAAACTTTGTACAATATAAAAAACATGTTTTTGTAATTCAAGAAAAATATTTCGTCCATTTAAAGAAATATGTTCACACGGAATATGTCCATGATATTTTTAAAAATATTCATAGTATGTAAAAAAAAGTATTCTCTTAGTTTTAAAAAATGTTTTTATAGCCAATAAAAAAGTTTCACTGTTTATTTGAAAAAGCATTTAAAACATATTTAGGAAGAGTTCAAAAATATCTGCTTTGTAAAATGTTAGTCAAGTATTTGAAAAATGTTTGAAATGTATTTAAATATTTCAGGTGTATACAAAAAAAATCCAGTATGTATTAGAAAAGTAGATATCAAAACATGTATTTGAAAAAAAATGATAACCAGGCATTTAAAGTATATTAAACATGTACAAAAATAATGCTCCAGATTTATACAGAAAAGTATAACGTGTATGAAAAAAGAATTTATTTGATAAAATGGTACGATGTATTTTAGTTCTAGATACATCCATTTGTCCGACGAGTAATTTGGAACGGAGGGAGTAAATACTAAGCCTATCATCAAGATTCAAATAAGACGTTTTTTTGACAGTAACATTTTTTCAACACTTTTTTTTAAAAATGGGAACATTGTTGCAAATTTGAGAATATTTTTTTGGTAAATGAGAACATTTATTTAAATATTAAACATTTTCTTAGAAATTTCATAATAAAAATATTATAATTTCTGAACACTTATTGAAAAGCGCAACATTTTTAGAAAAATTAATCATTTTTTAAACGGTAATGTTTCTTTCAATTTAATACTTTTAAAAAAATATACGGAGTATGTAAAAAGAAGCGCACGAATAAAACCAGAAAAACACGTACCGGACCTTCTAGAACACTGCAAAAGCAGCAAACTGAATGTGTAAACATATTCCGGCGGGCATGGCTACGCGTTAAGCGAGTCACGCGAGCGTCTGGGCCGGCCCACCAGCTCGGGCAACACCAGCCTGTTTCCTGTTTATTTATTTTTCACGTTCTTCTTTTTTACCTTTCTACTTTTGTTTATATTTGAAATATTATATATATATATATATATACATGTATATATATCTATCTATATATATATTCAAAAAATCACAAATCCGAAAACATTTGAAAATGTTGAACAAGTATTTTAAAAATGCTGAACAAGTATTTGAAAAAATGTTGATAATTTATATAAAAATGTTGAACCTAGTATTTTAAAAATGTTGAACAAATATTTGAAAAAAATGCTGACCACTTATATAAAAATTTTGAACAAGTATTTGAATAATCTTGAAAAGGTATTTTGAAAAATATTGAACAATTATTTAGGAAAATGTAGATTACGCATAAAGAAATGTTGAACAAGTATTTAAAAAATGTTGAATAAGTATTAGAAAAATGTGGATCATGTCTAAAAAATGTTGAACAAGTATTTGAAAAAATGTTGTTCATGTATAACCAAATGTTTAACAAGTATTTAAAATATATTGAACAAGTATTTGAAAAAATGTTGGTCACGTATAACAAAATGTTGAACAAGTATTTGAAAAAAATGTTGATCATGTATATAAGAATGTAGAATGAAAAACAAAAAGAAACAAAGAATGAAAAAAAAGAAACCCGAAGAAAAAAAAATGAACGAATGAAAGAAAGAATGTAGAATGAAAAAATCATGAAAAATACAAAGCGCCAAAAAAGAAAAGAAAAAAACGGAGAACACCATCTCTACATGCTTCATCTATGTTGCATCTATCATCTTAACACGAACTGCACGGTGGCGCTGTGGCTAGTAGCGCGTTGTCTATATCGCCGGCAACCTGGGATCGATCCCGCGTATTCGTCCAACCGAATATGTTTGCGGGCGCGACCTTAAGCGCGCTGCCATCCTATATGTCACTAGTAGTAGGCCGGCCGCTTGATGCAAGTAGTTCGTTATATTATTCTCTTCTGTTTTTCTCCTTTTTTTATTTTTTATTGTTTTTCTTTGCTTCGTCTTTTTAAAAATATTCAAAAAAATAACATATTCAGAAAAGATAATTTAATATTTATAAGAAAATAAAAACAAAAACAGTGCATGCAGTGTTACAAATATTTAATATTTAATATTCAGAAAATATAATTTAATATTTATAAGAAAAGATAATTTAGTTCGGTATAGTTATTAGTTAAAATACGTCCGAAATGTAAATTTTGTTCTTGTCGGTTTATATAGAAATCTATCGTGTTTGCATGAATTTTGTTCGGTTAGTTGAAACCCGGCTTAGAATGTATGCGGACAGTGTTACATGGCCGGCTTCTGCATCCCCGTGTGTGGACTGATTCCTCTGCGTGCGTTGGACGAATGAGATGCGCTAAGTCTCATTTTTGAACAGTTTCACAGGGCCACGTGTGACACGAGCGGACAACTTTTTTTTTGAGGGAAACACGAGCGGACAACTTTACAGGACCTCCGGCTCAGATGTGGATTGACAAACCGTGATGACTTGGAGGACCGGATAGCCCTTTTGGCTTGGTTATTACTGTTGGAAATATGCCCTGGAGGCAATAATAAAAGTATTATTATATTTCATTGTTCATGATAATTGTCTTTTATTCATGCTATAACTGTATTATCCGGAAATCGTAATACACGTGTGAATACATAGACCACAATATGTCCCTAGTGAGCCTCTTGTTGACTAGCTCGTTGTGATCAACAGATAGTCATGGTTTCCTGACTATGGACATTGGATGTCATTGATAACGGGATCACATCATTAGGAGAATGATGTGATGGACAAGACCCAATCCTAAGCATAGCACAAAGATCGTGTAGTTCGTTTGCTAGAGCTTTACCAATGTCAAGTATCTCTTCCTTCGACCATGAGATCGTGTAACTCCCGGATACCGTAGGAGTGCCTTGGGTGTATCAAACGTCACAACGTAACTGGGTGACTATAAAGGTGCATTACAGGTATCTCCGAAAGTATCTGTTGGGTTGACACGGATCGAGACTGGGATTTGTCACTCCGTATGACGGAGAGTTATCTCTGGGCCCACTCGGTAATGCATCATCATAATGAGCTCAAGGTGACCAAGGTGTTGGCCACAGGATCATGCATTATGGTACGAGTAAAGTGACTTGCCGGTAACGAGACTGAACAAGGTATTGGGATACCGACGATCGAGTCTCGGGCAAGTAACGTACCGCTTGACAAAGGGAATTGTATGCAGGGTTTTGATCGAATCCTCGACATTGTGGTTCAACCGATGAAATCATCGAGGAGCATGTGGGAGCCAACTTGGGTATCCAGATCCCGCTGTTGGTTATTGCCCGAGAGTCGTCTCGGTCATGTCTGCGTGTCTCCCGAACCCGTAGGGTCTACACACTTAAGGTTCGGTGACGCTAGGGTTGTATGAATATGAGTATGCAGCATACCGAATGTTGTTCAGAGTCCCGGATGAGATCCCGGATGTCACGAGGAGTTTCGGAATGGTCCGGAGGTAAAGAATAATATATAGGAAGTGGTATTTCGGCCATCGGGAAAGTTTCGGGGTCTCCCGGTAATGTACCGGGACCACCGGAAGGGTCCCGGGGGTCCACCGGGTGGGGCCACCCATCCCGGAGGGCCCCATGGGATGAAGTGGGAGGGGAACCAGCCCATAGTGGGCTGGTGCGCCCCCTAGGCCCACCCCCTGCGCCTAGGGTTGAAACCCTAGGGGTGGGGGGCGCCCCACTTGGCTTGGGGGGCACTCCACCCCCTTGGCCGCCGCCCCCCCTTGGAGATTGGATCTCCAGGGGCCGGCGCCCCCCCTGGAGGCCTATATAAAGGGGGGGAGGGAGGGGGGCTGCTGTACCCTTGTGTTTGGCGCCTCCCTTCCCCTGCTACACCTCGTCCTCCTCCCGTAGTCGCTTGGCGAAGCCCTGCCGGAGTTCTGCTGCATCCACCACCACGCCGTCGTGCTGCTGGATCATCATCAACCTCTCCTTCCCCCTTGCTGGATCAAGAAGGAGGAGACGTCTCCCGTCCCGTACGTGTGTTGAACGCGGAGGTGCTGTCCGTTCAGCACTTGGACATCGGTGATCTGAATCACGTCGAGTACGACTCCATCATCACCTTGCAAGCTTCCGCACGCGATCTACAAGTGGTATGTAGATGAAAACTCTCTCCCGTTACTCGTTGCTTAGATGAACCCATAGATGGATCTTGGTGAAACCGTAGGAAAAATTTTAATTTTCTGCAACGTTCCCCAACAGTGGCATCATGAGCTAGGTCTATGCGTAGTTCTCTAATGCACGAGTAGAACACAATTTTGTTGTGGGCGTGGATCTTGTCAACTTACTTGCCTCTACTAGTCTTTTCTTGCTTCAACGGTATTGTGGGATGAAGCGGCCCGGACCAACCTTACACGTACACTTACGTGAGACCGGTTCCACCGATTGACATGCACTAGTTGCATAAGGTGGCTGGCGGGTGTCTGTCTCTCCCACTTTAGTTGGAGCGGATTCGATGAACAGGGCCCTTATGAAGGGTAAATAGAAGTTGACAAAATCACGTTGTGGTTATTCGTAGGTAAGAAAACTTTCTTGCTAGAACCCAATCGCAGCCACGTAAAAGATGCAACAACAATTAGAGGACGTCTAACTTGTTTTTGCAGCGATTGATCATGTGATGTGATATGGCCAGAAGTTGTGATGAATGATGAATTGTGATGTATGAGATCATGTTCTTGTAATAGGATTCACGACTTGCATGTCGATGAGTATGACAACCGGCAGGAGCCATAGGAGTTGTCTTTATTTTTGTATGACCTGCATGTCATTGAAGAACGCCATGTAAACTACTTTACTTTATTGCTAAACGCGTTAGCCATAGAAGTAGAAGTAGTCGTTGGCGTGACAACTTCATGAAGACACGATGATGGAGATCATGATGATGGAGATCATGGTGTCAAGCCGGTGACAAGACGATCATGGAGCCCCGAAGATGGAGATCAATGGAGCTGTATGATATTGGCCATATCATGTCACAACTATATATAATTGCATGTGATGTTTATTATGTTTATGCATCTTGTTTACTTAGGACGACGGTAGTAAATAAGATGATCCCTTACAAAAAATTTCAAGAAGTGTTCTCCCCTAACTGTGCACCGTTGCTACAGTTCGTCGCTTCTAAGCACCACGTGATGATCGGGTGTGATGGATTCTTACGTTCACATACAACGGGTGTAAGACAGTTTTACACAGCGAAAACACTTAGGGTTAACTTGACGAGCCTAGCATGTACAGACATGGCCTCGGAACACGGAGACCGAAAGGTCGAACACGAGTCGTATGGAAGATACGATCAACATGAAGATGTTCACCGACGATGACTAGTCCGTCTCACGTGATGATCGGACACGGGCTAGTCGACTCGGATCGTGTAACACTTAGATGACTAGAGGGATGTCTAATCTAAGTGGGAGTTCATAATTTTGATTAGAACTTTATTATCATGAACTTAGTCTAAAACCTTTGCAAATATGTCTTGTAGATCAATGGCCAACGCTAATGTCAACATGAACTTCAACGCGTTCCTAGAGAAAACCAAGCTGAAAGATGATGGCAGCAACTATACGGACTGGGTCCGGAACCTGAGGATCATCCTCATAGCTGCCAAGAAACAATATGTCCTAGAAGCACCGTTAGGTGACCCACATGTTCTCCTAGCACTGCAAGACGATTTGAACGTTTGGCAGACTCGTGCTGATGATTACTCCCTCGTTCAGTGCGGCATGCTTTACAGCTTAGAACCGGGGCTCCAAAAGCGTTTTGAGCATCACGGAGCATATGAGATGTTCGAAGAGCTGAAACTAGTTTTCCAAGCTCATGCCCGGGTCGAGAGATATGATGTCTCCGACAAGTTCTACAGTTGTAAGATGGAGGAAAACAGTTCTGTCAGTGAGCACATCCTGAAGATGTCTGGGTTGCACAACCGTATGACCCAGCTGAACATTAACCTCCCAGATGAGGCGGTCATTGACAGAATCCTCCAGTCGCTCCCACCAAGCTACAAGAGCTTTGTGATGAATTACAACATGCAGGGGATGGTGAAGACCATTCCTGAAGTGTTCTCGATGCTGAAGTCAGCAGAGGCTGAAATCAAGAAAGAACATCAAGTGTTGATGGTCAATAAGACCACTAAGTTCAAGAAGGGCAAGGGGAAGAAGAACTTCAAGAAGGACGGCAAAGATGTTGTCACGCCCGGCAAGCCTGTTGCCGGGAAGAAGTCAAAGAATGGACCCAAGCCTGAGACTGAGTGCTTTTATTGCAAGGGGAAGGGTCACTGGAAGCGGAACTGCCCCAAATACTTAGCGGATAAGAAGGCCGGCAACACCAAAGGTATATTTGATATACATGTAATTGATGTGTACCTTACCAGTACTCGTAGTAACTCCTGGGTATTTGATACCGGTGCCGTTGCTCATATTTGTAACTTGCAGCAGGAGCTGCGGAATAAACGGAGACTGGCAAAGGACGAGGTGACGATGCGCGTCGGGAATGGTTCCAGAGTCGATGTGATCGCCGTCGGCACGCTGCCTCTACATTTACCCACGGGATTAGTTTTGAACCTTAATAATTGTTATTTAGTGCCAAGTTTGAGCATGAACATTGTATCTGGATCTCGTTTAATACGAGATGGCTACTCATTTAAGTCTGAGAATAATGGTTGTTCGATTTACATGAGAGATATGTTTTATGATCATGCTCCGATGGTCAATGGTTTATTCTTAATGAATCTCGAGCGTAATATTACACATGTTCATAGTGTGGATGCCAAAAGATGTAAAGTTGATAACGATAGTCCCACATACTTGTGGCACTGCCGCCTTGGTCACATTGGTGTCAAGCGCATGAAGAAGCTCCATGCTGATGGACTTTTAGAGTCTCTTGATTATGAATCATTTGACACATGTGAACCATGCCTTATGGGCAAAATGACCAAGACTCCGTTCTCCGGAACAATGGAGCGAGCAACCAACTTGTTGGAAATCATACATACCGATGTGTGCGGTCCAATGAGCGTTGAGGCTCGAGGAGGATATCGTTATGTTCTCACTCTAACTGATGACTTAAGTAGATATGGGTATGTCTACTTAATGAAACACAAATCTGAGACCTTTGAAAAGTTCAAGGAATTTCAGAATGAGGTGGAGAATCAATGTGACCGAAAGATAAAGTTCCTACGATCAGATCGTGGAGGAGAATACTTAAGTCACGAATTTGGCACACACTTAAGGAAATGTGGAATCGTTTCACAACTCACGCCGCCTGGAACACCTCAGCGAAACGGTGTGTCCGAACGTCGTAATCGCACTCTATTGGATATGGTGCGGTCTATGATGTCTCTTACCGATTTACCGCTATCATTTTGGGGATACGCTCTAGAGACAGCTACATTCACTTTAAATAGGGCACCGTCTAAATCCGTTGAGACGACACCGTATGAATTATGGTTTGGGAAGAAATCTAAGCTGTCGTTTCTAAAAGTTTGGGGATGAGATGCTTATGTCAAGAAACTTCAACCTGAAAAGCTCGAACCCAAGTCGGAAAAATGCGTATTCATAGGATACCCTAAGGAAACTGTCGGGTATACCTTCTACTTAAGATCCGAAGGCAAAATCTTTGTTGCCAAGAATGGATGCTTTCTGGAAAAAGAGTTTCTCTCGAAAGAGGTAAGTGGGAGGAAAGTAGAACTCGATGAAGTACTACCTCTCGAACGGGAAAGTGGTGCAGCTCAGGAAAATGTTCCTGTGATGCCCACACCAACTGAAGAGGAAACCAATGATGATGATCAAGGTACTTCGGATCAAGTTGCTACTGAACTTCGTAGGTCCACAAGGACACGTTCCGCACCAGAGTGGTACGACAACCCTGTCCTGGAAATCATGTTGTTAGACAACGGTGAACCTTCGAACTATGAAGAAGCGATGGCGGGCCCAGATTCCAACAAATGGCTTGAAGCCATGAAATCCGAGATAGAATCCATGTATGAAAACAAAGTATGGACTTTGACAGACTTGCCCGATGATCGGCGAGCGATAGAAAACAAATGGATTTTTAAGAAGAAGACGGACGCGGATGGTAATGTTACCATTTATAAGGCTCGACTTGTCGCTAAGGGTTATCGACAAGTTCAAGGGATTGACTACGACGAGACATTCTCTCCCGTAGCGAAGCTGAAGTCCGTCCGAATCATGTTAGCAATTGCCGCATACTATGATTATGAGATATGGCAGATGGACGTCAAAACGGCATTCCTTAACGGACATCTTAAGGAAGAGCTGTATATGATGCAGCCGGAAGGTTTTGTCGATCCTAAGAACGCTAACAAAGTGTGCAAGCTCCAGCGATCCATTTATGGACTGGTGCAAGCATCTCGGAGTTGGAACATTCGCTTTGATGAGATGATCAAAGCGTTTGGGTTTATGCAGACTTATGGAGAAGCCTGCGTTTACAAGAAAGTGAGTGGGAGCTCTGTAGCATTTCTCCTGTTATATGTAGATGACATACTCTTGATGGGAAATGATACAAAACTTCTGGACAGCATTAAGGCCTACTTGAATAAGTGTTTTTCAATGAAGGACCTTGGAGAAGCTGCTTATATATTAGGCATCAAGATCTATAGAGATAGATCGAGACGCCTCATAGGTCTTTCACAAAGCACATACCTTGATAAGATTTTGAAGAGGTTCAAAATGGATCAGTCCAAGAAAGGGTTCTTGCCTATGTTACAAGGTGTGAGATTGAGCTCAGCTCAGTCACCGACCACGGCAAAAGATAAAGAAGAGATGAGTGTCATCCCCTATGCTTCAGCCATAGGATCTATTATGTATGCCATGCTATGTACCAGACCCGATGTAAACCTTGCCGTAAGTTTGGTAGCAAGATCCCAAAGTAATCCCGGCAAGGAACACTGGACAGCGGTCAAGAATATCCTGAAGTACCTGAAAAGGACAAAGGACATGTTTCTCGTTTATGGAGGAGACGAAGAGCTCGTCGTAAAGGGTTACGTCGACGCTAGCTTCGACTCAGATCTGGATGACTCTAAGTCTCAAACCGGATACGTGTATATGTTGAATGGTGGAACAGTAAGCTGGTGCAGCTGCAAGCAGAGCGTCGTGGCGGGATCTACGTGTGAAGCGGAGTACATGGCAGCCTAGGAGGCAGCGCATGAAGCGATTTGGGTGAAGGAGTTCATCACCGACCTAGGAGTCATACACAATGCGTCGGGGCCGATCAAACTCTTCTGTGACAGCACTGGATCTATTGCCCTTGCCAAGGAGCCCAGGTTTCACAAGAAGACCAGGCACATCAAGCGTCGTTTCAACTCCATCCGTGAAAATGTTCAAGATGGAGACATAGAGATTTGCAAAGTGCACACGGATCTGAATGTCGCAGATCCGTTGACTAAACCTCTCTCGCGGGCAAAACATGATCAACACCAGAACTCTATGGGTGTTCGATTCATCACAATGTAACTAGATTGGTGACTCTAGTGCAAGTGGGAGACTGTTGGAAATATGCCCTAGAGGCAATAATAAAAGTATTATTATATTTCATTGTTCATGATAATTGTCTTTTATTCATGCTATAACTGTATTATCCGGAAATCGTAATACACGTGTGAATACATAGACCACAATATGTCCCTAGTGAGCCTCTAGTTGACTAGCTCATTGTGATCAACAGATAGTCATGGTTTCCTGACTATGGACACTGGATGTCATTAATAACGGGATCACATCATTAGGAGAATGATGTGATGGACAAGACCCAATCCTAAGCATAGCACAAAGATCGTGTAGTTCGTTTGCTAGAGCTTTACCAATGTCAAGTATCTCTTCCTTCGACCATGAGATCGTGTAACTCCCGGATACCGTAGGAGTGCCTTGGGTGTATCAAACGTCACAACGTAACTGGGTGACTATAAAGGTGCATTACAGGTATCTCCGAAAGTATCTGTTGGGTTGACACGGATCGAGACTGGGATTTGTCACTCCGTATGACGGAGAGGTATCTCTGGGCCCACTCGGTAATGCATCATCATAATGAGCTCAAGGTGGTCAAGGTGTTGGCCACAGGATCGTGCATTACGGTACGAGTAAAGTGACTTGCCGGTAACGAGACTGAACAAGGTATTGGGATACCGACGATCGAGTCTCGGGCAAGTAACATACCGATTGACAAAGGGAATTGTATGCAGGGTTTTGATCGAATCCTCGACATCGTGGTTCAACCGATGAAATCATCGAGGAGCATGTGGGAGCCAACATGGGTATCCAGATCCCGCTGTTGGTTATTGCCCGAGAGTCGTCTCGGTCATGTCTGCGTGTCTCCCGAACCCGTAGGGTCTACACACTTAAGGTTCGGTGACGCTAGGGTTGTATGAATATGAGTATGCAGCATACCGAATGTTGTTCAGAGTCCCGGATGAGATCCCGGACGTCACAAGGAGTTTCGAAATGGTCCGGAGGTAAAGAATAATATATAGGAAGTGGTATTTCGGCCATCGGGAAAGTTTCGGGGTCTCCCGGTAATGTACCGGGACCACCGGAAGGGTCCCGGGGGTCCACCGGGTGGGGCCACCCATCCTGGAGGGCCCCATGGGCTGAAGTGGGAGGGGAACCAGCCCATAGTGGGCTGGTGCGCCCCCTAGGCCCACCCCCTGCGCCTAGGGTTGAAACCCTAGGGGTGGGGGCGCCCCACTTGGCTTGGGGGGCACTCCACCCCCTTGGCCGGCGCCCCCCCTTGGAGATTGGATCTCCAGGGGCCGGCGCCCCCCCTGGAGGCCTATATAAAGGGGGGGAGGGAGGGGGGCTGCTGTACCCTTGTGCTTGGCGCCTCCCTCCCCCTGCTACACCTCGTCCTCCTCCCGTAGTCGCTTGGCGAAGCCCTGCCGGAGTTCTACTGCATCCACCACCACGCCGTCGTGCTGCTGGATCATCATCAACCTCTCCTTCCCCCTTGCTGGATCAAGAAGGAGGAGACGTGTCCCATCCCATACGTGTGTTGAACGCGGAGGTGCTGTCCGTTCAGCACTTGGACATCGGTGATCTGAATCACGTCGAGTACGACTCCATCATCACCTTGCAAGCTTCCGCACGCGATCTACAAGTGGTATGTAGATGCAAACTCTCTCCTGTTACTCGTTGCTTAGATGAACTCATAGATGGATCTTGGTGAAACCGTAGGAAAAATTTTAATTTTCTGCAACGTTCCCCAACAGTGGCATCATGAGCTAGGTCTATGCGTAGTTCTCTAATGCATGAGTAGAACACAATTTTGTTGTGGGCGTGGATCTTGTCAACTTACTTGCCTCTACTAGTCTTTTCTTGCTTCAACGGTATTGTGGGATGAAGCGGCCCGGACCAACCTTACACGTACGCTTACGTGAGACCGGTTCCACCGATTGACATGCACTAGTTGCATAAGGTGGCTGGCGGGTGTCTGTCTCTCCCACTTTAGTTGGAGCGGATTCGATGAACAGGGCCCTTATGAAGGGTAAATAGAAGTTGACAAAATCACTTTGTGGTTATTCGTAGGTAAGAAAACGTTCTTGCTAGAACCCAATCGCAGCCACGTAAAAGATGCAACAACAATTAGAGGACGTCTAACTTGTTTTTGCAGCGATTGATCATGTGATGTGATATGGCCAGAAGTTGTGATGAATGATGAATTGTGATGTATGAGATCATGTTCTTGTAATAGGATTCATGACTTGCATGTCGATGAGTATGACAACCGGCAGGAGCCATAGGAGTTGTCTTTATTTTTGTATGACCTGCGTGTCATTGAAGAACACCATGTAAACTACTTTACTTTATTGCTAAACGCGTTAGCCATAGAAGTAGAAGTAGTCGTTGGCGTGACAACTTCATGAAGACACGATGATGGAGATCATGATGATGGAGATCATGGTGTCAAGCCGGTGACAAGACGATCATGGAGCCCCGAAGATGGAGATCAATGGAGCTGTATGATATTGGCCATATCATGTCACAACTATATATAATTGCATGTGATGTTTATTATGTTTATGCATCTTGTTTACTTAGGACGACGGTAGTAAATAAGATGATCCCTTACAAAAAATTTCAAGAAGTGTTCTCCCCTAACTGTGCACCGTTGCTACAGTTCGTCGCTTCTAAGCACCACGTGATGATCGGGTGTGATGGATTCTTACGTTCACATACAACGGGTGTAAGAAAGTTTTACACAGCGAAAACACTTAGGGTTAACTTGACGAGCCTAGCATGTACAGACATGGCCTCGGAACACGGAGACCGAAAGGTCGAACACGAGTCGTATGGAAGATACAATCAACATGAAGATGTTCACCGACGATGACTAGTCCGTCTCACGTGATGATCGGACATGGGCTAGTCGACTCGGATCGTGTAACACTTAGATGACTAGAGGGATGTCTAATCTAAGTGGGAGTTCATAATTTTGATTAGAACTTTATTATCATGAACTTAGTCTAAAACCTTTGCAAATATGTCTTGTAGATCAATGGCCAACGCTAATGTCAACATGAACTTCAACGCATTCCTAGAGAAAACCAAGCTGAAAGATGATGGCAGCAACTATACGGACTGGGTCCGGAACCTGAGGATCATCCTCATAGCTGCCAAGAAACAATATGTCCTAGAAGCACTGTTAGGTGACCCACCTATTCTCCCAGCACTGCAAGACGATTTGAACGTTTGGCAGACTCGTGCTGATGATTACTCCCTCGTTCAGTGCGGCATGCTTTACAGCTTAGAACCGGGGCTCCAAAAGCGTTTTGAGCATCACGGAGCATATGAGATGTTCGAAGAGCTGAAACTAGTTTTCCAAGCTCATGCCCGGGTCGAGAGATATGATGTCTCCGACAAGTTCTACAGTTGTAAGATGGAGGAAAACAGTTCTGTCAGTGAGCACATCCTGAAGATGTCTGGGTTGCACAACCGTATGACCCAGCTGAACATTAACCTCCCAGATGAGGCGGTCATTGATAGAATCCTCCAGTCGCTCCCACCAAGCTACAAGAGCTTTGTGATGAACTACAACATGCAGGGGATGGTGAAGACCATTCCTGAAGTGTTCTCGATGCTGAAGTCGGCAGAGGCTGAAATCAAGAAAGAACATCAAGTGTTGATGGTCAATAAGACCACTAAGTTCAAGAAGGGCAAGGGAAAGAAGAACTTCAAGAAGGACGGCAAAGATGTTGTCGCGCCCGGCAAGCCTGTTGCCGGGAAGAAGTCAAAGAATGGACCCAAGCCTGAGACTGAGTGCTTTTATTGCAAGGGGAAGGGTCACTAGAAGCGGAACTGCCCCAAATACTTAGCGGATAAGAAGGCCGGCAACACCAAAGGTATATTTGATATACATGTAATTGATGTGTACCTTACCAGTACTCGTAGTAACTCCTGGGTATTTGATACCGGTGCCGTTGCTCATATTTGTAACTCACAGCAGGAGCTGCGGAATAAACGGAGACTGGCAAAGGACGAGGTGACGATGCGCGTCGGGAATGGTTCCAGAGTCGATGTGATCGCCGTCGGCACGCTGCCTCTACATTCACCCACGGGATTAGTTTTGAACCTTAATAATTGTTATTTAGTGCCAAGTTTGAGCATGAACATTGTATCTGGATCTCATTTAATACGAGATGGCTACTCATTTAAGTCTGAGAATAATGGTTGTTCGATTTACATGAGAGATATGTTTTATGGTCATGCTCCGATGGTCAATGGTTTATTCTTAATGAATCTCGAGCGTAATATTACACATGTTCATAGTGTGGATGCCAAAAGATGTAAAGTTGATAACGATAGTCCCACATACTTGTGGCACTGCCGCCTTGGTCACATTGGTGTCAAGCACATGAAGAAACTCCATGCTGATGGACTTTCAGAGTCTCTTGATTATGAATCGTTTGACACATGCGAACCATGCCTTATGGGCAAAATGACCAAGACTCCGTTCTCCGGAACAATGGAGCGAGCAACCAACTTGTTGGAAATCATACATACCGATGTGTGCGGTCCAATGAGCGTTGAGGCTCGCGGAGGATATCGTTATGTTCTCACTCTCACTGATGACTTAAGTAGATATGGGTATGTCTACTTAATGAAACACAAGTCTGAGACCTTTGAAAAGTTCAAGGAATTTTAGAATGAGGTGGAGAATCAACGTGACCGAAAGATAAAGTTCCTACGATCAGATCGTGGAGGAGAATACTTAAGTCACGAATTGGGCACACACTTAAGGAAATGTGGAATCGTTTCACAACTCACGTCGCCTGGAACACCTCAGTGAAACGGTGTGTCCGAACGTCGTAATCGCACTCTATTGGATATGGTGCGGTCTATGATGTCTCTTACCGATTTACCGCTATCATTTTGGGGATACGCTCTAGAGACAGCTACATTCACTTTAAATAGGGCACCGTCTAAATCCGTTGAGACGACACCCTATGAATTATGGTTTGGGAAGAAACCTAAGCTGTCGTTTCTAAAAGTTTGGGGATGCGATGCTTATGTCAAGAAACTTCAACCTGAAAAGCTCGAACCCAAGTCGGAAAAATGCGTATTCATAGGATACCCTAAGGAAACTGTCGGGTATACCTTCTACTTAAGATCCGAAGGCAAAATCTTTGTGGCCAAGAACGGATGCTTTCTGGAAAAAGAGTTTCTCTCAAAAGAGGTAAGTGGGAGGAAAGTAGAACTCGATGAAGTACTACCTCTCAAACGGGAAAGTGGTGCAGCTCAGGAAAATGTTCCTGTGATGCCCACACCAACTGAAGAGGAAACCAATGATGATAATCAAGGTACTTCGGATCAAGTTGCTACTGAACTTCGTAGGTCCACAAGGACACGTTCCGCACCAGAGTGGTATGGCAACCCTGTCCTGGAAATCATGTTGTTAGACAACGGTGAACCTTCGAACTATGAAGAAGCGATGGCGGGCCCAGATTCCAACAAATGGCTTGAAGCCATGAAATCCGAGATAGAATCCATGTATGAAAACAAAGTATGGACTTTGACAGACTTGCCCGATGATCGGCGAGCGATAGAAAACAAATGGATTTTTAAGAAGAAGACGGACGCGGATGGTAATGTTACCATTTATAAGGCTCGACTTGTCACTAAGGGTTATCGACAAGTTCAAGGGATTGACTACGACGAGACATTCTCTCCCGTAGCGAAGCTGAAGTCTGTCCGAATCATGTTAGCAATTGCCGCATACTATGATTATGAGATATGGCAGATGGACGTCAAAACGGCATTCCTTAACGGACCTCTTAAGGAAGAGCTGTATATGATGCAGCCGGAAGGTTTTGTCGATCCTAAGAACGCTAACAAAGTGTGCAAGCTCCAGCGATCCATTTATGGACTGGTGCAAGCATCTCGGAGTTGGAACATTCGCTTTGATGAGATGATCAAAGCGTTTGGGTTTATGCAGACTTATGGAGAAGCCTGCGTTTACAAGAAAGTGAGTGGGAGCTCTGTAGCATTTCTCCTGTTATATGTAGATGACATACTCTTGATGGGAAATGATACAAAACTTCTGGACAGCATTAAGGCCTACTTGAATAAGTGTTTTTCAATGAAGGACCTTGGAGAAGCTGCTTATATATTAGGCATCAAGATCTATAGAGATAGATCGAGACGCCTCATAGGTCTTTCACAAAGCACATACCTTGATAAGATTTTGAAGAGGTTCAAAATGGATCAGTCCAAGAAAGGGTTCTTGCCTATGTTACAAGGTGTGAGATTGAGCTCAGCTCAGTCACCGACCACGGCAAAAGATAAAGAAGAGATGAGTGTCATCCCCTATGCTTCAGCCATAGGATCTATTATGTATGCCATGCTGTGTACCAGACCCGATGTAAACCTTGTCATAAGTTTGGTAGCAAGATACCAAAGTAATCCCGACAAGGAACACTGGACAACGGTCAAGAATATCCTGAAGTACCTGAAAAGGACAAAGGACATGTTTCTCATTTATGGAGGAGACGAAGAGCTCGTCGTAAAGGGTTACGTCGACGCTAGCTTCGACTCAGATCTGGATGACTCTAAGTCTCAAACCGGATACGTGTATATGTTGAATGGTGGAGCAGTAAGCTGGTGCAGCTGCAAGCAGAGCGTCGTGGCGGGATCTACGTGTGAAGCGGAGTACGTGGCAGCCTCGGAGGCAGCACATGAAGCGATTTGGGTGAAGGAGTTCATCACCGACCTAGGAGTCATACCCAATGCGTCAGGGCCGATCAAACTCTTCTGTGACAACACTGGAGCTATTGCCCTTGCAAGGAGCCCAGGTTTCACAAGAAGACCAGGCACATCAAGCGTCGTTTCAACTCCATCCGTGAAAATGTTCAAGATGGAGACATAGAGATTTGCAAAGTGCACACGGATCTGAATGTCGCAGATCCGTTGACTAAACCTCTCTCGCGGGCAAAACATGATCAACACCAGAACTCTATGGGTGTTTGATTCATCACAATGTAACTAGATTGGTGACTCTAGTGCAAGTGGGAGACTGTTGGAAATATGCCCTAGAGGCAATAATAAAAGTATTATTATATTTCATTGTTCATGATAATTGTCTTTTATTCATGCTATAACTGTATTATCCGGAAATCGTAATACACGTGTGAATACATAGACCACAATATGTCCCTAGTGAGCCTCTAGTTGACTAGCTCATTGCGATCAACAGATAGTCATGGTTTCCTGACTATGGACACTGGATGTCATTGATAACGGGATCACATCATTAGGAGAATGATGTGATGGACAAGACCCAATCCTAAGCATAGCACAAAGATCGTGTAGTTCGTTTGCTAGAGCTTTACCAATGTCAAGTATCTCTTCCTTCGACCATGAGATCGTGTAACTCCCGGATACCGTAGGAGTGCCTTGGGTGTATCAAACGTCACAACGTAACTGGGTGACTATAAAGGTGCATTACAGGTATCTCCGAAAGTATCTGTTGGGTTGACACGGATCGAGACTGGGATTTGTCACTCCGTATGACGGAGAGGTATCTCTGGGCCCACTCAGTAATGCATCATCATAATGAGCTCAAGGTGACCAAGGTGTTGGCCACAGGATCATGCATTACGGTATGAGTAAAGTGACTTCCGGTAACAAGACTTAACAAGGTATTGGGATACCGACGATCGAGTCTCGGGCAAGTAACATACCGATTGACAAAGGGAATTGTATGCAGGGTTTTGATCGAATCCTCGACATCGTGGTTCAACCGATGAAATCATCGAGGAGCATGTGGGAGCCAACATGGGTATCCAGATCCCGCTGTTGGTTATTGCCCGAGAGTCGTCTCGGTCATGTCTGCGTGTCTCCCGAACCCGTAGGGTCTACACACTTAAGGTTCGGTGACGCTAGGATTGTATGAATATGAGTCTGCAGCATACTAAATGTTGTTCGGAGTCCCGGATGAGATCCCAAACGTCACGAGTAGTTTCGGAATGGTCCGGAGGTAAAGAATAATATATAGGAAGTGGTATTTCGGCCATCGGGAAAGTTTCGGGGTCTCCCAGTAATGTACCGGGACCACCGGAAGGGTCCCGGGGGTCCACCGGGTGGGGCCACCCATCCCGGAGGGCCCCATGGGCTGAAGTGGGAGGTGAACCAGCCCATAGTGGGCTGGTGCGCCCCCTAGGCCCACCCCCTGCACCTAGGGTTGAAACCCTAGGGGTGGGTGGGCGCCCCACTTGGCTTGGGGGGCACTCCACCCCCTTGGCCGCCGCCCCCCTTGGAGATTGGATCTCCAGGGGCCGGCGCCCCCCCTGGAGGCCTATATAAAGGGGGGGAGGGAGGGGGGCTGCTGTACCCTTGTGCTTGGCGCCTCCCTCCCCCTGCTACACCACGTCCTCCTCCCATAGTCGCTTGGCGAAGCCCTGCCGGAGTTCTGCTGCATCCACCACCACGCCGTCGTGCTGCTGGATCATCATCAACCTCTCCTTCCCCCTTGCTGGATCAAGAAGGAGGAGACGTCTCCCGTCCCGTACGTGTGTTGAACGCGGAGGTGCTGTCCGTTCAGCACTTGGACATCGGTGATCTGAATCACGTCGAGTACGACTCCATCATCACCTTGCAAGCTTCCGCACGCGATCTACAAGTGGTATGTAGATGCAAACTCTCTCCCGTTACTCGTTGCTTAGATGAACTCATAGATGGATCTTGGTGAAACCGTAGGAAAAATTTTAATTTTCTGCAACGTTCCCCAACAATTACTCCCTCCGTTCCAAATTAGTTGACTCAGATTTGTCTAGATACGGATATATCTAGACATGTTTTAGTGTTAGATACATCCGTATCTAGATAAATCTAAGTCAACTAATTTGGAACGGAGGGAGTATAAGCCATGCGCACCTATCACCCGACCGGGAGGACTCCATAATCTAGAACTTGACTTCAAATGGGGCGTACGCTGCCCAATTCCATGGTTCCCACCCCAAGTCCAATGCCGATCGACAAGATCTGGTCTGCTCATGCTGAGCCTAAGTGCAAGTTCTTCGCATGACTTGTGTACTTCACGGCAGAATCCTCAGGGATGATATGTTGGCTATTCATGAATGGCCGCATGACCCGAGATGCCAGCTTTTCCTTCAGGCCCCGGAAACAGCCACCTTTGCAAAGATTGACCTTTCGCGGTTGCCATCTGGAATCACGTGTCTGCCTGGACACATGAGGACTTACCAGTCTCAGGTTTCCTTCCGGACCCCGGTAATGTCTCGGGATGGTGGATGAGCAGTCATTGCAAAGGAGGCGAAGCAGGGCCACATGCGCCGCAGTGGGCGGCTTATCTACGCCCTGTGGAGTATTCAGAAGGAGAGAAACATGCGCACTTTCACGGGTTCCCGCATTATGCACTATGAGGTGGCGATGCTAGCCTTTGACGATATCAAGCAAAGAGAGAGCGCGTTTGGTCTTGACGTACCAACCGTAGGTGTGGGCTAAGCTCGGGTCGGACTAATTCCTAGGGTTAGCCACGTTCCCTTCAAAATGTGTGCATCTTCGTAAATATTGAGTTTTCGCCTCTTTCTTCTATATATGAAAAGGCAATGCTCCTGCGGGTTCCTCAAAAAAAAAATATACACAACTGGCTCTGTTTTTTGAATCCATAGACACATCAGACATGATGGATATACAATTGCAGAGAACGTCACTACCGCAATAAACCCCTATGCCGACGATCATCGTATACCGTCGGTATACCTCTATGCCGACGGCTGCCATCGGCATAGGCCCGTCGGCGTCGATCTCGACGGCGAACTCTTGTTAGACCATCGGCATAGCCACATATGCCGACGGCACCCGTACAACCATTGGCATAGAATGGCCGTCGACACAAAAAATGCCAGGCGGCAACTAACGGCGCCGCCACCAAGTGGCCCTAATAAGGAGAGGACACGTGGCGCTCATACGCCGACGGACAGGCCGTTGGCATGAGCGCCACGTGTCTAATTTTAAAAAAGATTCAATACAAACATATTAAGAAAAATTAATTTACTATTTATTAAAAGGGAATTTATAATCATCGATGCAATGTTACAAATTTGTTATTCTATTTTTTAGTAAAAAATGAGTGCACTGAAAGATAAGTCTGTGATTTTCAAAAAAATGTATGTAACATTTTCAAAACTTTGTACAATATAAAAAACATGTTTTTGTAATTCAAGAAAAATATTTCGTCCATTTAAAGAAATATGTTCACACGGAATATGTCCATGATATTTTTAAAAATATTCATAGTATGTAAAAAAAAGTATTCTCTTAGTTTTAAAAAATGTTTTTATAGCCAATAAAAAAGTTTCACTGTTTATTTGAAAAAGCATTTAAAACATATTTAGGAAGAGTTCAAAAATATCTGCTTTGTAAAATGTTAGTCAAGTATTTGAAAAATGTTTGAAATGTATTTAAATATTTCAGGTGTATACAAAAAAATCCAGTATGTATTAGAAAAGTAGATATCAAAACATGTATTTGAAAAAAAATGATAACCAGGCATTTAAAGTATATTAAACATGTACAAAAATAATGCTCCAGATTTATACAGAAAAGTATAACGTGTATGAAAAAAGAATTTATTTGATAAAATGGTACGATGTATTTTAGTTCTAGATACATCCATTTCTCCGACGAGTAATTTGGAACGGAGGGAGTAAATACTAAGCCTATCATCAAGATTCAAATAAGACGTTTTTTTGACAGTAACATTTTTTCAACACTTTTTTTAAAAATGGGAACATTGTTGCAAATTTGAGAATATTTTTTTGGTAAATGAGAACATTTATTTAAATATTAAACATTTTCTTAGAAATTTCATAGTAAAAATATTATAATTTCTGAACACTTATTGAAAAGCGCAACATTTTTAGAAAAATTAATCATTTTTTAAACGGTAATGTTTCTTTCAATTTAATACTTTTAAAAAAATATACGGAGTATGTAAAAAGAAGCGCACGAATAAAACCAGAAAAACACGTACCGGACCTTCTAGAACACTGCAAAAACAGCAAACTGAATGTGTAACCATATTCCGGCGGGCATGGCTACGCGTTAAGCGAGTCACGCGAGCGTCTGGGCCGGCCCACCAGCTCGGGCAACACCAGCCTGTTTCCTGTTTATTTATTTTTCACGTTCTTCTTTTTTACCTTTCTACTTTTGTTTATATTTGAAATATTATATATATATATATATACATGTATATATATCTATATATATATTCAAAAAATCACAAATCCGAAAACATTTGAAAATGTTGAACAAGTATTTTAAAAATGCTGAACAAGTATTTGAAAAAATGTTGATAATTTATATAAAAATGTTGAACCTAGTATTTTAAAAATGTTGAACAAATATTTGAAAAAAATGCTGACCACTTATATAAAAATTTTGAACAAGTATTTGAATAATCTTGAAAAGGTATTTTGAAAAATATTGAACAATTATTTAGGAAAATGTAGATTACGCATAAAGAAATGTTGAACAAGTATTTAAAAAATGTTGAATAAGTATTAGAAAAATGTGGATCATGTCTAAAAAATGTTGAACAAGTATTTGAAAAAATGTTGTTCATGTATAACCAAATGTTTAACAAGTATTTAAAATATATTGAACAAGTATTTGAAAAAATGTTGGTCACGTATAACAAAATGTTGAACAAGTATTTGAAAAAAATGTTGATCATGTATATAAGAATGTAGAATGAAAAACAAAAAGAAACAAAGAATGAAAAAAAAGAAACCCGAAGAAAAAAAAATGAACGAATGAAAGAAAGAATGTAGAATGAAAAAATCATGAAAAATACAAAGCGCCAAAAAAGAAAAGAAAAAAACGGAGAACACCATCTCTACATGCTTCATCTATGTTGCATCTATCATCTTAACACGAACTGCACGGTGGCGCTGTGGCTAGTAGCGCGTTGTCTATATCGCCGGCAACCTGGGATCGATCCCGCGTATTCGTCCAACCGAATATGTTTGCGGGCGCGACCTTAAGCGCGCTGCCATCCTATATGTCACTAGTAGTAGGCCGGCCGCTTGATGCAAGTAGTTCGTTATATTATTCTCTTCTGTTTTTCTCCTTTTTTTATTTTTTATTGTTTTTCTTTGCTTCGTCTTTTTAAAAATATTCAAAAAAATAACATATTCAGAAAATATAATTTAATATTTATAAGAAAATAAAAACAAAAACAGTGCATGCAGTGTTACAAATATTTAATATTTAATATTCAGAAAATATAATTTAATATTTATAAGAAAAGATAATTTAGTTCGGTATAGTTGTTAGTTAAAATACGTCCGAAATGTAAATTTTGTTCTTGTCGGTTTATATAGAAATCTATCGTGTTTGCATGAATTTTGTTCGTTTAGTTGAAACCCGGCTTAGAATGTATGCGGACAGTGTTACATGGCCGGCTTCTGCATCCCCGTGTGTGGACTGATTCCTCTGCGTGCGTTGGACGAATGAGATGCGCTAAGTCTCATTTTTGAACAGTTTCACAGGGTCACGTGTGACACGAGCGGACAACTTTTTTTTTGAGGGAAACACGAGCGGACAACTTTACAGGACCTCTGGCTCAGATGTGGATTGACAAACCGTGATGACTTGGAGGACCGGATAGCCCTTTTGGCTTGGTTATTACTGTTGGAAATATGCCCTGGAGGCAATAATAAAAGTATTATTATATTTCATTGTTCATGATAATTGTCTTTTATTCATGCTATAACTGTATTATCCGGAAATCGTAATACACGTGTGAATACATAGACCACAATATGTCCCTAGTGAGCCTCTTGTTGACTAGCTCGTTGTGATCAACAGATAGTCATGGTTTCCTGACTATGGACATTGGATGTCATTGATAACGGGATCACATAATTAGGAGAATGATGTGATGGACAAGACCCAATCCTAAGCATAGCACAAAGATCGTGTAGTTCGTTTGCTAGAGCTTTACCAATGTCAAGTATCTCTTCCTTCGACCATGAGATCGTGTAACTCCCGGATACCGTAGGAGTGCCTTGGGTGTATCAAACGTCACAACGTAACTGGGTGACTATAAAGGTGCATTACAGGTATCTCCGAAAGTATCTGTTGGGTTGACACGGATCGAGACTGGGATTTGTCACTCCGTATGACGGAGAGGTATCTCTGGGCCCACTCGGTAATGCATCATCATAATGAGCTCAAGGTGACCAAGGTGTTGGCCACAGGATCGTGCATTACGGTACGAGTAAAGTGACTTGCCGGTAACGAGACTGAACAAGGTATTGGGATACCGACGATCGAGTCTCGGGCAAGTAACATACCGATTGACAAAGGGAATTGTATGCAGGGTTTTGATCGAATCCTCGACATTGTGGTTCAACCGATGAAGTCATCGAGGAGCATGTGGGAGCCAACATGGGTATCCAGATCCCGCTGTTGGTTATTGCCCGAGAGTCGTCTCGGTCATGTCTGCGTGTCTCCCGAACCCGTAGGGTCTACACACTTAAGGTTCGGTGACGCTAGGGTTGTATGAATATGAGTATGCAGCATAACGAATGTTGTTCGGAGTCCCGGATGAGATCCCGGACGTCACGAGGAGTTTTGGAATGGTCCGGAGGTAAAGAATAATATATAGGAAGTGGTATTTCGGCCATCGGGAAAGTTTCGGGGTCTCCCGGTAATGTACCGGGACCACCGGAAGGGTCCCGGGGGTCCACCGGGTGGGGCCACCCATCCCGGAGGGCCCCATGGGCTGAAGTGGGAGGGGAACCAGCCCATAGTGGGCTGGTGCGCCCCCTAGGCCCAACCCCTGCGCCTAGGGTTGAAACCCTAAGGGTGGGGGGGCGCCCCACTTGGCTTGGGGGGCACTCCACCCCCTTGGCCGCCGCCCCCCCTTGGAGATTGGATCTCCAGGGGCCGGCGCCCCCCCTGGAGGCCTATATAAAGGGGGGAGGGAGGGGGGCTGCTGTACCCTTGTGCTTGGCGCCTCCCTCCCCCTGCTACACCTCGTCCTCCTCCCGTAGTCGCTTGGCGAAGCCCTGCCGTAGTTCTGCTGCATCCACCACCACGCCGTCGTGCTGCTGGATCATCATCAACCTCTCCTTCCCCCTTGCTGGAACAAGAAGGAGGAGACGTCTCCCGTCCCGTACGTGTGTTGAACGCGGAGGTGCTGTCCGTTCAGCACTTGGACATCGGTGATCTGAATCACGTCGAGTACGACTCCATCATCACCTTGCAAGCTTCCGCACGCGATCTACAAGTGGTATGTAGATGCAAACTCTCTCCCGTTACTCGTTGCTTAGATGAACTCATAGATGGATCTTGGTGAAACCGTAGGAAAAATTTTAATTTTCTGCAACGTTCCCCAACAGTGGCATCATGAGCTAGGTCTATGCGTAGTTCTCTAATGCACGAGTAGAACACAATTTTGTTGTGGGCGTGGATCTTGTCAACTTACTTGCCTCTACTAGTCTTTTCTTGCTTCAACGTTATTGTGGGATGAAGCGGCCCGGACCAACCTTACACGTACGCTTACGTGAGACCGGTTCCACCGATTGACATGCACTAGTTGCATAAGGTGGCTGGTGGGTGTCTGTCTCTCCCACTTTAGTTGGAGCGGATTCGATGAATAGGGCCCTTATGAAGGGTAAATAGAAGTTGACAAAATCACGTTGTGGTTATTCGTAGGTAAGAAAACGTTCTTGCTAGAACCCAATCGCAGCCACGTAAAAGATGCAACAACAATTAGAGGACGTCTAACTTGTTTTTGCAGCGATTGATCATGTGATGTGATATGGCCAGAAGTTGTGATGAATGATGAATTGTGATGTATGAGATCATGTTCTTGTAATAGGATTCACGACTTGCATGTCGATGAGTATGACAACCGGCAGGAGCCATAGGAGTTGTCTTTATTTTTGTATGACCTGCGTGTCATTGAAGAACGCCATGTAAACTACTTTACTTTATTGCTAAACGCGTTAGCCATAGAAGTAGAAGTAGTCGTTGGCGTGACGACTTCATGAAGACACGATGATGGAGATCATGATGATGGAGATCATGGTGTCAAGCCGGTGACAAGACGATCATGGAGCCCCGAAGATGGAGATCAATGGAGCTGTATGATATTGGCCATATCATGTCACAACTATATATAATTGCATGTGATGTTTATTATGTTTATGCATCTTGTTTACTTAGGACGACGGTAGTAAATAAGATGATCCCTTACAAAAAATTTCAAGAAGTGTTCTCCCCTAACTGTGCACCGTTGCAACAGTTCGTCGCTTCTAAGCACCACGTGATGATCGGGTGTGATGGATTCTTACGTTCACATACAACGGGTGTAAGACAGTTTTACACAGCGAAAACACTTAGGGTTAACTTGACGAGCCTAGCATGTACAGACATGGCCTCGGAGCACGGAGACCGAAAGGTCGAACACGAGTCGTATGGAAGATACGATCAACATGAAGATGTTCACCGACGATGACTAGTCCGTCTCACGTGATGATCGGACACGGGCTAGTCGACTCGGATCGTGTAACACTTAGATGACTAGAGGGATGTCTAATCTAAGTGGGAGTTCATAATTTTGATTAGAACTTTATTATCATGAACTTAGTCTAAAACCTTTGCAAATATGTCTTGTAGATCAATGGCCAACGCTAATGTCAACATGAACTTCAACGCGTTCCTAGAGAAAACCAAGCTGAAAGATGATGGCAGCAACTATACGGACTGGGTCCGGAACCTAAGGATCAGCCTCATAGCTGCCAAGAAACAATATGTCCTAGAAGCACCGTTAGGTGACCCACCTGTTCTCCCAGCACTGCAAGACGATTTGAACGTTTGGCAGACTCGTGCTGATGATTACTCCCTCGTTCAGTGCGGCATGCTTTACAGCTTAGAACCGGGGCTCCAAAAGCGTTTTGAGCATCACGGAGCATATGAGATGTTCGAAGAGCTGAAACTAGTTTTCCAAGCTCATGCCCGGGTCGAGAGATATGATGTCTCCGACAAGTTCTACAGTTGTAAGATGGAGGAAAACAGTTCTGTCAGTGAGCACATCCTGAAGATGTCTGGGTTGCACAACCGTATGACCCAGCTGAACATTAACCTCCCAGATGAGGCGGTCATTGACAGAATCCTCCAGTCGCTCCCACCAAGCTACAAGAGCTTTGTGATGAACTACAACATGCAGGGGATGGTGAAGACCATTCCTGAAGTGTTCTCGATGCTGAAGTCAGCAGAGGCTGAAATCAAGAAAGAACATCAAGTGTTGATGGTCAATAAGACCACTAAGTTCAAGAAGGGCAAGGGGAAGAAGAACTTCAAGAAGGACGGCAAAGATGTTGTCGCGCCCGGCAAGCCTGTTGCCGGGAAGAAGTCAAAGAATGGACCCAAGCCTGAGACTGAGTGCTTTTATTGCAAGGGGAAGGGTCACTGGAAGCGGAACTGCCCCAAATACTTAGCGGATAAGAAGGCCGGCAACACCAAAGGTATATTTGATATACATGTAATTGATGTGTACCTTACCAGTACTCGTAGTAACTCCTGGGTATTTGATACCGGTGCCGTTGCTCATATTTGTAACTCACAGCAGGAGCTGCGGAATAAACGGAGACTGGCAAAGGACGAGGTGACGATGCGCGTCGGGAATGGTTCCAGAGTCGATGTGATCGCCGTTGGCACGCTGCCTCTACATTTACCCACGGGATTAGTTTTGAACCTTAATAATTGTTATTTAGTGCCAAGTTTGAGCATGAACATTGTATCTGGATCTCGTTTAATACGAGATGGCTACTCATTTAAGTCTGAGAATAATGGTTGTTCGATTTACATGAGAGATATGTTTTATGGTCATGCTCCGATGGTCAATGGTTTATTCTTAATGAATATCGAGCGTAATATTACACATGTTCATAGTGTGGATGCCAAAAGATGTAAAGTTGATAACGATAGTCCCACATACTTGTGGCACTGCCGCCTTGGTCACATTGGTGTCAAGCGCATGAAGAAGCTCCATGCTGATGGACTTTTGGAGTCTCTTGATTATGAATCGTTTGACACATGCGAACCATGCCTTATGGGCAAAATGACCAAGACTTCGTTCTCCGGAACAATGGAGCGAGCAACCAACTTGTTGGAAATCATACATACCGATGTGTGCGGTCCAATGAGCGTTGAGGCTCGCGGAGGATATCGTTATGTTCTCACTCTCACTAATGACTTAAGTAGATATGGGTATGTCTACTTAATGAAACACAAGTCTGAGACCTTTGAAAAGTTCAAGGAATTTCAGAATGAGGTGGAGAATCAACGTGACCAAAAGATAAAGTTCCTACGATCAGATCGTGGAGGAGAATACTTAAGTCACGAATTTGGCACACACTTAAGGAAATGTGGAATCGTTTCACAACTCACGCCGCCTGGAACACCTCAGCGAAACGGTGTGTCCGAACGTCGTAATCGCACTCTATTGGATATGGTGCGGTCTATGATGTCTCTTACCGATTTACCGCTATCATTTTGGGGATACGCTCTAGAGACAGCTACATTCACTTTAAATAGGGCACCGTCTAAATCCGTTGAGACGACACCGTATGAATTATGGTTTGGGAAGAAACCTAAGCTGTCGTTTCTAAAAGTTTGGGGATGCGATGCTTATGTCAAGAAACTTCAACCTGAAAAGCTCGAACCCAAGTCGGAAAAATGCGTATTCATAGGATACCCTAAGGAAACTGTCGGGTATACCTTCTACTTAAGATCCGAAGGCAAAATCTTTGTTGCCAAGAATGGATGCTTTCTGGAAAAAGAGTTTCTCTCGAAAGAGGTAAGTGGGAGGAAAGTAGAACTCGATGAAGTACTACCTCTCGAACGGGAAAGTGGTGCAGCTCAGGAAAATGTTCCTGTGATGCCCACACCAACTGAAGAGGAAACCAATGATGATGATCAAGGTACTTCGGATCAAGTTGCTACTGAACTTCGTAGGTCCACAAGGACACGTTCCGCACCAGAGTGGTACGGCAACCCTGTCCTGGAAATCATGTTGTTAGACAACGGTGAACCTTCGAACTATGAAGAAGCGATGGCGGGCCCAGATTCCAACAAATGGCTTGAAGCCATGAAATCCGAGATAGAATCCATATATGAAAACAAAGTATGGACTTTGACAAACTTGCCCGATGATCGGCGAGCGATAGAAAACAAATGGATTTTTAAGAAGACGACGGACGCGGATGGTAATGTTACCATTTATAAGGCTCGACTTGTCGCTAAGGGTTATCGACAAGTTTAAGGGATTGACTACGACGAGACATTCTCTCCCGTAGCGAAGCTGAAGTCCGTCCGAATCATGTTAGCAATTGCCGCATACTATGATTATGAGATATGGCAGATGGACGTCAAAACGGCATTCCTTAACGGACATCTTAAGGAAGAGCTGTATATGATGCAGCCGGAAGGTTTTGTCGATCCTAAGAACGCTAACAAAGTGTGCAAGCTCCAGCGATCCATTTATGGACTGGTGCAAGCATCTCGGAGTTGGAACATTCGCTTTGATGAGATGATCAAAGCGTTTGGGTTTATGCAGACTTATGGAGAAGCCTGCGTTTACAAGAAAGTGAGTGGGAGCTCTGTAGCATTTCTCCTGTTATATGTAGATGACATACTCTTGATGGGAAATGATACAAAACTTCTGGACAGCATTAAGGCCTACTTGAATAAGTGTTTTTCAATGAAGGACCTTGGAGAACCTGCTTATATATTAGGCATCAAGATCTATAGAGATAGATCGAGACGCCTCATAGGTCTTTCACAAAGCACATACCTTGATAAGATTTTGAAGAGGTTCAAAATGGATCAGTCCAAGAAAGGGTTCTTGCCTATATTACAAGGTGTGAGATTGAGCTCAGCTCAGTCACCGACCACGGCAAAGATAAAGAAGAGATGAGTGTCATCCCCTATGCTTCAGCCATAGGATCTATTATGTATGCCATGCTGTGTACCAGACCCGATGTAAACCTTGCCGTAAGTTTGGTAGCAAGATACCAAAGTAATCCCGGCAAGGAACACTGGACAGCGGTCAAGAATATCCTGAAGTACCTGAAAAGGACAAAGGACATGTTTCTCGTTTATGGAGGAGACGAAGAGCTCGTCGTAAAGGGTTACGTCGACGCTAGCTTCGACTCAGATCTGGATGACTCTAAGTCTCAAACCGTATACGTGTATATGTTGAATGGTGTTGCAGTAAGCTGGTGCAGCTGCAAGCAGAGCGTCGTGGCGGGATCTACGTGTGAAGCGGAGTACATGGCAGCCTCGGAGGCAACGCATGAAGCGATTTGGGTGAAGGAGTTCATCACCGACCTAGGAGTCATACCCAATGCGTCGGGGCCGATCAAACTCTTCTGTGACAACACTGGAGCTATTGCCCTTGCCAAGGAACCCAGGTTTCACAAGAAGACCAGGCACATCAAGCGTCGTTTCAACTCCATCCGTGAAAATGTTCAAGATGGAGACATAGAGATTTGCAAAGTGCACACGGATCTGAATGTCGCAGATCCGTTGACTAAACCTCTCTCGTGGGCAAAACATGATCAACACCAGAACTCTATGGGTGTTCGATTCATCACAATGTAACTAGATTGGTGACTCTAGTGCAAGTGGGAGACTGTTGGAAATATGCCCTAGAGGCAATAATAAAAGTATTATTATATTTCATTGTTCATGATAATTGTCTTTTATTCATGCTATAACTGTATTATCCGGAAATCGTAATACACGTGTGAATACATAGACCACAATATGTCCCTAGTGAGCCTCTAGTTGACTAGCTCATTGTGATCAACAGATAGTCATGGTTTCCTGACTATGGACACTGGATGTCATTGATAACGGGATCACATCATTAGGAGAATGATGTGATGGACAAGACCCAATCCTAAGCATAGCACAAAGATCGTGTAGTTCGTTTGCTAGAGCTTTACCAATGTCAAGTATCTCTTCCTTCGACCATGAGATCGTGTAACTCCCGGATACCGTAGGAGTGCCTTGGGTGTATCAAACGTCACAACGTAACTGGGTGACTATAAAGGTGCATTACAGGTATCTCCGAAAGTATCTGTTGGGTTGACACGGATCGAGACTGGGATTTGTCACTCCGTATGACGGAGAGGTATCTCTGGGCCCACTCGGTAATGCATCATCATAATGAGCTCAAGGTGACCAAGGTGTTGGCCACAGGATCGTGCATTACGGTACGAGTAAAGTGACTTGCCGGTAACGAGACTGAACATGGTATTGGCATACCGACGATCGAGTCTCGGGCAAGTAGCATACCGATTGACAAAGGGAATTGTATGCAGGGTTTTGATCGTATCCTCGACATCGTGGTTCAACCGATGAAATCATCGAGGAGCATGTGGGAGCCAACATGGGTATCCAGATCCCGCTATTGGTTATTGCCCGAGAGTCGTCTCGGTCATGTCTGCGTGTCTCCCGAACCCGTAGGGTCTACACACTTAAGGTTCGGTGAAGCTAGGGTTGTATGAATATGAGTATGCAGCATACCGAATGTTGTTCGGAGTCCTGGATGAGATCCCGGACATCACGAGGAGTTTCGGAATGGTCCGGAGGTAAAGAATAATATATAGAAAGTGGTATTTCGGCCATCGGGAAAGTTTCGGGGTCTCCCAGTAATGTACCGGGACCACCGGAAGGGTCCCGGGGGTCCACCAGGTGGGGCCACCCATCCCGGAGGGCCCCATGGGCTGAAGTGGGAGGGGAACCAGCCCATAGTGGGCTGGTGCGCCCCCTAGGCCCACCCCCTGCGCCTAGGGTTGAAACCCTAGGGGTGGGGGGGCGCCCCACTTGGCTTGGGGGGCACTCCACCCCCTTGGCCGCCGCCCCCCCTTGGAGATTGGATCTCCAGGGGCCGGCGCCCCCCTGGAGGCCTATATAAAGGGGGGGGGAGGGAGGGGGGCTGCTGTACCCTTGTGCTTGGCGCCTCCCTCCCCCTGCTACACCTCGTCCTCCTCCCGTAGTCGCTTGGCGAAGCCCTGCCGGAGTTCTGCTGCATCCACCACCACGCCGTCGTGCTGCTGGATCATCATCAACCTCTCCTTCCCCCTTGCTGGATCAAGAAGGAGGAGACGTCTCCCGTCCCGTACATGTGTTGAACGCGGAGGTGCTGTCCGTTCAGCACTTGGACATCGGTGATCTAAATCACGTCGAGTACGACTCCATCATCACCTTGCAAGCTTCCGCACGCGATCTACAAGTGGTATGTAGATGCAAACTCTCTCCTGTTACTCGTTGCTTAGATGAACTCATAGATGGATCTTGGTGAAACCGTAGGAAATTTTTTAATTTTCTGCAACGTTCCCCAACAATTACTCCCTCCGTTCCAAATTAGTTGACTCAGATTTGTCTAGATACGGATATATCTAGACATGTTTTAGTGTTAGATACATCCGTATCTAGATAAATCTAAGTCAACTAATTTGGAACGGAGGGAGTATAAGCCATGCGCACCTATCACCCGACCGGGAGGACTCCATAATCTAGAACTTGACTTCAAATGGGGCGTACGCTGCCCAATTCCATGGTTCCCACCCCAAGTCCAATGCCGATCGACAAGATCTGGTCTGCTCATGCTGAGCCTAAGTGCAAGTTCTTCGCATGACTTGTGTACTTCACGGCAGAATCCTCAGGGATGATATGTTGGCTATTCATGAATGGCCGCATGACCCGAGATGCCAGCTTTTCCTTCAGGCCCCGGAAACAGCCACCTTTGCAAGGATTGACCTTTCGCGGTTGCCATCTGGAATCAGGTGTCTGCCTGGACACATGAGGACTTACCAGTCTCAGGTTTCCTTCCGGACCCCGGTAATGTCTCGGGATGGTGGATGAGCAGTCATTGCAAAGGAGGCGAAGCAGGGCCACATGCGCCACAGTGGGCGGCTTATCTACGCCCTGTGGAGTATTCAGAAGGAGAGAAACATGCGCACTTTCACGGGTTCCCGCATTATGCACTATGAGGTGGCGATGCTAGCCTTTGACGATATCAAGCAAAGAGAGAGCGCGTTTGGTGTTGACGTACCAACCGTAGGTGTGGGCTAAGCTCGGGTCGGACTAATTCCTAGGGTTAGCCATGTTCCCTTCAAAATGTGTGCATCTTCATAAATATTGAGTTTTCGCCTCTTTCTTCTATATATGAAAAGGCAATGCTCCTGCGGGTTCCTCGAAAAAAATAAATGTACACAACTGGCTCTGTTTTTTGAATCCATAGACACATCAGACATGATGGATATACAATTGCAGAGAACGTCACTACCGCAACAAACCCCTATGCCGACGACCATCGTATACCGTCGGTATACCTCTATGCCGACGGCTGCCATCGGCATAGGCCCGTCGGCGTCGATCTCGACGGCGAACTCTTGTTAGACCGTCGGCATAGCCACATATGCCGACGGCACCCGTACAACCATTGGCATAGAATGGCCGTCGACACAAAAAATGTCAGGCGGCAACTAACGGCGCCGCCACCAAGTGGCCCTAATAAGGAGAGGACACGTGGCGCTCATACGCCGACGGACAGGCCGTTGGCATGAGCGCCACGTGTCTAATTTTAAAAAAGATTCAATACAAACATATTAAGAAAAATTAATTTACTATTTATTAAAAGGGAATTTATAATCATCGATGCAATGTTACAAATTTGTTATTCTACTTTTTAGTAAAAAATGAGTGCACTGAAAGATAAGTCTGTGATTTTCAAAAAAAATGTATGTAACATTTTCAAAACTTTGTACAATATAAAAAACATGTTTTTGTAATTCAAGAAAAATATTTCGTCCATTTAAAGAAATATGTTCACACGGAATATGTCCATGATATTTTCAAAAATATTCATAGTATGTAAAAAAAATATTCTCTTAGTTTTAAAAAATGTTTTTATAGCCAATAAAAAAGTTTCACTGTTTATTTGAAAAAGCATTTAAAACATATTTAGGAAGAGTTCAAAAATATCTGCTTTGTAAAATGTTAGTCAAGTATTTGAAAAATGTTTGAAATGTATTTAAATATTTCAGGTGTATACAAAAAAAATCCAGTATGTATTAGAAAAGTAGATATCAAAACATGTATTTGAAAAAAAATGATAACCAGGCATTTAAAGTATATTAAACATGTACAAAAATAATGCTCCAGATTTATACAGAAAAGTATAACGTGTATGAAAAAAGAATTTATTTGATAAAATGGTACGATGTATTTTAGTTCTAGATACATCCATTTCTCCGACGAGTAATTTGGAACGGAGGGAGTAAATACTAAACCTATCATCAAGATTCAAATAAGACGTTTTTTTGACAGTAACATTTTTTCAACACTTTTTTTAAAAATGAGAACATTGTTGCAAATTTTAAAATATTTTTTTGGTAAATGAGAACATTTATTTAAATATTAAACATTTTCTTAGAAATTTCATAATAAAAATGTTATAATTTCTGAACACTTATTGAAAAGCGCAACATTTTTAGAAAAATTAAACATTTTCTAAACGGTAATATTTATTTCAATTTAATACTTTTAAAATAATATACGGAGTATGTAAAAAGAAGCGCACGAATAAAACCAGAAAAACACGTACCGGACCTTCTAGAACACTGCAAAAGCAGCAAACTGAATGTGTAAACATATTCCGGCGGGCATGGCTACGCGTTAAGCGAGTCACGCGAGCGTCTGGGCCGGCCCACCAGCTCGGGCAACACCAGCCTGTTTCCTGTTTATTTATTTTTCACGTTCTTCTTTTTTACCTTTCTACTTTTGTTTATATTTGAAATATTATATATATATATATACATGTATATATATCTATATATATATTCAAAAAATCACAAATCCGAAAACATTTGAAAATGTTGAACAAGTATTTTAAAAATGCTGAACAATTATTTGAAAAAATGTTGATAATTTATATAAAAATGTTGAACCTAGTATTATAAAAATGTTGAACAAATATATGAAAAAAATGCTGACCACTTATATAAAATTTTTGAACAAGTATTTGAATAATCTTAAAAGGTATTTTGAAAAATATTGAACAATTATTTCGGAAAATGTAGATTACGCATAAAGAAATGTTCAACAAGTATTTAAAAAATGTTGAATAAGTATTAGAAAAATGTGGATCATGTCTAAAAAATGTTGAACAAGTATTTGAAAAAATGTTGTTCATGTATAACCAAATGTTTAACAAGTATTTAAAATATATTGAACAAGTATTTGAAAGAATGTTGGTGACGTATAACAAAATGTTGAACAAGTATTTGAAAAAAATGTTGATCATGTATATAAGAATGTAGAATGAAAAACAAAAAGAAACAAAGAATGAAAAAAAAGAAACCCAAAGAAAAAAAATGAACGAATGAAAGAAAGAATGTAGAATGAAAAAATCATGAAATATACAAAGCGCCAAAAAAGAAAAGAAAAAAACGGAGAACACCATCTCTACATGCTTCATCTATGTTGCATCTATCATCTTAACACGAACTGCACGGTGGCGCTGTGGCTAGTAGCGCGTTGTCTATATCGCCGGCAACCTGGGATCGATCCCGCGTATTCGTCCAACCGAATATGTTTGCGGGCGCGACCTTAAGCGCGCTGCCATCCTATATGTCACTAGTAGTAGGCCGGCCGCTTGATGCAAGTAGTTCGTTATATTATTCTCTTCTGTTTTTCTCCTTTTTTTATTTTTTATTGTTTTTCTTTGCTTCGTCTTTTTAAAAATATTCAAAAAAATAACATATTCAGAAAAGATAATTTAATATTTATAAGAAAATAAAAACAAAAACAGTGCATGCAGTGTTACAAATATTTAATATTTAATATTCAGAAAATATAATTTATTATTTATAAGAAAAGATAATTTAGTTCGGTATAGTTGTTAGTTAAAATACATCCGAAATGTAAATTTTGTTCTTGTCGGTTTATATAGAAATCTATCGTGTTTGCATGAATTTTGTTCGGTTAGTTGAAACCCGGCTTAGAATGTATGCGGACAGTGTTACATGGCCGGCTTCTGCATCCCCGTGTGTGGACTGATTCCTCTGCGTGCGTTGGACGAATGAGATGCGCTAAGTCTCATTTTTGAACAGTTTCACAGGGCCACGTGTGACACGAGCGGACAACTTTTTTTTTTGAGGGAAACACGAGCGGACAACTTTACAGGACCTCCGGCTCAGATGTGGATTGACAAACCGTGATGACTTGGAGGATCGGATAGCCCTTTTGGCTTGGTTATTACTGTTGGAAATATGCCCTAGAGGCAATAATAAAAGTATTATTATATTTCATTGTTCATGATAATTGTCTTTTATTCATGCTATAACTGTATTATCCGGAAATCGTAATACACGTGTGAATACATAGACCACAATATGTCCCTAGTGAGCCTCTAGTTGACTAGCTCGTTGTGATCAACAGATAGTCATGGTTTCCTGACTATGGACATTGGATGTCATTGATAACGGGATCACATCATTAGGAGAATGATGTGATGGACAAGACCCAATCCTAAGCATAGCACAAAGATCGTGTAGTTCGTTTGCTAGAGCTTTACCAATGTCAAGTATCTCTTCCTTCGACCATGAGATCGTGTAACTCCCGGATACCGTAGGAGTGCCTTGGGTGTATCAAACGTCACAACGTAACTGGGTGACTATAAAGGTGCATTACAGGTATCTCCGAAAGTATCTGTTGGGTTGACACGGATCGAGACTGGGATTTGTCACTCCGTATGACGGAGAGGTATCTCTGGGCCCACTCGGTAATGCATCATCATAATGAGCTCAAGGTGACCAAGGTGTTGGCCACAGGATCGTGCATTACGGTACGAGTAAAGTGACTTGCCGGTAACGAGACTGAACAAGGTATTGGGATACCGACGATCGAGTCTCGGGTAAGTAACGTACCGATTGACAAAGGGAATTGTATGCAGGGTTTTGATCGAATCCTCGACATTGTGGTTCAACCGATGAAATCATCGAGGAGCATGTGGGAGCCAACATGGGTATCCAGATCCCGCTGTTGGTTATTGCCCGAGAGTCGTCTCGGTCATGTCTGCGTGTCTCCCGAACCCGTAGGGTCTACACACTTAAGGTTCGGTGACGCTAGGGTTGTATGAATATGAGTATGCAGCATACCGAATGTTGTTCGGAGTCCCGGATGAGATCCCGGACGTCACGAGGAGTTTCGGAATGGTCCGGAGGTAAAGAATAATATATAGGAAGTGGTATTTCGGCCATCGGGAAAGTTTCGGGGTCTCCCGGTAATGTACCGGGACCACCGGAAGGGTCCCGGGGGTCCACCGGGTGGGGCCACCCATCCCGGAGGGCCCCATGGGCTGAAGTGGGAGTGGAACCAGCCCATAGTGGGCTGGTGCGCCCCCTAGGCCCACCCCCTGCGCCTAGGGTTGAAACCCTAGGGGTGGGGGGGGGGCGCCCCACTTGGCTTGGGGGGCACTCCACCCCCTTGGCCGCCACCCCCCCTTGGAGATTGGATCTCCAGGGGCCGGCGCCCCCCCTGGAGGCCTATATAAAGGGGGGGAGGGATGGGGGCTGTTGTACCCTTGTGCTTGGCGCCTCCCTCCCCCTGCTACACCTCGTCCTCCTCTCGTAGTCGCTTGGCGAAGCCCTGCCGGAGTTCTGCTGCATCCACCACCACGCCGTCGTGCTGCTGGATCATCAGCAACCTCTCCTTCCCCCTTGCTGGATCAAGAAGGAGGAGACGTCTCCCGTCCCGTACGTGTGTTGAACGCGGAGGTGCTGTCCGTTCAGCACTTGGACATCGGTGATCTGAATCATGTCGAGTACGACTCCATCATCACCTTGCAAGCTTCCGCACGCGATCTACAAGTGGTATGTAGATGCAAACTCTCTCCCGTTACTCATTGCTTAGATGAACTCATAGATGGATCTTGGTGAAACCGTAGGAAAAATTTTAATTTTCTGCAACGTTCCCCAACAGTGGCATCATGAGCTAGGTCTATGCGTAGTTCTCTAATGCACGAGTAGAACACAATTTTGTTGTGGGCGTGGATCTTGTCAACTTACTTGCCTCTACTAGTCTTTTCTTGCTTCAACGTTATTGTGGGATGAAGCGGCCCGGACCAACCTTACACGTACGCTTACGTGAGACCGGTTCCACCGATTGACATGCACTAGTTGCATAAGGTGGCTGGCGGGTGTCTGTCTCTCCCACTTTAGTTGGAGCGGATTCGATGAATAGGGCCCTTATGAAGGGTAAATAGAAGTTGACAAAATCACGTTGTGGTTATTCGTAGGTAAGAAAACGTTCTTGCTAGAACCCAATCGCAGCCACGTAAAAGATGCAACAACAATTAGAGGACGTCTAACTTGTTTTTGCAGCGATTGATCATGTGATGTGATATGGCCAGAAGTTGTGATGAATGATGAATTGTGATGTATGAGATCATGTTCTTGTAATAGGATTCACGACTTGCATGTCGATGAGTATGACAACCGGCAGGAGCCATAGGAGTTGTCTTTATTTTTGTATGACCTGCGTGTCATTGAAGAACGCCATGTAAACTACTTTACTTTATTGCTAAATGCGTTAGCCATAGAAGTAGAAGTAGTCGTTGGCGTGACGACTTCATGAAGACACGATGATGGAGATCATGATGATGGAGATCATGGTGTCAAGCCGGTGACAAGACGATCATGGAGCCCCGAAGATGGAGATCAATGGAGCTGTATGATATTGGCCATATCATGTCACAACTATATATAATTGCATGTGATGTTTATTATGTTTATGCATCTTGTTTACTTAGGACGACGGTAGTAAATAAGATGATCCCTTACAAAAAATTTCAAGAAGTGTTCTCCCCTAACTGTGCACCGTTGCTACAGTTCGTCGCTTCTAAGCACCACGTGATGATCGGGTGTGATGGATTCTTACGTTCACATACAACGGGTGTAAGACAGTTCTACACAGCGAAAACACTTAGGGTTAACTTGACGAGCCTAGCATGTACAGACATGGCCTCGGAGCACGGAGACCGAAAGGTCGAACACGAGTCGTATGGAAGATACGATCAACATGAAGATGTTCACCGACGATGACTAGTCCGTCTCACGTGATGATCGGACACGGGCTAGTCGACTCGGATCGTGTAACACTTAGATGACTAGAGGGATGTCTAATCTAAGTGGGAGTTCATAATTTTGATTAGAACTTTATTATCATGAACTTAGTCTAAAACCTTTGCAAATATGTCTTGTAGATCAATGGCCAACGCTAATGTCAACATGAACTTCAACGCGTTCCTAGAGAAAACCAAGCTGAAAGATGATGGCAGCAACTATACGGACTGGGTCCGGAACCTGAGGATCATCCTCATAGCTGCCAAGAAACAATATGTCCTAGAAGCACCGTTAGGTGACCCACCTGTTCTCCCAGCACTGCAAGACGATTTGAACGTTTGGCAGACTCGTGCTGATGATTACTCCCTCGTTCAGTGCGGCATGCTTTACAGCTTAGAACCGGGGCTCCAAAAGCGTTTTGAGCATCACGGAGCATATGAGATGTTCGAAGAGCTGAAACTAGTTTTCCAAGCTCATGCCCGGGTCGAGAGATATGATGTCTCCGACAAGTTCTACAGTTGTAAGATGGAGGAAAACAGTTCTGTCAGTGAGCACATCCTGAAGATGTCTGGGTTGCACAACCGTATGACCCAGCTGAACATTAACCTCCCAGATGAGGCGGTCATTGACAGAATCCTCCAGTCGCTCCCACCAAGCTACAAGAGCTTTGTGATGAACTACAACATGCAGGGGATGGTGAAGACCATTCCTGAAGTGTTCTCGATGCTGAAGTCAGTAGAGGCTGAAATCAAGAAAGAACATCAAGTGTTGATGGTCAATAAGACCACTAAGTTCAAGAAGGGCAACGGGAAGAAGAACTTCAAGAAGGACGGCAAAGATGTTGTCGCGCCCGGCAAGCCTGTTGCCGGGAAGAAGTCAAAGAACGGACCCAAGCCTGAGACTGAGTGCTTTTATTGCAAGGGGAAGGGTCACTGGAAGCGGAACTGCCCCAAATACTTAGCGGATAAGAAGGCCGGCAACACCAAAGGTATATTTGATATACATGTAATTGATGTGTACCTTACCAGTACTCGTAGTAACTCCTGGGTATTTGATACCGGTGCCGTTGCTCATATTTGTAACTCACAGCAGGAGCTGCGGAATAAACGGAGACTGGCAAAGGACGAGGTGACGATGCGCGTCGGGAATGGTTCCAGAGTCGATGTGATCGCCGTCGGCAGGCTGCCTCTACATTTACCCACGGGATTAGTTTTGAACCTTAATAATTGTTATTTAGTGCCAAGTTTGAGCATGAACATTGTATCTGGATCTCGTTTAATACGAGATGGCTACTCATTTAAGTCTGAGAATAATGGTTGTTCGATTTACATGAGAGATATGTTTTATGGTCATGCTCCGATGGTCAATGGTTTATTCTTAATGAATCTTGAGCGTAATATTACACATGTTCATAGTGTGGATGCCAAAAGATGTAAAGTTGATAACGATAGTCCCACATACTTGTGGCACTGCCGCCTTGGTCACATTGGTGTCAAGCGCATGAAGAAGCTCCATGCTGATGGACTTTTAGAGTCTCTTGATTATGAATCGTTTGACACATGCGAACCATGCCTTATGGGCAAAATGACCAAGACTCCGTTCTCCGGAACAATGGAGCGAGCAACCAACTTGTTGGAAATCATACATACCGATGTGTGCGGTCCAATGAGCGTTGAGGCTCGCGGAGGATATCGTTATGTTCTCACTCTCACTGATGACTTAAGTAGATATGGGTATGTCTACTTAATGAAACACAAGTCTGAGACCTTTGAAAAGTTCAAGGAATTTCAGAATGAGGTGGAGAATCAACGTGACCGAAAGATAAAGTTCCTGCGATCATTTCGTGGAGGAGAATACTTAAGTCACGAATTTGGCACACACTTAAGGAAATGTGGAATCGTTTCACAACTCACGCCGCCTGGAACACCTCAGCGAAACGGTGTGTCCGAACGTCGTAATCGCACTCTATTGGATATGGTGCGGTCTATGATGTCTCTTACCGATTTACCGCTATCATTTTGGGGATACGCTCTAGAGACAGCTACATTCACTTTAAATAGGGCACCGTCTAAATCCGTTGAGACGACACCGTATGAATTATGTTTGGGAAGAAACCTAAGCTGTCGTTTCTAAAAGTTTGGGGATGCGATGCTTATGTCAAGAAACTTCAACCTGAAAAGCTCGAACCCAAGTCGGAAAATGCGTATTCCTAGGATACCCTAAGGAAACTGTCGGGTATACCTTATACTTAAGATCCGAAGGCAAAATCTTTGTTGCCAAGAACGGATGCTTTCTGGAAAAAGAGTTTCTCTCGAAAGAGGTAAGTGGGAGGAAATTAGAACTCGATGAAGTACTACCTCTCGAACGGGAAAGTGGTGCAGCTCAGGAAAATGTTCCTGTGATGCCCACACCAACTGAAGAGGAAACCAATGATGATGATCAAGGTACTTCGGATCAAGTTGCTACTGAACTTCGTAGGTCCACAAGGACACGTTCTGCACCAAAGTGGTACGGCAACCCTGTCCTGGAAATCATGTTGTTAGACAACGGTGAACCTTCAAACTATGAAGAAGCGATGGCGGGCCCAGATTCCAACAAATGGCTTGAAGCCATGAAATCCGAGATAGAATCCATGTATGAAAACAAAGTATGGACTTTGACAGACTTGCCCGATGATCGGCGAGCGATAGAAAACAAATGGATTTTTAAGAAGAAGACGGACGCGGATGGTAATGTTACCATTTATAAGGCTCGACTTGTCGCTAAGGGTTATTGACAAGTTCAAGGGATTGACTACGACGAGACATTCTCTCCCGTAGCGAAGCTGAAGTCCGTCCGAATCATGTTAGCAATTGCCGCATACTATGATTATGAGATATGGCAGATGGACGTCAAAACGGCATTCCTTAACGGACATCTTAAGGAAGAGCTGTATATGATGCAGCCGGAAGGTTTTGTCGATTCTAAGAACGCTAACAAAGTGTGCAAGCTCCAGCGATCCATTTATGGACTGGTGCAAGCATCTCGGAGTTGGAACATTCGCTTTGATGAGATGATCAAAGCGTTTGGGTTTATGCAGACTTATGGAGAAGCCTGCGTTTACAAGAAAGTGAGTGGGAGCTCTGTAGCATTTCTCCTGTTATATGTAGATGACATACTCTTGATGGGAAATGATACAAAACTTCTGGACAGCATTAAGGCCTACTTGAATAAGTGTTTTTCAATGAAGGACCTTGGAGAAGCTGCTTATATATTAGGCATCAAGATCTATAGAGATAGATCGAGACGCCTCATAGGTCTTTCACAAAGCACATACCTTGATAAGATTTTGAAGAGGTTCAAAATGGATCAGTCCAAGAAAGGGTTCTTGCCTATGTTACAAGGTGTGAGATTGAGCTCAGCTCAGTCACCGACCACGGCAAAAGATAAAGAAGAGATGAGTGTCATCCCCTATGCTTCAGCCATAGGATCTATTATGTATGCCATGCTGTGTACCAGACCCGATGTAAACCTTGCCGTAAGTTTGGTAGCAAGATACCAAAGTAATCCCGGCAAGGAACACTGGACAACGGTCAAGAATATCCTGAAGTACCTGAAAAGGACAAAGGACATGTTTCTCGTTTATGGAGGAGACGAAGAGCTCGTCATAAAGGGTTACGTCGACGCTAGCTTCGACTCAGATCTGGATGACTCTAAGTCTCAAACCGGATACGTGTATATGTTGAATGGTGGAGCAGTAAGCTGGTGCAGCTGCAAGCAGAGCGTCGTGGCGGGATCTACGTGTGAAGCGGAGTACATGGCAGCCTCGGAGGCAGCGCATGAAGCGATTTGGGTGAAGGAGTTCATCACCGACCTAGGATTCATACCCAATGTGTCGGGGCCAATTAAACTCTTCTGTGACAACACTGGAGCTATTGCCCTTGCCAAGGAGCCCAGGTTTCACAAGAAGACCAGGCACATCAAGCGTCGTTTCAACTCCATCCGTGAAACTGTTCAAGATGGAGACATAGAGATTTGCAAAGTGCACATGGATCTGAATGTCGCAGATCCGTTGACTAAACCTCTCTCGCGGGCAAAACATGATCAACACCAGAACTCTATGGGTGTTCGATTCATCACAATGTAACTAGATTGGTGACTCTAGTGCAAGTGGGAGACTGTTGGAAATATGCCCTAGAGGCAATAATAAAAGTATTATTATATTTCATTGTTCATGATAATTTTCTTTTATTCATGCTATAACTGTATTATCCGGAAATCGTAATACACGTGTGAATACATAGACCACAATATGTCCCTAGTGAGCCTCTAGTTGACTAGCTCATTGTGATCAACAGATAGTCATGGTTTCCTGACTATGGACACTGGATGTCATTGATAACGGGATCACATCATTAGGAGAATGATGTGATGGACAAGACCCAATCCTAAGCATAGCACAAAGATTGTGTAGTTCGTTTGCTAGAGCTTTACCAATGTCAAGTATCTCTTCCTTCGACCATGAGATCGTGTAACTCCCGGATACCGTAGGAGTGCCTTGGGTGTATCAAACGTCACAACGTAACTGGGTGACTATAAAGGTGCATTACAGGTATCTCCGAAAGTATCTGTTGGGTTGACACGGATCGAGACTGGGATTTGTCACTCCGTATGACGGAGAGGTATCTCTGGGCCCACTCGGTAATGCATCATCATAATGAGCTCAAGGTGACCAAGGTGTTGGCCACAGGATCGTGCATTACGGTACGAGTAAAGTGACTTGCCGGTAACGAGACTGAACAAGGTATTGGGATACCGACGATCGAGTCTCGGGCAAGTAACATACCGATTGACAAAGGGAATTGTATGCAGGGTTTTGATCGAATCCTCGACATCATGGTTCAACCGATGAAATCATCGAGGAGCATGTGGGAGCCAACATGGGTATCCAGATCCCGCTGTTGGTTATTGCCCGAGAGTCGTCTCGGTCATGTCTGCGTGTCTCCCGAACCCGTAGGGTCTACACACTTAAGGTTCGGTGACGCTAGGGTTGTATGAATATGAGTATGCAGCATACCGAATGTTGTTCGGAGTCCCGGATGAGATCCCTGACGTCACGAGGAGTTTCGGAATGGTCCGGAGGTAAATAATAATATATAGGAAGTGGTATTTCGGTCATCGGGAAAGTTTTGGGGTCTCCCAGTAATGTACCGGGACCACCGGAAGGGTCCCGGGGGTCCACCGGGTGGGGCCACCCATCCCAGAGGGCCCCATGGGCTGAAGTGGGAGGGGAACCAGCCCATAGTGGGCTGGTGCGCCCCCTAGGCCCACCCCCTGCGCCTAGGGTTGAAACCCTAGGGGTGGGGGGGCGCCCCACTTGGCTTGGGGGGCACTCCACCCCCTTGGCCGCCGCCCCCCCTTGGAGATTGGATCTCCAGGGGCCGGCGCCCCCCTGGAGGCCTATATAAAGGGGGGAGGGAGGGGGGCTGCTGTACCCTTGTGCTTGGTGCCTCCCTCCCCCTGCTACACCTCGTCCTCCTCCCGTAGTCGCTTGGCGAAGCCCTGCCGGAGTTCTGCTGCATCCACCACCACCTGTCGTGCTGCTGGATCATCATCAACCTCTCCTTCCCCCTTGCTGGATCAAGAAGGAGGAGACGTCTCCCGTCCCGTACGTGTGTTGAACGCGGAGGTGCTGTCCGTTCAGCACTTGGACATCGGTGATCTGAATCACGTTGAGTACGACTCCATCATCACCTTGCAAGCTTCCGCACGCGATCTACAAGTGGTATGTAGATGCAAACTCTCTCCCATTACTCGTTGCTTAGATGAACTCATAGATGGATCTTGGTGAAACCGTAGGAAAATTTTTAATTTTCTGCAACGTTCCCCAACAATTACTCCCTCCGTTCCAAATTAGTTGACTCAGATTTTTCTAGACATGGATATATCTAGACATGTTCTAGTGTTAGATACATCCGTATCTAGATAAATCTAAGTCAACTAATTTGGAACGGAGGGAGTATAAGCCATGCGCACCTATCACCCGACCGGGAGGACTCCATAATCTAGAACTTGACTTCAAATGGGGCGTACGCTGCCCAATTCCATGGTTCCCACCCCAAGTCCAATGCCGATCGACAAGATCTGGTCTGCTCATGCTGAGCCTAAGTGCAAGTTCTTCGCATGACTTGTGTACTTCACGGCAGAATCCTCAGGGATGATATGTTGGCTATTCATGAATGGCCGCATGACCCGAGATGCTAGCTTTTCCTTCAGGCCCCGGAAACAGCCACCTTTGCAAGGATTGACCTTTCGCGGTTGCCATCTGGAATCACGTGTCTGCCTGGACACATGAGGACTTACCAGTCTCAGGTTTCCTTCCGGACCCCGGTAATGTCTCGGGATGGTGGATGAGCAGTCATTGCAAAGGAGGCGAAGCAGGGCCACATGCGCCGCAGTGGGCGGCTTATCTATGCCCTGTGGAGTATTCAGAAGGAGAGAAACATGCGCACTTTCACTGGTTCCCGCATTATGCACTATGAGGTGGCGATGCTAGCCTTTGACGATATCAAGCAAAGAGAGAGCGCGTTTGGTGTTGACGTACCAACCGTAGGTGTGGGCTAAGCTCGGGTCGGACTAATTCCTAGGGTTAGCCACGTTCCCTTCAAAATGTGTGCATCTTCGTAAATATTGAGTTTTCGCCTCTTTCTTCTATATATGAAAAGGCAATGCTCCTGCGGGTTCCTCAAAAAAAAAATGTACACAACTGGCTCTGTTTTTTGAATCCATAGACACATCAGACATGATGGATATACAATTGCAGAGAACGTCACTACCGCAATAAACCCCTATGCCGACGACCATCGTATACCGTCGGTATACCTCTATGCCGACGGCTGCCATCGGCATAGGCCCGTCGGCGTCGATCTCGACGGCGAACTCTTGTTAGACCGTCGGCATAGCCACATATGCCGACGGCACCCGTACAACCATTGGCATAGAATGGCCGTCGACACAAAAAATGCCAGGCGGCAACTAACGGCGCCGCCACCAAGTGGCCCTAATAAGGAGAGGACACGTGGCGCTCATACGCCGATGGACAGGCCGTTGGCATGAGCGCCACGTGTCTAATTTTAAAAAAGATTCAATACAAACATATTAAGAAAAATTAATTTACTATTTATTAAAAGGGAATTTGTAATCATCGATGCAATGTTACAAATTTGTTATTCTATTTTTTAGTAAAAAATGAGTGCACTGAAAGATAAGTCTGTGATTTTCAAAAAAATGTATGTAACATTTTCAAAACTTTGTACAATATAAAAAACATGTTTTTGTAATTCAAGAAAAATATTTCGTCCATTTAAAGAAATATGTTCACACGGAATATGTCCATGATATTTTTAAAAATATTCATAGTATGTAAAAAAAAGTATTCTCTTAGTTTTAAAAAATGTTTTTATAGCCAATAAAAAAGTTTCACTGTTTATTTGAAAAAGCATTTAAAACATATTTAGGAAGAGTTCAAAAATATCTGCTTTGTAAAATGTTTGTCAAGTATTTGAAAAATGTTTGAAATGTATTTAAATATTTCAGGTGTATACAAAAAAATCCAGTATGTATTAGAAAAGTAGATATCAAAACATGTATTTGAAAAAAAAATGATAACCAGGCATTTAAAGTATATTAAACATGTACAAAAATAATGCTCCAGATTTATACAGAAAAGTATAACGTGTATGAAAAAAGAATTTATTTGATAAAATGGTACGATGTATTTTAGTTCTAGATACATCCATTTCTCCGACGAGTAATTTGGAACGGAGGGAGTAAATACTAAGCCTATCATCAAGATTCAAATAAGACGTTTTTTTGACAGTAACATTTTTTCAACACTTTTTTTAAAAATGGGAACATTGTTGCAAATTTGAGAATATTTTTTTGGTAAATGAGAACATTTATTTAAATATTAAACATTTTCTTAGAAATTTCATAGTAAAAATATTATAATTTCTGAACACTTATTGAAAAGCGCAACATTTTTAGAAAAATTAATCATTTTTGAAACGGTAATGTTTCTTTCAATTTAATACTTTTAAAAAAATATACGGAGTATGTAAAAAGAAGCGCACGAATAAAACCAGAAAAACACGTACCGGACCTTCTAGAACACTGCAAAAACAGCAAACTGAATGTGTAACCATATTCCGGCGGGCATGGCTACGCGTTAAGCGAGTCACGCGAGCGTCTGGGCCGGCCCACCAGCTCGGGCAACACCAGCCTGTTTCCTGTTTATTTATTTTTCACGTTCTTCTTTTTTACCTTTCTACTTTTGTTTATATTTGAAATATTATATATATATATATATATACATGTATATATATCTATATATATATTCAAAAAATCACAAATCCGAAAACATTTGAAAATGTTGAACAAGTATTTTAAAAATGCTGAACAAGTATTTGAAAAAATGTTGATAATTTATATAAAAATGTTGAACCTAGTATTTTAAAAATGTTGAACAAATATTTGAAAAAAATGCTGACCACTTATATAAAATTTTTGAACAAGTATTTGAATAATCTTGAAAAGGTATTTTGAAAAATATTGAACAATTATTTAGGAAAATGTAGATTACGCATAAAGAAATGTTGAACAAGTATTTAAAAAATGTTGAATAAGTATTAGAAAAATGTGGATCATGTCTAAAAAATGTTGAACAAGTATTTGAAAAAATGTTGTTCATGTATAACCAAATGTTTAACAAGTATTTAAAATATATTGAACAAGTATTTGAAAAAATGTTGGTCACGTATAACAAAATGTTGAACAAGTATTTGAAAAAAATGTTGATCATGTATATAAGAATGTAGAATGAAAAACAAAAAGAAACAAAGAATGAAAAAAAAGAAACCCGAAGAAAAAAAAATGAACGAATGAAAGAAAGAATGTAGAATGAAAAAATCATGAAAAATACAAAGCGCCAAAAAAGAAAAGAAAAAAACGGAGAACACCATCTCTACATGCTTCATCTATGTTGCATCTATCATCTTAACACGAACTGCACGGTGGCGCTGTGGCTAGTAGCGCGTTGTCTATATCGCCGGCAACCTGGGATCGATCCCGCGTATTCGTCCAACCGAATATGTTTGCGGGCGCGACCTTAAGCGCGCTGCCATCCTATATGTCACTAGTAGTAGGCCGGCCGCTTGATGCAAGTAGTTCGTTATATTATTCTCTTCTGTTTTTCTCCTTTTTTTATTTTTTATTGTTTTTCTTTGCTTCGTCTTTTTAAAAATATTCAAAAAAATAACATATTCAGAAAAGATAATTTAATATTTATAAGAAAATAAAAACAAAAACAGTGCATGCAGTGTTACAAATATTTAATATTTAATATTCAGAAAATATAATTTAATATTTATGAGAAAAGATAATTTAGTTCGGTATAGTTGTTAGTTAAAATACGTCCGAAATGTAAATTTTGTTCTTGTCGGTTTATATAGAAATCTATCGTGTTTGCATGAATTTTGTTCGGTTAGTTGAAACCCGGCTTAGAATGTATGCGGACAGTGTTACATGGCCGGCTTCTGCATCCCCGTGTGTGGACTGATTCCTCTGCGTGCGTTGGACGAATGAGATGCGCTAAGTCTCATTTTTGAACAGTTTCACAGGGCCACGTGTGACACGAGCGGACAACTTTTTTTTTGAGGGAAACACGAGCGGACAACTTTACAGGACCTCCGGCTCAGATGTGGATTGACAAACCGTGATGACTTGGAGGACCGGATAGCCCTTTTGGCTTGGTTATTACTCCCTCCGTTCCAAATTAGTTGACTCAGATTTGTCTAGATACGGATATATCTAGACATGTTTTAGTGTTAGATACATCCGTATCTAGATAAATCTAAGTCAACTAATTTGGAACGGAGGGAGTATAAGCCATGCGCACCTATCATCCGGCCGGGAGGACTCCATAATCTAGAACTTGACTTCAAATGGGGCGTACGCTGCCCAATTCCATGGTTCCCACCCCAAGTCCAATGCCGATCGACAAGATCTGGTCTGCTCATGCTGAGCCTAAGTGCAAGTTCTTCGCATGACTTGTGTACTTCACGGCAGAATCCTCAGGGATGATATGTTGGCTATTCATGAATGGCCGCATGACCCGAGATGCCAGCTTTTCCTTCAGGCCCCGGAAACAGCCACCTTTGCAAGGATTGACCTTTCGCGGTTGCCATCTGGAATCACGTGTCTGCCTGGACACATGAGGACTTACCAGTCTCAGGTTTCCTTCCGGACCCCGGTAATGTCTCGGGATGGTGGATGAGCAGTCATTGCAAAGGAGGCGAAGCAGGGCCACATGCGCCGCAGTGGGCGGCTTATCTACGCCCTGTGGAGTATTCAGAAGGAGAGAAACATGCGCACTTTCACGGGTTCCCGCATTATGCACTATGAGGTGGCGATGCTAGCCTTTGACGATATCAAGCAAAGAGAGAGCGCGTTGGGTGTTGACGTACCAACCGTAGGTGTGGGCTAAGCTCGGGTCGGACTAATTCCTAGGGTTAGCCACGTTCCCTTCAAAATGTGTGCATCTTCGTAAATATTGAGTTTTCGCCTCTTTCTTCTATATATGAAAAGGCAATGCTCCTGCGGGTTCCTCGAAAAAAATAAATGTACACAACTGGCTCTATTGTTTGAATCCATAGACACATCAGACATGATGGATATACAATTGCAGAGAACGTCACTACCGCAATAAACCCCTATGCCGACGACCATCGTATACCGTCGGTATACCTCTGTGCCGACGGCTGCCATCGGCATAGGCCCGTCGGCGTCGATCTCGACGGCGAACTCTTGTTAGACCGTCGGCATAGCCACATATGCCGACGGCACCCGTACAACCATTGGCATAGAATGGCCGTCGACACAAAAAATGCCAGGCGGCAACTAACGGCGCCGCCACCAAGTGGCCCTAATAAGGAGAGGACACGTGGCGCTCATACGCCGACGGACAGGCCATTGGCATGAGCGCCACGTGTCTAGTTTTAAAAAAGATTCAATACAAACATATTAAGAAAAATTAATTTACTATTTATTAAAAGGGAATTTATAATCATCGATGCAATGTTACAAATTTGTTATTCTATTTTTTAGTAAAAATGAGTGCACTGAAAGATAAGTCTGTGATTTTCAAAAAAATGTATGTAACATTTTCAAAACTTTGTACAATATAAAAAACATGTTTTTGTAATTCAAGAAAAATATTTCGTCCATTTAAAGAAATATGTTCACACGGAATATGTCCATGATATTTTTAAAAATATTCATAGTATGTAAACAAAAAATTCTCTTAGTTTTAAAAAATGTTTTTATAGCCAATAAAAAAGTTTCACTGTTTATTTGAAAAAGCATTTAAAACATATTTAGGAAGAGTTCAAAAATATCTGCTTTGTAAAATGTTAGTCAAGTATTTGAAAAATGTTTGAAATGTATTTAAATATTTCAGGTGTATACAAAAAAAATCCAGTATGTATTAGAAAAGTAGATATCAAAACATGTATTTGAAAAAAAATGATAACCAGGCATTTAAAGTATATTAAACATGTACAAAAATAATGCTCCAGATTTATACAGAAAAGTATAACGTGTATGAAAAAAGAATTTATTTGATAAAATGGTACGATGTATTTTAGTTCTAGATACATCCATTTGTCCGACGAGTAATTTGGAACGGAGGGAGTAAATACTAAGCCTATCATCAAGATTCAAATAAGACGTTTTTTTGACAGTAACATTTTTTCAACACTTTTTTTAAAAATGGGAACATTGTTGCAAATTTGAGAATATTTTTTTGGTAAATGAGAACATTTATTTAAATATTAAACATTTTCTTAGAAATTTCATAATAAAAATATTATAATTTCTGAACACTTATTGAAAAGCGCAACATTTTTAGAAAAATTAATCATTTTTTAAACGGTAATGTTTCTTTCAATTTAATACTTTTAAAAAAATATACGGAGTATGTAAAAAGAAGCGCACGAATAAAACCAGAAAAACACGTACCGGACCTTCTAGAACACTGCAAAAGCAGCAAACTGAATGTGTAAACATATTCCGGCGGGCATGGCTACGCGTTAAGCGAGTCACGCGAGCGTCTGGGCCGGCCCACCAGCTCGGGCAACACCAGCCTGTTTCCTGTTTATTTATTTTTCACGTTCTTCTTTTTTACCTTTCTACTTTTGTTTATATTTGAAATATTATATATATATATATACATGTATATATATCTATCTATATATATATTCAAAAAATCACAAATCCGAAAACATTTGAAAATGTTGAACAAGTATTTTAAAAATGCTGAACAAGTATTTGAAAAAATGTTGATAATTTATATAAAAATGTTGAACCTAGTATTTTAAAAATGTTGAACAAATATTTGAAAAAAATGCTGACCACTTATATAAAAATTTTGAACAAGTATTTGAATAATCTTGAAAAGGTATTTTGAAAAATATTGAACAATTATTTAGGAAAATGTAGATTACGCATAAAGAAATGTTGAACAAGTATTTAAAAAATGTTGAATAAGTATTAGAAAAATGTGGATCATGTCTAAAAAATGTTGAACAAGTATTTGAAAAAATGTTGTTCATGTATAACCAAATGTTTAACAAGTATTTAAAATATATTGAACAAGTATTTGAAAAAATGTTGGTCACGTATAACAAAATGTTGAACAAGTATTTGAAAAAAATGTTGATCATGTATATAAGAATGTAGAATGAAAAACAAAAAGAAACAAAGAATGAAAAAAAAGAAACCCGAAGAAAAAAAAATGAACGAATGAAAGAAAGAATGTAGAATGAAAAAATCATGAAAAATACAAAGCGCCAAAAAAGAAAAGAAAAAAACGGAGAACACCATCTCTACATGCTTCATCTATGTTGCATCTATCATCTTAACACGAACTGCACGGTGGCGCTGTGGCTAGTAGCGCGTTGTCTATATCGCCGGCAACCTGGGATCGATCCCGCGTATTCGTCCAACCGAATATGTTTGCGGGCGCGACCTTAAGCGCGCTGCCATCCTATATGTCACTAGTAGTAGGCCGGCCGCTTGATGCAAGTAGTTCGTTATATTATTCTCTTCTGTTTTTCTCCTTTTTTTATTTTTTATTGTTTTTCTTTGCTTCGTCTTTTTAAAAATATTCAAAAAAATAACATATTCAGAAAAGATAATTTAATATTTATAAGAAAATAAAAACAAAAACAGTGCATGCAGTGTTACAAATATTTAATATTTAATATTCAGAAAATATAATTTAATATTTATGAGAAAAGATAATTTAGTTCGGTATAGTTGTTAGTTAAAATACGTCCGAAATGTAAATTTTGTTCTTGTCGGTTTATATAGAAATCTATCGTGTTTGCATGAATTTTGTTCGGTTAGTTGAAACCCGGCTTAGAATGTATGCGGACAGTGTTACATGGCCGGCTTCTGCATCCCCGTGTGTGGACTGATTCCTCTGCGTGCGTTGGACGAATGAGATGCGCTAAGTCTCATTTTTGAACAGTTTCACAGGGCCACGTGTGACACGAGCGGACAACTTTTTTTTTGAGGGAAACACGAGCGGACAACTTTACAGGACCTCCGGCTCAGATGTGGATTGACAAACCGTGATGACTTGGAGGACCGGATAGCCCTTTTGGCTTGGTTATTACTGTTGGAAATATGCCCTGGAGGCAATAATAAAAGTATTATTATATTTCATTGTTGATGATAATTGTCTTTTATTCATGCTATAACTGTATTATCCGGAATTCGTAATACACGTGTGAATACATAGACCACAATATGTCCCTAGTGAGCCTCTTGTTGACTAGCTCGTTGTGATCAACAGATAGTCATGGTTTCCTGACTATGGACATTGGATGTCATTGATAACGGGATCACATCATTAGGAGAATGATGTGATGGACAAGACCCAATCCTAAGCATAGCACAAAGATCGTGTAGTTCGTTTGCTAGAGCTTTACCAATGTCAAGTATCTCTTCCTTCGACCATGAGATCGTGTAACTCCCGGATACCGTAGGAGTGCCTTGGGTGTATCAAACGTCACAACGTAACTGGGTGACTATAAAGGTGCATTACAGGTATCTCCGAAAGTATCTGTTGGGTTGACACGGATCGAGACTGGGATTTGTCACTCCGTATGACGGAGAGTTATCTCTGGGCCCACTCGGTAATGCATCATCATAATGAGCTCAAGGTGACCAAGGTGTTGGCCACAGGATCATGCATTATGGTACGAGTAAAGTGACTTGCCGGTAACGAGACTGAACAAGGTATTGGGATACCGACGATCGAGTCTCGGGCAAGTAACGTACCGATTGACAAAGGGAATTGTATGCAGGGTTTTGATCGAATCCTCGACATTGTGGTTCAACCAATGAAATCATCGAGGAGCATGTGGGATCCAACTTGGGTATCCAGATCCCGCTGTTGGTTATTGCCCGAGAGTCGTCTCGGTCATGTCTGCGTGTCTCCCGAACCCGTAGGGTCTACACACTTAAGGTTCGGTGACGCTAGGGTTATATGAATATGAGTATGCAGCATACCGAATGTTGTTCGGAGTCCCGGATGAGATCCCGGATGTCACGAGGAGTTTCGGAATGGTCCGGAGGTAAAGAATAATATATAGGAAGTGGTATTTCGGCCATCGGGAAAGTTTCGGGGTCTCCCGGTAATGTACCGGGACCACCGGAAGGGTCCCGGGGGTCCACCGGGTGGGGCCACCCATCCCGGAGGGCCCCATGGGCTGAAGTGGGAGGGGAACCAGCCCATAGTGGGCTGGTGCGCCCCCTAGGCCCACCCCCTGCGCCTAGGGTTGAAACCCTAGGGGTGGGGGGCGCCCCACTTGGCTTGGGGGGCACTCCACCCCCTTGGCCGCCGCCCCCCCTTGGAGATTGGATCTCCAGGGGCCGGCGCCCCCCCCCCCCCTGGAGGCCTATATAAAGGGGGGGAGGGAGGGGGGCTGCTGTACCCTTGTGCTTGGCGCCTCCCTTCCCCTGCTACACCTCGTCCTCCTCCCGTAGTCGCTTGGCGAAGCCCTGCCGGAGTTCTGCTGCATCCACCACCACGCCGTCGTGCTGCTGGATCATCATCAACCTCTCCTTCCCCCTTGCTGGATCAAGAAGGAGGAGACGTCTCCCGTCCCGTACGTGTGTTGAACGCGGAGGTGCTGTCCGTTCAGCACTTGGACATCGGTGATCTGAATCACGTCGAGTACGACTCCATCATCACCTTGCAAGCTTCCGCACGCGATCTACAAGTGGTATGTAGATGCAAACTGTCTCCCGTTACTCGTTGCTTAGATGAACTCATAGATGGATCTTGGTGAAACCGTAGGAAAATTTTTAATTTTCTGCAACGTTCCCCAACAGTGGCATCATGAGCTAGGTCTATGCGTAGTTCTCTAATGCACGAGTAGAACACAATTTTGTTGTGGGCGTGGATCTTGTCAACTTACTTGCCTCTACTAGTCTTTTCTTGCTTCAACGGTATTGTGGGATGAAGCGGCCCGGACCAACCTTACACGTACACTTACGTGAGACCGGTTCCACCGATTGACATGCACTAGTTGCATAAGGTGGCTGGCGGGTGTCTGTCTCTCCCACTTTAGTTGGAGCGGATTCGATGAACAGGGCCCTTATGAAGGGTAAATAGAAGTTGACAAAATCACGTTGTGGTTATTCGTAGGTAAGAAAACGTTCTTGCTAGAACCCAATCGCAGCCACGTAAAAGATGCAACAACAATTAGAGGACGTCTAACTTGTTTTTGCAGCGATTGATCATGTGATGTGATATGGCCAGAAGTTGTGATGAATGATGAATTGTGATGTATGAGATCATGTTCTTGTAATAGGATTCACGACTTGCATGTCGATGAGTATGACAACCGGCAGGAGCCATAGGAGTTGTCTTTATTTTTGTATGACCTGCATGTCATTGAAGAACGCCATGTAAACTACTTTACTTTATTACTAAACGCGTTAGCCATAGAAGTAGAAGTAGTCGTTGGCGTGACAACTTCATGAAGACACGATGATGGAGATCATGATGATGGAGATCATGGTGTCAAGCCGGTGACAAGACGATCATGGAGCCCCGAAGATGGAGATCAATGGAGCTGTATGATATTGGCCATATCATGTCACAACTATATATAATTGCATGTGATGTTTATTATGTTTATGCATCTTGTTTACTTAGGACGACGGTAGTAAATAAGATGATCCCTTACAAAAAATTTCAAGAAGTGTTCTCCCCTAACTGTGCACCGTTGCTATAGTTTGTCGCTTCTAAGCACCACGTGATGATCGGGTGTGATGGATTCTTACGTTCACATACAACGGGTGTAAGACAGTTTTACACAGCGAAAACACTTAGGGTTAACTTGACGAGCCTAGCATGTACAGACATGGCCTCGGAACACGGAGACCGAAAGGTCGAACACGAGTCGTATGGAAGATACGATCAACATGAAGATGTTCACCGACGATGACTAGTCCATCTCACGTGATGATCGGACACGGGCTAGTCGACTCGGATCGTGTAACACTTAGATGACTAGAGGGATGTCTAATCTAAGTGGGAGTTCATAATTTTGATTAGAACTTTATTATCATGAACTTAGTCTAAAACCTTTGCAAATATGTCTTGTAGATCAATGGCCAACGCTAATGTCAACATGAACTTCAACGCGTTCCTAGAGAAAACCAAGCTGAAAGATGATGGCAGCAACTATACGGACTGGGTCCGGAACCTGAGGATCATCCTCATAGCTGCCAAGAAACAATATGTCCTAGAAGCACCGTTAGGTGACCCACCTGTTCTCCCAGCACTGCAAGACGATTTGAACGTTTGGCAGACTCGTGCTGATGATTACTCCCTCGTTCAGTGCGGCATGCTTTACAGCTTAGAACCGGGGCTCCAAAAGCGTTTTGAGCATCACGGAGCATATGAGATGTTCGAAGAGCTGAAACTAGTTTTCCAAGCTCATGCCCGGGTCGAGAGATATGATGTCTCCGACAAGTTCTACAGTTGTAAGATGGAGGAAAACAGTTCTGTCAGTGAGCACATCCTGAAGATGTCTGGGTTGCACAACCGTATGACCCAGCTGAACATTAACCTCCCAGATGAGGCGGTCATTGACAGAATCCTCCAGTCGCTCCCACCAAGCTACAAGAGCTTTGTGATGAATTACAACATGCAGGGGATGGTGAAGACCATTCCTGAAGTGTTCTCGATGCTGAAGTCAGCAGAGGCTGAAATCAAGAAAGAACATCAAGTGTTGATGGTCAATAAGACCACTAAGTTCAAGAAGGGCAAGGGGAAGAAGAACTTCAAGAAGGACGGCAAAGATGTTGTCGCGCCCGGCAAGCCTGTTGCCGGGAAGAAGTCAAAGAATGGACCCAAGCCTGAGACTGAGTGCTTTTATTGCAAGGGGAAGGGTCACTGGAAGCGGAACTGCCCCAAATACTTAGCGGATAAGAAGGCCGGCAACACCAAAGGTATATTTGATATACATGTAATTGATGTGTACCTTACCAGTACTCGTAGTAACTCCTGGGTATTTGATACCGGTGCCGTTGCTCATATTTGTAACTTGCAGCAGGAGCTGCGGAATAAACGGAGACTGGCAAAGGACGAGGTGACGATGCGCGTCGGGAATGGTTCCAGAGTCGATGTGATCGCCGTCGGCACGCTGCCTCTACATTTACCCACGGGATTAGTTTTGAACCTTAATAATTGTTATTTAGTGCCAAGTTTGAGCATGAACATTGTATCTGTATCTCGTTTAATACGAGATGGCTACTCATTTAAGTCTGAGAATAATGGTTGTTCGATTTACATGAGAGATATGTTTTATGGTCATGCTCCGATGGTCAATGGTTTATTCTTAATGAATCTCGAGCGTAATATTACACATGTTCATAGTGTGGATGCCAAAAGATGTAAAGTTGATAACGATAGTCCCACATACTTGTGGCACTGCCGCCTTGGTCACATTGGTGTCAAGCGCATGAAGAAGCTCCATGCTGATGGACTTTTAGAGTCTCTTGATTATGAATCGTTTGACACATGTGAACCATGCCTTATGGGCAAAATGACCAAGACTCCGTTCTCCGGAACAATGGAGCGAGCAACCAACTTGTTGGAAATCATACATACCGATGTGTGCGGTCCAATGAGCGTTGAGGCTCGAGGAGGATATCGTTATGTTCTCACTCTAACTGATGACTTAAGTAGATATGGGTATGTCTACTTAATGAAACACA